>CM066038.1:227146139-228346139 GCA_033557465.1 Ichthyophis bannanicus
TGGAGCGCAATAATTACATGATAGTAGGCAGCTTGTCTAATACCCCCTGTATTAAATACCTTGCTATGTCCAGCAAGTTCCCTGTCCTGCACAATACTGTCTCCAGTGTTCTAGAGATAAACAAGTCTCCTTATGAGTCCAAACCTCGTGTCTTAGGTAGGGTAGCCACTACTGCGGGGGGGGGGGGGAACCCAATATGCTACCTCCGTGCCCGTCTTAGAGCGAGTGAACAGTGCATAAGGGCTGCAGGAATTTTTGAGGAGGTTAAAGCCAAAATGTACCAGAGCGTACAAAGCATGAACCAAAGGAAGTTGGAGGTGGTCAAGAATGAAATGGAATGTGTACAACTTAATCTGTTGGGTGGCAGTGAAATGAAATGGACTGGCATCGGGCACTTTGCATCTGATGATCACATGGTCTACTATGCTGGAAATGAAAGACAAAGTTGAAAAGGTGTTGCATTTTTAATTAAGAAGAAACTTGCAAGAACTGTAATGAAATACAGTGCAATCAGTGAATGCTTAACTTCTGTTCATCTATGAGGAATGTCCATCAACACAACTATAATTCAAGTATATGCCCCAACAACAGTTGCAGAAGAGGATGAAGTTGATGAGTTCTACAAACAAGTGCAAGCTGAAATTGACAGAACATGCAAACAGGATATCCTGATAGTCATGGGTGACTGGATCGCAAAAGTTGGCAACAAAGAAGGCAAAGTAGTTGGAAAATGTGGACTTGACAACAGAAATGAAGCTGGAGAAAGACTGATAGAATTCTGCAAGACCAACGATCTGTTCATCTCAAACACCTTCTTCCAGTAACACAAGCGGCAACTGTAACATGGACTTCACCCTGTAGACATGGACAGATAAAGGGATACCAGAATCCCCAATATGTAATTGAAGATGGATGAATTTTTGATACAGAATGTGTTTAGAAGTTTGACTTTTCACCTACGTCCTCTTAAATAGAATAGGATGTCATGATCATGAGTTCTGTGTAACCGTCTTTAAAATAGATGGAGCAGTGTTAACGCAAGCATAAAGAACATAGGCTATGAACTGTGCAACCATAGTTCATTGTACAGTCACTGCTGACAAAACATAATTTTTGCAACTTTTGCAATTATAAATTTCATCTAATACACTGTAATCAGATCTTACTCTGCAAAAAGAACTTTGGCGACACCTTGTGTTATTTCATGGTTATAATAAATGACTGTTACTTCCTCTTTTTCTCTAATAAAAGGAGCTTTTTAGGAGGAGGAATTTGAATTCAATAAGCGTGGAATTATGCATGTTCATAGACCCGTTTATTGTCTTCCCTCTGAGCTCAAAGAAAGTAACACTTGTGTGTGTGATTTTGTTCTGTATTACTCTCTGCCTGTCTTTCACTGTTTGATGGACCAGAGACCTAAAGAGCCGTGGTATTGTGGTCAGATCACGGAGTTTTCTTCAGTTGGTGCCATTCTCGGATCTCTGTGTTCCTTCAGCAGTTGGAAACAGCAGACAAGTCTCAAGGACACAGGCAGTGGTTGTGTGAGTATACTAAAGAATTGACCGATATCTGTGTGTATATTGTCATTGTAATGTAAAGTCGGTAAGGTTAATTAGAGATCTCAGTTAGATAAGTGAAGTGAGATGGGGCAAGAGAAAAGGAAGCCCTAATTGTGAAATGAGGCGCAAGTTTGGTGAAGTGCCCTTATGTTAACATTCGATGACTGCCAGTAACCACAGTTTGCCGTTCCCCCTTAGAACATTTCAGTGGGACAAGTTGAGTTGATTACAGTATGAAATATGATTAGATTTAAGCAAATTTCATACCAGTCATGAATGTGCCGTGTATGGTTTAAGGCTGAAAAAGTGCAGCAAGCCACTGACTTTGTGTTTAAAAATCCAGTGTTTAGGATGGATAGTGTAAATATAAAAGAAACAGAAGCTTACAGGGAAAACTTATATCATTGCTGTATGACTGTAAAATAGAAATTAATTAAACAAAGTTTTAAAGGACTAATTTTCATGTCACAATTGTAGTGTGAAGTTTGTTTCCTCTAATTTCGTGGTTAGGGAATTGTTCTGTGCAGTATAAGTTTTGATATTTACTGCAGTAATAATTTAGAGGTTTCCGGCAAGATAACAGCTTGGCATGACTGCAATATTAGCAGGAAGAAAGTCTTGAGCAACTGTGGTAAGATTTTCTTTGTTAGACTAACCATTAGCCTTATTGGGGAAGTTAAAAAAAACCTCCAAATGTGATTAACTATTTCTTTTACTTGTGTATGTATAGTAAATAAGTTTTGTTTTTTAGGTCTGGATCTAAACTTATTTTGGATTATGAGAATTTATTTACTGATTCCATTCTATGGGTAATAATGCAAATGCTGAAAAATATTATTAGAAACATTACTCCTTGGTGTTTCTTATGTCTCTGGATGCTTTGGGAAAAAATGATTGATGATATATTCTCCAAATTGTATTTCTAGTTATAATTGATGTGAATGAATGGGAAGATCTTCCG
The DNA here is from genome assembly GCA_033557465.1 of Ichthyophis bannanicus. Lineage (NCBI taxonomy): Eukaryota > Metazoa > Chordata > Amphibia > Gymnophiona > Ichthyophiidae > Ichthyophis > Ichthyophis bannanicus. The sequence goes on from CM066038.1 coordinate 227,148,660, forward strand.
TACTTTGATATATTTAGATATTTGATAAGTGTGTGATGTAATAAAGGTTTAAAAAAATTAAGTGTTTTAAAGGAAAGAGAAGTTAGTAACTTAAATGGAAAAAAATTGAATTGCTAGTCAAGTTAAGTCAAGCAAGTTTGTTTACTTAAAGGGAAAAAGTGAATGATACAACTATATTCAAACAAGTGAATTAAGTAATTAAAACAGTATGGCGAATATATGTATAATGTTGAAAGTTCAACTATGATAGTGTATGAGTAAATGTCTGAAGAAAAAATGCTGATATTTCTCTTAGTCTCTTTTAAACTAATCTGCAGGAGTCGATTGGTGGAGTGATCTTAAATTCTCATGTTGTGTATGATTTAGTTATTATGAAAGACCTCTGCAGAACTGATGTTATTAATTGCAAGTGTGAAGCGAATGCCTTGCTGCTAGTGGAATATTTTTAAATTAGTATCACTGAGTTAGATTTAATATGCCTACCTCTTCTATTGCTACTGTTTGTGTTCTCACTCAGAGATTTTCCATTGGACGTAAGCCACTGGGCTGGTAGCAGTAGTCTTTGCAATCCAAATTATTGATTTTCTAGTACTATAACATGTCTCTCATTAAGTTTTCGCGTCTTCTACACTTGGAATAAAAAAACCCAGCTTCCTTTCAGCTCTAGATTGCTACTGTTTGACCTCACTCTGTACTGATGGTTCTGCTTTGCACAATGAGTAAGGAAAATTGATGCAATTATAAGAGTTGATTCTGTGCAGAGTCGGCTGCTTTGCTATTTGCTAATGCTCAACTAGCTGGAGTGTTCGCTCTTTCTAGAGCTCTTGAGTTATCTGCTCACTTGATTAATACTGATTTTGTCTCAGGCTTCTTGCATGAGGAGCTCTATGTGCTGATACTACTATGCTGTTTTGTTCTGAGAATAGTGTAACAAAGATAGAACTGTTAAGTTATTAAGAAGTGATAATTGATTTTCTAAGATGGTTCAAATTTGGTGTTAAAGGTTTTATAGTTTATGAATGTACATACCCTTATATAAATGTTCCTTCCTTTGTGAGCTTAGATGTCTATGTGAATTAGAATGGAATGGAGAAGTAGTCTAATGACTAGAGTACTAGCACTCCTTGTGACCTTGGATAAGTCACTTAAACCCTCATTGCCTTACAAAGAAAAATTCCAAGTTATCAATGTTCCTATTTAATGTGCTGTACCAAGTTTTAGTTGCAATGTGAACTGCTGTGATTAGTGGGGAAAGTAGTATTAGAAAAAAATAACAAAAAAACCAAAAGTGCAAAAATAGATAAACCAGGTCAGCTGGGTGTGGCTGGGAGGTTATTTGCTGAGGTGAACAGATGGGATTTAAGTAGGGACCTGAAAGTGGTGTAGTTATCTTCCAGACGGAGCGGAGTGGGAAGAGAGTTCCACAGGACTGGACCAAGGAAGAAAAAGTCAGAATGACGGGTAGTCTGTAAGTGTGCACGAGATGGTGGGTGGAGGTGAAGTTGATTAATGTGAAGAGAATGAAGACTACGTGTAGGGATGTGGAAGTGGAGAAGACCAGTGAGGTACTGGGGTGTTTGTGTGTGCAGGACGTGGTGATAATGTTTAAAGTAATGTGAGTTGAATCATCACCTAAGATAAGACAGCCTTCCTAATAATCATTGACAAACAATTGAAATGAGTTTAAATTATTTGTCATAAACTGCTAGTTATGTTTTAATGTTGTTACCCCTTGAATAACCAGATTGACTATATCTTGTATATTGTTAAAGCTGGAGAATACATCACAAATATAATTAGTGATATGGATATGTACAATTGTGTTCCTGACAGGAAAAAGCAATGTGACTATCAGGCCACATGCTAACATTTGATTTGGCAAGTAGACAGAATAAGTTTAGGAATGCAGATGAAAAAATAACTATGTTACAGGTTAGCTATGTAATAATTTAGTGCTAGCTATGGATGTATTGTAATTAACAATAGATAATATAATTCTGTTAAACAATTTAAGACCCGTCATTAGGGATGAATAATTGTGCTTGTTTGCAATTGCATGGAATCAAGAGAGATGCTGTAGTGGAGAGTAGGATTTTTACAAATTATATATTGTATGCACTGAATCCTATGGGCCGAAGAGGAAAACAACTGAATGAAATGCTACTGAATATGGAGACTCCTGATAAAGATCAGCGATTCCAGAGGAACTACTCATGTATGCGCAGCAGTGAAGCCTGGGTGGACGGTCACTGAAAAAGATTGATCTAAGATGTGCATAGCACAGCCCATGGTGAGAAAGGATGCTGCTGACGAATCTGGAGTGATGACGGGTGTCATAAAATGAGGGACTAATCTCTGAATTATTGCTAGATCTAAGAGAAGCAGTTGGCCACTGCTGGATGAGGTAGTGCTTACAAGAATAATTGGTAAAGTCTTGCTCTTTGTACACATTTTTATTGAGGCTAAGCAATGGTAAACAATGTCACATGATTTTGTATAACGATTTCTTCCAGTGAACAAGATGGAGCTCACCTATGGACCAGATGTGCCTAGGACTTTGAAAGAACATCTCCAAAATGAAGCCTATTGTAGAAGATTATTCCGGAATTGGACATGTTTCAGCTACTGTTCTTTTGTAATGATTCTTTCTAGAATCACAGGGAGGACTGTAGACATGGACAGATAAAGGGATACCAGAATCCCCAATATGTAATTGAAGATGGATGAATTTTTGATACAGAATGTGTTTAGAAGTTTGACTTTTCACCTACTTCCTCTTAAATAGAATAGGATGTCATGATCATGAGTTCTGTGTAACCGTCTTTAAAATAGATGGAACAGTGCAAGCATAAAGAACATAGGCTATGAACTGTGCAAGCATAATTCATTGTACAGTCACTGCTGACAAAACATAATTTTTGCAACTTTTACAATTATAAATTTCATCTAATACACTGTAATCAGATCTTACTCTGTAAAAAGAACTTTGGCGACACCTTGTGTTATTTCATGGTTATAATAAATGACTGTTACTTGCTCTTTTTCTCTAATAAAAGGAGCTTTTTAGGAGGAGGAATTTGAATTCAATAAGCGTGGAATTATTCATGTTCATAGACCCGTTTATTGTCTTCCCTCTAAGCTCAAAGAAAGTAACACTTGTGTGTGTGATTGTGTTCTGTATTACTCTCTGCCTGCCTTTCACTGCTTGATGGACCAGAGACCTAAAGAGCCGTGGTATTGTGGTCAGATCACGGAGTTTTCTTCACACCCAATAGATTGTACAAAAATCAAATTGATTACATCTGTGGAAGTCAAGGATGGAAAAGCTCTATAACATCAACAAAGACAAAACCTGGAGCTAACTATGGTACAGATCACCAACTACTAGTATGCAAACTCAAGCTAAAGTTGAAAAAGAGCAAGCCACTCACGAATGTAGCAAAATATGACCTTGAGAATATATCACCGGAATTTAAAGACTGCCTGCAAAATTGTTTTGCTGCTTTAGATACAAATGACAGAGCTCCAGAAAAGTTATGGGATGACATCAAGAAGGTTGTGTTAGAAGAAAGTGAGAAATCTCTACAAAAGGTGAAAAAGCAAAAACAGTGTTTCTGGGCAATTTTCAGAGGAGAAAGAGGCAATCACAGAACTCAACAGAGATTTCCAACGTGCAACAAGACAAGACAAGGAGAAGTACTACAATGATGCATGCAAAGAAATAGAAGCAGAAACTATTAGAGGAAGAATAAGATCAGCTTTCCTAAACCTATGAGTTAAAGAAAAAATTCCAGCCTCGAATTGGAATACTACAAATTACTCAAGGTTATAGAATTTTCCTCCAGGAACTTTATTTATTTATCCATTTTCCATACTGCTTTATCTAGGAGTCAAAGCGGTTTGCAAATAACAATTCACATGTGATTTATACATAGAACCAAAGATAATTAACTAACATGAGTAAATGCCTTTAACATTAATCATTTAACAGAGTTTATATATACTGTACATACTAACCAAGAAACAAATTATCCCTTAGATGTTGAGATTAAAGCTGTGAGCCCTAGAGAGTTGGGGTAATGAAATCTTATACTATAATCAAGTCGGGGCTAACATGTTGGGGCAGAGTCATAGATTGTTTTTTTTTATCCTTGGGGCGATTAAGCTTTCATTTAAAAATGTTCTATAAATAGGTGGTTTTTTAATTCTTTGCGGAATGTTGTCGGTTTTGATATAGTTCTAATTCTTTCAGGGAGGGAATTCCAGAGACTTTGTACACAGACCGAAAATGCTCTTTTGCAGATGGTTTGGTTGCTCTTTCTTAGCTTAATGGGCAAGGTTAATGTGTTTTGGGTACATCATCTTCTGGTTCTGTTGTTTGGAGCTATCTGTTTGATTGACTTTAAGTAGGTTGAAGATAGGTTCTGTGTGATTTTGAATATATTTAGCAGGACTTTGTATTTAATTCTGCTTGCAATTGGAAGCCAGTGTAATTGTTTTAGTATTGGGGTAATGTATTCAGATTTTGGTGCTCCATAGATAAGTTGGGCGGCTTTGTGTTGTGCCATTTGTGGTTGATATAGGGCATATTTTGGTATACCTTGGTAGATATTATTGCAAAAATCAAAGTGTGAGAAGATAATTGCCTGGAGTACTGTGCAAAAGTCTTGTGGTGATAGAAGTGGTCGTAAGTGTTGTAGGGTTCTTATTTTGTTATAAATTGCTCTAGTTGATTTGTTGTTATGTAAGGTTAGGTTCAGTTGTTGATCAAGGGTTATTCCTAGATATCACACTTCTTGTTTCGCTTCCAAGTCTGCCGCCTTGATTTTTAGTGTTGGTGGGATGAAGGCTTCATATCTAGTTATATATAACACCTATGTTTTTTTTATAATTTATTGTTAACCTGTGTGCCGTTAGACAATGTGCGACTTCGTTAAAGCAATTTATTATTTCAGTGTGATCTGGTTTTAAAGTGTTGTAGAGTAGGTACATCATATCATCATCAGCATAGATGTGGTAATTTACCTTGTACTTCTGAATTCTATTGCAGATTGGTTGTAGGTATATATTAAACAGTATGGAGGTTAAGGCTGAGCCTTGTGGAACTCCTTGCCGTTGTTTGTATGGTTCAGATTTGTTTGGTCCTATTTTCACTTATTATTTACCATCTGTTAGGTATGATTGGAACAAGTTCATTGTCATATTTTTTTATTCCAATTTCTTGATTCCAATTTCAATCTACATCAGTGCACTATACATAGTACAGACACAAATAGTTTGTATATAGTTCTAATACCTCTCACAATGCTGTACTGTATTTAGCCCCTAATTCAACCGAAATCATGTTTGTTGTATTTATTAAGGCTCATACCTTTTTGTACATAGTTCACTGATGTTTCATGTAAAAAACAGACGTAATGCTCTGTCCCTTAACTTGCTTTTTGTAAATCGTACCTGATCTATGGAAAGTGCGGTATATAAGTGATTGTTAAATAAATAAATAAATTGTAGACCTGCTAGTAGGATATTATGACATGGAGTCGAAAGCAACTGCAATATCGAAGAATATTAATATAAATCTTCATTTAGGTTTTTTCGATACCTCTTATGAGTTTGTGCATGAGTGATGTTAGCAGTGTTTCAACCCCATGGTATGGTCTGAAGCCATGCTGCTGTGGGTCCAGTATGGCATGTTCATTGATATGTTCTTGGAGCTGTTGCTGTACTACTTTATTATTTTTTGCTAAGAAGGGTAGACTAGGTATCAGTCTGTATGAGTTTGGAGTTGCTTTATCTAGCAAAGGCTTCTTTAGTGTTGGTCACACAGCGGCCATCTTTAGATCCATGGGCATGTAAACTTGAGTTAGGCATAGTTGTATTATTTTGAGAAGTGTGGGTGAGAACTCAGCTCTTGCTATTTTGACTCAGCTTACTGGGCAAGAGGTGATGTGGTAGTATTTAGATTGCTAAATATATTTTCTATGTTTTCTGTGGATATTGGCTTGAAGGATTGCCATAGCTTGGTAGTGGTGCTACTATTGATTACTACTGGTGTTGTAGTGCTATAGTTGTTCACTATGCTCTGAAAAAAACTGGCTAGTATTTGTGGGCTAAGGGTAGTGTCTTCTTTTTCTAGGTTGGGATCTCTCACTATTTCAAATAGTTCCCTAGGCCAATTCAGTGAGTTCATAATAAGTTTTCTGTGGTATTCTTTCTTACTGTTGTTGATGCTGTCACGGTATTTCTGGAGTTTGACTATATATTTGTTCTGGTCATCTAGTAACTTTGAATGTCTCCACTTGCATTACATTTTTCTTAGTTGTCTCTTAATTCTTTTGTGTACCAAAAAATGGCACTTTGTTTAGATTTTTTTAGTGTGTCTTGGTTGTGGAACTGATGCCACTTGTCCTATGACTTTGTTCCATTTATTTATGTGTGCACTAGTGTTGGATGTCTCTTTATCAAGTTGTGGCTTAGATTCCTCCAGGAAAGTTTGTGGTGAGATTTGGCTTGAGTTGGATAAGTTATGTGGAAGTTGATTGCACTGTGATCAGGCCAGGGAACAGGTAACAGCTGCAGTATAGGAGAGTTGGTGCTGTTGAGCATGTTTTTAGGAACAAATATGAGATCTAGTGTATTTCCTTTGTTGTGTGTTGGTATTTGCTGATAAGCCAGTGCATTCATGGATTCCTTGAATGATCGTGCATGTTTTGTCGATGCTGTGGCAAGGTTGAAGTTGTGTGGCATCTGTACATACTAATTTGAGTAGCATTGTTAGGTCCTCCATGTCTGATGTTAGTGACCGGTATACTAGGCATAATGATAAGTGTTTGTTTGCTGTCATGAATATGTCTAGTCCTTCGATGCTCTCTGCTGTTGAGCTACTGAATTTTAGATGCCTTTTGTTATAATTAATACTCCTCCCCCTCTTTTGCCAGATCTTGGGCAGTTAAATAGGTTGTAGTCTGGTGTTTTCAGGTGGCTTATGAGGACAGTATAATACTTGTAAACCATAATTCTGTTATACAAATAGGCCCGGCTGGGTTTATTCAATTCGCTGCCCCACCCCACCCCCTCTTCACCCCTACTGATGGGGGTTATTCTGTTTGATCCCCCCTGCCCCCATGATCCCCATAATCCAGGAGGAGGGGGATCATAGGAAGCCACATGTTGCGCCTCCCCCTTCTAGGCTGCAACTGGCTGTTGCGGCACAGGATGGGGTCCACAACATGCTGGTGGACGTCCGGGGACAGTTGGTGGTGATGGGCAATATGCTCAACTGCTTCATCGATGCCATTGAGCATATTGCCCAGCAGTTACCTGCCCCCCTCAGTGATCCTCTTCCCCCTTGGATTTGTTTTCGTTTTGCCATTTTTATTACTCCTCCCTCCTTCCCCCCACCGTTACACTGTACAGCTGTAAATTATTTATCTTATATAAATCTACCATTACAAATTTGCCTTGCCTATTTCTCAGTGCCATCCATAGTTATTTTGTAATGGGGTTCTCAACCCAGTCCTCAGGCCAGACCAGTATGCATGCATAGCCATTATGGTAATTCTGAAAATCTGCCTGACTACCTACGACTGGGTAAAGAACCCTTGGTCTACAGTAAGGGGGTAGGCATGAGCACAGGGGACGATGGGGTGGGAGGCGCATTGTGCTGCATGGGAACAATCCAGCTACTGCTATCTCCCTTATGGGTGCAAAATGCAACAGAACGCTGAATCTACAACAACAACTATTTAATACAACAAAGGCAATCAAAATCTACTGTATATACACCATAGAACCAAAATATACATACAACATTTGTTTTTTATGCAGAGCTGAAAATGTAAAACAAAAAAACCCCACATCACTAAACACTAGCTAACACTGGAATCACGATGGATCAATAGCTGGATCTGGCGAGGAGAGAACAGTCTGCAGGAAGGAAAGAAAAGAAGAGACTTGTTAAAAAGCAATGAGCAGACTATGGTCAGGCTTCCAAAAGCTTGATTCCACTTGCCAGACACAGAGGCTCATCATTGGGCACATCTAAATGAGCCTTTAATTGCCTGGCGACATGACTTGGGTCTGACCAGCAGAAAGCAGGGCCACTAACTTCCTCAGATGCAGCCCCTGTATCTGCTGCACCTGGACTAAACTATGTAGCACCTGCCCTACATGCTGTGCTCCCCCAAGGAGTGCAACATTCGCTGCCTCCTGCTGTGTCAGTACTTGAGCTGCCATCTCTTCCAGGAATTCTATGGTCACTGCTTGCGACTACCATGCCTCTTGGTTGTGGGGTGATGGTGGGAGCTCTGTGTTTGTGTTCTCCAGTTCAATGACAGACTGAACAGGTCCATGTTTGCAGCCTCGCCTTCACTGATATGTGTCACGAATAAAACAGGATAGGTGAGAGTAACTGATAGATTCCCAAGGTAATGCTGGGGGTGTACTCAGCAGCAGGGGAAGAGGGTACAGTCAAAGAGCCCCCAGAGGCACAGATCACAGAGGTAAACACTAGCATAAGAAATAGAGAAGAGGAACAACTATTAATAGAGCTAACCTCACAGGCCCCAACCCTTAAAGATTCCCAAGGTTATACTAGGGGTGTACTCAGCAGCAGGGGAGGAGGGCACTGTCAAAGACATGGAAAAGGGACGGCTATTAATTGAGCCAACGTCACAATCCTCAGCCCCTTACCAGTCCCTCCACCCAAATACACCAGGTATGTGCTCACCACCATGTACTTCTGGGGCGGGAGCAGTAGACTCTGCTGAGTCCGTATAGTCGGACATACCATCAAGTGTCTCTGGCCATAAGGTGATTGTGATCAGTTGCTCCAGTGGTGTCAGCTGGTCAGTGCATGGAGGGTCCCCTCCCCAGTCTGCCACCATGGCTTGTCAATTGCTATCATTTTTTTTAATGGCAAAACATGCATCATGCCACCGTTGCTTTAACCGATTGACCATGCATGCCTGCACCTCTAGCAAGCTCACCTTCACAACTATTTTTCCCTACAATTTAACTCTTTGCCTTGCCGCAATCTTTGCACATATAGGTTGTGCATTGGTACAGCAGGTCTTTCTTCTCCTCAGAAAAGTGCATCGAGCAGATGCACTTTGCCTGGCTTCTGGTCTGTTCCATCCCACTCTCTGATCTGGAATCATGTTCCATCGCCATCTAGGTACTAAGCGCCTAGCCCCTTACTGTTTCTTGTACATAGTTCAGTTACTGTAGCTCTCACAACTTTTGTTTTGTTAATATGTACATACAGGAGCCTTCCTCCATGTCATATATTTATCTGTTAAATGTAATGCACACATACATCATCTAGTTTAATGTTTTATGAGATTTACTTTGTTTTCTGTAAACCGTTGACTTGTAGAAAGACGGTATAAAAAAGACGTTAAATAAATGAATACAAATAAATCTCTCCAAACTATACAGTATAATACAATACAATAGAGACAAATACGACCACCAAGAGCAGAAGAGAAGCAACAGATAAACACTAAAACAGGTGAACAGAAATAGCCACCTTGCTTGTAATTCCCTTTAAATATTTCCTCCCCCTCTGGTGCACTCACCGCACTTTTACGTCTTTTCCTCCCTTTACAGCACTGTTGCAATGCTTTGCGTTTACATTTTACGCACCGATATACACGCTGACGGGTGTATGCCCTGATGTCATCCTTATGCAGATAATGTAAGCGTCTGAAATCTACGCACATGCACACACAGGCGCCTGTAGTGCATCTATTGTTTGCTCATGTGTTGGCTCTCCTTCTTTCAACTGTACGCCGAAGTTACATTTATTTTTATTTATTTATTTATTTACATTCTCTTATATACCGCGCTATTCTGCATCAGTGCGGTTTACATTGAACAAACTGAAATTACATTGAACAGGGCATTATAACTTGGAGATAACTATTTTACGGGGAACATGGGCTATGGAGGGTTAAGTGGCTTGCCCAAGACCACAAAGAGCACCTGTGGGACTAGAAACATGCATATCTCATTTGCATATACGCCTCTTATTGCATATTAGCATGAAACTTCAGTGCCATCAGCACGCTACGAAAACACGTACACAGCTGATAGCGTGCAACTTCAGCACCGGCTTTCCACATTGCCCTGAAGGTATATATGTATATGCTGCAGAGATTAAGCACGAAGATAAGCAAGATTTAATCTGCTACATTGAAACAAAGTGCAATAGTGTAAAGAACTCTTTGCCTTTATAAGAAAAGGAATACAGAAAATGACCTTAAATTTTATAACTCCTGTGAATCCTTGAAGCAAGCAGGCAGTTACTAAAAACAATTGTCTCACCTAAACCCTTTGTTCTGAATGCCTTGCCTGAGGCCATTCTTGAAAGAAAGCAGTCTCTCTCTCTCCCCCCCCCCCTTTCCTTCTCTGCCTTAATATCAGAGATACTGATCTTTGTCTTCACACAATGAGACAAGTACCTGCAATTAACCTCAGCCAGAGCAGAGTTTATCTCTGCCAAAGTCATGGAATTCCCTGAAAGATGTGAAGGCAATTCAGATGCCTTAGAGCAGGGGTCTCAAACTCAAATTGCTTTGAGGGCCAAATGAGGACTTGTAAAGTAACCCGGGGGCCGCATAAGACGCGGGGCCTCATTTGCATAAGGGACCTCATTTGCATAAATATTTGCATAATGTTGCCATACACTAACTTTTAGTAAACATGCCTCTTTAATGAGTATGGATAAAGAAAGACTAAAAGATTTAGAAACAAGAAGACAATAATTAAACTGGGAACCCCAAAAGCCAAACTTGGAATGTACAACAACACTGTAGAAATAAAACTATAAATTAATTTCCTCTTGTACTAAACAAAGCGCAAACATTAATGATGCACATTTCCCAGAGCTGACATATTCCAGTTAATAAATTCAAAATAAAGAGATATTTTTCTACCTTTTGTGCATTTTTTTCAGTTGCAATTGTTCCAGCCACTTTCTTCTGGTTTCTTCATGTCTTCTGCTAACTCTCCATCGTCTGCTTCCATTTGCCCTTTCTTCTCTCCTAGTTTTTTTTCCATTCTCTCTCTACATCTGCTTTAACATACTAATCTTTCTCCTTTTTCTCTTTCCTAATTCCTATTTCATCCACTCAAATTTTACCCCTCCATCCTCAATCCCCACTTACTCTCACAATACCTGGCCAATTGTAGATTTGTCTTCTCTCCCAGACAAAATATTTTTCCCCTCTCCATTTCACTTTCCCAGCTCCATCCCATTCTAATCCTCCCCCAACATCAGCTCCCTTCTAGTTCCAGCCCCACCCAGCATCCACTCCCTTCTAGTCCCTGCATCAGTCCATTTCCAGTCCTATCCTAGCCTCACCATCAGCCCATTTCCAATCCTAGCCCCCCATCAGCCCATTTCCAATCCTAGCTCCCTCCCCTCACAGCCCATTTCCATTCCAAGCCCCCCTCCCCATCAGCCATTTGCAGTTCAAGCCCCCTTCCACTCAGCCCATTTCCAGTCCTAGCAACCCCCCCAGCACATTACCAGTCCTAGACCCCCCATAGCCCATTACCAGTCCTAACCTCCCCATAGCGCACTTCCAGTTTTACCCCCCATCACCCCATTTTCAGTCTTACCCCCCCCCATAGCCCATTACCAGTCATAACCCCCCTGCCAATAGCCCACTTCCAGCCCTAACCCCCATTACCCCATTTCAGTCAGCCCCTCCTTTGCTCTTTACCTGTCTTATCTCCCCCCTTCTGCCCACCTACAGTCCTTCTTAACCCCCACCTGCCCATTTCCAGTCCTTGCCCCCACCATAGCCCATTTCCAGTCCTACACCCCCCCCCCGCCAATAGCCCATTTCCACACCCCCCCCCCGCCAATAGCCCATTTCCAGTCATAACCCCCCCGCCAATAGCCCATTTCGTCATACCCCCCCTGCCAATAGCCCATTTTCAGTCCTACACCCCCCTGCCAATAGCCCATTTCCAGTCATACCCCCCCTGCCAATAGCCCATTTCCAGTCATACCCACCCCCCCTGCCAATAGCCCATTTCCAGTCATACCCCCCCCCCCCCCTGCCACTAGCCCATTTCCAGTCCTACACCCCCCTGCCAATAGCCCATTTCCAGTCATACCCACCCCCCCCTGCCAATAGCCCATTTCCAGTCCTACACCCCCCTGCCAATAGCCCATTTCCAGTCATACCCCCCCCCCTGCCAATAGCCCATTTCCAGTCCTACCCCCCCCCCCCCCCCGGTAAATAAAAAAAACAACCTGGCTTCTGCTGCTGCTGCTGCAGCAGAAAATCAGCTGTCCCGCGGCCCCTTTCCCTCTGCGCGAGAGCCCTGAGTGTGCTTCCTCTGCGGCGTGCTTTTTAAGCCGCGAAGAGAGTATTTCCCTCTCGCGCGGCTTAAGCCTATTCACTTTTCAAGCCTCGCGAGAGGGAAATACTCCCTTCGCGGCTTGAAAAGCACGCCGCAGAGGAAGCACATTCAGGGCTCTCGCGCAGAGGGGAACGGGCCGCAGGACAGAGCAGCAGAAGCCAGTTTTTTATTTTTTTAAAATTGACCGTCGATTCTGCCGTTGCCACGGCGGCAACGGCAGCAGCAGAAGCCGTCGCGGGCCGCACAACCTTCTCCCGCGGGCCGCATGTTTGAGACCCCTGCCTTAGAGAATATGCAGTCTGAGCTAAAAAAAATGCCACAGCCATTGTACAAGATGTCCCAGTCAGGACAGCATGCAAAACTTAAAAGAATTCCTAAGTTCACTCCAAAGGGCAGGGAAATATATGATGCAGAAAAGGAGAAATACCTCTCTGACCTAGACAAAGCATGGCGTAAAGTGGGGACAGATATGGCCAAAGTTTCAGAAACCACTAGAAATATTAAGTACTACATATGTCAACTTCAGTCTAAGTGAGGCAGCCATGAGGCTCTTATCAGCCTGACCCTTCCCCGGCAAGCCATGAGGCTCTTACACAAGTGATCAGCCTGACCCTTCCCCCAAGCCATGAGGTAATCAGCCTGCTAAGAGAAGGCATTGAGATTTCAGTAGACACCCTTCCCCCACTCCAGGTCTGAGCACAATGTCCCCTAGCCCAGAAATCAACAGACCAGAGCACACCAGTTTGGACAGGTCACCCAGGTACCTTCCCCAGGGGCTGCTGATTGGTGGGCAGGAAATACCTGTGGCAAATGGGATTGTAGAATGAGTTTAAAACTGTACTGTATATAAGGCATTGTAGGACGTCCCTCGGGGCTCAGACTTTTTGTTGGAGGCTACCGGCTCTCTGTCTGATCCTGTTTGCATTCCAGCCTGTCTGTGAGTTTTCCTTCTGTGGGTGAGTGATTGAATAAGAGCTTTTCACAGCGTTTGCTATAACATTTCTGGTGCATTGGCCAGGAAACATTAAAAGAAAAGCCTCTCTCATCACACCCACGGTGGGAAGACTACTGCTTTTTGCAGGATCAGGGCCTCCACCGGTCAGGGACCGACCCCTCCAGGTGATTAACGATCCTTGGCGCCACGGGGCCCCTTTGTGCTCTGAAGGACTCTTTGACTTGTGTGGTCAGTCGGTCCCTGCGGCTGAATCCCCGATTGAAAACCGGCTGGATAGACTGGCATCCAAACTCTTCCTGATCAGAGGCCTGGTAAGTACTGCCTTACTGTTTTGGGTAGTAAATTCTGTGAACCTGTAGCGGCCCGATCACCCGCAACGAATGGTCCTAGTAGAGACCCCGGGGGGGGGGGGGGTTTCTGAAGCCACCGTTCGTCCAGTTTTGAGTAGAAATCAGAGTACCAGTAAGATAACTGCAGTATGAATTAATTTTGCTACCTTGGGCCCCTTAAAAGGTATTTAAAGTGCAGCGCTGCCAAAGATATTGAAGAAAAATTGCCTAGGATATTAGTATTAACTCCCTTAAGAATCTTTTAAAAGCGCTGCCGAAAACTTCTAAAAAGTAACCAAAATATAGCACTTGATAAGCTAAACATACCTGAGATAAAGAATAGATCGCTGCTTCTCTTCTTTCCTTTCTGCTTGTGGGGAGTTTTCTGAAGCGTGACTGCAAGGAGAGCGTTCTCTAATATGCTCCCGTTGTGCTCCGATGTTAATTTGTGCTGTCCCCATGCTCCCGTTGTGCTCCGATGTTAATTTGTGCTGTCCCCATGCTCCCATTGTGCTCCGATGTTAATTTGTGCTGCCCCGATGCTCCCGTTGTGTTCCATAGCTAATTTGTACTACCCTGATGCTCCCGTTGTGTTCCGTTGCTAATTTGTACTGCCCCGATGCTCCCGTTGTGTTCCCTCTGCTAATTTATGCTGCCCCAATGCTTCCGTTGCTAATTTGTGCTGCCCCGATGCCTATCCCTGTTCTTTCCCTTTAAGCCCAGAACCAGCAAAAACAGAATCATTAAAGGAGAAGCCTGGATGTCCATCACTTTCCTTCTTTCCTCATCTGTGAGTGGAGAGTGAGCCGGTGTGGAGAGCATGAGGAGGTAGCAGCCATCTTGGGAACACCACGTGTAAGAAATCCTCTGCACCGAGGAGCAGCTGGATCGTTGTCGGCAGTGGAACGCACGTGGAGGCAGCCATCTTGAAAAGACCACGTGTAAACTACACTCCAATATACTTAAAGCGATTCTGGAGCTCCATCTAGTGGACATTAGCTGTATTTACCATACTACTATTCCTCATGCTTAAAGTGATCCTGGAGCTCCATCTGGTGGACATTTAAGAATAGCTAGCATATATATATATATATATTTTTTTTTTTAACTCTTATCTAAATCAAATCTGAGTGTATATTTTGTAAATTGCCAAGACCTATATTGTAAATTGTATTATTTTTCCTGAATTAAGACTAGATAGGATCTGTATTGTAAATTGCATTTTTCTTACTGTAAATTGCATTTTGTTTCCCTGAATTGAGATTAGGTTAGGAGATCTGATCCACATTGCATACTGTATTTAGTTATTGAACTAGAATTAGAGCATGGGGTCAGGAAAGTCAAAAGAAAAAAAACGCCCCTACAGTGCATGCTTCTCAATTTTAAATCTGGGTTTGGAGAGGATTACGGGGTACCTCTCTCCGCTTCCAGATTATCCTTTTTGTGTGAGAGGGAATGGCCAGCCTTAGTTAAGTTATGGCCTCCCCAGGGGTCCACTGACCTGTCCACAGTGTCTTTGCTCCATCAAATTGTTGCAAAAGAGCACCCTGACCAGTTCCCTTATATTGATTCATGGCTGGCCATATGCCAGCTCAGACCAAGATGGTTCCAGTGCTGTCACGAGGATCAGTGTAGAATAATGGTGGCGGCCAGTGGTCGCCAAAAGAGATGGACACCCGTCTCTATCTACCAGGGGCGGGACTCTCCAGACATTCCTCCACGCCCTCTCCCTCTGCTTCAACCTCATGTCCCATCTGCACCACTGCAGGGTCCGCCCCTAGTTGAAGAGTCAGGAAGACCTCCTCTTGGGGTGCATGATGCCAGATTTAGGGAAGATTCTGCGGATTCCAGCCCCTCATCTTCAGACTCCCCTCCCACTCCTGGTACCACCTCTAGTGCCACCATCTCCTCCCCTGAGAGCACACAGGCTGTGCTTGAATCGTCCACCCCGGTAGCCTGCCGCCTGCGGTCGCATGATCTCCAATTGCCACTACGACAAGTACAGGGGCTCCCGTACCTTGATGCTGCTGGGCGTGTGACACTGGGACCATCCAGCCTGATTTATGTCCCTTTCTCCACCACGGACCTGTTGAACTGGAAAACCCATTATGCTTCCTATACTGAAAAGCCCCAAGAACTGACAGACCCTATGACCAGTAGTATGCAAACACACCAGCCTGCCTGGTCGGACACTAGACAACTGCTTTCTACTTTGTTCAGCGCAGAAGAACGAGGGCGAGGCCACGGATACGGGGGGCCGAGGTTTCCCCTAGCCCCCAATCAATGTGCCTACTGCAAAGAGGAGGGACATTGGAAGAATGAATGTCCAAATCGTAACACAAGACGAGGGAGGTGGCCGGGATCCAGATGGAGCAGACCATCCCGAGAACTCAGAGCTGCCCACCGCTGAGAGGTGTGAAGGAGTCCCTATCTGGATCAGTGTGTCACATTGAAAACGGGCCAGGGTGTCTGCCTATGAGAATGGGAGGTTTAAATTTTTAAGAGAAGCAGAACTTAAACTTCAGAGAGGGGTGGAGCACACTGCGAGGTCCTGGGGAACTGCTGAGAGGCAGGAAAAAGAACTATTGGACTGACTGGGGGGGTTTTGGGGGCTTCTGTGAATGATTGTATTGTTATCCTTTTAATGTTGTATTCTTGGAAGGTGGCTGAAGTCTGCAAGCCATTTCGGCTTCAGCAACTGCAATACCCACACCAGCTCAAGTTTTTGCTGTACTATTCTCAGAACTTTCTTTATCACATTATTAAGCACTGCTGCTTTTGACATACTTTCATGTTATGTGTTTTCAATATTATTGACCAGCTGCAAGAAAATGATGTTACAATGTATGTTGTCTCTAGGGAACAGTACCAGAAGCTGCTTTTCTGATGACCCCTATCTGTCTCAATATCTGTCTCAAATGGTTGCTTGTCCATTGCCCTTAGTGGGATTACCTTTGCCCCATAAACAAGAAAAGAAAAAGAAAAATTGGGAATGAAGGGAAATTGGCTGATAGGTATGTCTAGTATGGCTGCATCCTTGCCTGAGGCTGTAATACATTATGATGGCACGGAAAAAGCATGTGGGCTAAGAAAATGAGTACCCAGAGCCCAGCACAACAAGAGTAAAGCCAGGGGGAACCATACTCTGAACAGAAGTGCACAGAGAATGGACCCAGCTAAGAAATAGGTCAGGCCTGAAAGTGTATAGAAAATGGACCCAGCACAAGAAAAGACATGCCAGGCCTGACGAGGTTAAACAGGCCTGAGCAAGCTGGGCAAGCCTGGACAAGTTAAACGGGCCAAACAAAGCTGGTGATACAAAGTACTGATATGCCCTGAAGACTACAGTGCCAGTGATTAATGAAGCAAAGGGAATGGCAGGGTGCAGCCAGAATGACTCAACACTAGCAAGAATAAAAGCCATTAATATGCTGATAAGGGTGGATCCCAGGGAAAGAGGCCTCTGCAGACTTTCTGCACACGGCCCTCCTTTGTCCCAAAGGAAAGAGGCCTCTGCAGGCCCTGCAACCTTTTACAGTCAGAACAGCAACTTTTGCACACGGAACAAAAACGTTTGTGCAGGAGTTGCTACAGAGGGTATAGGGTATGTGGTGTTTTAAACTCACTGACACAGGTGTTTCCATTGAACACTCTATCCAAGACCTGGGTGATCTAGTTAATCATATTGCTGACCCGTCCATGGGTCCTGGGTGGTTTATGAAGTGGTTCAGTTGACCAGGGGGACTAAAATCCCAGTGGTAGGGGTTCTTTTTATTTTACTGCTATGTGCCATTCTGCCATGTTGTATCCCCATTCTTTACCGCTTCATTACCACCACCCTTGATACCCTGGTAGAGCGCAAGGCGGTTACCACTGTCATGGCCCTGACCCAGTGTACCCCTCTGCGGCTTGCCTCCAGTAATACAGCCCTCAACCGCCTCTAGCGGTTGAGGTCTCACTTAAAAAGGGGGGAGTGAGGCAGCCATGAGGCTCTTATCAGCCTGACCCTTCCCCCGCAAGCCATGAGGCTCTTACACAAGTGATCAGCCTGACCCTTCCCCCAAGCCATGAGGTAATCAGCCTGCTAAGAGAAGGCATTGAGATTTCAGTAGACACCCTTCCCCCACTCCAGGTCTGAGCACAATGTCCCCTAGCCCAGAAATCAACAGACCAGAGCACACCGGTTTGGACAGGTCACCCAGGTACCTTCCCCAGGGGCTGCTGATTGGTGGGCAGGAAATACCTGTGGCAAATGGGATTGTAGAATGAGTTTAAAACTGTACTGTATATAAGGCATTGTAGGACGTCCCTCGGGGCTCAGACTTTTTGTTGGAGGGTACCGGCTCTCTGTCTGATCCTGTGTGCACATTAAAGATCCTGTTTGCATTCCAGCCTGTCTGTGAGTTTTCCTTCTGTGGGTGAGTGATTGAATAAGAGCTTTTCACAGCGTTTGCTATAACATAAGTACAGTTGTTACCAACTCCATTTAGAGAAGTATGTCAGCTTCCTGATGAAACATAACACAGAGGAAAGCTTAGAAGAGAGGAACCTTCAGGAAAACGTAGATAAGAAACACAAGAGCCTAGTGGCAAACATCATAAGAGAGGACCAGCACAAGAGAGAAAACTTAAAGGAAACTATGTCACGCTATTCTAGTTCCTCCAGACATACACATAGGTCTTTGAGGTTGGTAAGGTCAACACATTCAAATAGCTCTGTAATAAGCACAGACACCGCAAGATGGTGCACGAAAGCAGACGTGGCAAAGGCTTGTGTCCATTTTATTGAACAAGAGACTACACCTAGATTAGAGAAAATTAGAATAGAAGAAGAGCAAAAAGGCCAAGCTGGACATTGCTCTGGAAAAATTGCAACAAGAAATGGACGCAGTCGCTGCTGAGGCTCAGGCCAAGGTCCTTGAAGAAGTTACAAGGCAGGAAGGTGGAGAGAGCCACATCCTCCACATTGTCTCAGAAGCTCGCGCTGAATGCACCAAAGACAATATTCGAAGCCTTACCACAGGACAGGACGGCGCATATATGCATTCTGATTCAGAAGAGGATACAGATGTAGAGCAAATACGGTCAGCCGATCCAGTAGACAATAGGCCCAAGGGAAGTCAGCCTAATCTGCACTACGCTATGGGCATCAACCGCCCCTATGGATCCATCTGCTTGCAGGCAGATGAATCTGCTACAGCTGGCTCATGTTCCAAGCACCTGTGCAGAGGAAGACACCTCACCTTAGCCTCTTATTCCAGTGCTCTTTTGGGATTGGCCAGATGCTACTTCTGGGAAGTTGCCATTGACAAAAGCATCAGCACCAGGCCCCTTGCTCAAATCAAGTGTACCAGAGCACCTGCCCTTCATGCAAACATTTAAGACTAAAAGAACAAGTGATGAGCGATGAAACATGCATCACAACAGCACCTTACAAAGGCTCTCAACAGTGAGACAGAAACATCAGAAAGATCAGATCTGGCCAAATACATGATTTGTTCATAAATACAGTGTTCACCAAGTTTGACGACCACCCAGAAAACTACAGAGCATGGAAGGCTTAAAGTAGCTAAAGAGGTAGAAAAGGCGACAGCAAAAGCTAGAAGGATGCTTGGTTGCATACGGAGAGGAATGACTATCAGAAAAAAGGAGGTGATAGTGCCTCTGTATAAGCCTTTGGTGCGACCTCATATGGAGTATTCTGTGCAATTCTGGAGACTACACCTTCAAAAGGATATAAACAGGATGGAGTCAGTACAGAGGGTGGCTACTAAAATGGTTAGTGGCCTTCATTATAAGGCATATGAGAGCATACTTAAGGATCTTAATATGTACACCTTAGAGGAAAGGCGGGATAGAGGTGATACGATTGAGATGTTTAAATACCTCCGTGGCATAAATGCACAGAAGAGCCTCTTTCGATTGAAAGCAAGTTCTGCTACAAGGGGACATGGAATGAGGGTGAAAGGGGAAAGATTCAGGAATGATATGCGGAAATATTTCTTTACGTAAAGAGTGGTGGATCCATGGAATAGTCTCCCAGTGGTGGTGGTAGAGATGAGGACAGTATCTGAATTAAAAAAAGCATGGGACAAATACAGAGGATCTCTAAAGGAAAAAAGGGGGCTGTTGTAGTTGTTGATATGGAAGGACAGACTAGATAGGCCATGTGGTCTTTTTTTGTCGTCATTTTTCACCAATCTGAATATTAACCCAAAGGATGAGATCAACTTGATAGTGAAATGACTAGGGAGCGAATCCTCAGAACGCATTAAAAAACTGAAATCAACATATGTAAACAACCCTGCAGCCGTATTGACTGTTTAAAGCCTTTCTGGATTATAATGATTTTCATACTGTATTACAGGCCATTACCCTTCCTTCTATCAATTATTGCAACATTGTTTTGCAAGGCCTCCAAACATCCACAACCTACCCATTACTGCTAGCTTTAAACACAGCTGCCCGTATCCTCTGTGAGAAGTCAAAAACTGATCAAATTTCACCCATTCTCAAGAAACTGCATTGGCTTCTGATCTAAGAAAGGGTTAAATTCAAATCTCTACTAACAATATTCAAAGTGCTTCACAACCTCTCAGCTGTTCACCTTGAGACTCTTATTCAAAATATGCCTAACAGCAGAATCAGAAGATCTAACTCTGCCAACACATTATGCATACCCACACTAAATGTCAAGACCTCTGTTTCAACTTCAAAAAGGGCTTTCTCCTTCTTTGCTCCAACCTTATGGAACGTAATACCTCACATCCTTTGTACCGCTAATGACTTGCTCACTTTTAGAAAGCAGCTAAAGACACTCTTTTTCATTAGTTTCTTTGAGGCTGATGAATCTACTTAAGCATAATGGGCCCAATTTTCAGTTGGGAAGGCTATGGGCCGCACCAGCGCATATCCTGCCCTCCAACGCCCTTAACCCAGATTTTCATTTCTGCGATGATGGAAGTGAAAATCCGAGTTTGCTTGGACATGCTGGCAGCCGCCGAGGCTGAGTAGCAGCAATTTTCAATGCTACCTGCTTAGCCCCTGCGCCTGAAAGATAGGCGAGGAAAAACCCTTACCTCTGCCCCCCCCTCCACCCCGGAATGTCCCAACACGCTCCGATGCTAACCACATAGCATCTGGGCGTTAGGTACTTAGCTGAATGTACGAAAGTGTGCGGAGGAAACCGCAGCAGAAAGTCCTGTGCCAAGATATGGCTTTGCCAAGGTGTATCCCAAAGGGCAATCTGAAAAGGCAGTGAAGATGTATGCCATCATCAATGACCAAAGTGACAAATCACTAGCATGGTCAAAGTTTTTTTGACCTGTTTGGCATATATGAAGAATATCTCCCTCAATGCTCACAACTTGTGTGGGAGTCTCAACGTTCATGTGAAGAAAGGCGAATAGATATGTGATAGAAGCCATAGATGGCAGCATCAAGTCATGTCTGCCTACTCGCACAGAATATGATCACATACCAGACAACAGGGATGAAATTTCCACACCTGAGGCCACTTAGCAAGATCCTCACTTGAGAACAATAGCCAACCAAATCCTCTCTTTGGACCAAAATGCTCAAATTTTACTCCTACTGGGCAGAGGTATGCTAGCACTGCACAGGGTCCATCAATTACAGAACAGACCTCTCAGTGCTCCCTACGCTCATCAACTTGACTTAGGATGGGTAATAGTAGGTGAAGTCTGCCTTGACTGGATGCGCAAGCTGAGCATCAACATCTTTGCAATTAGTGTGCTAGAAAATGGGTGCACATCCTTATTCCAGCCATGCCCCAACCATCTGTCCATCAAGGAAGTTCTCAACTGTGGGAAGCTATCAGACTACAACCTGAAGACCTTCCAGACATTCTCTTCACCTAACGTATGAGAACATGTGAAGGACTCAGTGTTCTAAGTGACAAGAAATGATGAGAAATATGCTGTCTCTATAGAAGACAAAGAATTCCTGAGCATTATGGAAAGGGAGTTCTTCAAAGATGAGTCAAAAAGCTGGGTAGCACCTCTCCCATTCCCCATGCCTAGACTTCCTAACAATAGAAATGATGCCCTCTCACGACTCACTTTGTTGCAAAAAAAACCTTGAGAAAAAAGCCAGATACAATACAGCACTTTGTGACATTCATGAAAGATATGCTCACCAGTGGTCATGCAGAGCTAGCTCCACTACTGAGAGAGGACAAGGAGTGCTTCTATCTATCAGTCTTTGGAGTATATCACCCACAGAAACCAGGTCAGATCCAAATCGTGTTTGATTCCAGCGCTCAGTTTCAAGGAACCTCATTAAACACACTCCTCACTGGGCCTGATCTGAGCAACAACCTACTAGGGGTTCTTACGTGCTTCAGAAAAGAGCCCATGGCTATTACAGCTGACATCCAACAAATGTCCTGTTTCATTGTCCACAAAGACTACAGGAACCACCTGAGATTTCTGTGGTACTGCAATGATGACATCGATAGTGAGATCGTTGAATACAAAATGTGAGTCCACGTCTTCGGCAACAGTCCATCACCCACACTAACAACCTGAGGACTCAGGAGAACAGCACAAGAAGGAGAAAACAAATATGGCACAGATGCAAGATGTTTCATGGACAGAGATTTCTACATGGACGATGGCTTGAAGTCTACCCACTGAAGAAGAACCATTGATCTCCTGAAAAGGACACAGGCCACATTAATGGAAACCAACTTGAAACTGCACAAAATAGCTTCCAACAGTGTTGAAGTGATGAAAGCATTCTCCTTGGAAGACCATGTTAAAAACTTGAAGAACTTGGACATGACGGTAGACACTCCCTCCCTTACAATGCAGTCTCAGTTTAAGCTGGGTCCTGAAGAAAGACACCTTCACTTTCCAGGTCTCAACACAGGAGAAACTGTACACTCATCAAGGTGTTTTGTCAACAATGAACAGCCTATATGACCCACTGGGGTTTGTGGCTCCAGTGACCATACAAGGGAGGTCCTTGTTAAGAGAACTTTCTTTGAATAAATGGGACACTCCATTGCCTCAAGAAAAGAAGCAAGAGTGAGAAGAGTGGAAAAATTCCCCACACATGCTCGAACTCCACCACATCCCACATAAATACACTCTTACATCTCTCCAAGCTGTTTGTCACAGAAAAATGTGTGTCTTCTCAGATGCTTTTGGAAAGGCAATAGCTGCAGTGGCCTACTTGAAGGTAATAGATGCAGAGACCATCCCTTATGTAGGATTCATCTTTGGCAAAGCCAAGTTAGCTCTACAACCTAACCATACCAACCCAAGACTGGGGTTATGGCAGAGCAGTGTTGGCAGACAAAATAGCAGAGATGATACTGAGCGAGATGGATATCTAACCAGACAAGGTAAAGTTCTACACTGATAGCAAGGTAGTGTGGGACTATATATACAAAACAAGAGGTTTTACATATATGTCAGCAACAGAGTTGAATGCATATGGAAATCAACATGACCGGAGCAATGGCATCATGTGCTCACTGACCAAAACCCAGCAGACCATGCTACGAAAGTCATTCCAGCATTCCACCAAAGGTAGATAATGTGGTTAATAGGACCAGACTTCCTTTTAAAACCTGACCACACCCTCCCTGCTTCAGAGGATTCCTTTGGGATTGTGAATCCTGAATCTGGAAGTCCATCTAGAAATAACAGCTCTTGCCACCAGTATAACCTGTCATGGCAATCTGGGAGCATACCATTTCAGCTGCTTCTCCAGATGAACGCTTAAAAGAGCCATGGCACCCCTCATCCACATTGTGCTCTCATTTCATCAAGCACTGGAGAAAGCATCATTTACTTGTTACCGCTGGCACCTCTGCCCAAAGTCCTGAACTACTACTACTACTACTGAGCATTTGTATAGCGCTACAAGTCGTACGCAGTACTGCTCATCAGAGCTTACAATCTAGTCAAGACTTACAACACAGAAAGTGTAGACAGGAAAAATAAGGGGGAAAGGTAAAGAAACAAGGATATCAGGTGAGTCAAGATCCAAAAGCAGCAGTGAAGAGGTGAGTTTTCAGCCTGAATTTGAAAAGGGTGAGAGAAAGTGCCTGGCGTACAGACACAGGTAGTTTGTTCCAGGCGTAAGGTGCAGCAACGTGAAAGGAGTGAAGTCGGGGGTTAGCAATAGAAGAGAAGGGCACAGATAGAAGCAGTTTGCCAGAAGAGTGGAGTTCTCGAGGAGGGGTGTAAGGAGAGATAAGAGAAGAAAGGTAGTGAGGAGCTGCAGAGTGAATGCATTTATAGATCAGCAGGAGAAGTTTGAACTGGATGCGGAAATGGATAGGGAGCCAATGAAGTGACTTGAGAAGAGGGGTAATATGGGCATGATGAGGCTGGTGGAAGATTAGCCATGCAGCAGAGTGTTGAACAGATTGAAGGGGAGAGAGATGATTCAAAGGGAGACCAGCAAGGAGTAGGTTACAGTAGTCTAGACAGGAGATGATTAAGGAGTGGATAAGCATCTTAGTAGTGTGTTCAGAAAGGAATGGGTGGATTTTTTTTGATGTTATAAAGAAAGAAATGGCAGGTCTTAGCTATCAGATGGATGTGTGTAGAGAAGGAGAGAGAGGAGTCTAAGACAACCCCAAAGTTGCGAGTCAAGGAAACAGGAAGGAGTAGAGAGTTATCCACAGAGACTGAGATGAGGAGGAGGAGGAGGAGCAGAGGAGGTTTTAGGAGAAAAGATAAGAAGCTCAGTCTTGGCCATGTTCAATTTCAAGTGGTGGTGAGACATCCAAGCAGCAATGTCAGAAAGGCAGGCAGAGATACGGGTCTGGATTGCTGGAGAGATTTCAGGCATAGAGAGGTAGATCTGGGACAACAGTGGAGGTGATGGGGCTTAGGAGACAGGTGGGGATATGATTAGAGGAGCAGGTGGTGAGTTTGGAGGAAGAAAGAAGGTGTGCAGTTTCCTCTTTAGAGATCATAGGAAAGGAAGAGAGGGTAGCAGAGGTAGAGGGGGAAAATTGGGAGTGAAGAGGGGAAGTAGCTGACTTTATGGGGAATTGGAGGGTGTTCTTGTGGATTTTGTCATGGAAATAGTCAGCCAGAGTTTGGCAGAAAGGGAGGGAGGGGTCAGAGGTGGAGGCACTTTGAGGAGAGAGCTGAGAGTAGAAAAGAGACGACGAGGGTCAGAGGCAAGAGAGTTAGTCAGATGGACATAATAGTCTTGTTTGGCAAGAGCTAAGAGAGAACAAAGGCCAGACTGGAAAGAGACAAGCATGAATTTGAAGTGTAGAAAGTCTGTAAGGGAACGGGATTTGAGCCAAGCACGCTCAGCAGAATGGGCACAAGAATGTAGATAGCCAGGGCTGGGGTGCAGAATGCCTCACAGGATGTGGCATGGGCAGAGCGAGAGCATCCAGAGGAGAGGAAAGTGCAGCATTATAGAAAGCTACTGCCTCGTCAACAGACTTAGATGATATAGTGGAGGAAAGAGATGAAGAAACAGTGGAAGAGAGAGCCAAAGGATCAATAGCATGAAGATTTCTAAATAGGTTGGAGGAGAAAGGATGAGGTTGAGGCGGCAGGTGCTGAAGATTGAAGCTTAAAAAGTGATGGTCAGATAAGGGAAGAATTGAGTTACAGAAGTTCGAGGGTAAGGAACTAGAGAAAAATATCAGGTCAAGGCAGTGGCCATGCTGGTGAGTGGGGACAGTAGAACAAAGCTGGAGGTCAAATGAGGAGGTAAGGGAGAGGAGTTTTAAAACATAAGGATCAGAGGGGTTATCAACATGAATGTTAAAATACCCGAGAATAAGAGTGGAGGAAGAGGAAGGAAAGCCACGAGTCAAAGTCACTGAGAAAGGTAGAAGTAGACTTGTCAGGCGGTCAGTAAATAACAGCTACCTGGAGAGATAGTGGAGTGAAAAGGTAGATGGAGTGGACTTCAAAAGGGGGAAAGGAGTGAGACTGAGGCAGCAGGAAGGGTTGGAATTGGCAGGAGGGAGCAAGTAGAAGCCCAACACCACTACCACCACAGCCAATGGAACGAGGCATGTGGGAGAACTGATAGCCCCCATGACAGAGAGCAGTGACAGATGCAGTATCTTCTGGGAGGAGCTAGGTCTCAGTTAGAGCAAGGAGATGGAGAGCATTAGAGATAAAGAGATCATGAGTAAAAACAAGCTTATTAGAGATGGAGTGTGTGTTCCACAAGGCACATGAGAAAGAGAGAGTGGAAGGGGAAAGGAGAGGGATATGAATAAGATTAGAGGTGTTGCGTGAAGATCTCTTCTCAGAGTGTGACAGAAGTCTAGGGGGGCCAGGGTTGGGATTGATATCTCCGGATGAGAGAAGGAGTAGCAGAGTACGGGACAGTGAAGAGACAGTACAGCAGAAACGAGCGTGAGATTGCCTTAGAGAGAGAGGAGATGACTGAATGAGAGGGAGAAAGTGGTGAAGCTCAAGAGCTGATGATAGGGTAGAAGACAGAATGGAGGGGGAAGTGAGGGTGGTAAAGGAGAGGCATGAAGGTGCTGGTTGGAGGGGAGACAGAGAATATGAAGAAAAGGAAGACAATGTGATGAGGAACTATAGAAGAAGAATAAAGAGGAGAACAAAGGCCAGACGATATAGAAGGTGGGAGAGAGCCCAAAGGGAATAGGTGCACCTGTGCATGAAGTAGGTAATGAGCAGATGACAACTATAAGAGACTGCGAGCAACGGGTGGGTGGATAGAGGGGAGGGGGGCAGGGTATAAGTTATTCAGCTGAGAAAAGCTGAGCAAAAGTGCAAAATAAAGGAGGCAGTGAGGTAAGGGAGCACACTAACAATGACAAATAAATAATTAAAATATGTGGAGAGAGACAGACAGATAGAATTCACAGCAAGCCAAATTCACTCCCAAGGTGAAATTCACCTTTCCAGCAGAACTCTTAGGAGGGGCACTGCTCTTCCCAAAGGAGAGAGACAGAGTTAAGCACACATGGAAGACAGGAAAAGGGGCTAAACAATACCTCAGCAGGGGGGGGGGGGGGGGGGTTAGTCACTCAGGTAGAGGAAGATCAGAGACAGGAAAAAAGTTTTAAGCTCTGCAACAAAGGAGACAGAGCAAGGATAGATGTTGAATTAAATGTTAACCTGGCCAACACAGACAGGCCAGATAGTTGAAGGAAGAAGGAAAGGAAGGAAAGTTCTAGTTATGGAGAAGGACAAGTTATTCAGCTGAGAAAATCTGTCTATGAACTCTCCAGAGCAGAGGAGACCATTCTACGATAAATGTATGCCAAAGAATTCAAGCGGATTAACAGATAGGATCTCCAAAGATAACAATAGCCTTCTGGAAACTGAGTCCCTTTTGTTGACAATGGCCTGCTGAAGGTCTATGGTAGGCTCACAAATACTGAATTAGATAAGCGTGCGAAGAACCCCCTGATTGTCCCAGGGCAGCACCACATCTCTACAATGGAACTACACTGGCTCCCTATATACTGCAGGATTGCGTATAAAGCCCTCCTTATGACCTTTAAAGTGATCAACATGATTGCCCCTTCAGCAATCTCAAACCTCCTCAATCACACGCCTAACATTAGATCCAGGAGATCCGTAGCTGCAAATACCCTAGCCACACCATCAGAAGCCATAAAATGCACGCGCACAACCACAGACAGGGCTTTCGCACACTACGCACCCAAATGTTGGAACAACCTGCCACCTACCATTAGAGCAATCACGGACCTCAAGCAATTCAGAAAAGCCATAAAACACCACCTTTTCCTTCTACACTTCTCCCAATCCCAGTGCCCATCATCAACCCTCTAACACATTCCAAGCCCTCATAATAAAATTGTAAATATATTATTTATAAAAGATGTTAATAAAAGCTCTATTCATTGTATATAATTTCATATCATATATGTACATAATTTCCCTAAGTTGAATCCCAGTTTAATTTTCCTGTTTCTTGTAAACCTATTGCTTGCTGTGAGTATTCTTGTTCAATGTAAACCGCGCTGATGAAAAAGAGCGTGGTATAGAAAAGCTATAAATAAATACCTTGATTATGCACTGTCACCATCAGCAAGTCAAACATCAAGGCCGACTCTTCGGGATGCCATCAGAGCCACAGGATTTTGGATCATTGGAGCAAAACTGTAATCCATAATTGTGTTAAATGCCGTAAACTATGAGGCAAGTCTCAAGAAAAACGGATGGCAGACTTACCAGTCAATTGGCTCCGCACTGAGCCCCCATTCACTTATGTGGGACTAGAAGTCTTTGGACCATGATCAGTCGTGTCATGATGCACCAGAGGCAAGTGATAGGCTGTAATGTTCACATGTATGAGCATCTGTGCTGTTCACATCAAAGTTATTGAGTCCATGGGCACATCAAGCTTCATAGATGCTCTCAGAGGGTTCTTTTCTATCAGGGGACCAGCCAAACAAATCCTTTCTGACTGTGGGTCCAGTTTCGTGGGAGCTTGCAAGGGACTGAACATTAACTCAGAGAAAATAGGCAAGTTCACCGTTACTAGGTACCTATGTAATCAACAGTGCATGTGGATATTCAACCTTCCTCAAGCTTCACACATGGGAGACACATGAGAACACATGATTGATACTGTGCATTAAATCCTAGATTCCATGTTCACTGAAACCTGAATGACTCGACTCACACATGAGATCCACACTACCGTCCTGTCAGAGATCTGAGCCATTATCAATGCAAGAGCTTTGGTACCAGTATCTACCGACCCAGAATCACCATTGATTCTAATGTCAGTTATGGTTCTGATGCAAAAAACAGCCACACCTCCAACTGCACCCAGAGAATTCAGCAGTTTCAGTTTAGTTTCAGTTTAATTAGATTTGATATACCGCCCTATATGACATCAGGGCGGTTCACAAAAAGTTAACAATCAGAAAGAGGCACAAGGCCAGGAACGAGGAAAAGAACTACAATCTTAGACAGGAAAGAGGAAATCATAAAGCGTGCAAAGAAAATACATAAGAGGAGAACTTAGACAAATATTAATAGACCAGGTCAGGACTGAGAGGCAGGGAGATTATAAGCCGTGATGAAGAGATGAGTTTTCAACTGTGACTTAAAGGCAGGATAGTTTGTTTCAAGACGGAGTGAGGTGGGCAAAGAATTCCACAGAGCTGGACCATGGAAGAAAATAGCTGAATGCCGGGTTGATTGCAGGTGTGCATGTGAGGGTGAGAGAAGGTGAAGGCGATTGACATGGACTGAATGGAGGGAATGAGTGGGAGTGTGAAACTGTAGAAGGTCAGTGAGGTACTGAGGGGTTTGGGTGTAAATGGTTCGGTGAACTAGAGTGAGAATTTTAAAATGAATACGGAACTCGATAGGTAGCCAATGTAAGTGATACAGAAGTGGTGTAACGTGGTCTCGGTAAGAAGAATAAGTGATAATCCTGGCAGCAGTGTTCTGTAATAATTGCAAGCGACGTAGCTGAGTGCAGGTAAGACCTGTGAGGACTGAATTACAGTAATCAATACGAGAGAGTATGGTAGCTATGGTAAGGGTAGTCAGGGCAGTGGAAGGAAGAAAGAAAGGGACGAATAGAACGAATTTGGCGTAAGAAGAAGTAAGAGGTTTTTGTGAGATGAGAAATGTGGTCCTTGAAGGAGCAGAGTCAAGCAGAACACCAAGATATCGAAAAGAAGAGACCAGCGGAATTGTGGAACTGTTAAGGGAGGGTGAAAGTGAAGGACATGGGCTTCCAAAAGTGAACCAAGTACATGAGGTTTTGGTCAGATTAAGATGAAGGCAGCTAGAAGAGAGCCAATTTGATACAAGAGTGAGATAGGAATTCAGAGGAGTGAGATCAGGGTGAAGAGGACTAGTATGATGTAGGATGATGATGTCTTCAGCATAGAAGAAGGCAGAGAGACCAGTTTGCTGAATGCAGAGGGCAAGGGGTGCCAGGAAGAGATTAAACAAAAGGGGTGCGAGGATCGATCCTTGTGGGACACCACAGGGAAGGGAGATGGGAGCAGAAGCGTGGTGTGGGCCGGAGGGTGAGACCACAGAGAAAGAGTGAGAAGATAAGAAAGAATGAAACCAACGATAAACTGTTCCCCTAAGCCCAGCGTCTCAGAGACGTGAGAGGAGAAGAAAATGATCAACTAAGTCAAAAGCTGCAGAAAGATCTAGGGAGACCACCACTGAAATATCACCCTTGTGTGAGGAATGGAGATCGTTAAGAAGTGCTACTAGAATTGTATCCATGCTGTGACCTTGACGAAAACCTGACTGTTGGGGATGTAAAACGTTTATGGAGTATAAGTGTTGAGAAAATTGGGAAAAGACAATCCTTTCAAGAAGTTTTGCGAGGAAAGGTAGATTGGAAACGGGACGATAATTAGCTGGGATGAGTGGATCTAGATTGGAATTTTTCAAAATGGGCCAGACCAATGCGTGTTTCCAGAGGGAAGGGAAGGATCCAGAAGAGAGGGAAGTGTTAATTATGGCAAGAATGTAGGGTAAGAGAGCAAGAGAAGATTCAGTAAACCAGGTAGAGGGGATGGGGTCGAGAGGGCAGGTGGTCTTTCGCACTGAGGAAATAAGAGTCAAGAGTTCAGGTGAGGTAATAGAATAGAAAGATGGCCAACAGTGAGAGAAGGAAGAGGAAGGGGGGGGAGGGGATGGTGGAGGAGGGGAGGATAGCGGGGGAGGGCAGGAGGGAAGAGCAGCATGCAGATCTGAGATCTTGGTTCCAAAGAACAAAGCAAGACTGGAAGGAGAAGGTAGAGACTGGGGTGGATCTGAGGAGTGATCAGTGTTAAGTGAGGTAAGGGTTTGAAGTACAGAAAAAAATTGTCTGGAAGGATTAGTGGCCGTAGTAATGCAATTCGAGAAAAAGGTCTGTTTAGCTAGATGGACAGAAGAACAGTAATGATGATGATTTTCATGGAATTTTGCCAGAGTAAGAGGAGTAGGGTGCTTATGCCAAGCACGCACAGCTCATCTTAAATGACGACGTAAGAGACGCAGGCCTGCATGATACCAGGGATGTCTAGCCATAGGGTGTTTAGACTGAGATGGCTGAAAAGGGGCAAGCTGGTCGATAGTAGTGGATAATGTGGACGTCCAGAGTGAAACCTATGCGTTCGGAGAGAGAGTAGAAAAGGTATCTGGAATGAGCTGAGGGGCAGGAGGAACTGCTGCAGGGTAATGGGGGGTGATTCAACGACGTGGAGGGTCTGTGAGGGAGACAGAGGACAGCGAATCCTGGGAGGAAAGTGACTGTATGGAAGGAGGATGAAGCAGAAATGACAGGTAATAGTGATCAGTCCAGGGGAGAGGCTGTATGGAGAGCTGTGAGATTGAGAAAGGGGGCAACAGTGGAATGATTAAAGGATCAAGAGTATGGCCAGCAACCTGGGTGGGAAGTAAGACAAGCTGCTGGAGAGAGAGGTCATGGAGAAGAGAAAAAAAAGACATTCAAAGTGGATATTCAGATCTCAGAGTATAGTCAAGTGAGGATACTGCAAGCAGACGTCAGTAATAGTATGGATGAGAGCATCCCAGAGGAAGCCTGAGAGAGAAGGAGACAAATAAAGAATAAGAATATGAAGAGGAGGGGAGGACTGAAGACATAGGAGGAGAGATTCAGGGTATTGCAGAAGAGGAGAGGAAACCTGGACTATAGGGAGAGATGAACGTCCCTCTCGAGAGACAGAGAGGACTGAGAAACGGGGGCAGACATCTGGTGAGGAGAGGGTGTTCACCCTCTTTTAACCAGGTCTCAGAGAGACAGAGCACGTCCAAGGACTGTTGAAGAATGAGGTCTTGTATTAGAAGAGACTTTGAGCGTAGCGAACGACAGTTTGCAGAGCCAGTCCTAAGAGAGACAGGTAATGGAGAGGAGAGAGGAACACTTAATAGAGGAGAGGTAGATGAACAAACATGTAAGTTTGATAAAGTCCAAAAAGGAACAGCATTATTTCCTAAGATGGGGTGAGAAGGGGGAGGGTGGTGTCCCCAAACTACCCGAATGGCAGACATAGGGTAAAGGAACTGACTAGGAGTTACAGAGTCAATAGGGAAGCGAGAAAGGACAGATACACAAGTTTGCAGACTTACCAGAGGTGGAGGGCACAGAGCAGGGAGATATACACCAACGAGGAAAGAAAAGAGACACGGCAGGATTGCCAAGAGTTGGTTCCAGTGAGAAGCAACACCCTCAAAGCGACCCCAAGGAGCGCACCTAAGGAGCACGCGCACCGCAGCAGCGACCGATGCCGCTGGAGGCATCTTTAAATAGTTGGAGGGGATATGAGGATTACCTGGGGGTCTCGCGGCTGCGTCACTTCCTGGGTAGGCGGAACAAGCGTGTGTTTGAGACCTGGAGGATACAAACAACAAGACACTCAATGGCAACAGTAAGGGAAAATACAGAGAGCACAGGTATGGCAGCATTAGCAGGAGAGCAGAGGCAGGACCGGCGCCGCTGGAGGCGTCTTTAAATAGTTGGAGGGGATCCGAGGATTACCTGGGCATCCGTCACATCCTGGGCAGGCGGAGCAAGCGTGTGTTTCAGAGACCTGGGGTTCTGCGGCCACGGCAGCAAGAAAGATCTCTACAAATGACATTGGAGACAAATCTAAAGCTTTGCCAGCACCTTTTGGAACCGCAGGAAATATGAGCACCCTCCAACTCTGCAATTTCTCAGCAAGTGGCAGTCTATCAAGCCAAATATTCAGGAAGGTGACCTTGTTCTGCTTAAAGACAACCAAGTTCAGTGCAACAACTGGCCAGTGGGAATTGTCACTACGACTTTTCAAAGCGATGACAGAAACGTCCGTAAAATTGAAATCAGAACCATGAACCAAGGGAGAACAAAATCGTTTTTCATAACTTTTTCCAAAGTTGTGCTCCTCATTTCTCATGAAGAAAGATGAACTTTGTGAATTACTGTCTACTCCAGACCTTTAAGGACTCTCACTCTTCTGTCGTTATGTTGCCCATTGTCTGTCTTTGTGCTTTATTACAGACCCGGTAGAATGAAGAGAATCCCTTGGACAATGAAAGACTCTAAAGTTTGTACCATAGACTTTGCATGCCTTTAATATGTTTAATGGTTTAGTAGATTAATAATAGTGGTATCTACCGATACCAGGCAGGGAGTGTTCTGCCCACCGCTGTGTGTGTGGGCTTAGTCATTAGTCTGAGCTACTAGTGTGTGTGGGCTTAGTCATTAGTATATAGCTACTAGCTACTGCCAGCTGCTTCCCACTTTAGTCCTGTGACTTCATACCTAAGCCCAGATTAGATGTTGCATGTGACCCTCCCTCTATTCCTGGAAATCTGATGAGGCCATTCCTAAGCCCAAGGTGCTACTACTGACCTTAGTGGTCATTAGCAGAGCCTCTAGTCTTTTGGGTATTCCTCCTCCCCGGGTATAATTATCCATCTTGGGGCTCAAGCATGTTTAACTAGGAAAAGTGCTGTCTCTTCATTCAACCTCTGAAGTAAGTATTTATTTACTTATTTTAATAAACAGTTGAAAAGTATGAGACTGGGTCTTCTCCTTGAAGATTAAACTTGTTTAACTAGTTGATTAAGTACATTGATGGGCAGGGCTGGCCCGACTACTAGGCAAACTAGGTGGTCACTTAGGACAGCAAAAGCAGGGCATTCAAAGCTAAATAATAGATTTAGACAGTGAGAAGGGGTGTAAAGCTTGAGATTCACCCTAGGGTATCAACACTTTGAACCAACTCTAGAGCCGGCCCTGTTGATGAATGTGCTCTATGGAACACGAAGGGTTATTTGAGTTTGTGTGGCTGTCAGGATCTATTTTATTGCTTTGACTGCTTTTGCTCTTTGCCTCCTAGGACCTAGGTGACTGCTTAGTCTTGCCTAAAGGTTGAACCAGCCTGTCTAGGTGCTTGGGATGTGTGCTGTGGATTTGTGCTTTGGGGAGATTGTAATGGGGGAGAGAGTATGGGGAGGAGTGTGCTGTAAAAGGGAGGGGGGTGCTGAGGGGAGAATCAGAAAGAAAGGGCTATGGGTGTGTGAGCCTGGGGGAGGGGGGTTTCAGAAAGACAGATCTGGATGTGTGAAGGTATTTGAGAAAGAAAATGCAATTGGTGTGTGCATTGGGAGTTTGAGAGAGAGAGAGAGAGAGAGAGAGAGAGCTTTAGATGTGTTTACTGAGGGGGCAGTTGAAGAGAGCTTATGTGCATGTGTGCTAGGGCAAAATGAGAGAAAGCTATGGGGATGTGATTGCCTGGGGGAAGGGTTGAGAAAGAAAGATGGAGAGAGAACTGTTTTTTTTTTGCTGGGCAATGGGGAGAGAGGAAAAACAAACTGGGGGGAGGTTCCATCCTGAATAGGGGGCAAGACAGCAGCAGTTGAACCTTAGGGGGCTGGAAGAGAGGGGAGATCAAGCCTAAGGAGGGTGTACATTAAGTTGGAGTTGAGACTGCAGGGGCAGGCAGAAAACTGAGGATGTCTGACTGTGGGCAGGGAGGATGCAGGCCTTTTACATGGGGGAATTCTACAGAATATTATGACAAAGAATGTGGAATTCTGCAAAATGTTAAAATATTGTGCTCATGATATTAACATTTTTGTGTAGAAATTTTTTTTTTTTTTTGCAGAGAATTCTCCTCCAAGTATTCCTTTTAAATGAGGAATGAACGTGCAGGGTAATAGAAAAGACTGAGCATGACAAGAATTGAGTGAGAGGCAGCAGGGGAAAAAGGAGTGTGAGGGGGAGCAATAGAGTGGAAGTAGTGCCAGATAGTGGAGGAAGAGAGTAGAGTGATAGAGTTAAAGATGGGAGGAGAGAGTGCAGATTTGAGGAAGAAGGGCAGGAGAATAGAAGAGGAAGAGAGGATGGAAGAAAAGCATGAGGTTAAGGGTCACGGAAGGCAGGAAGTCCAGACTGTATGGGCCAGCAATGCATGTGGTGGAAAATATGAGATATTCACAAGGACTCACGTAGCAAGGTTAAATTAGCTAATGCCTTAGTATTACTGGGAAGAGAATAAAACGATTCTGAAATATATAATAGATAAAGTCCAGCAAAGCTGTTCACATGTAAAAGGATTATTTTGGAATCCCTATTTGTGCTTTGGATGTTTGAAAATAGGCACAGAGTTTGTCTTCAGAGCCATTTGAGAAGCCAGGTCTGTGGACGTCCCCAGCATGAGGACATCCAAGTCTGAACGGGGGCATGGCTTAGATGTTCCCAAGAACCTAGACATCACTGCCTGATCTTAGAAATGTCCAGAGTCGTGTCTAAGTTTAGACCTGCT
Organism: Ichthyophis bannanicus; assembly: GCA_033557465.1. Lineage (NCBI taxonomy): Eukaryota > Metazoa > Chordata > Amphibia > Gymnophiona > Ichthyophiidae > Ichthyophis > Ichthyophis bannanicus. Next base: position 227,183,589 of record CM066038.1, read on the forward strand.
CCATGTACAACGGGCATCTGAAAAATGCTCATTTTGGCTAAAAAACATCTAGAGGGTGTAGAGGAGAAGGCACTCCATCACCCCCCGTACTCAGCACAATCACAGTGCTAGCAGCGGTGGGATTTGAACCCCGGTCCAAGTCCACTATAACCATTAGGCTATTCCTAGATGTCCAGATTCTGAAATACTATGCTGGTGACATCTATGTCGACACTCCTGCAGACGTCCGTATAGGGCATATCCATGTTTATGAAATCATGTCTGCATCTGGATATGCCTGCTTTTCTTTCAGACATTCTGGCTTAGATGTCGCAGAGTGCACTTGGATTCCTTTCTAAAACACCGCTCCACACATAATAAAAGCAAATAAAAGAAAAAACAGACAAAAAGTTACAGAGCAGACTTGACTGCGGTGAGTAGTTTGACACATGCTCTCACGCCCCAGTTTTACAAAGTGAAATACCCGAGTACTTCACTTTATAAAATAGTCCCCAAATACATGCATGGCAATGCATGTTAACTCCACAGGCGCTTATGAAGTCGCTCTCATATTCTCGTACTAAGCTATTTGGAGTAGACAGTATCTTCTGAATATTTCTTTGCATACTTCAAATTGGAGTCAAAAGTGAATCCTGGTATGAAAGAAAGCTTGAAATAAAGCTCAGGGGAAGGAACAAAGAAAATATACAGTAAAGGAAAGACTGCAGTAAAAAAACAGACAAGGTCGTGAATCAAAGCTCTAAGAAGGACAGAGCTCTATAACCCTGGCTTGACTATCTGGTTGAATATGATTTGGGTCACACAGCAAGACAGACATTTTTCACTCACTGCACAATTAAAAGCTGTAATACATCGCCAGAGGATGTGGTAGAAGCAGTTAAAGTAAATAGGTTTAGAAAAGGTTTGGACAAGTTTCTGGAGAAAAAGTCCAATTTGTAATTAATCAAGTTGATTTTTAGGTACTGTAACTATGTATTTTACATTGTCTTTAGGTAATTTATATATCAGAAGTTAGAAATGCAATTGTTAATATCTTTTTTTTCTGATTTATGTTTTTTCTTTCTGACTAGGCTTTGAATTTTTCTCTTAATTTGTAAACCATTTTGAATAACATATTGTTATAAAGATGGTATTTAAACATTTTAAATGAATCATAAAGGTAGGGACCCTTATACTAAAAAGTGCTAGCGCACGGCAATGAATGTGCATTTGATGCTAAAAATAATGTGCTTAGTTGCAACTGTTGTTTGCTAATTGCCAGGAGCCAGCGTGCACAGGACAGAATTCTAACATGCTGCAGCAATGTGTACTGTTACCACGGGTGCCCTGAATACCATCTATTGAGATGGTGTTTGGTGCATTTGTGCTAATTGCATTAGGCACAGGTAGCATGCGGTGTGTACCTGTGTGCTACTTGCACTGGGCTTATCACACTCACCTCCTCCACAAATCTGACTCTTTACCATCCCAACAAGCGAAGTGCTGATAACACAGAAATCAGTAGGTGCTCACTGTCCTGGCTCTGTGCCATCGGTCACTGCAGGTGTCAGTGAAGAAAGCCCCCAGGTAAGTGAAACATTAAATATCTCTATAGAAATGGGTAAAAGGGGCAACATCTGGAAAGCGGTGTGTATAAATACCCGTAGCATGGGAAATAAGATCCCAGATGTTGAGGCTTTAAAGGAACAGGCTGACTTGGATTTAGTAGTGGTTACAGAGACATGGTTCACTGACAACCATGGCTGGGATGTAATTATACCGGGCTATACCTTATTCAGGAAGGATAGGGGAGGAGGAGTGGCACTATATGTAAAAAAAAAACCCATTAATTCTATAGAATTTCAAGGCTTAAAAAGGAGAGAGGAGGCACTAGAAAGAGGGAAAGAGAAATCAATTTGTATTGGCGTGATATACAGATCCCTCTCGCAGGGAGAAGAAGTAGACAGAGATTTAATAGAAGACATGCACAGCATTGCAAGGAAAGGGGAAGTGCTATTGATAGGTGATTTCAATATGCCAGATGTGGATTGGCACATCCCTGCTGCGGTGGCATCTAAAAGTAAGGAGATCCTGGATTCTCTACAGGGAGATCTATTCAGGCAACTGGTAACAGAACCCACATGTGAAGGGGCCATACTGGATTTGGTGATTACCAATGGTGAAAGTGTCTCTGATGTTATAGTGGGAGATCATCTTGCATCCAGTGATCACCAGATGGTGTGGTTCAGTATTAGGACTAGGACTGATAAAATCCATTCAGAAGTAAGGGTCTTCGATTTTAGGAAAACTAGCTTTGCCAAGATGGGCCAATACCTCAAGAAGTCGTTAGTGAGATGGGAACAGCTGGGGATATAGAAAAACAGTGGGTAAAACTCAAAGGGGATATTTTGAGGGCAACCTATCTTTTTTAGAAAGGTAAATAAAGGTAAAAAGCAAAGGAGGTTGCTATGGTGAGAAGAGGAAGGGCAAAAGTGGTATTGTCAGACTCAAGGGTTAAGGAGAGAAATATGTAGAAGCTGATGAGGATAAAGCAGAATTGCTTAACAAGTAATTCTGTACAGGAACAAAAGCGAGGGGCATCTCAAACAATTTTCAGAAGACTGTGTTCGTGAGGAACTAGCTAAACTAAAAGTGGACAAAGTGATGGGACCAGATTGGATACATCCGAGAATATTGAAGGAACTTAGGGATGTTCTAGCAGCTCCACTGACTGACCTTTCCTATGCCTCTTTGGAGTCGGGGGTGGTGCTAGAGGATTGGAGAGAGGCACATGTAGTCCCTTTACACAAAAGCGGTAGTAAGGATGTGCTTGAAAACTACAGGCCAGTTAGTCTAACCTCTGTCGTCAGTAATTATTTGAAACTCTGCTCAAAGAAAAAATAGTGAGATTTCTGGAGTCCAATGGATTACAGGATCGGAGGCAGTATGGATTCACCAGAGGCAGGTCTTGTCAGACAAATCTGATTGATTTCTTTGACTGGGTGACCAGAGAGTTTGACCGAGGGAGAGCTCTAGATGTTGTATGCTTAGATTTCAGTAAAGACTTTGACATTGTTCCACACAGGCGACATATCAACAAACTGATCACCCTAGGGATGGACCCTAAAGTTACTGATTGGGTTAGAAATTGGTTGAGGGGGAGGCGACAAAGGGTACAGGTAAATGGAGCTCGCTCTGAGGAGAGGGAGGTTCCCAGTGGTGTGCCACAGGGATCTGTCCTTGTTCTGATTCTTTTTAAGATCTTTGTTAGTGATATTGCAGAAGGGCTGTTGGGTAACGTTTGCATCTTTGCGGATGATTCCAGAATCTGCAATAGAGCAGACACCCAGGAAGGAATAGATAACATGAGGAGGAATCTAGCTAAGCTTGAAGAATTGTCTAGAATTTGGCAGCTGAGATTTAATGCTAAGAAATGCAGGGTCTTGCATTTGGGCTGCAAAACTCCAAAGGAGCGGTACAGTGTAGGGAGGGAAGAACATCTGTTCAAAAAAGAAGAGCGGGACCTCGGTGTGGTTGTGTCTGATGATCTTAAAGTAGCTAAATAGTTAGCAAAGGTAATGGCAAAAGCTAGAAGGATGCTTGGGTGCATAGGGAGAGGATTGGTCAGCAGGCAAAAAGGAGGTGATGGTGCCTTTTTATAGGTCTTTGGTGCAACCTCATTTGGAATATTGTGTGCAGTTCTGGAGACCACACCTTCAAAAGGATATAAACAGGTTGGAGTCGGTACAGAGGGTGACTACTAAAATGGTTAGTGGTCTTCGTTATAAAGCATATGAGGACAAACTTAAGACCTTAATATGTATACCTTAGAGGAAAGGCGGGATAGAGGAGATATGATAGATATGTTTAAATTATCCATATCATAAATGCACAGGAGGGGAGCCTCTTTTAATTGAAAGCAAGCTCTACTACAAGGGGATATAGGATGAGGGCGAAAGGGAATAGACTCAGAAGTAATATGCGGAAATATTTCTTTACGGAAAGAGTGGTAGATGCATGGAATAGTCTCCCAGTAGAGGTGGTAGAGATGAGGACCGTATCTAAATTCAAAAAAGCATGGGACAAACACAGAGGATCTCTAAGGGAAAAGAGGGGACTATTGTAGTAGTTGATATGGAAGGGCAGACTAGATAGGCCATGTCGGGTTTTTTTCTGCCATCATGTTTCTATGTTAACATTCGTCAAAACCCATGCTGACTGCAATTCAATTTAGTAAGAGAGTCTCTTAGGGAGAACCACTGTTTATCTCTGGAGATAAGCAGCAAGGAATCTATATACCGTTTTGAATCCTATCACATACTGGAAACAGGATATAGGTCTTGACCTTTGGGTTAACCCAGTATGGCAGGTCTTCTGTTCTTAGGGAAGCCTCAAGAGGAACAAGAATGGCTAGTTCAGTAGCTTTACCTTAGGCAGCATGTGGATGGGAGAGGACCCCAAAGAAGTATCCACAGTATTGAGATTTGAAGGACAATCTATAAGCCTCAAGAAGGTAAAATGCTCAGATGGAACAGGACTGAGAGAGGGCTAAGAACTTTTAAAGGACAGATTGGCTAGGATTCTAGGAACAATTGGAGAAGAAGGAAGAGGCTTAGAACAATATAAGGAATACCCAAACCTTGTCGGCCTTTTGACAGCTGCACGAACTGCAGTATTCCAGTAACACAAATGAATATACTAGTGGCTACAGAATATGATGCAGCAGGCTGCTGTAACTTTTCATATCACATGATTGACTAATAGAGGACTGTGTTAAAGGGCAAATGCTGTTATTCCCCATCCTCTTATCCTTCCTTGTGCAGCACAATGACATAGTACTAGCTCAATCTGGTTTCAAGAAATTCTCCATTCTGAGGAAAGGCTTGCTGCAACTAGAATCCCTTTCAAATCAATTAAAAGTTGATGATTAATCTTAAAGAGTTTCAGAGCCATGAATTCTAAGCTAGGTTAGAAAATTCTGTAATGGACTCCTGAACTTGTTTATTTATTAACTAAATCCAAAAGGCAGTTAAAAGCAACATAATTTCAGCCTGAAATAAACAAGCCAAATACAAAATGCAAAAAGCCCAGAATGACTGTAATTCTTCTACTGACATTTCTTCTATGGTCCAATAAATTACATACAGCCAACTAAATGAATTGACCATAAATTAGCTCTCTGTTAAGACAGCCTCTTTGTAGGAATTTCTCAGGGTTTGATTATACTAACAGCTGCAGGGAATACATCACTTCTTTTCTGATGGGATGAAGAAAAACCGGACTTCCTTGTGCCTACATGGTACACAAAATGGAATTCCAGTGCCCATCCCAGCTAATTCATGTTTCAGAAGCATCCAGCTGTTTAAATTGCAATGCCCCAGGTGCTCCATCTGCAGCACTCTGTTTACAGCAGAGGTTAGGCTAGCAATTGCTGGGATGGAAAATTCATTTCTTAGACTGGCTTTTATTTACACTCTTATTAAAGATCCTTTCACTCATATTGGAATGGCAGCCAGTGGCTGCAGTGAGCACTTGGCACACAGCCAGGCAGCAAAATTACCATGTCAATGAAAGATAGCCTGATTTCATTTTAACCTTTCACAGCTCTCCCCTTTCCACCTATATTTGCATGAAGGAGGAGAATGATTATTGAAAGCGATAGGGGGACAAAGGGACGAGAGAAATCTCATCAGCGACGCTCTAATAAGAAAATAAAATCGTCCTCTCCTGCACACACCACGTCCAATAGCAGAATTATGTTATTGATGAAGGACTTTTTTTCTTTTAAGTACATTAGGTTGTTCTTTCAGATCACGAGGGTTGAACATGGTCCTGCTGTGAGCATTTATTGAGACAGCATCAGAACGATAAGATTTCCCACATGGCATTAATGTAAATCATAGATAAAGCCACTTCAGTTACTCAGAGGGTCTTAAGATGATGGCTTTTTCGGGTATGCTGAAAATAAGATTTCTTGATAGTCTACCACTCACAGTAAACACATACACAATAAATAATATTGTATTTTATGCATTTCATCTTTCACATCTAGAAAGGATTACAGAATGCATGTGGTCTTCTGCTATTCAGTTGCATTGGAAGTAATCAGTCCACCTTGCAAAAGCGCACACAAAGACGTGTTATGCACAAGGGTAAAGTTAATCATACATTTTTAAAGGAATGCTGTCACTTCCCTGATCTATAGTTCTCATTTTTCAAACCATACAAATAATTAAATTGGGAAGCAAGCATAACCAGTTAAGTCCTAGAGCAGATTTTTAAATGCTACTTTCAAGCTTTTTGTAACAACACAAAAACCCATCTGTGGTATTTTGTTTGTCTTCTCACAATGAAAACCTGTTTCAGTTAACCCAATTATAGACCTTCGTACTTTTGTGAGTGAATCTGAATGACACATACTCTTTGCATCAAGGATATGTCTGTGCATCAGTCCTTGCTGTCTAGAGAAAACAGTCTTTGGTTGAAAATGTCTTAGGGGTATGTTTACTAAACCGGGCTAACGGTTAACCCGGGCTATCTGCAGCTGGGTCCCATTGAATAATATGGAACCTAGTGGCAGATAGCCCGGGTTAATTGTTAGCCCGGTTTCGTAAACATATCCTTTAGTGTTCTGGGATGAATGGAAGAGAGAGGAACAGAGGGGCCCCTTTTACTAAGCACTGCTAACCAGACAGCATGTTTTATAGCATGCAGTAACGGGCTGCAGTGATTGCTAATGCACAGACATGCCAGCTACCAAAAGCTAAAATGCACGTTAACTAACACGTGCTAATGTGGAGAGTAGGCAGGTTAGGGGTGAAGGGTGAGTACAGAGAGCACATTGGCGTGCAGGTGCCATTAACTTGGGTAGCGTTAGGTATGCCTGCATTAAGCGTGCCTCACCTTATTTGTTCATGTGTTAACCACTGGGAACATGCTGGTTACACCCTCAACAGCGAATGCAGAGGCTTTGCATTTAATGTGCGTCACAAATGCATGTGGCGCACAGCCTTACGGGGCATTAGTAAAAGGGTCCCATAATTAGCTAGTAGTGTCATACACTGCAAAAATATTCCATGCAGTAAAATACATTAAAACGTAATCAAATTACATTTAGTCCAACAGTAGAGAATATAAAAATACAATGAAAAAAATTAAAATCAAATGTTTTGACTAATTAATTTACTTATTTATGAATGTAATAAGTTTCCAATTGAACTCTTCTTGGTGGGCAATAAAACTACCATCTGAAAGGATCGTAAAAACAAGCAAGAAAAAATACTGTCTGGACCAAAGTTTTTAATAGCTTCCTAAATCTAAGCAAATTAACTTTTATTTGCATCTCTGATCACAGAGAATTCTACATCTGAGAGCCTGCAAATCTTGAAATGGAATTTGATTGCATTCTTACATATTCTCAACCTTCCTTGATGGTAGAACTCCAGACCAAGCCCACTATCAGATACCTTGGCGTCACTTTAGACCAGCACTTGGATATGAAGGTGCACATAGGAAACATTGTAAGAGCGGTATACCATAAAATCCGTTCCCTTAGACACCTACGATCCCTGCTAGAGCCGGATGATTTCAGAACCATCTACTAGGCCCTAATCATACCACATTTTGATTATGCGAACTCAATCTTACAAGGGCTCCCTCAAGCCACCTTGCACCCACTGCAACTGGCAATGAACGCCGCAGCAAGAGTCCTACACGGAGCATCCAGGAAAGACCATGTCACACCCATCCTAAAACAACTCCATTGGCTTCCGATACAAAGTAGACTCACTTACAAGTCATTACTACTTACATTCAAGGCCATCAAAGGGCTCTCATCTACATCACTAACGGATCTGATCCAGATGACACCCCACAACAGGGACAGACAGTCAGTATCACTCAACACATTAGTGGTCCCAAAATCAATAACACAATGCACCAAGGCAACAGCAGACAGGGCCTTCAAGTTCTGTGCACCGAGGTGTTGGAACAGCCTCCCTCAAGGCATCCGAGCAATCCCAGATCTATTGCAGTTCAGAAAAGCCTTGAAACACCACCTCTTCCTCTTGTATTACCCAGTAACCAATGCAGACACTTCAACCACCTCACAGACCACCCAAAACCCCTAAGACTGAAACCAAGAAGTGTTCATGATTATGTTATAAATTGTAAATAGTTACCCCTGTTATCCAAGTTGTTTTGCCTGTTCAACTGTAAGCACAAAGTACCATCGGAAATGTGTAAATTCTTTGTTCATTGTAAACCACGCTGATGCTGAATAGTGCGGTATAGAAGAGACTATAAATAAATAAATAATAAAATAAATAGACCAAGGATTTTATTCTGGGATGTGCATTCATTTTTGGATGAATGATAAAACCTGATGAATGAGGGCATTTTTGGTTTATAACCTTCAAACAAATTAAATGAATAATAGTACTGAATGAACCAAATCCTCATTTGTTCTATTTGTTTTTAGCAACAATGTGGTTGTGAGGGAGGCATGCAAAAACTTTTTGACTATCAGGCAAACAACTCTACCCCTGCCTCCCACCTCCCTTCTCCCTTCTCCCTTCTCCAAAACCCCATGGCTGATGATGTCATCAGCAGTTCAATAGGAAGTTGAAATAAAGCACCAGCTGAGCACCATTTTCTCTTCTTCATTCAGAGAGAAAGAGATTACTATTTCCTGCATCACACATTTACTTTGCTGAAGTACAAAAGGTGTAAAAAAATATAAAAATCATAAAAAGATCAACATAGAGTTCTCAGAGACAAACTAACAGCACTATGGGGTATGTTTACTAAACCGTGCTAATGTTGCAGCGGCGACGTTATCGCGTGATAATGGTGCATTAGTGTGCGATAACGTCACGTATCATGTGATAATGTCTCTGGCAGCGTTAAGGTGCATAGAGGGTGGAGTAAGGCTCCCCAGAGGATGGAGATAAGGGGTCAGTGGGCGGGGAGAGGTCCCAGGCACACTAACGCTATGAAATCAGGGTCTGAAAATTAACACCACTGAAAACCTTGAGTTAGAGGCACATTTGCAGGAGAGAGAAACCAGCTTAGTCAGCAATGTACAGCAAAGGCAGGGAGACCCAGATAAGTGATAGTAGTGATACATGTGCAGTAACAAAACATGCAAAAACCAGAGAGATAATGACCAGAACAAAAATAGAACTACAAAACACCGAGCTGGCCAATAGAAAAAACATTGTTAAACGGTAATCAACACCACCCATAAAGAATAAAAAGGAAGACGTCACTTTTGGAGGGGTCAATTCTGATTCCCCCCACAAAGTGACATTGATAGGGTTGATGAGGGTTTGCTGTGGTGTATATTGGGCAGCTTGCTTATGTGGCTTTCACATATGCAGCAACAGCAGAGTGGCCACGTAGGAAAGGGCACTGTGGTGATGGTGTAAATGGGGTACAGGGGGCTGCAGGTGGCACATGCAGTGGGGCAGCTGGGGCACAGGGTGGACTAGGCAGATGCCTAGGTGACACATAGGAATGTAGAGATGGAAAACCAGCAAGACAGCAACTGACCAAGGGCAAACATGTCCATGAGTGTGTGTCCCACAGTGCCACAATGGACAGTACCCAGCAAGTACCCCAAAGGGCACATAACATTGGCAGGCGATGCCGAGGGGGAAGCATGAATGTCAATGCAGGCACCCCTACCCCATATCATGCACCATAGGCAGCTGCCTACTGGCCCACTGGATAGCCTGGGACTGCACACCACCAGCACCACTGGCATAAGGGCATGTCAGCATGGTGGCGGAGGGGTGCTGGTGGTGGAGGGGGCAGTGGCATCTGCCCACAGCAGATCAAGGCCAAGCCCTGGTTAGGTGGGTGCTGTGCACTGCAACAGACAAGGTCTGACTGACGAACAGTAATGGTATCCACAGGGAATGACCTGCCTCGGTGGCAACAGTTTGGTGCAGTACACACAGCCAGTCACAGGTCTGAGTCCCAGCTGTGTATCCTGCAGACCATGTCCCTATATTTTACCCAGTACTAAATCATGGTAATAAAGATGGAACCTTTATTGCAGGTAAAATAAATACACCATAAACGCCTATATTTTACCCTACAGAGCACATACACCATAAACATGTGCAATCCCTAGAGCAGAGTTTCCCAACTGCAATCCTGGAGGGCCAAACACCATTCAGGTTTCATGCTGTCCCTAATAAATATGTCTGTGATGCATTTGTATGCACCGCCCCCATTGTATGCAAATGTATCCATGCATATTCATTAGAGACAGCATGAAAACCTGAACCATGTTTGGCCTACCAGGACTGGAGTTGGAAACCTCTGCCATAGAGCAGCGGCCAACAAGGGCACAAACACCCATACCCACAGGCTCCACTATCCAACGGCTCATGGAGAGTCAGGCTGTTGGGCCCTGCGCGGAGCAGCATCTACCAATACTAGCACCTGCATACCTTAGCAATGGCGTCTTTAACTTAGGCAACCTTTTGATGTATGTGGAACGTGTTTCCAAGTTTAACACAATTTGTTGATAGAGATTCATCATAGCAACCTTTCTGATATCTGTGGAGTGTGTTTCTGTTTTTGTTTCTGACAGTTTTTACCACCCCGGGGAGTGACCCTAACAGTATTGAGTACCATAGCAATGCCTGCACTGTGCCCAGGACTGGTGTGGCGGCCCGGGCTGCCTACCACCTCTATATTTGCACAATGCTGAAATAGGTGTGGGAGTGTGTGTATGTCTATCCAGTGTTTTGTGGCTGCCTACATCTTACTGAGCCCCCAATGCTTGCACTGTTTCCAGTGTTAGCCTGCCAATGTGCATAATGAGGAGCACGGTACTGTGGGTATGGCCCGGACATGGCGGCCTGGGCAGGATGCATCTGCACAGGGCATAGAGCAATGGCTGGGATATTGCAGTGCCCGACCACCACCTGCACGACAGGGTGGCTACAGTATGTCATGCTGGGGGGGGGGGAGGGGGGTCACTCTCACCCTGACTGAGCAGTGACCATGGCATGGCTAGGTTCCCCCATAGTGCTATACAGCATTTCTCTCAAGTGATATCTATGCGTTCCCTTTTCTGGGGCCCAATCACTGATGTACCTGCTTGGTGTGTGTGCTCACATTACATCTTTTGGTGCACACAGTTCCTCCAGAAACATGTACTAGCGAGCAGACTGTCTGCAGTTAGCATGTGTATGGCTGGAATACCTTGCAGGGTGCAGTGGGTGGAGACTGACTGTGCCCTCTGCTGGTGGATGTCAGATAGTGGTGGGGGGGCAGCTGAGCTTTTCCAAGCCTACTGCCTGTGCCCTATGTGATGTGTACAGATCTGCATTGACTGCCCTGTAGGGTGCCTATTCCCGAGCAGGACTGGGGTTGATGGTCCCCTCTACTGCCACCATTGCAGAGATATAGAATGTGAATCTGTTGGTGGGAGATCCTGTCCCTCACCATGACCCACAGAGGGCAGGTTGGGTGGTGCTACATAATCCGCTTTTGGGTCCAAACACCACCCTTCACTTATAACATGTGACCATGGCAACCACAGAGGATATGCACTATTCTGGGTGCATCATAGTCCACAAGGGCTAGACATGACTGGGAAATACAGATGGACACAGGTGTATCCTAGGTGTGTCTGCAAGGACTACCTATCACACACTGACACTGATGGAGACCTGCAGCACAGCCTATCTCAACTATGCCATGTGCTGCGGACCTGGTGCTGGGTGCCCCACCTCACCCTCAGGGTGAGCACAGGAACCGCACAATGTCACGATCTGTAGCTACTCTGTGCCAGTAACACACACGGTCAGTTCCCCCTACCAGGCCGGGGTGCTATAGAGATGCATACCCCATCTTGTGCTCAGATGTAGGCTGCTGATCTGCATGTGCAGTGCATCATGGGTACAGGTGGGTTTACCCTATCCAGGTAACCACAGCAGACAGTTTGTGTGGTGACCTGCAGTCTTTCTGTAGCCAGCCAATGGTGGATTAGATGATATAGAGATGTAGCCCACTGGTTACTTCAATGACTGCAAAGGCAGAGGTCATGAGTTTGATGCCACAGTGGTGTTATTGAATAAGGCTGTCTGAGGCTTTTCTTTTTAATTTAAATAAATGCTGCCAGCAGAAACACCCTCACAGTGCCGTAGCCTAAGGTGCCTAATAAGGCGCCCTATAACGCGCCCTATAGGGCACATTATAAGGTGCCTTGGCGGACAGGGCACTTTATAATGTGCCCTATGGAGTGCCATATGGGGTGCCTTATGCGGCACCTTAGGTTATGGCACTGTGAGGGTGTTTTTGCTGGCAGCACTGATTTAAATTAAAAGGAAATGCCTCAGACAGCCCCTTACATAACACCACTGCAGGATAGAACCCATGACCTCTGCCTCCGTAGTCATTGCAGTAACCAGTGGGCTATATCTTTATAGCTTCTGACACTGCCCTGGCATGAACTTAGGGTTAACGCGCATTAACGTGCCATGGTGCCAACTATCGCGCGATACGATTCCTTGCAATCTTCCCTCCGGACTGCCCACTACCTTATATGGCATTCTTCACATTAACGCTGGAACTAGCGCCGGTAACATTAAGATGGTTTAGTAAACATACCCCTATGTCTGTGTCAGAGGCAGACAGAAGTGATTTTAAAATCTTTCAGGATTTCTTGCTCCAGAACCAAGGAAGATTGCATGTTGTTGTTGTTGTTAAGTGCCGTCGAGTCGGAGTCGACTCATGGCGACCCTCTGGATAGCTATCCTAAACTGTGTTCGGTCTTCAGTCAGGCGGCTCATTGTTGACAGACTGGTACCCGTAGCTGCTGTTATTGTAGCAATCCATCTCATTGCTGGCCTTCCTCTTTTGCGTTGACCTTCTATCTTGCCAAGCATGATGTCTTTCTCTAATGATCTCTCTCTTCGCATGATGTGTCCGAAGTATGAAAGTCGAAGTCTTGTCATCTGAGCTTCTAAAGAAAGCTTTGGTTTGATCTCTTCTAGTACCGACTGGTTTGTTCTTCGGGCAGTCCATGGTATACACAGTATTCGCCGCCAGCACCATAATTCAAAGGCATCAATTTTCTTCCTGTCTGTCTTTTTCACTGTCCAGCTTTCACATCCATATGATGTTATTGAAAATACCATGGCTTGAACAAGTCGAATCTTTGTATGGAGAGAGACATCTCTGCTCTTGAGAATCTTATCTAGGTCTTTCATAGCCATTCTGCCAAGAGCAATGCGTCGTCTGATTTCTTGACTGCTTGTTGCTTCTTTATTGCATAGTCAGGGACAAATGTTTATGTTTATTAAAAACTTGTTATACTTCTTTCCATGTTTAGTATCAAAGCAGTTTACATGATAAAAACAACCAGAGATATATGAAAGGAACACCAGCTAGAGTAGGAAAGCAAAATAAATAATAGGAGACACATAAAAACAAGACATGTAAAGACATGACATGACCAGGTCCTGCCTCCCCACCCCAATTTAAGGAAGCCTAGAAGGCTCATTCAAAAAAAACTAGGTCTTTAATAATGTCTTGAACTTATTGTGTGCGGTTTCTGTGCAAATTTCAATTGGAAGGGAATTCCACAAGGAGGGGGCAAGGAAGTAAAAAGCTGTTTGCCAAGATGCCTCCAATTGTGCATGAGAGACAGGAGGAATGACCAGCAAGTGACTGTCTTGAGAGCAAAGAGTGCGAGGAGGACAATAAGGAGATAGCAACGTAGAGAGGTATAATGGAAAACCTGTGTAAAAAGCCTTGAGTGGAAGAATCAGAACCTTGAATTGAAATTGATAAGAAACAGGCAAGCAATGATGATGGAAGAGGGGTAACGTGATTATATTTAGTAGTGTTGGTTAGCAGGCGGATGACAAAATTCTGAATTAGCTATAATTTCTTGAAGTTAGTGGATCAGAGGCCACAATAAATGGCATTACAGTAGTTAATTCGAGAAGTGACAAGGGCATGAATTAGTGAATATAGTACTTTGAAAGACAAAAATGGTTTAACAGAATGTATCCTCTGGAGAGAATGGAATGATAAACATAACTCCACCGTACTCGTAACTTAGGCATCAAAAGACAGATGGGTGTCAAAGATAACACCCAGGTAAGTAAGGGTTTGCACTAAAGAGACTGAGATACCAAGTATCTGCGGACTGACAGAAGGAGATAAGGAGCCTCCAGAAACCCAGAGAGCCTGGGATTTCTCTGGGTTAAGTTTAAGATGATGTTTGGTAAGCCATTTGGCTATGGTGTCCAAGCATGCATTGAATGAAGAAGATCAGGTGTAACAGAAGTGGTAGTGCAATAAACGAGTAAAATAGCAGGAACAGGGCTCAGAGATAGAGAAAGGTAGTATTATATCTCTGTAATCTCTGCCACTCTGGGATCCCCTTTTAGTGACTAAGCACATTGGCTAGCAGACTGGGGGCACAACTTCCAAGAACAAATACCGTTCTTTAATTTTCAACTCTCAGGATTGATTAGACTTCCTGAAACAGGACCAGTGAATACTGAGAGGTCTTTAGCATCTACAATCCACTCACTCGAATTCCTTTACTCTATAGAGTCCAGGCCAGAAATATGGTGCTCTGAACCAAAGTGTTTACTTAAAATTATTCATGAGTCAGTGATCACAATAACAAAATAGGTGTTGTTAGAGATTAGAAAAATATGTAGGCAATATCAATCTTTTCTCCTTGCTCTGTGGTTACCCTTTAAAGGGGATTCCTCCTCCTGCACTATATTCTTTCAATGTACCTTTGAGCTGGAGGCTCCCATAGATACAGATCCCTAGTGTAGTACCTTGGAAGCTTCTACTGTAGCTCTGGGGTCACTTGGTTTCAAGGATGTTCCTCTGGGTCTTCTCCTTTCTTTTTTAGATCCACGGCTCCCAGATGTTCCATTGCTTTACTCTGTCTCTTCTCCACTGATAGGATTGGCTCCTCTCCTTCTGAGCATGGGGTGTGCTGGGAGTGTTTACCAGGACACAGTGGATATTAGGTGCAAGGTCTAAACAAACTCTGTCACCCTCCAGCCCCACTGCTCCCTCCATATGCAATATCTAACTAGGTGGATCCATCTTGATAGTATGATGGCTAGATCAGCCAAAGACAAATCACAGTTGAGGAGTTGGGATAGCTACAAGAAACATTTGGAGGCTGTCATCACTGCCAAGGGCTGTGCAACCAAATATTAGTGAAGGGTGCCATTAATCCTGTCCAGGTCATATTTTCTTTTTTTCTCAGAAACTACTACGTCTAAGTTGCACAAACATCTTTTTTTTTCTTGTATACCTTTAAACATACTATTAAAATATTATGATGACATACAGTTGGAATATTTCCAATTATTTCTCAAGATATTGTATACAACATGCCTAAAATGTAAGGGTGCCAATAATGTTGACCACAACTATACATCCTAATCTCACTAATACCCACCAATAGGTAACATCTAGCAGAATAATAAACCTTTTAATAGGCCCAGTATGTAAACATACCTCTAATATGTTTCCTATCAACCTCCCAGTTGACTATTCATGCGGGGCACACTCAAAAGCATTCCATTCTCACAATCACTACATATGGAAAAAAACAAATGAATTCCTCTCAACATTCATTCAGTCACACAAAACACCTCCATATTCTCATCACACAGCAACAAAAACTCAATCATTGCAGTCAATCAGGACCATACCAACATTTAGCAAACAATAATCATGCGATAGTGGACCCACTCCTCTAAAGTTTATTTATTTATTTATTTTATTTATTTAACAGTATTTCTATACCGCCTTATCCTAAATGAGTTAACAAATGGAATACTTGGACATGCTCACTTAATCCTTCCATACAAACACAACAATACATAACCACAAGTTTGATCTTTACGCAAACGTGTTCCAGTAAATAGTGTTGGATTTGAAACATTACCTGATGCTCTGTCTAAGCCAAAGCTGTCCAATTTCAAGTAAACATCTACTAGCAACCTAGTGGTCTGTCAGTGCAAGGAATAAGGGCACAGCTACTGAAACTTGAAAATATTGTCATCTTCCAGATCGATCCCCTTCGAGAACACTGCAAGTTTTATTGCTCAGAGTATTATCCATCTATATTACTTAAGTGTCTTGAAACTCAGATAGGATCTCATCTATTATCCCAAACAGAGACAGTTAGATTGTATCGTTACGCGAATAGTAAAGAACCAGCAGGATGAAAGGGGAATTATAATCGCAATTTCTCTTTTTGCCTGATTGTTCTTAGCAGTCATTTCACTTCCATATCATGACCCATATGGTCAGCAATAAACATCTTTAAGTCCTCTGGGTTTTCAAAATGTTTTATAATATTGTTGACTATTACCTGGAGGCTTGCAGGATAGAACATATCACACTTAGCGTCCATTGCCCTCAATTGGCCAAGCAAATCCAATCAGGCCTTCCAACACCATTGTATATTATTAAGATCTGGGAGAAATAACAGTCTGGCCTTGGTATTTTAATGGAGATTGGGACTTTGCAGTCTGTACGATTTGAAGGGCCAATGGATAGAGTGAAGCTTTAGACACAATTTGATGAGGATATTTAGATCCTGGGAAGGATCCCAATGGGCTCGTAACAGTTCAAATGATCTCTCAAAGATAAGACCCAAAATGTTTGGGTTGAAATCCTTCTGAAATTTAACCATGTTAAGTCCTTCAATTCCCTCTGACAAACACAATATTCAAAAATTATCCTGTGTATATGATTGTTTTGTTCTTTTAAGCTGTGCTCAAGCTGTTTGATATCTCTTGTATGATGACACACTTCTTTAAATTGCTCCAAGTGGGATTTGATTTTCTTTTTCAGCACTTCCTTTCCAGTAGGGACAGAGTATGTATGGACCTCACGTGCCATCTAGACAAGGTTTTAGATCAGGCATGTCAAACTAAATATGTAAGAAAAGTAAATAAAAACAAGAGGAGAAGGAAACCTATTTGGTTTTCCAAAGAGGTGGCTGCTCAAATAAAGGCAAAAAACACAACTTTCGCAAAATTCAAAAGCTTGCAAACAGAAGAACACAGAAATGAATACAGGATCCAACTCAAAGAGTCTAAAAGAGTAATAAGGATAGCAAAATCAAAGGCAGAGGAAAAGATGGCTAAAGATGTTAAGGGTAGCAACAAAACTTTCTTCAGGTATATTCGGGAAAGGAAGAAGATCAGAGTTGGAATTGCAGGACTCAAAAGTGCTGTGAAAGGACTCGTGGAAAGTGACACTGAAAAAGCGAAATTGCTAAACAAATACTTCTGCTCTGTTTTTACTAAAGAAGATCCTGGAGATGGACCAGCTGTGACTCCCAAATATAAAAATGGGAATGAAGTAGATACCACACCATTTACAGAAGACGAGGTGTTAGAACAACTTGCTAAACTGAAAGTGGACAAAGCCATGGGACCGGATGGGATACATCCCAGGATACTGAAAGAGCTCAGAGAGGTTCTTGCAGGACCGTTAAAGGATGTCTTCAACAGATCCTTGGAAACAGGAGAGGTTCCTCAGGACTGGAGAATGGCTAATGTCGTACCTCTACACAAAAGTGGTGACAGGGAAGAAGTGTCAAACTACAGGTCCGTGAGCCTTACCTCGGTGGCGGGAAAAGTAATGGAGGTGCTCCTGAAAGAGCGAATAGTGAACTTTCTCAAAACCAACAGGATGCAAGAGCCGAGGCAACATGGTTTTACCGAAGGACGGTCTTGCCAAACAAATCTGATTGAGTTCTTTGACTGGGTGACCAAGGAACTAGATCAGGGGCATGCGATGGATGTCATCTACCTGGATTTCAGCAAAGCCTTTGATACTGTTCCTCATAGGAGGCTTGTCAACAAACTCA
Organism: Ichthyophis bannanicus; assembly: GCA_033557465.1. Classification (NCBI taxonomy): domain Eukaryota; kingdom Metazoa; phylum Chordata; class Amphibia; order Gymnophiona; family Ichthyophiidae; genus Ichthyophis; species Ichthyophis bannanicus. Next base: position 227,201,461 of record CM066038.1, read on the forward strand.
GTAGCTTGGGGATGGGCCCCAAGATGGTAAACTGGATTAGAAATTGGTTGACTGACAGACGACAGAAGGTGATTGTACATGGAGCTCACTCGGATGAGAGGAAGGTGATTAGCGGGGTGCCCCAGGATTCGGTCCTGGGCCCGGCACTGTTCAATGTATTTGTGAGTGATATTGCTGAAGGACTGAATGGAAAAGTCTGTCTTTTTGCAGACGACACAAAAATTTGCAACAGAGTGGACCCCCCGAGGGAGTGATTAACATGAGGAAAGATCTACAAAAGCTGGAAGACTGGTCTAATGCTTGGCAACTACGATTTAATGCAAAAAAGTGCAGTGTCATGCACTTGGGTAGCAGAAATCCAAGGGAAATGTACGTGATAGGGGGCGAGAGGTTGGTATGCGCGGTTCAAGAGAAAGACCTTGGTGTGATTATCTCTGATGATCTCAAGGTGGCAAAACAGTGCGACAAGGCAGTGGCAAAAGCCAGGAGGATGTTGGGCTGCATACAAAGAGGGATTACCAGCAGAAAGGAAGAGGTACTTATGCCACTGTATAAGTCACTGGTGAGGCCTCACTTGGAATACTTTGTTCAGTTTTGGAGACCGTATCTTGCAAAAGATGTAAAAAGACTGGAAACGGTTCAGAGGAAAGCGACCAAAATGATTTGGAGCCTGCGTCAGAAGCCTTATGAGAAGAGACTTGAAGACCTAAATATGTACACTTTGGAGGAGAGGAGGGACAGGGGAGATATGATTCAGACCTTTAAATACTTAAAGAGAAATGATGAACAAACAAACCTCTTCCAAAGACGGGGAAGCTGTAAAACTAGAGGGCATAACATGAAGCTTCAAGGTGGTAAACTGAAAAGCAATGTCAGGAAATATTTTTTCACTGAAAGGGTGGTGGATGCTTGGAATGCCCTCCTGATGGAAGTGGTGGGGGCAAACACGGTGACAGAATTCAAGAAGGCATGGGACAAACACAGTGGATCCCTTTACAGCAATAGGATAAAAACAAGATAAACGGTACCATCTAACTTCTGAACCATATAACATCTCAACAAATAGGGGTGTCCTACATGGAGTGGTGGGTTTACCCTTAAACAAAGACATGGGGAGGGGTGGCCTGCACAGAGCGACAGATGCACCTACTCTTGCCATCTTGCTGGGCAGACTAGATGGACCATGCTGGTCTTTATCTGCCGTCATTTACTATGTTACTATGTATGTTACTATGAGGGTCCCCCGAGGGCCACATGGGTCACATATGTGTTGTCATGAGGACCACACACGACAACTAATTGCGCACATTACAACTAAGTGAAGTCATTTAATAAAATTTATTGAAGAATATTTTTGTTTCTAAATTTTAGAAACATACAATGTGCATACAAATGTTTTAACAGCATTCACAAAAAAAATGAAATTTTAAACGGCAACATATACTTGCAGTTTGCAGCAGCAACAAATACATTGTACAAAAATTACAGCAGTTCAAAACTGAACATTTATTTGCTACTATTCAATCATTTTTAGTGTTTTGTCCTGAGGCTTGACACCTCTTTTTGCTGACAATTTTTGGTATGTCTGGCTGAAATGTCTGTGTAGTTCCAACTTTGATCAGAGATGACAAGTGTTGATCAGTCAGCCTTGTTCTCTGAGAAGTTTTTGTTGATTTCATGAAAGAAAATAACTGTTCACAAACATAGGTAGAACCAAGCATTGCCATAATCTTTGTGGCAAACTTTCTGAAGTTTTTAAACTTTTCAGGAAGGTATGAAAAGTAACCAGGTATCCCCACTTCAAGATACTTTGCTCTGAGTGTAGAATCCAACTGCATTTCTAATAGTTCCATCTGCAGGCTTTCTTCTGCCTTGGCAACATCAAAGGTGCTGAGAATAATGCAAACTGATGTTCAAAATATGAGAAATTACAAAATATTTCCTGAAATTCCTTTGACAACAGTTCCAGGTGACTGTCATACTTAGCAGAGCTAAGTACAGACTCCGTATTGGCAGTGTTTTTCAACTCTTTGCACGTAGGAAAATGAACTAAATTTTCATTTGACAACTGTGACTTCCATAAGCTTAGTTTTGTAATGAAGCACTTGATGTCATCATACAAGTGAGTGATGAGTTTGTTTTTACCTTGTAATTTCAAATTAAGATCAGTTAATTGTGCAGTAATATCCACAGCAAAAGCCAGATCTTGGAGCTTTTATTTCATCTGTGTTTTGTCCTTTCATCTCCAAAAACATAATTATTTCTTGTCTCAACAAATAGAATCTTTTCAGAACTTTGTGACATGACAACCATCGGACTTCTGTGTAGAATGGAACATCGGTGAACTGATTATCCATATCTTTCAACATCTGGCTGAACTGACGGTGGTTGAGAGCACGGCCTCTGATATAGTTCACTGTCTTTGTGACCAAGTTAAGCACATGATCCAATTTTAAAATCTTTGAACACAAATTTTTCTGATGAATAATACAGTGAAAATGTGCAAATGATGAATCTGGATGTGGGTTTTCTATTTTTGTTCGTAACTTGGCAGCAACACCATTATGTCTGCCAACCATATTCGCAGCACCATCAGTAGATAAGCATGCATGTTTACTCAAATCAAAACCATAGTCATGCAGAACCTGCTCGACTTTCTCAAAGATGTCCTGACTTCTTGTAGTGTCATGCATGGGGACCAGTTCAATCAGTTCTTCATAAATATTAAAATCACTGTCACAGGCCCTGATGAAGACTGCAAGCTGTGCTATTCCACTGATGTCAACAGTCTCATCAATAGCAATAGAAAAATATTCAAACCTTGATGATACAGCCTTCAACTGTTGTTTCAAATCACCTGACATTTCATCAATCCGTTCATCAACAGTGTTCCTGGTTAATGAAATGTCTTTGAATAAGTGTGCTTTCTCTGGACATACAATTTCAGCTGTTTTTACAAGGCATTGCTTTACGAAATTTCCTCCACTATACGATTTCCCACTCATGGCGATCATTCGGATGAGTTCATAGCTTGCAGTAACGGAAACAAAATTACCTTTCTGAATTTTCGTAAAACAGGTCTGTTGCTGTGTCAAGTTAGTCTTCAATTCCTTGAGTCTTGAAACACACATTGGACCTTCATATTTATCGTAAGATTGATGGTTCGTTCCATAATGTCTTTTCAAGTTGTACTCTTTTGGCGTGGTGATGCAGTTGTTGCAAATTAAACAATGTATCTTACCATTTGCCGTTGTGCAAAAATACTGTAATTCCCACTTTTCTTGAAACACTCGCCCTTCATTGTTCAATATCCTTTTTCTCATAGCTGGAGGAGCACTAGCCCTTTTGAAAGCAAAAACTTTTCAATTTTTGAAAGAAAGTTTTCTGTTTACAACTGTTAATGACTTGTGCGTGATTCGCCGGAAGTTCAAAGTAATTGCCAAAAATCGCACAAAAGAAACTGATCGAATCGAAAAATTGTGTTGTTTTTTAAAAAATTTATATTACGAAGATAAAACGTGCTCGCGCTGTAGAAACCTTTGTGCAGGCCGCGGGTATGCTTGTAAAGGGCCGCATGTTTGACATGCCTGTTTTAGTGCTGGGGAAGAGTCTGCTATCTTGGTACATGTTGATACCAATGATATAGGAAAGCGTGGGAGGAAAGCGTAGAATATATAGCACTAAATGAGAGGTTAGATATGATTGGTATCTCAGAGACCTGGTGGAAGGAGGACAGCCAATGAGACACTGTGATACCAGGGTACAAACTATATTGTAAGGATAGAGTAGATCAAATTGGTGGAGGAATTGAGGAATTGCGCTTTGCATTAGAGAGGGCATTGAGTCATACAGGATTAACGTTTTTCAGGAAAAAACATATTGTAGAAGCTCTATGGATTGAAAGTCCATGTACAAAGGGGAAGGCGATGGTAGTGGGGGTGTATTACCATCCGCCTGGCCAAAATGAACAAATGGATGATGAAATGCTAAAAGCAATCAAGGAAACTAACATAAGTTACAACACAGAAATAATAATGGTTGATTTCAATTACCCCGGTATCGACTGAAACAGTGTCATGGCAGGACATGCTAGATAATTTCTAGATGAAATAAATGATTGCTTCTTGGAGCAGTTGGTTCATGAACTGACAAGCTATTTTGGAGTTAGTCTTTAGTGGAACACAAAATCTGGTGCAAGAGAAAAGGATGTTGGGGCCACTTCGCAATAGTGGTCATAGCATGATCACATTTGATTTAATAAATGGAGGAAAGACAGAAGGAAATCTACAATACTACCTTTTAACTTTCAGAAGGGAGACTATGATAAAATGAGAAAAATACTTGAGAAAAAACTAAGAGGATCAGCTGCAAAGGTTAAAGATTTACATCAAGCATGGTTGTTGTTTAAAAATACTATCTTGGAAGCCCAGACCAGCTGTATTCCATGCTTAGTCCAAACAACTGCCAGCAGGATTTAAAGGTGAGGTCAGAGAGGCTGTTGTAGCCAAAAAAGCATCTTTCAGGAAATGGAAAAAGGAGCCATATGACAAAAACTGGAAACAACATAAGCACTGGCAAGTTAGATGAAAGACATTGATAAGGCAGGCAAAGATAGAATTTGAAAAAAAGCTTGCAATGGAAGCAAAAAATGTATAATAAAATCTTTTTCAAGTACATTCATAGAAAAAGCCTGTGAGAGAATCAGTTGGACCATTAAATGATAAAAGGATAAAAGGGGCACTAAAAGGGGACAATACCATAGCAGAGATACTAAACTTTGGTCTTTAGTGAGGAAGATACAGGGAGGTTACCCATGCCTGAAAAGATATTTAAAGGTGATGCATCGGAAGAATTGAAAGAAATATTGATAAACCGGGAAAAAGTATTACAACTATTTTATAAACTGAAGAGTAGCAAATCATCTGGACTGGATGGTATACATCCGAGGGTGTTGAAAGAACTGAAATATGAGATTGCAGACCTACAAATATATTAATCTGTGAACTACCATTAAAATCATCTGTAGTATCTGAAGACTGGTGAATGGCCAATGTAATGCCAATTTTTAAAAAGGGTTCAAGGGGCAATCCGGGAAACTACAGACCGGTGAGTCTGACTTCTGTACCAGGCAAAATGGTAGAAACCATTATAAAGAATAAAACTACTGAACATATAGATAGTTATGGTTTAACCCAGACGTATATCCCTGCTAAACGTGATTCAGAATGACCCCCATAGTATATCTGGATTTTCAGAAAGCCTTTGACAAGGTCCCTCACAAACGACTCTTGTCGACATTAAAAAGTCATGGGATAGGAAGCAGTGTACTGTTGTGGATCAGGAACTAGTTAAAAAATAGAGAGCAGAGGGTAGGGCTAAATGGCCAATTTTCTCAATGGTGAAAAGTGAATATTGGAGTATTCCCGGGATCTGTGCTGGGCTGAGTGCTTTTTAACATATTCATGAATCACCTGGAAATGTGAATAATGAGTGAGGTGATCAAATTTGCAGATGCACTAAATTATTCAACGTTGTTAAAACACAACCCAAACCCAAACTATGGTTACACAATGCAAGGTTCCACTTTAGGAACCACCACCCAGGAAAAAGATTTAGGTGTCATCGTGGATAATATGTTGAAACCCTCCGTCCAGTGTGCAGCAGTGGCCAAGAAAGCAAATAGAATGCTAGGAGTCATAAGGAAAGGAATGAAGAATAAAATCAAAGATATTATAATGCCTCTGTATCGTTCAATGGTGCTACCACACACCTTGAATATTGTGTGCAATTCTGGTCGCCATATCTTAAAGAGGATATAGCAGAATTAGGAAAGGTACAGAGAGGAACCACCAAAATGGTATAGGTGATGTAAGGACACCTCTATTAGGAAAGGCTTAAGAGGGCTCTTCAACTTGGAAAAGAGATGGGTGAGTGGAGATATGATAGAGGTCTATGAATTAATGAATGGCGTGGAATGTAGACTGGTTTTTACACCATCAAAAAGTAGAAAGACTAGGGGACACAATGAAGCTACAATGTAAAACATTTAAGACTAATAAGAGAAAATATTTTTTCACTCAACGTGTAATCAAACTCTGGAATTTGTTACTGGAAGATATAGTAAAAGCTGCTAGCATAGCTGGGTTTAAAAAAGGTTTGGACAAACCTGGAGGAAAGGTCTATAAACCATTAAGAGGACCCCAATATAAGCAATATGGAACCTGTGTGTCTTTTTGGGAACCTGCTAGGTACCTGTGACCTGGTTTGGCCACTGTTGGAAACAAGATACTGGGCTTGATGAACCTTGGTCTGACCCAGTATGGCATATCTTATGTTTTTATATAACTGAGCTTTCACTTCCACCATTTAGCTCTTGGAGAGATTCTTTACTATTCTTAAGTACTTTGAACCATAAAGGGAAATGAAATTAGATTTAGCAAATTCTTTTTCTTGGGCGTTCAAGGCAATCTACATTCAGGTACAGAAGGTATTTTTCCTGTCCCTGGAAGCTTACAATCTAAGTTTGTTCCTGAGGCAATGGAAGCTTAAGCGACCTGCCCAAGATCAGAAGGAGCAGCAGTGGGATTTGAATCTTACTTACCCTGGTTCTAAGCCCATTGCTCTAACCATTAGGTTATTCCTCCACCATCGCTGCTTACACTCTAACTTTCAAACTTGAGCAACCAGACATCTTGTGAGGTGATGGGAGATCATGCTTTGATTGTTTCACCTCCTGCACTGTAGCGTTCACATAATCCAACTTGGCAGATTTAATGATTGAGATCTGTTTTCTTCCGATATCAACTCAATCCAGTTTCCGGGTCTAAAGGTCCACAGAAGGGGCCCTTGATTATGGGTTCAGTGGGAGCTCAGGCTTCAGGCAGCCATTTTGGAATATGCTCACTAGCTTTCAACCAGAACCAACACCCTTTTGAGCTAGGCTCAAAGGAGGTCACTGATAATAACCTGGGGACTCCATTCTGCACTGGACATAGCAGCAGCATTAATGCCATAGAAAAGAGGAAATCCTTTTCCTAACCTACACTTCCAGCCTCAACTGCCTTCAATATGGCTGGTGAGCAGTTCCGACACCCTTCAAATCAAGTCACCATAGAGGAGATGTGGTGGTGTTTGACTTCACAGATCTGGGGCAAACAGCAGGCAGTGTCAAAGTGTGGCAGGTGCAGGCCTGTGATCCACAGTGTCTGACATAAGCAAGCAGGCCTAACTAGCTTGACCTGTAAATGAAGCCTGTGGAGAGGCATATAGGAATTGCACATCCCCCAATATGCTGCTATTGTAGGATAGAACTCTGTAAGAGAACTAAACTAACTTAGGTAAGCAAAACTGAGAGATGGAAAAATACAGAAAAACATGTTTAAAAGTTACTGATAAGAAAAAGTACATCTGCAAGGAATATAATTGGGAGTGCTGACAGATGAGTTGCAGAGCCCTGCTCCCCTGCATGCACAAATTGGCTCTATGGCCTTGAGAGTGTGAAAGTAACAAGTTGATGAACTGACCATTGTAATTGGGACTAGAAGGGGGGTATGCAGGTGCCATGCCCACTGAAGGAACATAATTGGATAAACTTATCAGTACCGGGACCAATGGAAGGGGTACGGGAGGTACGGGAGAGTACCGGGACCAATGAAATGTTTTTCTATACCTAGAATGGAACAGAAGTCTATAAAAGTTGTTGTAATGCTAGAAAACTTTGCTCAGCCATTTTGAAATTGACTTGCTTGAGACTTGTGCACAAATAAATGATTTGGACCTTCTGAACAGACTCCTGGTATCATTGGTTTGTCTGCGCTTTGCTGCTACATATTCTTGGTGCGTTGGCCGGGAAGTTGTGGAATCAAAGTGTATATAGGGCAATATACCACGACTTTCCGCCTCTATAGGCTTGGTCCTGCCGGGATCGCGCCCTTCCGACGAGGGCTGCTCCCTGGCGCCGCCAGTCCCTTGTATCGGAGGGAGCTGGTCGGACCTCGGCGGGTGCCGGGCCCGGCTGGAGCCAACGCCTCGAACCCGAGTGAGGGGAGTCCGAGGTCCAACTCATGCGCCTGCTTGGGAAGTTTGAGGACCGGATCCGGTGAGTATAGTTTTGATTTGGTGTCTAGACAGATATAGACAGCGCAGTACTGCCATTGGAACTTGGAATTTGGAATTTGTAATCTCGAGATATTGGGAATTGGTAAGAGAGCATGATCACCTCTCAAGGAAGGGCCGAGTAACCCCACATGGGAATTCGCCGGGTGAAACCCCCATCCTTTTTGTAATTGGGAAATTGAAAAGACTAGTCAGAATAGATAGAAACGAATGCATTCTGGGATACGTTGCTAGCATGATTGTGTGAACGAAGTGTGAATGAGAGGTCTGGCAGCACGGACCAAGTGAAGGCGGACCCCTGAGTAGCGCATTTCCTGACCGGGCGACCGCGTTCAGGTCGCAAAAAGGGGGAAGCGATTGTCATCTTGTCGTGTTATTTGTATTCCTTATACGTTTCCAGGACCGTGAGGACCCCTTACCCACGGTCCGCCCTCCTTTTCCCTTTTGTCTGTTGTTGCGCGCACACATCGAAATGGGAGGGGCGGGGTCTACTAGAAACACTCCATTAGAATGTATGATCGCACATTTTAAAGAGGGATATTCAGGAGATTATGGTATTAAAATGACAGCAGCCCGTTTGCAGATTTTGTGTACTAGGGAGTGGCCCGATCTAGACCCCATCTGGCCCCGAGAGGGAACGTTTAATGTAGAGATTATTCAGTCAGTACACCGTAGAGTGCGGATAGCGCACCCCGATCAGTACCCCTATATAGATTCCTGGTTAAGTATTTGTGAAGATCCGCCCCCCTGGGCGCAGCGTTGTTATGAGGAACAGTGCAGGATAATGTTAGCGAAAACAGATTCTAGACAGAAAACGGAACAGCCTAAAATGAAAGAGCAGGATAAGAAGTCCAGGAAGAAGCCCATCCTGGTAGATCCTGATTCCCCGGAGATAATTCTCAGACAGCCCCGAACCCCAGGTCCGATAAGAGTAGCCCGGCGTCCTGCCCCAGAACCCCAGAGACGGCGGGAGCGGGACCCAACCCCTGAACCCCCTCCTGGAGGGCAGAGAGAGGAATTAGCAGAAGAAGAGGATGCTATAAAAAGCGAGTCAGAAGTAGAGGGAGAAGAGGAAGAAAAAGAGAATGCCCAAAGCGAGGAAGATAGCGTACAAGAGACCCAAGTGGTTGCTAGTGCCAGCGAGCCAGCAAAAGATACACCCAAAGTGAAACCTGTTGAGAAAGCGAAAGTAATTCCTGGAAAGATAGTTAAGAAAACAGTCCTTAGATCCCAGAAGACAGCTCCCGCCAAGATGCTACCTTTACGGCAAGTCCCGGGAGTGCCCATAAAGAACGATAATGAGGAGGTGGTAGCGGGACCCTTAACTTATGTGTATATCCCTTTCTCAACAACTGATTTGTTAAATTGGAGGTCGCATTATGCCTCCTATACTAGCAAGCCCCAGGAGCTGACAGAATTAGTAACTACTATTATGGAAACCCACCAACCCACTTGGCCAGATTGCCGCCAGCTTCTGACCACCCTATTCACGACAGAGGAGCGAGCACGAATTAGAAAAGCAGCTATTGAGTGGATGGCAGATAACCCTGTAGCCCCGGGACAGGGACTGGGCAGAATAGACTATCGGGAAGCGGCCCAGAGAGAATTCCCGAATGAAGACCCCCATTGGGATCCAAATACCGATGAAGGATCCACAGCCCTAGCCCGTTTTCGCCAAGGCTTTTTACAAGGCCTGAAAAGGGGGGGCCAGAAAGCTATGAACCTTTCCAAAGTTGCAGGAGTTATCCAAGGTGCAGATGAAAGCCCAGCAGACTTTCACGAAAGATTAACTGAAGCCTATAGAATGTACACTCCCTATGATCCCGAGGCACCAGGAAGTTTATGTATGGTGAATTCTGCTTTTGTAAACCAGTCTCAACCAGACATTAGACGTAAATTACAGAAGTTAGAAGGGTTTGCGGGCATGAATGCAACACAGTTACTGGAAGTCGCTCATAAAGTGTATGTGAATCGTGATAATGAAAGACAGAGAGAATGTGATAGAAAGATGAAGAAGAAAGCTGATTTTTTGGCTGCAGCCATAGTTGAACAGAAAAGGGGAGGTGTCCCTAATCGACGGAGCAGAGGAAGAGGGCGGGGTCAAGGCGGAGGCCGGACCCAGAAGCTAGGCGTGAACCAATGCGCCTACTGTAGAGAGGAAGGACATTGGAGAAATACGTGCCCGCAACTCGAAGACGCCCAGCAAGATGACGACAGCGATCATCAGTGGCGAGAAGAAAGACGAGGCTATCCCCAAAACCGAGGAGGAGCCAATCGAGAACTATTTCAGCGAGAAAGAGGAGGAGGAGCCATTCAAGCATTGGCCACAATGATCCATGATGAAAATGACGTGTATTAGGACAGACCGGGCTCCAAGTTTGCTTTAGGTCTCCAGGAGCCTATGGTCGGAATACAAATAGGAGACCAAGTTATGGACTTTATGGTTGATACTGGAGCACAACATTCAGTAATAGACAAGAAGATAGCCCCATTTTCTACAAAAACAGTCACCATTATAGGAGCAACTGGTGCCAAAGCTACAAAATCTTTTCTTCAGAATCGTATATGCAGTCTAGGAGGACAGCAAATAACTCATCAATTCCTTTACATGCCCGAATGTCCAGTGCCACTACTGGGACGAGATATGTTAGCCAAGCTTCAAGCACAGATATCTTTCTCTGAACAAGGAGAAATGCAAATGACAGTAAATCCCCAAGCCAAACCAGCAGGAGTAATGCTGCTGACAGTGCCCCGAGAAGAAGAATGGAGGTATTACATCGATGACTCTATCCAGGACACCTATTTTGAACAAACTTTAAAGAACATTCATGCACCACCTGGAGTATGGGCAGAAGGCAGTCCCCCAGGCCTAGCCAAGCATATAGCTCCAGTAATTGTAACCCTCAAGCCTAGTGCTACACCAGTGCACGTCAAACAGTACCCTCTCCCAAGAGCCGCAATTGAAGGCATTCATCGTCACTTACAAAGATTGCTCGAGTATGGCCTACTAAAAGTATGTCAATCCCCATGGAACACTCCACTTTTGCCAGTAAAGAAACCTGGGACGGATGATTACCGCCCAGTACAAGATTTAAGAAGAGTAAATGATGCAGTTGAAACTATACATCCAGTTGTACCCAATCCTTACACTCTTCTAGGACTGATACCTGCTGAAGCTACCCATTTCACCGTACTGGATTTAAAAGATGCATTCTTTTGCATAAGATTAGCCCCTGTAAGTCAAATATTGTACCTCGGTGTACTTTTTGACTCTGATCTATCCTTTCACTCTCACATATCACATGTCACTACCACATCTTTCTTTTTTCTTTGTCAGATCCGTTCTATTCGTCCTTTTCTCTCCCCCTCAGCTCTCGTCACCTTGGTTCTATCCTTAGTCATGTCTCGGGTGGACTTTGCTAACTCCCTCTTTATCGGTCTTCCAAAATCTCAACTTACCCGTCTCCGTCGTATCCAGAACACTGCTGCACGCTTGGTCACTTGTTCCTCTCCCCGGGATCACATAACTCCTTTGCTTTTTCACCTTCACTGGTTGCCTATACCTTTCCGGTTTACTTTCAAGCTTCTGATACTGACTCACAAAGCTTTTCACACTAGCACTCCTCAATATCTAACAGACCTTCTTTTCTTTCACTCTCCTAAATACACTCCCCGTTCCTTTCACCTCAACCGTCTTACCCTTCCTGCACCCTCTCGTGCTCACTTGCAATCTACCCGCTCCTCCGCTTTCTTTTTTGCCGCTCCTGCCCTGTGGAATGCCCTCCCTCCCGCCCTCCGTCTTGATCCACAATTCACCAGCTTCAAACAACAGTTAAAAACACATCTGTTCTCCTTGGCGTTTAATGTTCCCTCTCCTTTTGTATGATACCTCTGCCCTCCTTTCGTTCCTCCCAGCTTACTCCTTGTCTATGTCTTGTCCTGTCTCTCTTGATTTTAGCTGTCCTGTCAACCATTGTATTTCTTTTCCTTCTCCGTTGGCCTTGGCCTCCTTTTATTGAATTTTAAATGTACACCGCTTTGCTTTCCATGAAAGGCGGTTTTTATCAAGTGTAATAAAACATAAACATAAAACATTTGAATGGCAAGACCCTATCTCTGGAAGAGGGGGCCAACTCACCTGGACAAGATTACCCCAAGGATTCAAGAACTCGCCTACCATCTTTAGTGCCGCACTGAATCAAGACCTTTCAAGCTATCCAGTGGCCCCGGGGAAGAGAGTGCTTCTCCAATACGTGGATGATCTGTTGATAGCTGCCATATCAGAAAGTGAATATATACTAGCCACCAAAGATCTCTTGCAGTTACTAGATGAAGCTGGATACAAAGTTTCCAGAGCCAAAGCACAGCTATGCCAAAAAGAAGTGAAATATTTGGGTTTTCGTATAACCCAAGGAAGCCGAAGATTAGGCAGAGAAAGGAAAGAAGCAGTATGTAGAATTCCAACTCCAACAACCAGAAAACAAGTCAGAGCCTTTCTGGGAGCGGCAGGATATTGCCGACTCTGGATACCCAACTTTGCCCAAATTGCCAAACCACTGTATGAAGCCACAAAAGGAGAAGAAAAGTCGCCACTGGAGTGGGGACTTGAGCAGGATACAGCCTTCCAGAAGTTAAAAGAAGAATTGATGTCATCACCCGCACTCGGACTACCAGATGTCCACAAGCCTTTCCACTTGTTTGTACATGAAGCACAGGGAAATGCCTTAGGCATGTTGACTCAGAAATTGGGAAATTGGGAACGACCTGTAGCATACCTATCGAAACAGTTGGACACTGTGGCCAAAGGATGGCCACCTTGCCTGAGAGCAGTTGCAGCTACAGCACTATTAGTGAGCGAAGCAGACAAGCTCACATTAGGACAGAACATACGAGTCACTGTGCCACATGCAGTCCTTGCCCTTATGGAACAGAAAGCAAATTATTGGCTCACCAATTCCCGAATGTTGAAGTACCAGAGCATGTTATGTGAAAACCCACAGATACAACTAGAAGTGAGTCATGCCTTGAACCCAGCCACCTTGATACCCATCAGTAAAGAACTCCCAGAACATGACTGTATCGAAGTCATGGAAACTGTGTTCTCCAGTCGACCTGACTTGACAGATGTGCCCATAGACAATCCTGACCAAATCTATTATGTTGATGGGAGCAGTCTCATCCTTGATGGACGACGCTGTGCCGGATATGCAGTCGTCACTCAACATGAAGTAGTTGAATCATCAGCTCTAGCCTCAGGCACATCAGCCCAGAAAGCCGAATTGATAGCACTTACCAGAGCATTATTGTTAGGAGAAAAACTCGTGCTAAATGTATATACAGATTCCAAATATGCCTTCACTACCTTGCATGCCCATGGAGCTCTCTACAAAGAAAGGGGACTCATCACATCCGGAGGAAAATCAGTCAAATATGGTCCCGAGATATTGATGTTACTTGATGCAGTTTGGGCCCCAACACGTGTAGCTGTCATGCATTGCAGAGGACATCAAGTGGGAAAAGGAGAAGTTTCCCGAGGAAATAGATTTGCGGATGCCTCAGCACGACAAGCAGCTATGACAGGACAAATTGCCCCACAAGCTATGCCAATGCAAGCAGCATTGTTTCCAGTACCTCTGAATTTATGGACACCACGATATACCACCAAAGAATTAGATTACTACTGTAACAAAGAAAATGGAGTACTGAAAGATGGATGGATTGAGCTGCCACCAGAAGAGGGCAGTCAACCCCCTGGACGAATAGTAATTCCTGAACTGCTAGGACCATCCTTTGTCAAAGCTTTCCACGAAGCGACCCACTATGGGAAAAGTGCTATGGAAAAAGCACTCAGACCACATTTTTACATCCCTCTATTGACAACCATATCAGCTTCAGTAGCACGTCAATGTTTAACCTATGCCAAAAATAATGCCAAGCAAGGCCTTATAACGGCACCCCGAGTTCAGTCAGGAGGTGTAACCCCCATGCACAACCTCCAAGTTGATTTTACCGAAGTGCCAAGAGCCAATGGATACCATTACCTATTAGTATTAGTTTGTACTTTTTCTGGGTGGGTAGAAGCCTTCCCAACCAGAACTGAGAAAGCCCGAGAAGTTACCAAAGTCTTAATGAGAGAGATTGTCCCTAGATTTGGAATTCCAGCAGTAATAGGGTCAGACAATGGACCCTCATTTGTCTCCCAAGTTACTCAACAGTTAGCTAAAGCTTTGCAGATACAATGGAAACTCCACACTGCATACAGACCCCAGAGTTCAGGGAAAGTTGAGCGAATGAATCGTACCCTAAAAGCCCAAATGTCTAAGCTTTGCCAGGAGACACACTTGAAGTGGCCCCAAGTGCTCCCAATAGCTTTACTCAGAATACGCTCAGCTCCTGTAAAGTCAACAGGATTTTCCCCTTTTGAAGTTTTGTATGGTAAACCCCCACCAATAGTGCAGGGAATTAAAGGAAGTTTAGCCCAAATTGGTTCAGAAGTAACCAGACAAGAACTCCTAGCTCTTAGTTTTGTTCTGCAGACTCTCCATGCGTGGATCCAAGACCAGTTGCCTATCAACTTGACGGAACCCTTGCATCCCTATCAGCCTGGTACCTCGGTGTGAATCAAAGATTGGAAGAAGACACCGTTGGAACCCCATTGGAAGGGACCGTACACCGTCATCCTGTCTACCCCAACTGCAGTAAAAGTAGCCGAGATTGACGCCTGGATCCACCACAGCAGAGTCAAGCCCGCCGCTGATCCTGAACCTGAGCAGTGGACAGCAGAACAGCATCTTGATGCACCCTTGCGAGTTACTCTGAGACGGCAACCAGCAGCTTAGACACTTCATCATAGTGCCTTGCAGTAGCCAAGTCTTTTGAAGAGGATTGCTGTTTTCCATGCAGCAACAGCTTTGTTTCAACGAACTCAATCTGTGCATGATTTTGCACACTACTTTGAGACTACATTGACTAAGCCAGACTTCACAAGCCAACTGAAATTGCTAAGTTGGTTGAGGTATGCTGGACAACTTGAGGATCTTCAATCAACACTCAACACCCGTTAAATTGCTTCATTAGCAAACGGGACGAAGAATAGAAGACCGTCGCGATCAAGATCAGCAAGCTGAGGATTCAGAAGAACTCCAATCAACATCAACATGCATCTTTACTTTTGCTTTGCCTTGGTTGCCTTATTTGGAGGTTTTGAACAGACTTATGCTTTACCTCCATGCACTGCTTGCATTACTTCTACTCGAACTGGACTGAAAGTAACTCAGACTTTGATTTACCACTCGTACTATACCTGCAAGGGAAAAGTGACTTGGTGTATCTATAACACCACTGAACTAAATGTTTGCACTCATGGCAAAATTAGAGCATGTTATAATCCGCATCAGAATCCATCCTATTACACGTTGGAAATAAGATGGAAGGATGCAGATGGACCTATACTAGCTGCTACGCCGCCACTTAAGGACATTACTAAACCTGCTGTTTTGAATTTTGATGCATGCAATGCCATTAATAGAGATAGTTATTCCACCTGTGGTACTTGGGAGAAAGCGTATCGAAATGACCATAAGTACATGTGTCCAGAAGGTGCCACGGGATGGTGGAAGTGTACAGGTAAAACGGGATCAGGCTATAGTACTGCACCAGCAGCAGATTACTATTGCCCGTATTGGGGATGTGTTTTTTATGCTACCTGGAATACTGGTATAACTGATGAGAAAATAGATAAACGAATGGCTACTTTAACCAAGCCAACCACAAATGATAAATGTCAGAAAGATGCTTGTAACCCCTTACACTTACGTATACACAATCCCCATGCATGGAAACAAGGATACAAGTTTGGTTTGCGGATTGCTGGAGGGGCAGTAGATCCAGGTACCATTGTACATATTAGACTGAATACCCAAGCTCACAAGTCATCCAAATATCATATTCATAATACCTTTTATGAAGCCATGCATGTAAATAAGTTTGAGATCCCTCATCCCTCACAGAATTTATTTTTAGAATTAGCCGGAGCAGTAGTATCTAGTCTTAAGATCTCAGATTGCTATTTCTGTGGCGGAACCCAAATGGGAGACCAGTGGCCATGGGAAGCCCAAGAATTGAATTATTCTATGATTTACAATCAGACTGAATTACACAAGACTACCAGTGAATGGGTGTTAGCGCACTCAATCGTTGGACATCTTTGCTATGCCAGAACTGGACCCCAGTTCACCCAAAAGGTAGGACAGCTGGTCTGTCTTAGCCAGAAGTACTACAATGCCACGACCAAAAAGACGGCATGGTGGTCAGGAATCAGACACCCTGAACCTCCTAACCCATTAGCCAGATTTCCTGAACTTGCTGGTTTTTGGACTAATCTTGCCAAAGTCCATGCCTGGCAAGCCCCACCTGGCCTATATTGGATCTGTGGAAACCGAGCGTATGCCCAACTCCCACCACAATGGGGAGGAGCATGTGTCTTAGGAACCATCAGACCTTCTTTCTTTCTTTTAAACACTGAACATGGAGAACAATTAGGATACCCTGTTTACACTACCCACCGACACAAAAGAGCATTAAGACAGAAAAGAGAAGCCTTACAGATAGGCAAGTGGGAGAAGTGGCAAGGTGATGATTGGCCACCAGAAAGAATCATTGAGTATTATGGACCTGCCACTTGGAATGATGATGGAATGTATGGTTATCGAACCCCAATCTACATGATTAATCGTATTATTCGCTTACAAGCAGTAGTTGAAATAATAACTAATGAAACTAGTCATGCACTTACACTTTTAGCCAGACAAAGTACTCAGATGCGCACTGCAATATATCAGAATCACTTAGCACTTGATTATTTGTTAGCAGCAGAAGGAGGAGTATGTGGTAAACTGAATTTAACTAATTGCTGTTTGAAAATAGATGATAAGGGTCAAGTAGTTGAAGAAATTGCTAAAGATATGCAAAGACATGCTTATGTGCCAGTGCAAACTTGGCACTCATTGAAATTTCCTAATTGGTTTGCTAACCTCTTTTCATGGGTGGGAGGATTTAAGACTTTCATTGTCTTAGTACTAATTCTTGTTGCTGTTATTTTCTTATTACCATGTTTAATCCCATGTTGTATGCGTTCCATTCATAATGCTATTGACAGCACAGTAGAGCGGAAGACCGCAACTAAAATAATGGCTTTGTATAAAGCCAGCCCTAGTCGAAATCCTTCAATCATGATGTGATTCTTCAAAGGTGATTTAATTCTCACACCTTATTAAGTAATAGGGTGAGATTAATCAAAGGGGGGAATGTGGCAGGTGCAGGCCTGTGATCCACAGTGTCTGACATAAGCAAGCAGGCCTAACTAGCTTGACCTGTAAATGAAGCCTGTGGAGAGGCATATAGGAATTGCACATCCCCCAATATGCTGCTATTGTAGGATAGAACTCTGTAAGAGAACTAAACTAACTTAGGTAAGCAAAACTGAGAGATGGAAAAATACAGAAAAACATGTTTAAAAGTTACTGATAAGAAAAAGTACATCTGCAAGGAATATAATTGGGAGTGCTGACAGATGAGTTGCAGAGCCCTGCTCCCCTGCATGCACAAATTGGCTCTATGGCCTTGAGAGTGTGAAAGTAACAAGTTGATGAACTGACCATTGTAATTGGGACTAGAAGGGGGGTATGCAGGTGCCATGCCCACTGAAGGAACATAATTGGATAAACTTATCAGTACCGGGA
The DNA here is from genome assembly GCA_033557465.1 of Ichthyophis bannanicus. NCBI lineage: Eukaryota > Metazoa > Chordata > Amphibia > Gymnophiona > Ichthyophiidae > Ichthyophis > Ichthyophis bannanicus. Next base: position 227,219,316 of record CM066038.1, read on the forward strand.
CCAATGGAAGGGGTACGGGAGGTACGGGAGAGTACCGGGACCAATGAAATGTTTTTCTATACCTAGAATGGAACAGAAGTCTATAAAAGTTGTTGTAATGCTAGAAAACTTTGCTCAGCCATTTTGAAATTGACTTGCTTGAGACTTGTGCACAAATAAATGATTTGGACCTTCTGAACAGACTCCTGGTATCATTGGTTTGTCTGCGCTTTGCTGCTACAAAAGGTGTTGACAAGATGCATCAGGAAAATGACTGCCCATGCAGGTGGTTGAGAATGTGGGGTTTAGGAGGCTATTGCATTTCTTAGCCCCTAATTACCAAGTGCCCTACAGGACAACATTTAGTAGGTGGGAGATCCCCAGCCCATATAATCATTGCCATGTCCAGCAGCAAGCTAAGGCAGATTGTAATAACATGCATGTCACCAGTAACATCTGGATTAGTCAGAATACTACCACTCATTCTTCTCACCGACGGCACATTTGTGGCATCTGGATAAGGCAGCAGACTGTAGGTATAGTAGGGGTGCACCAGCAGCATGGTATAGGCAAACTGTACTGCACACCCAGTGATTGATGTATCTTAGTGTTTAAGAGCAATAATGGAGGTCTTTGCAGCTAGGCTGCAGGGAAATAACTGTGCTTCCTGGCTATTTTGTAACAGACGGCAAGAACATTAAGGCAGTAAAAGAAACGTACTACAAGGGACTGGAGATCATCCTCTCTGGTCCTCTGCAGTAGTGTTGCTGTTGGCCCTAGATTTCTCAGGAGCATCAACAGACTTCCCTCCTCGCCTTCTACCACCTCCCAAGCATTGCAATTTTATCAGACTAAATTATAAATTTCACATATTAGGGATTGTCTCTGTTATATATGCCTATATGTGCATATGCCTGGCAGTACCTTAGAAAATCAGGGAGATGAGGTTAGAGGTTTTTGGCAGTGACAAGGATTAAGATCTGAGTTGTTGGAGCCAGTGGATTCCTTGTGGTTGAAAGTGCAAAATAGGTCGAAACCTGTTGTGGAGGGGGATGCTTACATGCAAGCCAGCCTGTGTGACCCATGAGTAAAAGGGACTATTGCCCTCCAGTGCAATATAGTGATGTACTACAGGGATAAGCTGGTGATTCAGGTGGAGGAAAGGGAGCTACAGAGGTAGAGGAGCAATGCAGATGGAGCAGGGATAAGGGAAGGCACACCATCAAACAGTCCAGGCAGCATAAGCAGCACCTTCTTAGCTTTTACTTGCTCCCCTACCTTTATCTGTCAGTCCCTCGTGGGCTCTATAATTCCTTCTCTTTTGACATAGACCATAACTACAGCAGTTAGCAGCAGATACCTGTATCAGTCTATTGCAAATGAGACCCTTACATGAACATTTGTGACACAGGACCTTGCAGATCTCATTGAGACCATGGCTATAGACTCGGCATATTGGGCATACAAGTCCAACCTTGACCTAGCCAAGGTTTCCCAACATTTCCTTTCTTGCCCACCAACCACCAACCAGCATAGTCAATGAACAGATATTCTCAATGGCAAAGGATGAGTCCACAACATTCACAGCTAGCATCAGTCGTGGGAGGCAAATCTCCTCTGCTTAGTTTCCCTGTATTTCCATGCAACTGATGGGAGGACTGAATGCAGAGGTCCACTAAAGCAATGCATGTTCAGTGTCTTGGTGTGTGTATACCAGTTGCCACTGTAGGTACTGCTGCCCAATCCTTTTTTTTTTCAATGGGTTCTATTAGCACCACATAAAAGACATATAAAGCTAGAGATAATCCTCTTCCTCCTTTCCTGCGCCTCTCTGCTTCTGGCCACTGCATGTATCACTGCTTGCCCTGCCTTCTCCAGAGCCTAGCACTGCACGGCTTGCTGGCTGGGTTCCTGTGGATTCTGTTAGACCCATATACAAGAGAGACAAAGAGGCATGTTTACTGAAGCACGGTAGCTGGGAACACAGGGCTGATGTGCATTTTGGCTGTGTGTTAGCCAGGAGCATGTAGCCAAAAGGTGACCACGCTAAAAATGCTTCACTACTTGAGCAATGCATGAATAAATGGGGTTAAGGCAGAGAATGGGAGAGAGTGAGCAGTGATGTGGTGTGCAGCTGGGGTGGCTACGCTAGTTGCACGCAAGTGATACAATAATGCCGCTAGCATGGGTGCAACTACCACCTGCCTCTGGCCAGTTGGTAGTTGCACTGCCTTGCTAATGTGTTCTGAAAGTTAGGTTCATATGTGAGCATTAGGAAATACGAAGGGCAGAAGTAGGGCTAACATGGAAAGATTAATAGGGCAACTAAGTGATTTTAGCTGAATACCTTGGCACTAACCTGCTTGGAGGGGCTGCATGATAAAGCTGCCATGGCAGTGGACCACAACAGCCTGAGAACCACAAAACCAGGGCCTGTGGGCAAACGACCTCAGAAACATCATCAGCTGCAATGACAGACTGCTGTTCACATCTGCATACGCACTGGATAGATGTCAGAGGGCTGCTGGTGTTATGTGCAGTGTCGGAAGATAGGGCCTGTGCTCTGTGCTTCAGCCAGTACTGGTCACATGGCTAGAGTTGAAGCTAGCAGAGTACAGTGGGGTCTATGTGGGGTCTATGGGGATATTCAAAAAAGTTAAGAAGTGCTGCACAAGGGTTTTGCCAGTATAATTCCCTAATGTGGCCTATGAGAACTGTAACTGAAAAAACAGGATGGAGGAAGGTTTTTCAGACCAATGTTGTTGATATGGGTGAAAAAAGCCCCAGGTAAGTGATGCATTAAATACCTTTATGGAAATGAGTAACAGGGGTAACATATGGAAAGCAGTGTGTATAAATGCCCGTAGCATGGGGAATAAGATCCCTGATGTTGAAGCTTTGGTGGGAGTGGCTGACTTGGATTTAGGGGCAGTTACAGAAACATGGTTCACAGAAAACCATGACTGGGATGTAACTATACCTGGCTATACTTTATTCAGAAAGGACAGGGTAGGAAGAAGGGGAGGAAGAGTGGCACTTTATGTAAAAAATACTATTAAAGCTTTGGAATTACAGAGCTTAAAAGGGAGAGAGGAGGCACTGTGGATTAAACTAGAAAGAGAGAAAGAGAAATCTATTTGCATTGGTGTGATATACAGACCTCCCTCATAAGAGGAAGAGGTAGACAGAGAGTTAATTGAAGACATACGCAGCATTGCTAGGAAAGGTGAAGTGCTACTGATAGGAGATTTCAATATGCCAGATGTTGATTGGCACATTCCTGCTGCAGTATCATCTAGAAGTAAAGAGATCTTGGATTCTCCACAGGGAGAACTATTCAAGCAATTGGTAACAGACCCCAGACGTGAAGGGGCCATACTGGACATGGTGCTTACCAATGGTGAAAGTGTCTCTGATGTTATAGTAGGAGATCATTTTGCATCCAGTGATCACCAGATGGTGTGGTTCAGTATTAGGACTAGGGCTGTGAGAATCCATTCAAAGGTGAGGGTCTTAGACCTCTAGGAAGACTAACTTTGCCAAGATGGGCCAATACTTCAGGGAGTCATTAGCGGGATGGGAACAGCTAGGGGATGAAGAAAAACAGTGGGCAAAACTGAAAGGAGATATTTTAAGGGCAACCAACCTTTTTATTAAAATGGTAAATAAAGGTAAAAGGAAAAAGAGACCACTATGGCTTTTGAAAGAGGTAGCTGAAAAAGTGAAGAAAAAGAGGGAGGCCTTCATGAAATACAAGAGATCACAGAGAGAGGAAGACAGACATCTATATTTGGAAAAACTTAGCTAGCAAAGTAGTCAGGAAAGCAAAGATTCAAAAAGAGGAGGAAATAGCCATTGCAATAAAATGGGGGGGGGGGGGGGGGGATAAGAAATTTTCAGATATGTTAGTGAGAAGAGGAAGGGCAAAAGTGGTATTGTCAGACTCAAGGATGAGGGGGAGGAATATGTAGAAGCTGATGAGGATAAAGCGGAATTGCTCCATAGCCCATGTTCCCTGTAAAATAGTTATCTCCAAGTTATAATGCCCTGTTCAATGTAATTTCAGTTTGTTCAATGTAAACCGCACTGATGCAGAATAGCGCGGTATATAAGAGAATGTAAATAAAATAAATAAATAAATAAATATTTCTGTTCTGTGTTCACAGATGAAGAACCAGGAGCAGGACCTCAGAAAACACCTACAATCAGGAACAGAAGCGAGGGACATCTTGAATAATTTTCAGAAGACTATGGGGCTTGTTTACAAAGCCGCGGTAGCGATTCGCGATCGTTATCGGAGCCACGGCCCCATTGAAACCAATAACGATCGCGAACCGCTACCGCGGCTTTGTAAACAAGCCCCTATGTTTGTGAGAAACTAACTCAACTTAAAGTAGACAAAGCGATGGGACCGGATGGGATACACCCTAGAATACTGAGGGAACTTGGGGACGTTCTAGCAGCTCCACTGACTGACCTTTTCAATGCCTCGTTGGAGTCGGGAGTGGTGCCAAAGGACTGGAGAGAGGCTCATGTGGTGCCTTTACACAAAAGCGGAAGTAAGGATGTGGTTGAAAACTACAGGCCGGTTAGTTTAACTTTGGTGGTGAGTAAATTATTGGGAATGCTGCTGAAAGAGAAAATAGTGATCTTTCTGGAGTCCAGTGGATTACAGGATCCGAGGCAGCATGGATTCACCAGAGGCAGGTCTTATCAGACAAATCTGATTGATTTCTTTGACTGGGTGACCAGGGAGTTGGACCGAGGGAGAGCCCTAGATGTGGTATATTTAGATTTCAGTAAAGCCTTTGACACTGTTCCTCACAGGCGACTTATATACAAACTGAGCACCCTAGAGATGGACCCTAAAGTTACTGCTTGGGTTAGAAGTTGGTTGGGTGGGAGGTGACAAACAGTACAGGTAAATTGGGCTCACTCTGAGGAGAAGGATGTTATCAGTGGTGTGCCCCAGGGATCTGTCCTTGGTCCAATTCTTTTTAACATCTTTGTTAGTGATATAGCGGAAGGGCTGTCGGGTAAGGTTTGCCTTTTTGCGGATGATACCAAAATCTGCAATAGAGTAGACACCCAGGAAGGTGTAGATAACATGAGGAGGGATTTAGCTAAGCTTGAAAAATGGTCTAGAATCTGGCAGCTGGGATTTAATGTTAAAAAATGTAAGGTCATGCATTTGGACTGCAGCAATCCAAGGGAGAAATATAGTATAGGGGGGTGAAGTACTTTTGTCCACTAAAGAAGAGCGGGACCTGGGCGTGGTTGTGTCCGATGATCTTAAAGTAGCTAAACAGGTAGAAAAGGTAACGGCAAAAGTTAGAAGGATGCTTGGGTGCATACAGAGAGGAATGGCTAGCAGAAAAAAGGAGGTGATAGTGTCTCTGTATAAGTCTTTGGTGCACCCTCATTTGGAGTATAGTGTGCAATTCTGGAGACCGCACCTTCAAAAGGATGTGAACAGGATGGAGTCGGTGCAGAGGGTGGCTACTAAAATGGTTAGTGGTCTTCATTAAAAAGCATATGAGGACAGACTTAAGGATCTTAATATGTACACCTTAGAGGAAAGGCGGGATAGAGGTGATATGATTGAGATGTTTAAATACCTCCATGGCATAAATGTTCAGGGGGAGAGCCTCTTTCAATTGAAAGCAAGTTCTGCTATGAGGGGACATGGGATGAAGGTGAAGGGGGATAGATTCAGGAGTGATTTGCGGAAATATTTCTTTACGGAAAGAGTGGTGGATCCATGGAATAGTCTCCCAGTGGAGGTGGTAGAGATGAGGACAGTATCTGAATTCAAAAAAGCATGGGACAAACACAGAGGATCTCTAAAAGAAAAAAGGGGACTGTTGTAGTTGTTGATATGGAAGGACAGACTAGATAGGCCATGTGGTCTTTTTTTGTTGTCATATTTCTATGTTATGGCCCGATTTATGGCCTTTGTGACACATATATTGAGGTCTTTTTCCCGTCCTTCTTTAGAAAGCTCATATATAGAGGATAGTTCTCTATGTTTGATTGATTCTTATCCTACCATAAGCTTGCATTCTCTACAATCGGTGCATCTTTCTTGGTTCCTTGGTTCTTTGTTCCACTGTTGCTGGTGCTGCTTTACCTTTTGTGTGGTGCCTTGGGGTTTGGTTCTCTTCATGTTACAGAGAGGAAATGATTGCTCTACATTCTAGCCAGTGGAAGAATTTTATCCGAACAAGAAACGGTTCAGATCGATCCCGCTACTGCCACAACCGAGCAGGTGGCTTGGCACATGTTTGCATTGCCAGCGCCGCACACTCAGCCTGCTGGTGGCAACCACAGGGCACCAACTCCATGGTGGCTGATCCCCCCACCCGCCAGTGTTTTGACAGCATCGAAGGCTTGCAGAAAACAAAGAGGGCAAAATGTACATCGCCTATCCAAATCACATAGGTCCTTTTTTCAGGACACTGCAATAGAAAAATACTTAAGGAGCAACTGGTATATGTTTTTTGTTTGTTTTCTCTAAACATGGTTAGCGTATTATTTACTGTACTTACTTATTAATGAAATTTAGAATCTATCTTTGTTATGAGTACTGCTGAAGGTGGCTGACATTACATCAACAGTAAATTAAATGAAACAGTACATTAGCAGTTAATTTTATAATAGGATGCCTATTTGAGAAGTCCAAACGATGCCTATTTTATAAAAGGCAACATAAGTGTTTCTGTGCTATCCGAAAGCAGGCTCCCACAACTAGCCCAATAATGTACATGTACTCGCACAGAGCTTTACATCTGCTTTACAAAAGGTGTAAACGTGTGCCTGCACTCTATGTGTGTACTCACATGTTTTTTTAAAATAATGGTTTACATCGCAATAGCACCTGTGTATGTAGATACGTAAGCACACTTCAGTTCGCTGTGGCCAGAATCCTGTTCCAAATCATTCCCAGTAGGTTAGGAATACTATAGGGGACATATTCAGTATCAGCAGCCAATGCTATTAAACTGGCTGGCCGTTGCCGCTTTAATTCATGACTGGATATTCAATGCTGGGCAATTTCTGGCAATCGGCACTGAATATCTGGCTTGCTCGGATAGCGTTTTAGCTAGCCAGTCATTGACAATATTCAGTTGCTGGTGGGATAACTAAAACGCCTAAAGTTAGGACAACCTTTCATCTGCCCTAACTTTAGATCTTTTAGTTAGCTGCTCAGTATCACCACTGACCAGCTAAATAAAGATGCTGACCCCAATCCACCTCTGGAGCGCCCCAACATTAGCCAGTTAGTGTTGGGGCATTTAACCGAGTTAGGTGAGAATATTCAGTGGCACTAAGCACATCAGTACTGTTGAATACCCCACTCACTGCGTTTTAGTTGGCTAGCAATTTTGTTAACTGGCTAAAACATTTTGAATATGCCCCCCCCCCCATAAGTTATTTTGCACTCTAGAGTATATTTATTTTGCAGTATGCTAGTCCAACAAGAAATCAGCATCACTGCGATAGATAAGGTACCGGCACACACAGTTTTACGAATCTTCATCTTGCGTCTTGCATCTTTTACAAAATGGTGATTATATATCCCAATTAGCTGTTTGGCTTACTAAACTTACCCGATAATCATCATTTTCTGTCTCTTATTGATCAGGTTTTGTACACTTCAACCACAAAATAGTAACTATCTTATTAAATAAATTGGCATGAATAGCAAATCTGAAATCAGAATAAACACGAATACCCAAACTAAAACTTAGAATCTTTTAAAATAATTTCAGGACTAAGCTATAAATGTCACATTGACTACATAGGTTTAGTTGCTGAGATAATTTGTTTATACTCTGTGGCCTTTACTGAAGGTTTATATGGCCTACAGCATAATTTCACTGTGGCTGGTTCCATCTCTGTTTTTCAGTTATTTTTCATTTCTAATTTCAGTTTTAACTCTCTCAGTCCTGCACAGGCTATGTGCAGGAATTACCACATTTTCTGATTCTGAAGGTCTAGACCAGGAGTGTCAAACTGCAATTCTAGAGGGTTGCAAACCAGTCAGGTTTTCAGGATATCCCTAATGAATATGCATGAGATACATTTGCATGCATTGTCTCCACTGCATATAAATATATCTCATGCATATTTATTAGGGATATCCTGAAAACCAGATTGGTTTGCAGCCTTCCTGGTCTAGACTAATGCTTCATGACACAATTTTAACAAAGGAATGAATGAAGGATGACAGCAATGTATCAAACTGTATTATCATATATTCAATAGCAACTTTGATTTACTGCTTAATGACCCAGCTTCCACAATTCCCAACCTTTTGAAGGGTAAAACTATTTTGTGGAAACACTATAGCATAAATAATGATTTCTGCATATCTTTATGTGGATTTTTAGTGAAGATATCCATACAAGTTAAGACCGCAAATGCAGCAGTCTAATTTTATACAATTAAGCTAGCTGTATGCTGTTAAGACCTCTATTTCTGTGCTCTGACTTGTACAGATGGTTTATATGGATAAATATTGTTGCCATCAATATAACTTTAGGTGCTGTCTGCAAAACTCCCATGGCCTTTCCTCATGATATATGGATCAATGTTTGCTATGTAGCAACATATATGGTCAAAATTTATCTGTTGAGAAAACATTTTCTCAACTTTTTCCAGTACTTCTAACTTACCTATTGCCCCAAATGAAACTTTAAAAGGCAAAACATATCTGCCTCATATCTCACATATAGAACAGGCACCAAGAATTCCTCAATATCTACATTCCTTAGTTATTACATAGTGCCCAAATCAAGTGATCAGGTCATTCCAACCCAACCATCTGAGGATTCCTCTTCACCAGGACCGGTGTTCAGGGGTGGCTCAAGGCAGTCTGCTGCCTGAGGCGAAGAATGAGATGGCACCCCCCCCCCCACACACACACACCTTAGAGGGGGGCAGGGCTTTTCCAGAAATCCAGAGACTGAACCAAATCAAAAAGCCAATTAAATTATATGGAGGAAATGCAAGATGTTTGCACACAGGGCCACATCGAGCTGCAATCGCGCCCTGTGTGACTTGCAACTTGGGCGCACGTCCCTCCTCTCCCCCCCCCCATACCTCCGTCTAGCGCTGCCTGCTCTTTCCCTGATGCTGCTGCCGCTGCCCTCTGTTTATTTCACGGTGGCGCCAGCAGCAGGGAAAGAGCAGGCAGCGCTGGATGGAGGGATGGGGAGGAGGAGGGGGCATTTGCCCGATCTGAAAGGCGTCCGCACTTAGGCAGAGCTGTCCCTCCTTGCTCTGACATCGCGTCGGAGGAGGGAGGGACCAGACCTGCTTAAAGTGCTGCAAAGAGGCTTGGAGGGCGCATTTTGGCTGCCTACTATTGTCCTGCCAGCGGCGGCAGGGCAACAACAGACAGCCGAAATGCGCCCCCCCCCCCCCAAGCCTTTGCGCCTTGTGCGGCTGCACTGCTTGCACAGGGCTAGGCACAGTCCTGTTTGCACACCAAGGAACTAAAAGACAGCAAAAAAAACAGCACAGTTTATAAAACTAAATTATAACTCATTTTTATTTTGTTGTTATAAACTGCATTATGGTTCTTGCTTTTTCTTTTTCAACATATATTTTGCATCCACAGTAGGTGCAGAGCAGAACCAGGACATTCACCCTCAGAACTCAATATTTAAAAAAAAAAATCTAATTCTGATCATCTCACTAACAACAACAACCACCACTATTCTCCAGTACCAGGCATATTGTGAACTAATACAAAACCCTACAACAAAGAGCAAACCTACCATACCATATCATATTAGCACAAACTTCCAAAACTCACATAAGGAGTCCATCCAAAAAAAGCGTCACTGTAAATACTGCAGTAGGCCCCGGAACATCCATACACCTATTTGAAAAGCTGAACAAGTCAAATTACTACAGTACAGGATAGATCCTTATGTACAAACTCCATGTTAACAGAACACCTGACCTCAGTCACACACTCACAACATCGACCCTCACCAAGTACAGAATAAGTAACCACAATCAAAAGTAAAAATAAAAATATGTAGACAAAATTTAAACTGAAACCCCAAGAAGCCAGAGTCCACATGCAGTGCAACATCAGATAATGAGAGCTGCAGCTCCCCAATACTGTGTAAAATGTAAAAATAACACAAAGTCCATTCACTAAAATTCAATAAAATTATTTTTTCTACCTTTGTTGTCTGACCATTTTATTCTTTGATCATGCTGGTCCCAATCTGAGGCTTCTGCTTCCTTTCTTCTCTTAGCTCTTTTTCTGTGGTCTATGGTCCATGGTCCATTTCTTATCTCTTCTTTTGTTTTCTTCATGTCCTTCCATTAGCCCATTTCCAGTTCCAGTAACCCTCCGCAGTATCAGCCCCCTTTCCAGTCTTCCCCTGCCAGTACCTTCCAATGTCAACCGCCTTGCATTCCCATGACTGCCACTGGTGTCCATTCCCTTCCAGTCCCCCTCCTTCCCCACTGTCCAGCCCCTTCTAGTCCAAATACCATCCCAGATATCAGCTCAGGTCCACTTTCAGTGCCACCCCCCAGTAGGCTCCCTTCCAGTCGCCCTAACCTCTGTCCATCTCCCTTCCAGTGCCATTCGCATGTCAGCTCCCTTCCAGCCTCCTCCCCATTACCCAGCCACCTACAACTCCCATCCCCAAGTGTCAGCTCCCTTCCAGTCCCCCTTCAGTACATCCCAGTTATCAGCTCCTTTCCAGCCCACTCCCTCTCCTGGCAGACCCCCTCCATATCTGCTCCTTTCCAGTCCTTTTCTACCATCCTCCTGCATCAGCCCATTTGTAGCCCTAGCCCCTAGTTTTCTTCCAGGGCCAGCAGCACTCTCCTCCCCTCCCCCAATAGCCCATTTCCAGTCCCAGCACATTTCCAGTCCTATCCCCCTAAATCAGCCCATTACCAGTCCTAACTCATTTCCAGTGCTAGCCACCCCATCTGCCCATTACCAGTCCTAACCCCCCAATAAGTCCATTTCCAGTCCTAGCCCCCAATAGCCCATTACCAGTCCTAGCCCCCTCCTGATCAGCCCATTTCCAGTCCTATCCCCCCATAGCCCATTACTAGTCCTAAACCCCTTCTGATCAGCCCATTTCCAGTTCTCACCACCCCATCAGCCCATTTCCAGTCCTAGCCCCCCCATAGCCCATTACCAGTCCTAAACCCCCATCAGTCCACTTCCAGTTCTAACCACCCCATCAGCCCTTTTCCAGTCCTAGCACCCCATAGCCCATTACCAGTCCTAACCCCCCCCCATCAGCCTACTTCCAGTCCTAGCCCCCCCCCCCAAGCCCAGGGAAATTAAAAGAAAAACTCCATCTTCAGAAGCTGCTGCAGCGGCGGCCGCAGCCCTCCACCTCCCCGGAAGAGCCCAGCGTTTCCACTCCGTGCCGGCTCAGCTTTGCAGAGCCGCGCGAAGGGAGAGTGTTTCCCTTTTGTGCGGCTTTGTTAAAGCTCAGCCCACAGCGCTGATGGGAAACAGGATATTGTGTTTCCCATCAGCGCCGTGGGCTCAGTTTTAACAGAGCTGTGAGGAAGGAAAACGCTAAGCTGAGCCGCAGAGGGGAAATGCTGGGCTCGTCTGGGGAGGCGAGGGGGGGGCGCCGCGGCCACGGGGCAGTTCATTCTGCCGCTGCCGCCAGCAGCTTCCAAAGACAGAGGTTTTTTTTATTTTGAAGGCCGAGTGAGGCGGTCTTTTTGGGGACAATTTTTGCCACCCCCAAAAAGTTTCCACCTGAGGCTACTGTCTCACTCGGCCTCATTATAGAGCCGCCCCTGCCGATGGTAGGGAGTGGCAAAGAGGGCAATTACCCTGAGAGGGGGTGGAAATCTGCGTGATTGCCCGGAGGCTCTTCCTCCAAGGGGTCCCCAAGTCTTCCTCAAGCAGAATGAGGCATAGCCTGCAGGTGTGCTTTGGAACCCCTCTGCCCTAGGTCCCTCCATTTCTAACACTGGCCTGCTCCTTACTCGCAGTTTAGACTGAAGCTGACATACTTGGCTGCCTTCAGTTTCCTGGCCCCTTCTCTCTGGAACGCCCTTCCAGTCAAAGTTCAGTTGGAGAGCTCTGTGCCAACATTTATAAAATGGATTAAAGCTTGGCTCCTTCAGAATGCTTTTGCTAAGACCTAAAATGCGTACTCTGCTTCCAGTACTTTGCATGCTATAATCTGGCATTTATTTACCTCATGTGGTTCTGTTTACGTTCATAGTGTATTAGGATTTTGTTGTCTTATTCATCCCCTCACCCTTGTAAATTGCTGTACAGATGAATATGAATTGATTTGATTTCATCCTTTTTAGGTTATTTTGATATTTTTGTCTATACTTTTAGTTGAATTGTGGTTTACGAAATTTCACTAAATTAATAAGGATAACTCTCTAAGCAAAATCAAACTATTCAGCCAGACTAGTGAAGTCTAGTTTTCAGGCATGTGTCTTTGGTCATTGCACAAAATTTCTACTGGCTGTGAACTTTTGAAATAAGAATTGTATCACATATTTTATTGTGCAAATCAAAACTTCTTTCTGCAACATTTATTTATTTAGTGTACACTTATATCCCGCTACTTCCAGCGATCAGCAGCGGTTTGCTATACATAACAGTATGGTTGTACAGGCCATGGATTAAAACATACATAATGATTCAGTACAGGACACAAACATTCAGATTACAGGTTTACACTTGATTGCAAGACATTGATTTCACATGTATGTACATATTTACAGGTTGTCGGAGTCTATAGGTGTTTGACGTGTAGTGCTCTTTCCTTGTGCATGGTGAAAGAGGATATGTGGGATTGAAGTGTGTCTGGAAAAGATGCGTCTTTAGTTTTTTTCTGAATATCAACAGGTCACTGATTGCTGTCAGCTTGCATGGTAGTTGGTTCCATAGCAGTAGCGCTATGAATGAGAATGCTCGGTTGTTGGTGGTTGCAGTGACAGATCTCAGGCTAGCCGGAACAATGAGGGTATTGAGGTGTGTGGTTCTTCTGCTTCTGTTATTTGGCTGTGATGTGATAAGGGCGTTGAGAAACGAGGGTGCTATATTATGAATGAGCTTGAATGTGGTGATTGGGATTTTGTATTGTATGCGTGCAGTGATGGGGAGCCAACATATCTTGCTATTTTAATTCTTGCAGAGAAACCTCGATAAGGATCATTCAAAATAAGCTCTGTATGTGTAACGCAGGTGAATGCAGATAGCATGGATAATATTGCTGGTTTGCCTGGCAGAAGACTTGCAGAAAACAACGAGAGGTGTGAACAAGAGAATTTATTTTATTTATTTATTTATTTACATTCTCTTATATACCGCGCTATTCTGCATCAGTGCGGTTTACATTGAACAAACTGAAATTACATTGAACAGGGTATTATAACTTGGAGATAACTATTTTACAGGGAACATGGGCTATGGAGGGTTAAGTGGCTTGCCCAAGACCACAAGGAGCACCTGTGGGACTAGAAACCCCAGTCCTTCTGGCCCAAGGTTGCTGTCCTCTAGTGGGATTTGAACCCCCGACCTTCCAGCCTGAAGTACCTTGCCCCAACCACTAGGCTACTCCTCCGCTCCAGAATTCCAGATCTGAGACATTTTGCCATCTTTGTCAGTACTTTATTTATTTATTTGAATTCATTTTTATACTGCTCCTTCCAGTGATCAGCAGCGGTTTACAGTTTAACATTTAATTCTGCAATGACAGCAGTTACTTATAACAATATAGAAACTATGTACATAGCAAAGGAAGCGTAGGAATTCTTTACTGTTGTTCTCAATACAGTTTTTGCTTTTATCAGACTAAGGAGCCCATTTACTAAATCCTGCTAAGGTTTTACACATAACGCGCATTTTTAATGCACAATACGTAAAAAGCCTCCACGTCTAGTCTTGAAAGAATAGAAAAGGGGACTGTTACTTCTGGAGAGAGATCTGCAACTGTGAGTATATACTAATGGGAATTTTCTGAAAGGATTTATTTTTATTAAAGCTAATTAATCTGTGAACCCACTATTTTTTGTTAAATCAGTCAGGGCCTAGTAGCAGCAGTTTAAGTTTACATTTAAAACACAGAAGAGAGCTTTCTGGTTAAATTTCATACCCAGCAGAGAGCTTGTAGTTTAAATTTAATAGTCATTCAGGGCCTAGCATCAGCAAAGTACTTTTAGTTTAAATTTAAAACACAGAAGAGAGCTTTCTGGTTAAATTTAGAACCCAGCAGAGAGCTTGTAGTTTAAATTTCATAATAAGTTAGAGCCTAGCAGCAGCAAAGAGCTATAATTTAAATCAAATAAGAATATAGCTTATCTCAGCAGCACAGGACAGGGTACTGTGTAGCAGCCCTCTTTTAATAAGTGTTATTTCCCTCCCTCCCTCCCCACACCCACCCACCCCTGGGATAATCATAGCTTTATAGGTACTTACACATTATAACAGACAGGAGGTGCTCTCAGGTGAAGCTCGTTACCCAAATCAGTCATACACTAAGGACCTGAGATTAATTAAGCTTCAGGTGAACAAGGTATATTAAACGTATTAGGTACAGTGTTTTTGGCAACCCTTAGTAAGTAGAGAACTTAAAGATCTAAACAAAAACTTAAAACTAAGATGCAGACAGCAGTCCAGCAGCGAGATGGGGGCTTTCCAGTCTTTTGCACTGAGTGTCACATGTATGATTTTCTCCCAGTTGGTGAGAGGTCTTACGTGTGCACTAGGTGCAAGGAGCTCTTTGCTCTCAGGGAACGAGTCTGTTCTCTAGAGGCTAGAGTAGCAGACTTGAAAAACATAAGACAGACAGAGAGGTACATAGATGAGACCTACAGGGATATAGTCCTGAAGTCCCACCTCCAGTCTGGCAGCATCCCTGTTGCCATGGAGGAGAGAGGTCACGTGACAGGAGAGCATCACCCTGGTGTGGCAGGAAGTGATCCTGTAACTAGGACCTGTCCTTCAGGTGATGTAGAACCCTCTCGCACCGAGGAACTTTCTCCAGGGCCATGTGCCCATGAGGGAAGGGTTAGGACAGCCGTTATAGTTGGTGATTCGATCATTAGGCATGTAGATAGCTGGGTGGCTGGTGGACGTGAGGATCGCCTGGTAACATGCCTGCCTGGTGCGAAGGTAGCGGACCTCACGCGCCACCTAGATAAGGTCTTAGATAGTGCTGGAGAGGAGTCTGCTGTCTTGGTACATGTCGGTACCAATGACATAGGAAAATGTGGTAGGGAGGTTCTGAAGGCTAAATTTAAGCTTTTAGGTAGGAAGTTGAAATCCAGAACTTCCAGGGTAGCATTCTCCGAAATGCTTCCCGTTCCACGTGCAGGACCTAAAAGGCAGGCAGAGCTCCGGAGTCTCAATGTGTGGATGAGACAATGGTGCAGAGATGAGGGTTTTGGATTTGTTAGGAACTGGGGAACATTCTGGGGAAAGGAGGGGCTCTTCCGAAGGGATGGGCTTCACCTTAACTGGGATGGAACCAGGCTGCTGGCATTACCCTTTAAAAAGGAGATAGAGCAGCTTTTAAACTAGATAATAGGGGAAAGCCAACAGTCGCCCAAGAGCGGATGGTTCGGAAGAATGTATCCTTGAAGGATACTACCAAAAGCAGAGAGGTTCCAAAAAAGAGTAAAGTAGCCCAAATGCCCTCAAGTATGGAGCAGACAGAGCTTAAAGATCCCAAATTACCCATGTCTACCAATAGCCAAATTAATATGAATAAAATACAGTCTCTAAAATGCTTGTATGCAAATGCTAGAAGTCTAAAAAATAAGATGGGAGAGTTAGAATATATAGCACTAAATGAGTAGTTAGATATGATTGGAATATCAGAGACATGGTGGAAGGAGGACAACCAGTGGGACACTGTGATACCTGGGTACAAACTATATCGTAATGATAGAGCTGATCAAATTGGTGGAGGGGTTGCGCTCTATGTTAGAGAGGGCATTGAGTCAGAAAGGATTAAAGTTTTGCAGGAAACAAAATTTGCTGTAGAATCTCTATGGATTGAAACTCCTTTAAAAAGGGGAAGGCGATGGCAGTGGGGGTGTACTATCGACCACCGGGCCAGAATGAACAAATGGATGATGAAATGCTCACAAAAATCAAGGAAGCTTACAAAAGTTACAGTGCAGTAATAATAATGGGTGATTTCAATTACCCCGGTATCGACTGGGTCAGTGTCACGGCAGGACATGCTAGGGAGTTCCTAGATGAAATAAATGACTGCTTCTTGGAGCAGCTGGTTCATGAACCGACCAGAGGGGAAGCCATATTAGACCTGGTCCTTCGTGGAACACCAGATCTAGTGCAAGAGATAAGGGTGTTGGGACCACTTGGCAATAGTGATCATAGCATGATCGCCTTTGATTTAATTAGTGGAAGAGGGATAGTACGGAAATCTACAGTACTACCTTTTAACTTTCGAAAGGGAGACTATGATAAAATGAGGAAAATAGTTAAGAAAAAACTAAAAGGAGCAGTTGCAAAGGTTAAAGACTTACATCAAGCTTGGGTGTTGTTCAAAAATACTATCTTGGCAGCCCAGACCAGCTGTATTCCACGCTTTAAGAAAAGTGGAAGGAAGTCCAAAAAACTGCCAGCATGGTTTAAAGGTGAGGTCAGAGAGGCTGTTGTTGCCAAAAAAGCATCTTTCAGGAAATGGAAAAAAGAGCCAAACGACGAAACCTGGAAACAGCACAAGCACTGGCAAATCAAATGCAAGGCATTGATAAAGCAGGCAAAGGGAGAATTTGAGAAGAAGCTTGCTGTGGAAGCAAAAACGCGAAATAAAGATTTTTTCAAGTACATTCGCAGCAAAAAACCTGTGAGAGAGTCAGTTGGTCCATTAGATGATAGAGGAGTTAAAGGGTCACTAAGAGGCGACAAGGCGATAGCGGAGAGACTGAATGAATTCTTTGCTTCAGTCTTTACTGAGGAAGATGTAGGGATGTTACCCATGACTGAAGTGGTATTTAAAGGTGTGGAAGAACTGAAGGAAATATCGATACATCGGGAAGCTGTATTACAACTATTAGATAAACTGAAGAGTAGAAAATCACCTGGGCTGGATGGTATACATCCAAGGGTGTTGAAAGAACTGAAATATGAGATTGCAGACCTGCTATTAGTAATCTGTGACTATCATTAAAATCATCTCTAATACCTAAAGATTGGAGGATCGCCAATGTAACACCAATTTTTAAAAAGGGTTCCAGGGGTGATCCGGGAAACTACAGACCGGTGAGCCTCACGTCAGTACTGGGAAAAATGGTAGAAACCATCATAAAGAATAAAATTACTCAGCATGTGGATAGTCATGGCCTAATGGGAGACAGCCAACATGGCTTTAGACAAGGAAGATCTTGTCTTACTAATTTGTTATGTTTTTTTGAAAGTGTGAATAAACAGGTGGACAAAGGTGAGTTGGTTGATATAGTGTATCTGGACTTTCAGAAAGACTTTGACAAAGTCCCTCATCAGAGACTTTTGGCAAAACTAAAGAGTCATGGGATAGGAGGCAGTGTACTACTGTGGATCAAGAACTGGTTAAAAGATAGAAAGCAGAGGGTTGGGCTAAATGGCCAATTTTCCCAATGGAGAAAGGTGAATAGTGGTGTATCCCAGGGATCTGTGCTGGGTCTGCTGCTTTTTGACATATTCATAAATGACCTGGAAAGTGGAATAACGAGTGAGGTTATCAAATTTGCAGATGACACAAAACTATTTAAAGTTGTTAAAACCCAAGAGAATTGTGGAAAATTGCAAGAGGATCTTGATAAATTAGAAGACTGGGCATCAAAATGGCAGATGAAATTTAATGTGGACAAGTGCAAAGTTATGCACCTAGGGAAGAACAACTCAAACTATGGTTACACAATGCAATGTTCCACATTAGGAACCACCACCAAGGAAAAAGATTTAGGCGTCATTGTGGATAACATGTTAAAACCCTCGGCCCAGTGTGCAGCGGCAGCCAAGAGGGCAAATAGAATGCTAGGTATCATAAGGAAAGGAATGGAAAATAAAACAAAAGATATTATAATGCCTCTATATCGTTCCATGGTGAGACCACACCTTGAATACTGTGTGCAATTCTGGTCACCGTATCTTAAAAAGGATATAGAGTTATTAGAAAAGGTTCAGAGAAGAGCCACCAAAATGGTAAAGGGGATGGAAGGATACTCCTATGAAGAAAGGCTAAAAAGGTTAGGGTTCTTTAACCTGGAAAAGAGACGGCTGAGGGGAGATATGATAGAAGTCTATAAATTAATGAATGGAGTGGAACGGGTAAACATAGATCGATTGTTTACGTTATCAGAATATAGAAAGACTAGGGGACATGCAATGAAGCTACAGGGTAAACTATTTAAGACTAATAAAAGAAAATATTTTTTCACTCAACGTGTAATCAAACTCTGGAATTTGTTACCGGAGGATGTAGTAAAGGCTGTTAGTGTAGCTGGGTTTAAAAAAGGTTTGGACAAGTTCCTGGAGGAAAGGTCCATAAACCATTATTAAGAAGGGACCCAGGATATCAATGCTTGACCCAGTACAAGCATTGTGGAACCTGTGTCTTTTGGGGAAACTGCTAGGTACGTATTTTATTTATTTATTTATTAACATTTTTTATATACCGCACTATTCGTTATCAGCGCGGTTTACATGGAACAAAGAACCTCAGCCAAGATACAAATATCTGGTTATTACAGTTAACAGGAAAATCAACTTGGATAACAGGATAACAGTTAACAGGAAAATCAACTTGGATAACAGGAGTAACTATATACAAGACAACTATTTACATCAAAGTGTCAGGGTATGAAATTGTCATGTAGATCTGTTGAAGTAGTTTGATGTGCTGATGAGACAGAAGGTTTACGTGTTTGGCATGTGGTTATTGGTGTTCGAATGTGATTGTGCTTCTTTGTTCTCTGGGAAGTATTTGAGGAAAAGGTGATGTTTCAGGGCCTTCCTAGAAACCTAGATTGGCCACTGTTGGAAACAGGATACTGGGCTTGATGGACCTTGGTCTGACCCAGTATGGCATATCTTATGTTCTTATGTTGTTGGGAGTGTGACCACCATGTCTTAGCAGTTAATGTGCACATGTGTACACCAACATGCAGTGCAATTAACATGAGTGCACCTAACAATACCCATGGAGGTATCACTAGGTGCACCCATGCTAAGTGACACTTTGGGGTATGTTTACTAAACCGCGCTACTGTGCGGGGCGCACTTGAGCATGCGCTAAGGTACCTTAGCGCACGCTAATGATGCGTTTTTGTGCCCCGCACTAACGGGCTCGCTCATGTGCGTGTCGCGCAAATGAGCGATAGAGGCGTGGAAAGGCTCCCGGAGGGCGGAGGAAGGCTCCCCAGGGGCGGAGAGACGGGGTCAATGGGAGGAGAGTGGGAGGGGAGAGGCTCCCTGCACAGGAGCGGGGCTGAAATTCGATCAAAAAAATACTGCGAGTGAAAACCTCGCGTTAGAGCCGATTTAAAGGGAAGAGAAACCATTTCTGTCAGCAATGTACAGCAAAACCAGGGAAACCCACAAAACGTGAGCAGTGTGATACATGTGCACAGAACAAAATAGCAAATAAACATTTAAAATGATCACAACAAAATTCTAAAAATTATAATCCAGCTGGGCAACAGTGATAGTCATGGGAAACATCAAAAATCACTCCCAAGAAAGCCCCAAAAAAGAAATATGAATTTTAGACGGGTCTACGCTCCGTCCCCATACAAGGTGAATGATCCCACAGTGAAAATGTGCAGAGCAGGGTTTATGATTCCTTTAGCCAGGTTTCCTATCTCCAGGGACTGCACTGTCTCTGTGGCCACAGTGTGGTGCAGTGAACACAGACAGTGTGTTCAGGAGCCAAAGATCACCAGTTCAAGTCCCAGCTGGAGCTCCTGCAAACTCAATCCCCATATTTTACCCACCACTAAACCATGATAGTACAGACCAACCTTTTCTGCAGATAACATAAGCATGGTCCAAACACCTCTATTTTACCCTACAGAGCACAGACACCAGAAACATGTGCATTACCTAGACCACAGTCCCCTCAATGCAGTCCTGGAGGGCCACATATCATTCAGCTGTGATGCTGTCACCAATATAAGGCCATGTCAGCATGGTGGCGGAGGGGTACCATTGGTGGAGGGGGCAGTGGCTGCTGCCCACAGCAGACGGTGGCCTAGCCCCCTTCACGTGGGTGCAGTGCACACCAACAGACAGGCCCTGTCTGACAAACAGCCATGGACTCCCCAGGGAATGCACTGCTTTTGTGCTAAGATGGTGGTGCAGCGGACACAGCCAGTGCCTTTAGGACCAGAAGGTCACAGGTTCAAAGCCCAGCTGGGGCTACTTCCAATCCAATCCACATATTTTTCCCACAACTAAACCGTGATAGTAAGGACAAACCTTTATTGCAGAGAACATACGCATGGTTAATACACCTATATTTTACCCCACCGAGCACAGACACCATAAACAGGCACATTACCTAGAGCAGAGTCTCCCAAATGCAGTCCTGGAGGGCCCCACACCATTCAGGTTCCATGCTGCCTCTAATAAAGATGCCTGTGCTGCATATCTATGCACAACCCCCATGGTATGCAGATGTATCTCATGCATATTCATGTGGGACAGCATGAAAACCCGAACAGTGTTTGGCACACCAGGACTGGAGTTGGGAACCTCTGCCGTAAAGCAGCAGCCAACAGGGGCAGACACACCCACACCCACACCCACAGGCCCCATTAGCTACTGCCTCCTGGAGAGGCAGGACATTGGGCCCTACGTACATCTCCCAATACTAGCAATTGCATACCTTAGCAATGCCACCCTACACCTGGGTATACGGTACACACCTATCAAACGTTTCCTATGATTACTGGCAGATAGCAAGTCCTACGTTAAGCACAGTTTGCTCATTGAGCTCCATCATAACAATCTTTCTGATGTCTGTGGTGTGTGCCTCAGGTCTGGTCTCTGACAGTGTTTACCACCCTGGGGAGTGACCCCCAACAGTATTGCGTAGCATATCCATGCCTGTACTGTGCCCAGGACTGGTGTGGTGGGCAGGTCTGCTAAACTCCTCTATAGTAGCACAATGCTGGCATAGGTGTGGGAGTGTGTGTCTGTCTATACAGTGTGTGGTGGCTGCAAACACCTTCCACTTCCACAGCCCACACTGCCAGCACTGTTGCCAGTATTGGCCTGCCAATGTGCATAATGAGGAGCAAGGTACCATGGGTATAGCCCGGACAGGGTGACCTGGCCAGGATGCATTTGCATAGGGCATAGGGCACTGGCTGGGACATTAGTGCCCGGCCACCACCTACACAGACAGGGTGACCTCAGTATGTCCTGCTGGGAGATCACTCTCACCCTGACTGAGCAGTGACGACAGCATGGCTAGGCACCCCCATAGTGCTATATAGTATTTCTCTCATGTGATATGTATGGGTTTCCTTTTGGGGCCTAGTCACTGATTTATCTGTTTGTTGTGTATGCTGACATCCCAGTTCTGGGTGCATGCATTTCCACCAGGAACATGCACTATGGACTAGCTAGCAGACTGTTTGCAGCTGGTATGTGTCTTGATGGAGGGGCTTGCAGGGTGCACCGGCTGAAGGCTTGCTGCAGGAGAATATCAGATAGTGGTGGGGTGCAGCTTAGCATATCCAGGCCTAATGTCTGTCTGCTATTGCATTATGGATGTGTACAGAGCTGCATTGACTGCCCTGTAGGGTGTCTGTTCCCCAGCAAGACCGGGGTTGATGGTCCCCTCTACTGCCACCATTGCAGGGAGGTAGAATGTGGATCTGCTGATGGGAGACCCTGTTTGCCACCCTCAGTCCTGGAGGAGGAGGGTGGTGGTGGTGGTGGTGGTGGTACATAATCCTCCTAGGGGTCCATAGGGGCTACACCTGACTGAGACAGAGATATCCAAGGTGTTTCTGCAGAAACTACCTATCTCACACATTAACACTGCTTTGGACCTCCAGCATGGCCTCTTTCAGCCATTTAAGGTGCTGTGGACCTGGTGCTGGGCGCCTCACCGCACCCTCAGGGTGAGCACAGTACCTGCATAATGTGACGGTGTGCAGCTACTCTGTGCCAGTAAAACACACGGTCAGTACCCCCTACCAGGCCGAGGTGCTGTGGAGGTGCACATGGTCACTTCCCCCTACCAGGCCGAGGTGCTGTGGGGGTGCATACCCCATCTTGTATTTATCTGTGGACAGCTGATTTGCATGTGCAGTGCATCATGGGTACGGGTGGGCTAACCCTATCCTGGTGACCACAGCAGACTGTCTGTGTGGTGACGTGCACTCCCTCTGCAGCCAGCCAGGGGCTTGCTAGCAGCTATAGAGCTGTAGCACAATGGTTACTTCACTGCCTGTGGAGCCAGAGGTCGTGGGTTCAAACCTACAGTGGGGTTATTTGATGGGGCTGCCCAAAGCATTATCGCTTGTGATAAGGAAGCTTATCATAGTTCAGGAGGGAGCTATAAAAGAGGTGAATTGGCTCTGAACAAGCAACCTGTCTTTGATGGTAGAAATACTAAAACAGAATGTTTTCATAAAAGACTACCAGTCCCAGAATGCACCAGGTTTCAAAAAGCCTCTAGGAGGGCTGAAGTGGGGAAACGTGTGTTCAATCAAGAGAGCTATGAGGTAATCCCCAATCACTCATCTCCAAGGGCAGGGCTTGATTCAGCACACCTGGGCTGTGCTAGGGTGGAGTGTCCCTCTAAGCACGTTAAAAGTAAAGGATATTCTACAAAGAGACAGAACAGAGACAAGAGCAGACAGAAAGAAGAGAGAGGACTACAACAGCAGAAGCAACGCAGAAGGAAGACCAGAAAGACATCTTGGAGGTCTAAAGAAGGAGGCCACAGCAGTACGTGTGTTGGGTGTGATTCCAGAGGCAAGCATACTCCTTTGGACTGGAGGAAGCCAGAGGATTGGGGTTATAGAGCCAGGAACTCCCAAACGGCACCTTTGAGGGAGATGGCTGCATTTGGAAGGGGCCCTAAGACCGGTGCAAGAAGGTATGTGAAGAGAGACCCAGTGTCCAGGGATCTTGATTGGAAGGCTGGACATAAAAGCTGGACTACTTACTGGCCAGGATACCTGGAGAGGAAACCTAACAGCAAAGGAAGCTCAGGTATGAACTTTGATCTATGCCCTAGCTCTTCTCCAGGAAGACAGCAGGGAAACAAATATTATCCTGAGAGTGATCAATTAAGGAATTCCTCTGAGCCAGACCATGATATTGATTCCATGATATTTGAGGAAGAAGGAGATATCTCAAATGATCAGTTAGAATACACGGACTGCTCTCTGTCTAGGCTGCTGTTTTAAAATAGTTTCTCACTAATACAACAACCACCAAAAGGAACTGTAACTTGTTCTTTTATCTACCCAGAAAAGTCTGCAAGAAAGCTTTAGGGTAGGATTGAGTCACGTAGAGAGAGTGAACCAGCAAAGGGGTTTGCAGCTGGCTAATTACACAGGTACACTACCAAAAAACTGCCTCCAGTTTTGCAACTGATTCCTATAGATTTTGGGGTGCTGAATCCAGGAAAAATAGCCAAAATGTTCCATCACGTCACGTTTTCTTGCAAAATTAGATTTCTTACCCATATAAGGAATGTTCACATAATTTCTTTTTAGCCGACTGCAGTTTATTTTCTTGGCCCAAAATAGAGGTTGTAATGGTTAACTAACTAGAAACACTCCCTCATGATATTTTAGAGTGTTTTGTATTCATTTTATACATTAACAGGACAATTGGGAGGCGGGGGGCTAAATCCAGTACTCGCGCTGGAGCATGTTCTTTCCTGTTCGCCTCGCCTCGTTCGCTCGCTCAAACACGGTGGTTGCGACATGAACGTTCCTGTCAAATTTCAGTTTCTTGCAAGTTCATTATTACCTTTTGTTTGCTCAGTCGTAATCCAGCTTTATTCGGAAGTGGTTCACTACAGTTGTAGTTTGCAGTGCTGTGTATTTGTGATGGCTCACAGAGCCAGAGGTTGCGTCAACTCTCCGGACAGTTTTTGTTTTATTTGTGGGGAATATACCGTGAAAAAGCGGCAGAGGAACATTTCTACATTTATTAAAAAAGTATATTACGCCTATTTCGGTTTGAAGTTAGGCGATCAAGACAAACCGTGGGCTCCTCACAAAGTGTGCAAGACATGTGAGGAAGATCTACGCTTATGGATGAAAGGTAAAAAACAAGCATTTTGTTTCGGAATACCTATGATGTGGCGTGAACAAAGAGACCACAGCAGTGACTGCTATTTTTGCTCTTGCATTGTGAAGGGATACAACTTAAAAAATAAGAACGTAATAAGTTACCCCAACCTTCCCTCAGCAATTAGGCCTATGCCTCATAGCAACGAAGTACCTGTGCCTGAACCACCAAAATCTTTGGATCATATTTGTGTGGACGGTTCTGATCATGATGAGACTCATCAGATGGCTTTTCCCGATGAGTCCAGTACTTCCGAGTTTGAAACTGAACCAGATCCGAAACCTGAACTTTTCTCTCAAGCTGAATTGAATGATTTAGTCCGGGATTTAGGACTCCCAAAAGATGCTGCCCAACTGCTAGGTTCTCGGCTTAAACAGAAAAATCTATTGTCACCAGGAACAACTTTTTATTGGTACCGCAACCGCGAGACACAATTTTTGAAGTATTTCAGCAAAGAGGAAGATTTGGTATTTTGCAACGATATATACAGAGTGATGGAAACGTTTAAACTCAAGTATGATCCTGCTGAATGGCGGCTGTTCATTGATTCGTCAAAAGACAGCATAAAAGGTGTTCTTCTTCTTCATAATGGCAACACATTCGCTTCAGTTCCTATTGCTCACTCTGTTATTCTCCAAGAAAAATACGAGAATTTGGCCCTGATTCTTCAGAAGATTCGTTATGATGAGCATAAGTGGATAATTTGTGGAGACTTTAAAATTCTATCCATGCTATTAGGGCAGTAATCCGGTTTCACCAAATATCCCTGCTTCCTTTGCTTGTGGGATAGCCGGGCCCGCGACCTACACTGGGGGAAAAAAGACTGGCCAATTCGGGAGTATTTGAGACCCGGTGAGAAAAATGTTCTTCATGAGAGCTTGGTACCTCGTGATAAAATTCTATTACCACCTCTCCACATTAAGTTGGGTCTCATTAAGCAATTCATCAAGTCCCTTCCAAAAGATGGTGAGTGCTTTCGGTACCTTTGCTCAAAGTTCCCCCGACTTTCTGAAGCAAAGCTAAAGGAAGGAGTGTTTGTTGGCCCTGATATAAGGAAACTCATTTCAGATGGAGCATTCGCTGAAACGATGTCTGAGAAGGAAAAAGAAGCCTGGGATTCCTTCAAGGATGTTGTTCTCAAATTCTTGGGGAACAGGCGGGATGAGAACTATAAGGATATTGTTGCCAGGATGCTCAATGCCTTCAAAGAACAAGGCTGTAACATGAGCCTGAAAGTCCATTTCTTGCACTCCCATGTGAACTACTTTCCCGAAAACTTGGGGGCGTACAGTGAAGAACAAGGTGAAAGGTTTCACCAGGACATCAAGGACGCAGAGAGAAGGTACCAAGGAAGATGGAACACCACTATGATGGCTGATTTCTGCTGGTTGCTGCTGCGGGAAACCCCAGATGAAAAATACGCCAAGCAGCGCACCAAGAGAAGCATTCGGGGGAAGAAGAAACAGGCCCACCAGGAGATTGATTGACCTAAGAATGACTTTAAAATCTAAACTGTGTTGACAAATATCGTGTTTTTACTAAACTTTGAAATAAAAATTTGCTAGTTATTACCACAGTGTCGGATCTCATTTATTAGAATTTTATTTTCACACCATCGGGTGTTTGTCTTCATGTATTGCAATGGTGCGGTTTGCGTTTTCTATTCTTACATACATACCTGTACAACATTTTTTGCACATTTCTTTGCTTTGCTTTGTGTCTAACCTCGCTCTTATATGCTCAATGTTTGTGCACATGTATGTGGCTGTTTTAAGTGCAGACAATTTTGCTACCATCACAGTGTGTTTTGTTGACATTACTCTATTCTTATGTGCTGCCTTGTTACAATTTTCTTTATTCTTATTTGAATAACTACTAAACAATTAGTATAAAGAATTCATCCAAGAAACTTTTATCTCGATCGCACTCAATCTGAAACGTTCACCTCAAACTGCTAACCCAATGTAGCAAAAAATCTGTACATGATGGAGCAAATTGATTACCAGATTTGGATTCAGCGCACCAAAAAACGTAAAAATCAATCGAAACATTAGAGGCAGTTTAAAAAAAATTTTTTTTAGTGTACCTGTGATTGGTAATTGAGCCAGGCACAAGTGCACGTGAGCTCTGAAAGGAAACTTCTTTTTGTGTGTGTAAAGAGAAGAAAGTTATCCTTGATAAAGAACAGTTTTTGTTACTTTTGGGTTTTGTTTTTGCTTTTGGAGCACTGCTAAGAAAGTCATTAGCAGGAGCCATCAAAAAGACCTTTTCTGTTTCCCATCAAGGTCTTTATTGATTTTTGCTCAAGAAGTTCAGTTACCTTATATCATGTTTGTTTTTCCTGAGTACAATACTGAAAGCAAGTGTCCTTTTGTGTTACCAAGTAAATCTGTGTGGGAGAATTAACCCCATGAATAAAATCTGTTTTCTTTGCTTACACTCGAGCATCACAACTCATTATTTTGTGAATGGCTGATTCTGGTATAAGTGAACTACATTCCCCACAATCCTTTGCAAGTCATAATAATATTTTGCCTTTGCCAAGACTGTGGCCATTCACGACCAGCACCCCCGTTTACAGTTGGCGTAGTAGTTCTGATTGCTTTTACACAAAGGATTTACAGGATTTATAAGGATTACAACTGAAATCTGAAAGAAAAAAGTTCAAGTCAAAAGCTGGAAAGTGGATTTTTCCCTTAACAACACTTTGGAGGAAAAAAAAAATGGTGGCTGTTCCAGGAGCTGTTCCAAGGAGGAAAAGACCCTATGTAAGCTGGATTCATCACTGGCATAAGGTAATAAGTACCTGGGCATGTCTAGTGGTGGATGGGAGTAAGACACAGGGGTAATTGAAAAACAAAATAGGAGAAAAACACCTGTTTGGAGGGTGCTGCTCTGTGTTTTTTTTCTTTTGTTTTCTTGCAGGGATACAAGATGGATCCAAGGGAACTGGCCAGCTGGATGGCAGCCCAATTTAGCAGGCAACAGGAGCTAGCGCAGCAGGCTCAGGACACTGCAATCAAAGCACTAAGGGACCAGCAGAAGCCAGTGCTTGATCTGGTGGAAGCCTTAATTGCTCTTCATAACCATAGTGGACCGAATGCAAGACCATCAGTAACAACTGGTATACCACATGTGGACAATGTGGGACTCAATCAGGGAATTGGGGCATTTAGTTTTGGGAAGCTGACTCCAGATGATAATGTTGATGATTTCCTTGAATCTTTTGAGAGAGTGGCACAAGCATTAGCATGGCCAGAGACCCAGTGGGCAGTAAGGCTGGCAGCCTCATTAACTGGGGAGGCGCTTGCAGCTTATAGGGCAATGCCAGCAGCTCAAGCTTTGAATTATAGAGATGTAAAGGCTGCTATAAGAGATCGCCTAGGGTTGTCTATTTCAGAGTATAGGCAAATGTTTAGAGCTACTGCATTAAGAGTGGGTGAAACACCCAGGGCTCTGAGTCAGAGAATCAGAGGATTGGCTGTAAAATGGTTGGAGCCTGAGGGAAAGACTGTGGAAATGTTATTAGACATTATTATGCTTGAACAATTTATGTCTGCTGTGCCTAAAGGTTTGTACACTTTCCTTATACAGCAAAATTGCCAGAACCTTGGAGAGGCAACCATGCTAGCAGAGAGATTCTTGGAAGCCACGCAGGCTTGCCATAGAATGGGTGGCCCTCTGAAGGTTGGTGCTGAGGCAAGCTGTGTTGTATCAGAAAAGAAAATGGTTAAAAATGTTTCTGAGAATAATGGTACTGTGCCAACCCAGATTACAAAGTGGAGTGAAAAGAAATGTTTCAAATGTGGAAAATGGGGACATTTGGAAAGGGGATGCCAGATACACACTAGCTTGATGGGTGTTGATTTAAAACAGCCCAAAGAAGGATTCCTTTTGGTGGTTGATGTGCAGGGAATTACCACAAATGCTCTGTTAGACTCTGGGGCAGACCAGAGTATGCTGTCAAAGAGGCTTTGGAAGAGGATAGAGGCCCAAGAAGGATTTGTGCCTAGAACCCCTGAAAGCCAGGTTCACATCAGATGCATTCATGGTGCTGCAACATCATATCCCACCTATAGGCTAATGGTTAAGTGCCTGGGGGAACAAGAGGAAATTCTTTTAGCAGTGGTGCCTAGGCTTCCATTGGATTTGGTTCTAGGAAGGGACTGGCCAAGATTTAAGCAGGGACTAGTGAAAGGACTAGGAAAGAAGGAGGGAGAAGGAATGATGGTAATAGCTCCTGGGCCTTTGTTTGGAAGTCCTCAGTCCCTAGCTAAAAAGATGGTTAAGCTTCCAGAAGACCAAACTATAAAGAAGGAAGTAGGGAAGAAGAGGGGCCTTGTATCCACCCGTTCACAGGCTAAGGTAAAGAGCCAGGAGGAGGGGGAGCAGGCAGACTTATTAGGAGACTTACCCTCTCATGATGATTTAATAACTCCACCATCTGGGAAAATAAGAAAGTTGAAAGCACAAAAGCGTCGTGAGAGACTTTGTAGAGCACAGGGTAGGGCTGAGATGTTGGCTGGTCAAAGTTTACCCTGGGTGCCAGCTGAGTTAGTGGCAAAGTTTCCTAACTTTCCACAAGAACAGCGAGCTGATCAAGCTCTCACCCGAGCTTTTAAGTATGCTCAAGAGGTCAGGGAGGAGTTGCCCAGATTCATACTAGATAATGAAATATTATATAGAGAGAGTCAGGACCCCAGAAATGGGACCATACGTAAACAATTAGTGGTACCCACAACTTTCAAAGGACTAGTACTTAGATTAGCACATGATCATCCAGTTGGAGGTCATAAAGGGATGCAAGGAACGCTGGATCAAATACTTATCCGTTTTTACTGGCCAGGTATTTTCAAAGAAACTGCCCAGTTTTGTGCTGCATGTCCAGCGTGTCAGCGAGTTACAGCGACTCACCCACCGGTGGTGCCTTTGATTCCCACGCCAATTATCACAGACCCCATAGGTCGCATTGCTATGGATATTGTAGGCCCATTAGTCAAAACGCCCCGAGGTTTCCAATACATCCTAGTTATGGTAGATCAGGCAACAAGGTTTCCCTGGGCCATACCATTGAGGAATGTTTCTGCAAAAACAATAGCTTTAGAGCTAGTCAAATTGTTTTGTGAAGTGGGATTCCCAAGAGAGGTGTTGACTGACCGAGGGTCCAATTTTGTATCCAAATATTTGGCCCAGGTCTGGGATGCCTTTGACATTCATCACGTGAAAACCTCAGCCTACCATCCTCAATCAAACGGTTTGGTGGAGAGATTCAACCAAACTCTCAAACAAATGTTGAGAAGGGGGTTAGCAGGAGAGGTAAAAGAATGGGATATGTTATTGCCCTTTGCCTTATATGCCTACAGGGAACAAATTCAGGTGTCCCTAGGTGTAACTCCATATGAATTGATGTATGGTAGGGCTCCACGTGGTTTGTTAGATATTTTGAGGGAACAATGGATTGATCCTGAACCAGAAAATCAGGAGGTACCATAGTTTCTACGTGACTTGAGAGCACGTTTAAAAAGGACCTCGCAGGTTTCTGAGAAAAACCTGCAGGACAGTCAAGTGCGCCAGAAAGGGTGGTATGATAGGAAGGCCAAAAGTCGCCAATTAAGCATTGGTGAAAAGGTTTTGGTTCAAGTAGCAGGTACAGCCCCAAAATTTGAAGTACAGTGGAAAGGGCCATGGAAGGCTGTTAGACAGGTGAGCCCAGTATCTTATGTGGTAGAAAATGCAAGAGGTCGTAGACAGACCTACCAGATTAATGTACTTAAATCATGGAAGGAGAGGCCTGTAAATAATAATGACCCAGAAGCCAGCCAAAAAGTAGGTGAGCATTCAAAAGAAAATACTCTCGTAGGTATTACGGACTGTAGGAAAGAAGTTTCACCAGTTGCACCAGTCCGTAATAACTTAAGCAGGGGGGGTATGTGATAAGGAAGCTTATCATAGTTCAGGAGGGAGCTATAAAAGAGGTGAATTGGCTCTGAACAAGCAACCTGTCTTTGATGGTAGAAATACTAAAACAGAATGTTTTCATAAAAGACTACCAGTACCAGAATACACCAGGTTTCAAAAAGCCTCTAGGAGGGCTGAAGTGGGGAAACGTGGGTTCAATCAGGAGAGCTATGAGGTAATCCCCAATCACTCATCTCCAAGGGCAGGGCTTGATTCAGCACACCTGGGCTGTGCTAGGGTGGAGTGTCCCTCTAAGCACGTTAAAAGTAAAGGATATTCTATACAGAGACAGAACAGAGACAAGAGCAGACAGAAAGAAGAGAGAGGACTACAACAGCAGAAGCAACGCAGAAGGAAGACCAGAAAGACATCTTGGAGGTCTAAAGAAGGAGGCCACAGCAGTACGTGTATTGGGTGTGATTCCAGAGGCAAGCATACTCCTTTGTACTGGAGGAAGCCAGAGGATTGGGGTTATAGAGCCAGGAACTCCCAAACGGCACCTTTGAGGGAGACGGCTGCATTTGGAAGGGGCCCTAATACCGGTGCAAGAAGGTATGTGAAGAGAGACCCAGTGTCCAGGGATCTTGATTGGAAGGCTGGACATAAAAGCTGGACTACTTACTGGCCAGGATACCTGGAGAGGAAACCTAACAGCAAAGGAAGCTCAGGTATGAACTTTGATCTATGCCCTAGCTCTTCTCCAGGAAGACAGCAGGGAAACAAATATTATCCTGAGAGTGATCAATTAAGGAATTCCTCTGAGCCAGACCATGATATTGATTCCATGATAGTTGAGGAAGAAGGAGATATCTCAAATGATCAGTTAGAATACATGGACTGCTCTCTGTCTAGGCTGCTGTTTTAAAATAGTTTCTCACTAATACAACAACCACCAAAAGGAACTGTAACTTGTTCTTTTATCTACCCAGAAAAGTCTGCAAGAAAGCTTTAGGGTAGGATTGAGTCACGTAGAGAGAGTGAACCAGCAAAGGGGTTTGCAGCTGGCTAATTATTGGTAATTGAGCCAGGCACAAGTGCACGTGAGCTCTGAAAGGAAACTTCTTTTTGTGCGTGTAAATAGAAGAAAGTTATCCTTGATAAAGAACAGTTTTTTTGTTACTTTTGGGTTTTGTTTTTGCTTTTGGAGCACTGCTAAGAAAGTCATTAGCAGGAGCCATCAAAAAGACATTTTCTGTTTCCCATCAAGGTCTTTATTGATTTTTGCTTAAGAAGTTCAGTTACCTTATATCATGTTTGTTTTTCCTGAGTACAATACTGAAAGCAAGTGTCCTTTTGTGTTACCAAGTAAATCTGTGTGGGAGAATTAACCCCATGAATAAAATCTGTTTTCTTTGCTTACACTCGAGCATCACAACTCATTATTTTGTGAACGGCTGATTCTGGTATAAGTGAACTACATTCCCCACAATCCTTTGCAAGTCATAATAATATTTTGCCTTTGCCAAGACTGTGGCCATTCACGACCAGCACCCCCGTTTACACGCTTTTTAATGTACATTATTGCTGCCAGCAAAAACACCCTCATCGTACTGTACCCATAAGGTGCCTCAGAGGGCGCTTTATAGGGCGCCCTATAGGTTACCTTATGGTTACTGTCCATATAAGGTGCACTATACGTTATCCTGTGGAGCAACTTATAGGGTGCACTATAGGGGACATTTTAGGGTGTCATGGCGGACAGTGCACTTTATAATGTGCTCTATGGAGTGCCTTATAGGGTGCCTTATGCGGCACCTTCAATTACAGCACGTGAGGGCCTGTTTGCTGGCAGCACTTAATAAAATACAACTAAAGTGCTGCAGGAAAAAATACGTACATTGCAAAGCTGATGCCACAGCCAGCCTTACGTATTAGGCACACTGGGGAGCAAACTTATGACCCCTGTATCAGCAGTCAGTGCCTTACCCATTGTGCTACACTGCTGCTCCTCCTTGCATGTCAGCGCACCTACGTATGCTGTGCATTCTTTAAACTGCACAGTGCTGCCATCAAAAACATTGCTGTGACCTTGCGGTAACTCATACGGCACCCTATAAAGCGCCCTATAAGCAACATTCTAGGGTGCCTTGGCGGACAGTGCACTTTAAAATGTGCCTTATGGGGCGCCTTATGTTAACACGCTTTGAGAGTGCATTTGCTAGTAGTAGTAATTAAAATAGAAAATAAAATGCCTCCTAAAGCAAACTTACCCATAATAGGTATTGCCTCAGCCAGCCTTCTTCATTGGGCACAGTGGGGGATTGAACCCATGATCCCTGCACCATTGGTCAGTGTCTTAACCATTGTGCTGTGGCTCTGCTCCTGTGTTTGTGCATCAGCGTGCCGCCTTATGCCGCCCAATATTAAAATGCCTCCTAAAGTAATAGCACGCTGCCTTATGCCGCCCATTATTTAAATGCCTCCTAAAGTAATGCCTCAGCCAGCCATCTTCATTGGGCACTGTGGGGGGATTGAACCCCTGATCCCTGCACCATTGGTCAGTGTCTTAACCATTGTGCTGTGGCTCTGTTCCTCTGCTTGCACTTCAGCGCACCACTTATGCCTCCCGCGCAGCTTTCTCATGCGCTAATGTGCGGGGCACACATGGGCACCGCGCACCTTAGCGCATGAATAATCCCGGTTTTGCTTTTTTCAGCCAGACACGCCCACTCCTTATATGGCACCCGCACACTAGCGCGGCCTGCACATTACCGGGGTTTTAGTAAACATACCCCTTTGATTTGCAAGTGTGCTCTGATGGTTGCACTAAATGCAACATGCTCTCTATGCCCACACACCATTCTTAATCCGCCCACACTCTGCATTGGTGTTTTGGTGGCCAGTAGTTGGCAAGCCTGTATGTTTGCATTCACTGGGGCCAGTTAGCAAACACTGAAATGCATGGTAACCGGTTAGTGGCATTTAGTAAAAGGGCCCTTAAATGAAGACTATAAGAAGAAAATAGAAAACAGTACAATTCGAATGAATAACAGGTTGATGCAGAAAAGGAAAAGGAATGTTTACCATCAGCAATTTCCCTTGTCATTAATGACTGGCATGCCAGGAGTGCTGGACCTGGTTATTTGAGAGAGGGGCTGAACTGGTATTGCCAAATTGATGTATTGCCAGCAGGATTGCGTTCAAGTCCCCTCTTTCAGAGAGATGGGAAAAAGTAAGGGGAGATATTCTGCAGTGGCTAGAAAATTGGCGATCTGCTTAACTTAAGACCTGGATATTCGGCCACCAGCTTTGAATATCCAGGTTGGCCAGACAGCATAGAAGATAACTGGGCAGCGGTGATATTCAGCTGTTATCCAGTTCGTTTTTGTGGTGCCTAACATTTGCCACTGCCTGGTTATTCTTGGGTGTCCCTTCCACTCCACCCTGGAACACCATGATGCTAGCCAGCTATCATCAGGGCATTTAGGGGCGGCACCCGTGGATATTCAGCAGAACTAACTGGGTTAATGTCACTGGATATCTCAGTCGCCACGATGAATGCAGTTAGTAGGCCTGCTAACCACGTTAATCACTTTGAATATCATATCCCTAGAATCCAGGCATGTATAGTTTCAATGGTGGACCCAGAAGTGTGGAATTCCCTCCCAGTAGAGCTTAGGCAGTAAGAGGATTATTTCAAGCCTAGAAAGAAATGTTATGCATTTTTCTTTTCTGATTGTGAGTAAGCAGGCTAGGAGCGATGTTGAGAGCTCTGTAATTATAGTTGAACTATATTTTAAAATGGTTTATTTTTTTATGTTAAATATTGACCTTATTGAATGAAAACCATCTTGGTTGTTTTAAGACAGGAAAGAGATATGGAAGTGAAAGAAAGAGCAGAGTAGAGAGAGAGGAAAAAAACTGCTGATGTTGCTAAGTTCTGAAAGAGGGAGCTACTGTGGTTCAAGGATTTTGTAGGTCAAGCTGGAGCTCTGCAATGCACAGGTTACTGTGTAGTTTTGGATGGAAGATTTTGAATCTGTATTTTAAGGATCGATGGGAAGTTGAGCAATTCATTACGTGTTGATAAGTAGATGTGCAAGGTTAGGAGATTAGTATCACAGAATTAGATAATTCCTTGCTCAAAAAAAGGTACATTTATGAAAAGGCCTCTTTTTGATCAGAGCTCATCCTGATGAGTATATTCTGTGATTCCACATTTCTCATACGCTTCATGAAATGTGTACTATACTCTACACAACAGCAGAGTCATAAATTACAACATGAATTGCATTGCCTAGGGTAGGGGTCCTCCATGCTTTTCTATCCCCAAGATCAGATCCACCCCCAAAGCCAGGATTTTTGCCCCTCTACTCCATCCTGCTTCTTTCTTTCTTTCCTTCCCTCCCTCGTCCAGCTCAGGATTTTCAGCCGCCCAGCCTCAATCTCAGTGTACTTCCCTCTCTACCAATCTTTCCCTCTCCCGGGAAAGAGGCAACAGCCCCAGCCTGGAATAGCCACTGTCTCTAGTGTTCAGGGCTGCTCAGTTTGCCAAAAATGAATCCAACCGACCACCTTTAATCCTTATAATTGCAGCTCAAGCACAACTTTCACCTGTCTTAGGCTGAGCACCATTGCTGCAAGGGGAGGAGATGTTTGCTGCTTTTAGTGATGCACAGTTGGGGGGTATGTGTTTTGCTCTCTTCTCCAAGGCTTCAACAGTGGGAGTGTAAATGGAGGCTTCCTGTACTTCTCCCAAAGAGGGAGAGAGAGTCATATACAGCTCTAACCTACAGCATGCACTTGACAAGCAATACAGAGGAGGCAATATATTAGGCACCCAGAATCTACAGAAACTGAAATACTGCAGCTCAGACTTTAATTATTCCAATAAAGTACTAAAAACTGGCACAAAACTTGTGTCCAGCCAATTTAATAATATTTAATATTATGTCAGAATAAGCGAGTTCAAGATAAAACTCAGGACATGACATCTATTTCTGGTTTTCTCCTTGTCCCAGTGCTCTCTGACCAGGTCTACTAGCCAAAGCATCTATCTATTCTTTGTCAGTCAGGACAATTCTCTGACTTTCCATCCCAGAGAACAGCTAGTTCTCTTTAAGTGGCAAGAGCTAGTTAACTCTTTCAATGCACAGACGTTAGCAGGTTCTTACAAGAGATACACATGTCAGGGCCGCGCCAAGGGCTGTGCAAGTGGTGCGGCCGTACAGGGCACAAGTACAGAAAGGGCGCCGATATCATCCCTGGCTTTGAAAAGCTCAGAAAGAGTGAGCTACTGCATGTGGCTGGGGCAGAACATAAGTGGCCAATTCAGATCACAAGTACCTGGCAGGTTCCCAAAAGGTTCTGTACAAGAGCGTCCACACCTCACAGACACAGCAAAGAAATCCACAAGAAGCAAGGTGTAGAGTAGTTGGTGTCTCAAAAGAACTTTATTTGCAAACCCCTTTGCATTTAAACCTTCTTCAGGGGGTGAGAGTTTTTTGAAAACACCTGAACTATAATGTGTGAAGATTAAATCACACCTAAAATGACAACTGCCTTAGCGGCTAGAACCTCATGGACATGTTCAGAAAAAAGGTACATAGGTATCGCAATGCTTGTCCCAGCATAAGAAGTGGATTTCCCGGGTCCTCCTTAATAATGGTTTATGGACCCTTCTTCCAGGAACTTGTCCAAACCCTTTTTAAACCCATCTACACTAACAGCTTTTACTACTTCCTCCGGTAATGAATTCCAGAGTTTGATTACACATTGAGTGAAAAAATATTTTCTCTTATTAGTCTTAAATGTAGCTTCATTGCACGTCCCCTAGTCTTTCTATATTTTGATGGAATAAACAATCGATCTACGGTTACCTGTTCTACTCCATTCATTAATTTATAGATCTCTATCATATCTCCCCTCAGCCATCTATGGCACCAGATTCGTTAGTCGCACAGGGCGCATTTCTAGCTTGGAACGGTCCTGTACATTGTTAACATACTCCAACAGAATTGTTTTCAGCTCAGTCCTTGGGACACAGTCAATCAGTCTGGTTTTCAGGACATTCATAATGAATATATATTACTCCTGAGGGAATTCTGCATAACACAAAATTTGCCCAGAATTCCACACCTGTGCAGAATTCTGGGCAGGCACCGATGAGCCTGACAATGAGGAAGGATCTGACACTCAAGCTCTAAGATTACCTGATCCTGCCTCACTATTAGCAGAACATAGCCGCAGGAGCATTTTTGTTTGCTCCCATGGCTGGGCTAGCTTCCGATGTTGTCACTCTGCTTTTCAAAAGGTCAATAGAAGTTATTCCTGTTGACCTTTTAAAAAGCAAGTGTCAGTGTCAGTGTCAGAAGCTAGCACAGCCGAGGGAGCAACCGGACATCCTCTCATGGCTGTGTTGCTACGATTGGGCAACAGAGAAGGGCTGCTGGCGAGTCAAAGTGATGCTTGGGGCAGATGAAGGGGTGCTAGTGAGTCAGGGAGAGTTGCTGGGGGTAGGAAAAGGGCTGCTGGTGATCCAGGGGGTGGTTGGTGGCTGGAAATGTGCCACTGGAGAGTCAGGGGTTGCTAGTGGCTGGAGATAGGCTGCAGGTGAGCCAGAGGAGATTGCTGGGGCTCGAGATGGGCTGTTGGTGTTTTGTGGATTGGCAGGGGGCAGGAGACATGCTGCTGGTGAGTCAAGGGACTAGCGGGGAACAAGAGGACTGCTGTTGAGTTGCGGTGGCTGGGGGCTGGAAATGGGCTGCTGATGAATTGGGGGTTTGCTGGGGCTGGAGATGGGCTGCTGGTGAGTTAGGGGGTGGCTGGGGGCTAGATGTTAGAGGGATGGGCTGGGGACAGAACAGCGGCTGGAGCAAGAGAGCTGATGAAAAAGACGTGAAATTTCAGGTTTAGAAGAGGAATTAAGCTTTATAAGGGGGAATTATGTGCAAAACTTTAGTAATAAAGCAAGCAAAATTTTAAAATACTGTGTGCAGATTTTCAAACGTTTTGCACAGAATTTTAATTTTTTTTGCGCAGAATTCCCCCAGGTTTAATATATGCTGTATATGAGATAGATTTGCAGGCATATCTAATATATTTATTGTGCATATCCTGAAAATCAGACTGGCTGTGTGTGACCCAAGGACTGGGCTGAGAAGCAATGCTCTGACAGACATATAATAACTGTTTCAAAATAAGTTATCATCTGAACTAGTTACTAGTTATGTTCATACCGCTAGAGCTCCCACATTACTGATTCATCCACTGTTATGAGCAGCCACTTTCTTGCTTGTTTTACAAGCACAGAAGTGACAGACACATAAACAAGGGTCTCCCAGCTTTGGCACTTCTCTGGGGGGCTGTATATGCATGGCACATTGGACAGAAAGGAAATAAAGGTGTCCTATCTATATGTGTGTGTGTGTGTATAAATTAGGCAATCTGTGTGCAAATATATAGCAGACTTGATGTAGAATTTTGCATAATGTCTAAACAATTAAAGAGAATTAAATATATGTTCCTTCCCTGCTTTCTAGTTACTTTAGAGCTCATTACAAGCTTTAACAGCAAATAACAAAGCCGGAAGCAGCCTGGAATTTACTTGTATGTTCAGACATCATTATACTTAGTTCATTTTTAATTTATCTCTTAAAAGGAATAAGGCTCTAAAAGCAAGTCGCATAGGGGGTGATATTAAGTATTCCCTGTAAGTATTAGCGTATGTGTCTCATATCTCCTCGTGTTAAATATATCCCCCAATTGTGTTGTGACCACTTTGATTGAAGGATAAGGTGGTATACAAAACTGTCTAAATAAATAAATAAATTATAACAGGATGCCTAGGTTAATAGGGTAAGAAGGTGCCTGTTTTTAAGATATTTTATAAAGACACGTAGGTCCCTAGGTGTTTTATAAAATACCAGCATAAATCCTTAGCAATCATGCCTGGATTGAAGGCGTGGACATTACGCTTGCTTGAGGGCAGCATAAATGTTAACATGTACTTCATGGGGGTAATTTTATTAGGCGCCGTGGAAAGTTATGCTCCATATATGCACATAAATCATGTATTTGACAATGACATGCACACGTAAATGGGCTTTAACATGCATACTTTAGCCAGTTGTAGTCTATAAGTACATGCATTAAGCTGATGATGTGTACTTTCACTGTGGGTGTTCACATAGGCGGAGCATGCAGCTATGCATGCAAAGTATAAAATACTAGCATTTGAATGCATTTTTGAGAAATCTAGGCACAGGCATCTACACCAGCCATAGGGCTGCTGTAAGTGATCAGACCTAGATTTAATGCACTTACACCCTGCCTGAAATACGCATATTAACTACAAAGGATTTTATAAAATTGTCCTCTAAGTGCATACATGTGTATTTTATCTCTCTCCACTATTGTTTGCAATGGTGATCGAACCCCTGATGGCGCACATGCAGAAGAAAGCCTTGCAAATCAGAATCCAACTGGTAGGGTTTTATCATACCATTTCATTTTATGCGGACAATACCCTTATTTTCCTGTGCAATCTAAGTGTAACCTTACCTATAACTGGGAACATTCTGCAAAAGTTCTCATCGATCTCCATTTTCTCGATTAATAAACAGAAATTGACGCTCCTACCTTGCCTTTCAGCCATTAGTAAGCACAATTCTCTAGCCTTGCAGGATTTCTTAGTAGCGGTGCAATTTCAATACTTAGAGATTACGATCCCCCAAGATATATCAAGACTATATGCACCTAACTATACAGGACTTTTGAGTCTTTTAACCAGAGATACTAGCTTTTGGCAGATGCTATCAGTCTCTTAGTTAGGACAGATTAATACGATTAAAATTTTACTTCTACCAAAGTTGCTCTTCTTTTTTATGCACTTACCCATCTGGGTCCCTTCTTTCAAGAGCTACAACGCATCCTGACACAATCCATATGGCAGGGTCAGCGACCATGATTTAGATGGTCCACTTTGATCAGATCTCGAGGAGCTGGAAGTATGGGGCTAACAGACATAGAGTTTTATTACCGGTGTTCATGTTTGTGGGCTCTTCATCACTGGATGGCAAAACCAAACACTGCTTGGGTAGCGCTGGAGGCAGAGTGGATGCACCCGATTCCACTAAGAGGTATATCATTTCTGCATGTCTTTTTAGGACCTATCTGGAGGGGGGTAGACTTTGCTATGCCGTTACTTCAAGGTGTCACCACGATTCACACCATATACAGTTTTGGCAGCTTTCCCATTCTACTGAAATTTTGACCCCTAGGCCTTGGCATTGGGTGGATCCATTTGCTTGAGAGACCTCATAGATGGATAAAATACAGTTAATAAGAGAGGTTTTGAGCAGAAGACACTTTATAGGCCCTCTCTTTATCAATACTATCAGTTACATCATTGCCTGGTGTATGCAAAATGTACCCAGGAGTGTGAGCGCACCCCACAACTGTAGGAAAAGATTTTAAGTCCACACGCTTTACCACTCTTCTTGCCAGACCCTATCATGAAATAGGTGCAGACTACCCAATGGGACTTCAGATACTAGTACATGAAACACAATGGAACATTGATCTCCAGCCACACACAAAAGATTTCTGGACGGAAGTCTTCCATTATACGCATACGTGCTCTACCTGTCTTTCCTTAGTTAATACCCAGTTGTGGATTCTCTTTCGCATGTCCGTTGTACCAGTGGATCTCTTCAAATGAGGACATGTAGATGATCCTTTCTGCTGGTGTTTGTGTGGCCACCATGGAGAATTCTATCACATGTGTTGGTCTTGTCCTAAAATTCAAAAGTTCTGGTATCCAGTACATAACCGAATATCACAGATGGTTGCGGTCTCCTTTCCTTTTTGCGTAGAGTGTAGTGTACTGGGTTATCTTCCCCCAGATTCCCTTCAGCCAAATCACTGTTGAATTATTAACTGCTTACTACAAGTAGCCCATTCGGTTGTAAGCAGAAACTGGAAGAGATCACATGCTCCTTCGGTGGATGAATGGATGGTTAAAGTATGGGACATCTACCTTATGGAGAAGCTTAGAGCTGATCTCCATGGAACTCCAGAAAGGATAAGTAAACTGTGGTCTCCTTTTCTCCCATTGGAAGACTGACTCTCTGTGTGACTCTGTGATGCACCTATTTCTAGCACGTGTCCACATATCAGCTGTATACTGATCCGACAAACGTCTTGATGGTGTCTCTTCTAAACCTGCCAATGCCCCATTACTAGGTTCTCTAGGAGAAGAGAAGGGGGTGGAGGAGAGGGAAAGGGAAGGAGGGGGGGGGCTAGGAGATGGGTGGGGGGAGGAGGGAGGCTTGGTTTGATTTATCAGTAATATTCAAAGATATGGGGGGAGGGTTAGGTCAAGAGGGGATTAGATAGAGTAGGGTGCTTCCTTGATACTTATGTGCTTAGAGAAGGGTTTTGCTCGGCTTGCCTCTTCAACAACAGCGCTATCATCATAATTTCAATTTCAAAATGTTCATGTATGATGGGGCAACTAGGTTTCGCTGTATCTATATTTTTATTACATACTTAATGGTGATGTCCAATTTTGTTTGGGAGGAGGGGAGCAGAACATTTAGGTGTACTGCTTGAGAAATGTATGAAGTATTTCTGGAATTATCCATGTTTTGTATAACACCCAGGGCCGGCCCATCCATTGCACGATAATGCTGTTTGCACAGGGCCCCACGCGAACACCATTATGGCACAGCGGATGGCTTCAGAGGGAGCTGGGGAAGCCCACCCGAGGCCCCGGCTCCCTCTGTACAACCGCCAGCATGAAGAAGATCCTTTTACTTCATGCTGGCGGCTGTTTCTGTGAAGCCACAATTGCTGGGAAAGATTAAAGGCAATGCCCTTTAACCTTTCCCAGCATTTGCGGCTTCACCCAAACAGCCGCCAGTGTGAAGGAAAGGGATCTTCACGCTAGCGGTTGTACAGAGGGAGCCAGGGCCTCGCACAGGCTTCCCTGGCTCTCTCTGAAGCCCCTCAAAGAGCTACGGGGCTGGGGGGGGGAGGAGGCCAAGGACTGGATGGGCTGTGATGGGGGGGGGGGGGGGGAGGAACCTGACCTGGAAATGGGCTATAGAGGGGGGTGGAACTTGGACTGGGAATGGGCTGTGATGGGGGGGGGGGACCTGGACTAGAAATGGGCTATGGTGGGGTGGGGGGAGGGGGGAACTTGGACTGGAAATAGGCTGTGATTAGGGGGGGGCTAGGACTGCAAATGGGCTGTGATGGTAGGGGGGAATTTGGACTGGAAATGGGCTGTGATGTGGGTGGGGGCCTGGGACTGGAAATAGGCTGTGATGGTGGGGGGGGGGGAGGACTAGGACGGGAAAGAGGCTGTGATTGTGGGGGGGCTAGGACTGGAAATGGGCTGTGATGAGAGGGCTAGCACTGGAAATGGGCTGATGGGGGCTGGAATAGAATTGGAAGTGGGCTGACGAGGGGGCTAGGATTGAAAATTGGCTGATGGGGGAGCTTGGAGTGGAAATTGGCTGCTGGGGGGCTGGAATGGAACTGGAAAAGAGCATATGTTGGGCTTGGACTGGAAATGGGCTGATGAGCTGGAATAGGACTAGAAATGGGCTGATGGGGGGAGCTTGGACTGCAAATGGGTGATGGGCTAGAATAGGACTGGAAATGGGCTGATGTGGGGGCATGAGAGAATGGGACTAGAAGGGAGTGGATGCTGGGTGGG
The DNA here is from genome assembly GCA_033557465.1 of Ichthyophis bannanicus. Classification (NCBI taxonomy): domain Eukaryota; kingdom Metazoa; phylum Chordata; class Amphibia; order Gymnophiona; family Ichthyophiidae; genus Ichthyophis; species Ichthyophis bannanicus. Next base: position 227,261,228 of record CM066038.1, read on the forward strand.
TCTAGAACTATAAGGGAGCTGATTTGAGGGGAGGACTAGAAGGGATGGGGATGGGGAATGAGAATGGAGAGGGGAAAAGATATTTTGTGTGGAAGAAAAGTCTACGATGGGCCTGGTATTGGGAGAGTAAGAGGGGATTGAGAATGGAAGGGTGAAATTTAGTGGATGATAAAGGAATAAGGAAGGAAATGGGGGAAAGAGCAAAAGGGAAACGATCACTATGTTAAAGCAGATATAGAGAGAGAATGGAAAACATCTAAAAGAGAAGAAAGGACAAATGGATAGCTCGCAGAAGATACGAAGAAACCAGAAGAAAGTGACTGGAGCAATTGCAGCTGAAAAATAAAATGCCCAAACAGAAGGTAGAAAAATACTTTTTATTTTGAATTTATTAACTGGAATATGTCTGGTCTGGGAAGTGTGTATTGCTAACATCTTTGCGTTTTTGTTTAATGCAAGAGGAAATTACTTTATAGTTTTATTTCTCCAGTGTTGTATATTTCATGTTTGGCTTTTGGGGTTCCCAGTTTAATTATTATCTTCCTATTTCTAAATTGTGATCCCTTGTTCTTTGTGTGATGATGGTCTATGTTCTGTGTAACCAAGTTGAGGTATTCTGTTCATGTAGTTTGTTTGACAGTCCCACTTGTTCTCTTTTCCCCAGTGAGATGTATTGGTATTCTCTAAGATGTATTAGCTTAATATCTGCAGTGTTGCCTTTTGATAGGTAGGGTTTGGTGCTTTGTGAGTCCTGGTAGTGCTGTTATGATAGGGTGGATTTGCTCTGAGTTCTAAATGGTCAGTGTTTATAGTACCTCCTAATGGGTCTGGCGGTTGTCACTGCAATATAGTAATGTAGAAATCTGTTAGTCTTTCTTTATACAGGCACTCATTAAGAGGCATGTTTACTAAAAGTGCATGTTAATATTATGCAAATATTTATGCAAATAAGACTCCTTATGCAAATGAGGCCCCACAATTAATCTCCGCACATGGCCCCACACCCCCTTGGGCCGCCCCTGATAACACCTTATTGGTATTGTGATGGTTGTGAATTTTCTTTCTCTGCTCTTGACCTTAATAAAATAAAAAAACAATTAAAAGAAATATATGTGTATTTTATAAATTACATGTATAAATCAAGACTCCACCCACATTCCACCCAAACTCCTCCCCTGAGCACACCTAGCCTATGGCTTGCACTACACATACTTTTAGATGTGATCTAGTTTTGTCAAAGTCCATTTATGTGCAGAAAACAGCATTTTGAGAATAATTTTATAAGGGTCATCTAGTTTAACACGCTTTGCATATGTCATGTCTGTTTTGTAAAGTAAAATACGTGCATACTTCACTTTATAAAATAGCAGCTTAAGCGGTTAGCATTGGGGCATGCACCAGTTGATATTCAGCAGCACTAACCATGTTAAGCCCTTTGAATATCAAAGCCCTCCGACTTTTTGAGAAGAAAATTAATACATTGTAAAATTACTGGCAAAAGTTATAGAAAAATGGTGTATATATATATAGATAGATAGATATAGATAGTGCTGGTTACTACAGGTGTCTGCCAGGTGCCAAAATCCAAGATGTCACAGAAAGTTTGCTGAGATTCATCAAGCTGACTCTTACCTGATGTTGCTCATCCATGTCACCACAAATGATACTTCCATGTGTCCCTCTGAGCATATCAAGAGTGACTTCATGGATCTGGGATAGAGGGTAAAGCAAATAGGGGCACAGGTGGTGTTCTCTTCAATCCTCCCTGTTGACAGTAAAGGCCAAGGCAGAGAAGCTTGCATCCTGGAGATAAATGTATGGCTGCGTGGATGGTGTCATTGAGAGTATTTTGGTTTCCTGCACCATGGGATGATGTTCCAAGGGCTGCAGAGCAGAGATAACATCTATCTGTCCAAGAGGGGTCAACATGTCTTCAGTAGCAGACTGGGTAATCTACTGCAGAGGGCTTTAAATTAGATTCGTGGGGGATGGGCAAAGAAAGCACCCAGGTACATGCAAGCCTCACAGGTAAGCAAAATATTAAATACCTTTATAGAAATAGGTAAAATGGTCAACATCTGGAAAGCAGTGTCTATAAATGCCCATAGCACAGGAAATAAGATCCCAGATGTTGAGGCTTTATTAGGAGAAGCTGACTTGGATTTAGTAGCAGTTAGATACATGGTTCACGCACAACCAGGGAAATAACTATATCAGAAAGGACAGGGTAGGAAGAAGGGGAAGAGGAGTGGTACTATATGTAAAAAATAATATTAAAGCTATGGAAATACAGGGCTTAAAAGGGAGAGAGGAGGCATTGTGGGTTAAACTAGAAAGAGGGGAAGAGAAATCCATTTGCATTAGCATGATATACAGACCTCCCTCCCAGGCAGAGACGTGGACGGAGATTTAATAGAAAACATACGCAGCATAGCCAAGAAAGGGGAAGTGCTACTTATAGGAGATTTCAATATGCTGGATGTTGAGAGGCACATGTCTGTTGTGGTGTCGGCTAGAAGCAAGGAAGATCCTGGATTCTTTAAAGGAAGAAGTATTCGGGCAACTGGTAACAGAACCCACCTGTGAAAGGGCCATAATGGACTTGGTGCTTACCAATGGAGAAAGTGTTTCTGATGGTATAGTGGGAGATCATCTCGCATCCAGTGATCACCAGATGGTATGGTTCAGTATTAGGACTAGGGCTGATAAAATCCATTCAAAAGCAAGAGTCTTAGACTTTAAGACAACTAACTTTGCCAAGATGGACCAATACCTCAAATAGTTGTTAGCGGGATGGGAACAGTTGGAGGATTTAGAAAAACTGTGGGCGAAACTGAAAGGGGATATTTTAAGGGTAACCAACCTTTGTGTTAGAATGATAAATAAAGGTAAAAGGAAAAGAAGGCCACTATGGTTCTCAAAAGAGATAGTTGAAAAGGTGAAGAAAAAGAGGGAGGTCTTCATGAAATACAAGAGATCACAGAGAGAGGAAGACAGGCATCTATATTTTGAAAAACAGAGAGAGACTGGCAAAGAAGTCAAGAAAGCAAAAGATACAAAAAGAAGAGGAAAAAGCCAATGCAATAAAATGGGGAGAGAAGACATTTTTCAGATATGTTAGTGAGAGGAGGAAAGGCAAAAGTGGTATTGTCAGACTCAATGGTGAAGGGGAGGAATATGTAGAAGCTGATGAGGATAAAGCAGAATTGCTTAACAAATATTTCTGTTCTGTGTTCACTTATGAAGGGCCAGGAGCAGGACCTCAGACAACACCCACAAACATGAAAAAAAGCAGGGGGCATCTCAAACAATTTTCAGAAGACTTTGTTCATGAGGAACAAGCTAAACTAAAAGTGGACAAAGCGATGGGACCAGATGGGATACACCCTAGAATACTGACGGAACTTGGGGACATTCTAGCAGCTCCACTGACTGACCTTTTCAATGCCTTGTTGGAGTCGGGAGTGGTGGCAGAGGACCGGAGAGAGGCACATGTGGTCCCTTTAAACAAAAGCAGAAATAAGGATGTGGTTGAAAACTACAGGCCGGTTAGTTTAGACTGAGTGGTGAATAAATTATTGGAAACACTGCTGGAAGAGAAAATAGTAAGGTTTCTGGAGTCCAACAGATTACCGGATCCGAGGCAGCATGGATTCACCAGAGGCAGGTCTTTTCAGACAAATCTAATTGATTTCCGCACAGGCGACTTATAAACAAACTGAGCACCCTAGGGGTGGACCCTAAAGTTACTCCTTGGGTTAGAAAATGGTTCAGTGGGAGGCAACAAAGGGTACATAAATGGCCAGAAGGATCTGTCCTTGGTCCAATTCCTTTTAACATCTCTGTTATATTGTGGAAGGACTGTCAGGTAAGGTTTGCCTCTTTGTGGATGATACCAAAATCTGCGACAGAGTAGACACCCAGGAAGGTGTAGATAACATGAGGAGGGATCTAGCTAAGCTTGAAGACTGATCTAGAGTTTGGCAGCTGAGATTTAATGCTAAAAAATATAGAGTCATGCATTTAGGATGCAAAAAATCCAAAGGAGCAGTATAGTGTAGGGAGTGACGTTCTTCTGTCCACAAAAGAAGAATGGGACCTAGGCATGATTGTGTCTGGCAATCTCAAAGAAGCTAAACAGGTTAAAAAAAAAGGCAACATTGAAAACTAGAAGGATGCTTGGGTGCATAGGGAGAGGAATAGTCAACAGAAGAGAGGTGATAATGCCTCTGTATAAGTCTTTGGTGCAACCTCATTTGTAATTCTGGAGACCGCACCTTCAAAAAGATATAAACAGGTTGAAGTCCGTGCATGGTGTGGCTATTAAAATGGTTAGTGGTCTTCGTTATAAAGCATATGAGGACAGACTTAAGGACCTTAATATGTATACTTTAGAGGAAAGGTGGGACAAAGTTGATATGATTGAGACGTTTAAATACCTCTGTGTCATAAATGCACAGGAGGAGAGCCTCTTTCAATTGAAAACAAGCTCTGCTACGAGGGGACATAGGATGAGGGTGAAAGGGGATAGATTCAGGAGTAATATGTGGAAATATTTCTTTATGGAAAGAGTGGTAGATGCATAAATAGTCTCCCCCTGGAGGTGGTAGAGATGACCACAGTATCTGAATTCAAAAAAGCATGGGACAAACACAGAGGCTCTCTAAAGGAAAAAAGGGGACTGCTGTAGTGGTTGATAGGGGATAGTGGGGATAGGTGAAGAAAGCCCCCAGGTAAGTGAAAGCCCCCAGGTAGGTGATACCCATTTCCATAAAGGTATTTAATGTAACAGGGGTAAAATATGGAAAGCAGTGTGTATAAATGCCCGTAGCATGGGAAATAAGATCCTTGATGATGAAGCTTTGGTGGGAGTGGCTGACTTGGATTTAGTGGCAGTTACAGAAACATGGTACTGTATATGTAACTATACCTGGCTATACTTTATTCAGAAAGGACAGTGTAGGAAGAAGGGGAGGAGGAGTGGCACTATATGTAAAAACTACTATTAAAGCTTTGGAATTACAGAGCTTAAAAGGGAGAGAGGAGGCATTGTGGGTTAAACTAGAAAGAGAAAGAGAAATCTATTTGCATTGGTGTGATATACAGACCTCCCTTACAAGAGGAAGAGGTGGACAGAGAGTTAATTGAAGACATACGCAGCATTGCTAGGAAAGGGGAAGTGCTACTGATAGGAGATTTCAATATGCCAGATGTTGATTGGCAAATTCCTGCTGCAGTATCATCTAGAAGTAAGCAGATCCTGGATTCTCTTCAGGGAGAATTATTCAGGCAATTGGTAACAGACCCCACACGTGAAGGGACCATACCGGACTTGGTGCTTACCAATGGTGAAAGTGTTTCTGATGTTGTAGTGGGAGATCATTTTGCATCCAGTGATCACCAGATGGTGTGGTTCAGTATTAGGACTAGGGCTGTTAGAATCCATTCCAAGGTGAGGATCTTAGACTTTAGGAAGACTAACTTTGCGAAGATGGGCCAATACCTCAGGGAGTCGTTAGTGGGATGGGAACAGCTGGGGGATGTAGAAAAACAGTGGGCAAAACGGAAAGGGGATATTTTAACAGCAACCAAACTTTTTGTTAAAATGGTAAATAAAGGCAAAAGGAAAAGGAGACCGCTATGGTTTTCTAAGGAAGTAGCTGAAAAAGTGAAGAAAAAGAGGGAGGCCTTCATAAAATACAAGAGATCACAGAGAGAGGAAGACAGGCATCTGTATTTGGAAAAACGTAGAGAAGCTAGCAAAGTAGTCAAGAAGGCAAAGATTCAAAAGGAGGAGGAAATAGCCAATGCAATAAAATGGGGGGATAAGACATTTTTCAGATATATTAGTGAGAAGAGGAAGGGCAAGAGTGGTATTGTCAGACTCAAGGGTGCAGGGGGGGAATATGTAGAAGCTGATAAGGATAAAGCGGAATTGCTTAACAAATATTTTTGTTCTGTGTTCACAGATGAAGAACCAGGAGCAGGACCTCAGAAAACACCCACAAATAGGAACAGAAGCGAGGGACATCTTGAACAATTTTCAGAAGACTGTGTTCGTGAGAAACTAGCTCAACTTAAAGTAGACAAAGCGATGGGACCGGATGGGATACACCCTAGAATACTGAGGGAACTTGGGGACGTTCTAGCAACTCCACTGACTGACCTTTTCAATGCCTCGTTGGAGTCGGGAGTGGTGCCAAAGGACTGGAGAGAGGCTCATGTGGTGCCTTTACACAAAAGCGGAAGTAAGGTGGTGAGTAAATTATTGGAAATGCTGCTGAAAGAGAAAATAGTGAGGTTTCTGGAGTCCAGCGGATTACAGGATCCGAGGCAGCATGGATTCACCAGAGGCAGGTCTTGTCAGACAAATCTGATTGATTTCTTTGACTGGGTGACCAGGGAGTTGGACCGAGGGAGAGCTCAAGATGTGGTGTATTTAGATTTCAGTAAAGCCTTTGACACTGTTCCTCACAGGCGACCTATAAACAAACTGAGCACCCTAGGGATGGACCCTAACGTTGCTGCTTGGGTTAGAAATTGGTTGGGTGGGAGGCGACAAAGAGTACAAGTAAATGGAGCTCACTATGAGGAGAAGGATGTTACCAATGGTGTGCCCCAGGGATCTGTCCTTGGTCCGATTCTTTTTAACATCTTTTTTAGTGATATAGCAGAAGGGCTGTCGGGTAAGGTTTGCCTCTTTGCAGATGATACCAAAATCTGCAATAGAGTAGACACCCAGGAAGGTGTAGATAACATGAGGAGGGATCTAGCTAAGCTTGAAGAATGGTCTAGAATTTGGCAGCTGGGATTTAATGTTAAAAAATGTAAGGTCATGCATTTGGGCTGCAGCAATCCAAGGGAGCAATACAGTATAGGAGGTGAAGTACTTTTGTCCACTAAAGAAGAGCGGGACCTAGGCGTGGTTGTGTCTGATGATCTTAAAGTAGCTAAACAGGTAGAAAAGGCGACGGCAAAAGCTAGAAGGATGCTTGGGTGCATACGGAGAGGAATGGCTAGCAGAAAAAAGGAGGTGATAATGCCTCTGTATAAGTCTTTGCTGCGACCTCATTTGGAGTACAGTGTGCAATTCTGGAGACCGCACCTTCAAAAGGATGTGAACAGGATGGAGTCGGTGCAGAGGGTGGCTACTAAAATGATTAGTGGGCTTCATTATAAAGCATATGAGGACAGACTTAAGGATCTTAATATGTACACCTTAGAGGAAAGGTGGGATAGAGGCGATATGATTGAGATGTTTAAATACCTCCATGGCATAAATGTTCAGGGAGCGAGCCTCTTTCAATTGAAAGCAAGTTCTGCTACGAGGGGACATGGGATGAGGATGAAGGGAGATAGATTCAGGAGTGATATGCGGAAATATTTCTTTACGGAAAGAGTAGTGGATCCATGGAATAGTCTCCCAGTGGAGGTGGTAGAGATGAGGACAGTAACTGAATTCAAAAAAGCATGGGACTAACACAGAGGATCTCTAAAGGTAAAAAGTGGACTGTTGTAGTTGTTGATATGGAAGGACAGACTAGATAGGCCATGTGGTCTTTTTCTGTCATCATGTTTCTATGTTTCTATGATATGGAAGGGCAGACTAGATAGAAAAAGACCACATGGCCTGACATCATATTTCTATGAGAGAAAATAAAAAAAGGCAGTAGAGCAGTGCACCAAAAATGTATCCTGTGAATAGTGTGAGGCAGAGCTCAAAGCCTAAACTGGGGTAACTAAAAAATGGACACAAAGGCAATAGCAGGGCTGGCCCAACCACTAGGTACATAAGAAGATAAGAGATGCTATACTGGGTCAGATCAAGTTCCTTCAAGTGCAGTATTCTGTTTACAACAGTGGCCAATCCAAGTCACAAGTACCTGGCAGGTTCCCAAAAAGGTACACGGGTTCCACAATGCTTATCCCAGGGTATCCCAATGCTTAGTTTATGGACGTTTCCTCCAGGAAGTTGTCCAAACCTTTTTTAAATCCAGCTACACTACAGTTTTTACTACATCTTCTGGTAACAAATTCCAGTGTTTGATTACTCATTGAGTGAAAAAATATCTTCTTTTATTAATCCTATATGGGCTACACTGTAGCTTCATTAAGTGTCCCCTAGTCTTTCTACTTTTTGAAGGAGTAGACAATTGATCTACACACCACCTCGACAAGGTTTTAGATAGTGCTGTGGAGGAGTCTGCTGTTTTGGTACATGTTGGCACCAATGACAATGGAAAGTGTGGGACGGAGATTCTGGAGGCCAAATTAAAGCTTTTAGATAGGAAATTGAAATCCAGAACTTCCAGGGTAGCATTCTCTGAAATGCTTCCCATTCCACGTGCAGGAACCAAAAGGCAGGCAGAGCTCCGGAGTCTCAATGTGTGGATGAGACTATGGTGCAAAGTTGAAGGTTTTGCATTTGTTTAGGAACTGGGCAACATTCTGAGAAAGGGAGGGGGTCTTCCAAAGGGATGGGCTTCACCTTAACTAGGATGGAACCAGGCTGCTGGCATTAACCTTTAAAAAGGAGACAGAGCAGCTTTTAAACTAGATAATAGGGGGAAACTGACAGTCTCGCATGAGCGCATGATTTGGAAGGCTATATCCTTGAAGGATACCAGCAAAACAGTGAAGTTAGGGCATCCCGACAGAGAGGTTCCAAAAAAAGATATAAGTAACCCAGATATCCTTTAGTACAGAGCTGAAAGATTTCAAATTACACCTATCAACTGATAACCAGATTAATATAAATAATATACAACCTCTAAAATGCCTGTATGCAAATGCTAGAAGTCTAAAAACTAAGAAAGAAGAGCTAGAATATATAGCATTAAATGAAAGGTTAGATATGACTGGCATTTCAGAGACCTGGTGGAAAGAAGACAACCAATGGGACACTGTGATACCTGGGTACAAACTATATCACAGTGATAGAGTAGATCAAATTGGTGGAGGAGGTTGCACCCTATGTTAGAGAGGGCATTGAGGCACATAGGATTAAAGTTTTGCAGGAAACAAAATACACTGTGGAATCTCTATGAATAGACGTTCCATGTAAAAAGCGGAAAGTGATGGCAGTGGGGGTGTCTACCAATTGCTGGCCAGAATGAACAGATGGATGATGAAATGCTAAAAGAAATCAGGGAAGCCAACAAAAGTTACAACACAGTAATAATGGGTGATTTCAATTACCCTGGTATCGACTGGTCAATGTCACAACAGGACATGTTAGAAAGATAAAGGGCCCAATATTGAGTTGGGCAGGCTATGTGCCACTAGAGCACATAGAGCTGACTGCTGACCCTTAACTCCGAATATTCAATGCCGGGGTCATATGTGGCTCCAGCATTGAATATCTGGGGATCACCGCAGACACCAGAAGCCACAGTAGCTAACCGGGCAGCAAAGGAAAACCCTTGCCTATCTTTAAGGCACATAACGCTAACCGAGCAGCATATCACTTGCTCCATCTTTTTCGGGTACCTCAATATCTCTAGTCTCTAAGCTTCGGTATTTAGGTGTCTTAATTGATAGTAATCTCTCGTTTCATGATCACATTTCCCAGGTGTCTGGTCGCTCTTTCCATTGCCTTAGACGAATCTGTGCCATCAGACCATTTCTCTCCCCTCAGGCTCTCTCCACCCTCTTACTTTCTTTAGTTATCACTAGGTTAGATTTTTGCAATCCTGTTTATGCTGGCATTCCTCAATACCAGCGCCACCGATTACAACTCATACAGAATACTGCAGCTCGGATGATCCTCCATGCCTCTCCCCGTGACCATATCACTCCCATTCTTCAGCATCTTCACTGGTTGCCAATAAACTTTCGAATTCAGTTCAAGATCCTCACTCTTGTCCATCGGGCTATTTATCTGCACACACCTCAGTATTTATCAGATCTATTAACCTTTCACACTCCCACCCGCAGTCTTCGTTCAGTTCATATTAATCGCTTGCACCTCCCTTCTTCCTCTCAAGCTCACCTTCACTCTACCCGGCAATCAGCCTTTTTTTACATTGGTCCTGCTCTCTGGAACTCCCTCCCCACTGACCTACGTCTAGAACAGTCCATTCCTAATTTCCGCTCCCGTCTCAAAACACATTTTTTCTCCACTGCTTTTAATCTTTTCCAGTGACTTCTGCTTCTCCTATGATTTGCTCCCATTTGCAATCTATCTTCTCTATCCTGACCTTCTTTTTCCCCTATCCTTTTAAGAAAAAAGTATTTTTAAAGTATTGTTATTTTCCTTTTCTTTTTAATCATTTTATATATTTTATAGTTTTATTGTAAACCGCCTCGATGTAATGGGGGGCAGTATATCAAGTGATTATAAACAATAAACAATATATCATCACTGCTGCCCGGTTATCACATGTTGCTACCTCCACTCCACTTCGGAATGCCCCGATGCTAACCAGATAGCATTGGGATATGTAGGGGAGTAAGAAGAGGATATTCAATGGCACTAACCATGTAAGTGCCATTGAATATCCCCATTTAAGACATTTACATGGTTTACTTTCAAAAAATGAGCTCAGAGTTTCTAGATGAAATAAATGACTGCTTCTTGGAGCAGTTGGTTCATGAATCGACAAGAGGGGAAGCTATTTTGGACCTAGTTCTTAGTGGAACACAGGATCTGGTGCAAGAGATAAGGGTTTTGGGGCTACTTGGCAATAGTGATCATAGCATGATCACATTTGATTTAATAAATGGAAGAAAGATGACAAGGAAATCCACAGTACTACCTTTTAACTTTCAAAAGGGAGAATATGATAAAATGAGGAAAATAGTTTTAAAAAATCTAAAAGGAGCAGCTGCAAAGGTTAAAGATTTACATCAAGCATGGGCCCAGACCAGATGTATTCCACACTTTAAGAAAAGTAGAAGGAAGGCCATAAAACCGAAAGCATGATTTAAAGGAGAGGTCAGAGGCTGTTGCCAAAAAACGCATCTTTCATGAAATGGAAAAAAGGAGCCAAATAATGAACACCGGAAACAACATAAGCATTGGAAACCACAGATATATCAAAAAGAGTGCAAAAATACACCACACTACCAACAATTAATGGAACCCTATGTAATAAAAATAGATATACTCAAAAACTTCAGATTATTACAATATTAGTCCTCACCAGAAGAATTTGGTGGGAACTAAAATTATAATACTCTGAAGTTTTTGAGTATATCAATTTATTTTTTATTAGGCAAGTTAGATGCAACTCATTGATAAGGCAGGCAAAGAAAGAATTTGAAAAGAAGCTTGCTGTGGAATTAAAAACGTATGATAACAAATTTGCAAGTACATTCGTAGCAAAAAACCTGTGAGAGCTAGTTGGGCCATTGGATGATAGAGGGGTAAAAAGGGGCACTAAGGGAGGACAAGGCCATAACGGAGAGACTGAATGAATTCTTTGCTTCGGTCTTTACTGAGGAAGATGTAGGGGAAGTTACCCCTGCCTGAAATTGGTATATAAAGGCGATGTAGTGGAAGAATTGAAAGAAATATCAATAAACAGAGAGTGTATTACAACTGATAAACTGAATAGTAATAAATCACCACTAAAATATGAGATTGCAGACCTACTATTAGCAATCTGTGAACTATCATTAAAATCATCTGTAGTACCTGAGGATTGGAGAGTAGCTAATGTAACTCCAATTTTTAAAAAGGGTTCCAGGGGTGATATGGGAAACTACAGACCAGTGAGCCTAATGTCAGTACTGGGCAAAATGGTAGAAACCATTATAAAGAATAAAATTACTAAATATGTAGATAGCCATGGTATAATGGGAGAAAGCCAAATTGGATTTAGCCAAGGAAAGTCGTATCTTACTAATCTGTTATATTTTTTGAAGGTGTGAATAAACAGGTAGACAAAGGTGAGCCAGTCGATATAGTGTACCTGAATTTTCAGAAAGCCTTTGACAAGGTCCCTCATAAGAGACACTTGGTGGAATTAAAAACTCATGGGACTGGAGACAATGCACTATTGTGGATCAGGAACCGGTTAAAAGATAGAAAGCAGAGAGTAGGGCTAAATGGCCAATTTTCCCTATGGAGAAATGTGAATAGTGGAGTACCCCAGGGATCTGTGCTGGGCCACTGCTTTTTAACATAATCATAAATGACCTGGAAATAGGAATAACGAGTGAAGTGATCAAATTTGCAGATAACAAAAAATTATTGAAAGTTGTTAAAACGCAAGAGGATTATGAAAAATTGCAAGAGTGCCTTTGAAAAATTGAAAGACTGAACGTCCAAATGGCAGATGAAATTTAATGTGAACAAGTGCAAATTTATGCACCTAGGAAAGAACCACCCAAACTATGGTAACATGATGCGAAGTTCCACATTAGAAACCACCATCCAGGAAAAACATTTAGGTGTCATTGTGGATAATATGTTGAAACCCTCCGCCCTGTGTGCAGTGGCAGCCAAGAAAGCAAATAGAATGCTAGGTATCATTAGGAAAGAAATGAAGAATAAAACAAAGGGTATTATAATGTGTCTGTATCGTTCCATGGTGCAGCTGCACCTTGAATATTGTGTGCAATTCTGGTCGCCATATCTTAAAAAGGATATAGCTGAATTAGAAAAAGAACAAAGAAGAGCGACAAAAATGGTAAAGGGGATGGAAGGATACCCCTATGAGGAAAGGCTTAAAAGGTTAGGGCTCTTTAACCTGGAAAAGAGACGGCTGAGGGAGGATATGCTAGAGGTCTATATATTAATGCAGTGATGGCTAACCTTTTTGAGCCCGAGTGCCCAAACTGCCGCACAAAACCAAAGAATTTCCTCAAAGTGCCAGCACGTCAATTAAACCTTAACAACAAGATTTTAGTATCTAAAAACTCTTTATAAAGTTGCCTGAACTATGTAACATCATTTGTAAAGTTTGGAATCTTTGTATTGTCAGAGAATCAATTTGATTCACAATCCTTTGGTTTTCATTTCAATTTATTGGCAATTTATAATGTTTTAATGATTTCATTCAATTTAGAAACAGGAAGGCAATAATTAAACTGGGAACCCCAAAAGCCAAACTTGGAATGTACAACAACACTGTAGAAATAAAACTATAAATTAATTTCCTCTTGTACTAAACAAAGCACAGACACTAATGATGCACATTTCCCAGAGCTGACATATTCCAGTTAATAAATTCAAAATAAAGAGATATCTTTGTACCTTTTGTGCATTTTTTTCAGTTGCAATTGTTCCAGCCACTTTCTTCTGGTTTATTTGTGTCTTCTGCTATCTCTCCATCGTCTGCTGTCCATTTCTCCTTTCTTCTCTTCTAGTTTTTTTTCCATTCTCTCTCTTCATCTGCTTTAACATAATAATCTTTCTCCTTTTTTAGTCTCCCAATACCCGGCCAATTGTACATTTTTCTTCCCTCCCACACAAAATATTTTTCCCCTCTCCATTTCACTCTCCCAGCCCCATCCCCTTCTAATCTCCCCCAACATCAGCTCCCTTTTAATTCCAGCCCCACCCAGTATCCGCTCCCTTCTAGTCCCCACATCAGCCCATTTCCAGTCCTGGCCCCCCATCAGTCCATTTCCAATCCTATCCGAGTCCCTTCATCAGCTCATTTCCAATACCAGCCTCCCATCAGCCCATTTCTAGTCCTTTCCTAGCCCCACCATCACTCAGCCCATTTCTAATCCAAGCCCCCCATGAGCCTACTTCCAGTTCTAGCCCCTCCATGAGTTCATTTCAATCCAAGCCCCCACCACAGCCCATTTCCAAACTTAGCTCCCCCAACACCCAATTCCCAGTCCTATCCTAGCCCCTCCATCAGCCCATTTCCTGTCCTAGCTCCCTCCCCTAAGAGCCCATTCCAAGCCCCCCTTCCATCAGCTATTTGCAGTTCAAGCCCCCTTCCACTCAGCCCATTTCCATTCCAAGTCCCCCTCCCATCAGCTATTTGCAGTTCAAGCCCCCCACTTCGCCTCAGCCCATTTCCATTCCAAGCCCCGTCCCCATCAGCTATTTGCAGTTCAAGCCCCCCCCTTCCCCTCAGCCCATTTCCATTCCAAGCCCCGTCCCCCATCAGCTATTTGCAATTCAAGCCCCCTTCCACTCAGCCCATTTCCAGTCCTAGCAACCCCCCCAACCCATTACCAGTCCTAGCCCCCATAGCCCACTCCCAGTCCTAATCCCACCAGCCCATTTCCAGTCCTAATCCCCATCACCCCATTTTCAGTTTAAGCCCCCTCATAGCCCATTACCAGTCCTAACCTCCCCATCAGCCCACTCCCAGTCCTAATCCCACCAGCCCATTTCCAGTCCTAATCCCCCATCACCCAATTTTTAGTTTAAGCCCCCCATAGCCCATTACCAGTCCTAACCTCCCCATCATCCCACTCCCAGTCCTAATCCCACCAGCCCATTTCCAGTCCTAATCCCCCATCACCCAATTTTTAGTTTAAGCCCCCCATAGCCCATTATCAGTCCTAACCCCCATCAACCCACTTCCAGTCCTAATCCCACCAGCCCATTTCCAGTCCTAATCCATCACCCAATTTTTAATTTAAGCCCCCCCCCATAGCCCATCACCACTCCTAAACCCCCCAGCACCCAGCACCACTCCTACCCCCCCCAGTGCCCAGCACCACTCCTAACCCCCCCCAGTGCCCATCACCACTCCTAACCCCCCAGCGCCCATCACCACTCCTAATCCCCCCGCAGCGCCCATCACCACTCCTAACCCCCCCAGCCCAGCCCAGCCCAGCCAAAATTTAAAATAAAAAAAAGCTGTCTTCTGCCGCTTCTGGGGCCGCCGCGGCAGAATCGAGTGTGCCGCGGGGCCCCCCCTGTGCCTGGCAGAGCCTGCCCTCCAGATCCTGCCTTCCCCGGTATCAGTCCCTGTTTCCAGCTTGTTACACGCGCCGGCTTTCAGAGCGCGAAGGGAACTAGTTTCCCTTTCGTGGCTCTGTTAAGCCCGCGGGGGCTGATGGGAACTTCCCATCAGCCCCCGCGGGCTTAACAGAGCAGCGAGGGAGAAACTCTCCCCTCGCGCTCTGAAAGCCGGCGCGTGTGACAAGCTGGAAACAGGGACTGATACCGGGGAAGGCAGGATCTGGAGGGCAGGCTCTGCCAGGCACAGGGGGGGCCCCGCGGCACACTCGATTCTGCCGCGGCGGCCCCAGAAGCGGCAGAAGACAGCTTTTTTATATTTTTTTAAATGCGGACCTTCCTGCGTGCCAGTTGCAAGGCCTTCGCGTGCCACAGCTGGCACGCGTGCCATAGGTTCGCCATCGCTGTATTAATGAATGGAGTGGAATGGTAAATGTAGATCAGTTGTTTACACCATCAAAAAGTAGAAAGACTAGAGGACACACAATGAAGCTACAATGCAACCCATTTAAGACTAATAAGAGAAAATATTTTTTTATTCAATGCGTTAGTGTAGCTGGGTTTAAAAAAGGTTTGGACAAGTTTCTGGAGGAAAGGTCCATAAACCATTATTAAAGAGGACTCAGGAAATCCACTGCTTGCCCCAGGACAAGCATTGTGGAACCTGTGTGCCTCTTTGGGAACCTGCCAGGTACTTGTAGCTTGGATTGGCCACAGTTGGAAAAAGGATACTGGGCTCGATGGACCTTGTTCTGACCCAGTAAGGCATTTCTTATGTTCTTACATTATTTATTTATAGACCTCTATCATATCTTTCCTCAGCCTTTTTTTCCAAGTTGAACCTTTTAAGCCTACTAATCTTTTGTATAGCATTACAAGGCATAGACAGCACTGCAGAGACACATGTAAAATACTAGAGCTTACAATCTAATCAAGACAGACAACATAACAGCTGAGGACAAGGATACATCTAGGGAATGGTAAGGAAACATATAGGAGACTAAGCGGATCACGATCCAAAAGCCGCCTCGAAGAGGTGAGTTTTCAGCCTGGATTTGAAAAATGCCAGACTAGGAGTCTGTCTAGGGTGACACATTTTAAGGAGCGGCAGCTGGGCGATAGTGGTGTGCCAGTCAGAACAGCATAGCAAGCCTTTGAAGATTAACATGACACTGTTCATTTTATCTCTGCTGGAGCTAACTCATCTCTATCTAAAAGCAGCATGGCGTAGTGCAGGCGTTCATAAGACCTGCAACATCTGCTTCCTCCGATGCTCACCGTCAGAAGGTGCCTTGCAAGACTTAAGTGCGTGCAAATTTTCAAAGGATCACACATAAGTTGGCTCAGATGGAGGTATCATACCTTGTCTAGACAGGGACAGTGTCTTTGGTCAAGCTGTACTCCAGCACCTTTGTGGAATTTAAATTCAACTCCTACTTTCTGTCTCGGACTTCTGCAAGAGACCAGACTTCCATTAGCGGTGGTATAGCAAATTGAAATCGAGTCCACTGGGCAACATTGTGTCCACACTCTTTGGCTCTATGCTTTAGCCTCAGGGATAACACTACTCTCCCCCTTACAGTCTGGTATTTGGCTGATGGTTCGCCTAGGGTGTCAAATATCCTTGGGCCGGCCCTGCCCCCACTACTTTCCATATTTTGGGAGCTGTCGTGGAAGGAGTGCTGAGGAAGTGATTAGAATCCTGATCCTAATTGGGAGGAAAATTTCATGCTGGTAGCAAAGCTGCAAAGTTCACTGATAACTTGCACCAGTACTTAAAGTGAAAGTACCCACATACGTCTCTTAGGAAACTGCTGAAGGCAAAGGTGCAGACATTTGTGCCTCCTTTTTCTGTGGGTACTTCTTACAACCCAACCGAAATATGTAGCCTTGGTAATACAAAATGTGTGCATAGTTTCATTCCCTGTCCTGGGAATGTCTCTGCTAAATTCAGGTATACGTGTTGTGAAACGAGTGCATTTTTCTCTACAAAGGGAGAGTAGTTATCAAATAGTCCTTTACCATAGGGAAAATACCATTTTGCCTGCAGGTATAGTTTTGAAAATTACCATCAAGATGTGTATTCTGAATTGCTTATCAGCTGATACCTATTGAAGAGTTGGCATTGGCTGCTCTCTGCTGTGTCGAACTGAAATGAGCTGTGGCATGCATGCTGAACAGAGCCCGGCAGTTTGACCCTAATTTATTTGACTGCACTCCATGACTAAATGATAGAGCGCACAGAGGTCCACGCAAGAAATGTAAGACTGCATACAACAACAACCCGGAGCCATGATGGACATCGAAACCGCCACAAAGTTACTATTTTTGTTTTATTTCTGTCTTCTATGTGGTATTAATATTTAGCTAGATTTTTCAGCAGTGGACCACATGATCGGAAATCCATGTGTACAGACTGCATAAATATTTTAGCCTGCTATAGCATGATTACACTTATCGAAAAGTGAGAATCTCTTTTGAAATTGAGATGCTATATCTACCAAACAGCTCTCTAATGCTTCCAAATGATGTGTGCTAGGTAATTACGTAAAGAAGATTTTTTTGCTAAAAATCTCAAGTGAGCTATATCCTAAGGTCAGGCAGGTAGCATTTGGACTGCAGGCTGCCTGTTGGCCACCCCAATATAGGTCTATTGAAGTATCTACGCAATTGATGGGTCTGGGTGTTAGAATGTGAATGCTTGTGTGCAGTGCCAATTTCAGCAGTTTAGTTGTAAAATTCTGAATGTGAGGAGGCTGTAGAGTGCTGGGAGAGAGGGAACGGTGATTGAGTATGCCGGGATGATCTTGCCAGCTAGGTAGATAGACTGTCAAAGCTGCTATTCAAATGACAAGTGCCATGATGAGCTGTGACAATTGTAGTAATGTCTCTTCTAAAGTGATGAGAAATGGCTATGAAATGCGACGTCCCCCTCAGTTCTTTCATGACAGGCTTTTCTGACTCTATTCCAAGGCAATCAGAGTAAAAGAAAAGAAAGTGATGGTGAGCTCTCTTTCATGCTCCACAGTTCTTCCATTATCTCACTCCAGTCCATCTTTACTAAACAGTGCAAGTCTAGAACATAGTTCTGGTACGTTATCATGCATTCCTAGCTGCAGTAATGTGGCATGGTGGGATCCCCATTTTGCCTGCTATGTTTTAAAGCTATCAGCAGGACTAGACCTAAAACAAATCCCCCCCTCAGTGAATGTAAAAAAAATCTGTGATGACCTAGCAATAAAGTCAATCCTCCCTCCCCCCCCACCCACCCACCCCACCCCACCCCTTTGTACAATTCCCTTCCCAGTGAGGATACATATAAAAATAAGAAGTTCCCCTAAGCTTTGCTCCCCCTCCCAGGTAAGAAACCTCCTAGTAACCCCTCACAGTCCCTTTGTCAGGACTATACCAAGCTAGAACTACACTCTGTGTGATTCGTGAACCTGGCACCCCCAGTCTCCCCAGCCATATGCAAAAATGCGCTCTTATCGGGCTTCCTGGAAGCTCAGTGATGATGTCAGCACCCATACTTATTTTTATTTATTTTATTTTATTTTAAAACATTTGTTAACCGCCTTATGCACACGTCATTCAAAGTGGTGTACAACAGATAAAACAACAATAATCCCCCACCAGCTCCTCCCAGCAAACCAGCCCAAAATAAAAATAAAAATAAAATTAAAAAGTAAAATAAAATAAAATACAATACACAAACAGACAAGTGCTGCCAACTACTGCCCTGCTGGACCAAAATCCCCCTGCCATGCTACTCACTACTTGCATCCTGTGTGACTGCACAGTGTCAAACTTCACCTCAGATGACCCTATTCCTGCAGGACAGCATGTCAAACTTGCGCTGACTTCTGTGCGTGTGTGTTTGGCTTGCTCTCCTAGTTTAAAGTTCACTTTTTGCACACTGGGCAATTTGAATATTGCATTCCAGCAGAAAGAGCGTTAAGGTTACGCTATGAAGCCCTGCGTTTCGTATGGTTCTTCAAGCACTCTCATTCCCTCACTTTGATTACTGTAATATCGTCCTACAAGGCCTACCTAAATCTGCAATTCACTCACTTCAACTAGCCATGAATACTACTACTACTACTACTAAGCATTTATAAAGCGCTACCAGGCGCACGCAGCGTTGTACAATGAAAACACAAAAAGACAGTCCCTGCTCAAAAGAGCTTACAAGCTAAAAAGACAAAGCAAGAAAAGGAGTAGAAAAAAAGATAAGAACAAGGTCAAAGAGACAAGAGAAGGAGAGACAGGACAAAGGAAAGAGGTAAGAACAAGTGTAAGAGGAAGAAAGAAAGGTGAAATAAAAGAGGGGAAGGAAGGAGAACAGCAAAATCAAGAGCCAAAGGCAGAGGCGAAAAGATGAGCTTTTAACTTGAGTTTGAAGAGGGGCAAAGAACATGCCTGACGTATAGACAAAGGAAGTTTATTCCAAGCGTAAGGAGCAGCAAGGTGAAAAGAGCGGAATCTGGAGTTGACAATAGAGGAGAAGGCCATAGCAAGAAGCAACTGGGAAGAAGAACAGAGTACACGAGGGGGGAAATAGGGAGAAATGAGAGAAGAAAGGTACTGAGGAGCCACAGAGTGAATGCACTTATAGGTCAGAAGGAGAAGCTTAAAGTGAATACGGAAACGGATAGGGAGCCAGTGAAGAGATCTGAGGAGAGGAGTGATGTTGGCAAAATGAGGCTGATGGAAAATCAAATGGGCAGCGGAGTGCTGAATAGACTGAAGAGGGAAGAGATGAGACTGAGGGAGACCAGCAAGACGGAGGTTACAATAATCAAGGCGGGAGGTGATTAGGGAATGGATGAGGGTTTTAGTAGTGAGTTCAGAGAGAAAGGGGCGGATTTTGCCAATGTTGAAGAGAAAGAAGCGACAGGTCTTCGCGATGAGTTGGATATGAGAGGAGAAAGAGAGCGAAGAGTCAAAAATTAAACCCAAATTGTGAGCAGATGAAACAGTTGGAGAACAGAGCCATCAACAGAGACTGAAAAAGAAGAAGGAGAAAGGGAAATTTTAGGAGAAAAAGCACAGTTACTTACCTGTAACAGGTGATCTCCGGAACAGCAGCAATTAGTCTTCACATATGGGAGACGTTGCTGACGGAGCCCGCACGGGAATGCTCCCCAGCATCCAATCAGAAAGCCTTTGGGAGCATCCCCCGCGCCTGCGCGGTGGCTTCCTGCCCTTCCTACTGCCTCTCCCCAGTTGAGTCTCATAGCTGAGCCAGAAGGAGAGGAGAGGAAGGAATAGAGAGAAAGAGATACAACTCCTAGGGGAGGTGGGCGGGTTGTGAAGACTAATTCCTGCTGTTCCGGAGATCACCTGTTACAGGTAAGTAACTGTGCTATCTCCAGGAACAAGCAGGAATGAGTCTTCACATATGGGGACTCCCTAGCTGAGGATGCCCAGGGGAGATCCCGTAAGCCCGGCCCAGGACGGGATGGCATTTGCCCAACCTGAATCCCCAGCATCCCCCGAGGGATGGAGGGTAGGAGTTGAGAAGAGAGGAACAGCAAAACCCAAAGACTACAGGGAGAGTAGTCATTAGAGTGCATGGAGCATCATTAAGTTTTTAATGAATTAATGACTTAGTACCATGTAAAGCTTACCTACTGAGTTGTAGGAAGTAGGACTGTGATGGAGGTACTGTAGACGCAGTAGCGAGGTCTTCAAGGGAACTTCACCGCAGCGAGGAGGGAGTTCCAAATCTGGAAGGCCAGGAGATCCAGGAATCAGCTGGGTCAGGAGAAGGACGGTAGGTCTTCAAGGAAGCTTTATGCAAAGCTGAGCACTCCCTTAGGAGCAGAGTCCATAACTCAGAGGACTAACAGTAGAAGACTGGCCGATCTGGATAGCCTATTCCGGAGAAGAGTAGGGGTGTACCCCGGAGCAGAAGGAGTACACAGCCTGCCCTAGCTAAGAGATAGGGAGACAAGGGTCTGAACCTCCGGGAGGAGGGCATAACTGAAAATAGAAGCTGTTGACTTCACAGCAGTAGGGTACAACCAGTCGAGGGCCGATCTAAGGAATAGGGAGGTGGACTGGCCGGACCCCGGAGGGGGGGGGGAGGGGGGCGTGAGTACCTGCCATTGAGTAAAAAATAGGCGGCAGAACACAGGCACTGTGGGCATCCCCCTAAACACGCCTATCGAGCAGGCGATATCTGGCATATCTAGGCCGTTGGGCATGGAGAACGCCCCACCCCAGCACTAATGCAGGTACGCTGAGGAACCTACCTCCATGAGCATAACACTGGTAAGGCGGACCTGCCAGTGATCCACAGAACGTCCACCTGGGGAGGTGGCGTCAAGATCCGTCCGGGAGAGGGATCTATTCCGGTGGAACACGGGCAGATCGGCGAACGGTAGCGTGAAGGACAGAGGATAGCATCAGTCCAGAAGAACACACCAGGGGGCTCGAGGCCCTATAGGTGTCCCCAGGACCTGCACGCAGAAACTCGCCCCCCGCACTAATTGGGGGACATGAGGGCATAGCCCCTGGTAAGCATAGGGGAACTATAGCGGCCGGAAGGAAAATTCCAGTACGGAAGCAATCAGCAGGGGATACTGCCGAGAAGGGTTCGGGGACGTACCTAAGGGTAAGCCAGCTGACCGTGGGCCAGAGCTATCATGGAGTAGAGGTGGTCTCCCTCTACCAACGGAAGGAGAGTACCTGAACCCCTGGATAAGCCCCCGAACCATTTGCCCTACTGAACGAGCCCCAGAGTAGAGCTCAATTGTAAACTTCTGGTAAGAAGGTAAATCGCAGGCAGCCACCCATCGGAGCCTAAAACTGCTTGGTATGAGAGTTCTGGTGCGGCCCCGGGGACTTCAACCCAGGGCGAGGGGTCCCTTGCTTGGGCGCACCTGGCGGTTGGGCGGAGAGGTGACATTTCCTCTTCCTAGGGAAGGAGGGCCTGATGAGGCGCGCACCACCGCCGGGGGGAAGCCGGGCCCTAGGGTGGCTTCTAACGCTGGAAAGGTTAGCGAAGCACTGCGCGACCTGACGTAAGGCTTCGCTATTGAAGAGGTGATCTCCGTCACAGGGAGAATTACCCAGGTTATGCTGTGCCCGTCTACACAACTCGGACGCCTGCAACCATGCTGTACGGCGTGCTCTAATGGCAACAGCAGAGCATCTGCTGACCGACAGGAAGGAGTCTAGAGAAGCACGAGAAAGGAACCCAGAGATATTCCTGCAGTGATAAAGAAGCAAGGAATATTCAAAGGCCTTGGTTGCAGACAAGAAGGGAGACAACAGAGATAATCTCTCGGTGACCTCCCGGAGCGACAGACTCATATAAAAAATATATGAAATAATTCTGGACGCCAGCATAGACGTTTGGAAGGTTTGACGTCCTAGGGTATCTAGCGTCTTCGAGGCGCGCCTGGCAGACGAGAAGAATGCTTTTCCTTGCTTCCAGCCTTCCTCAGCGCCGATTCCACCACAATGGAACGATGTGGAAGCTGGTGCTGCCGAAACCCCGGGGAGGGAGGCACCCGATACAGAGCATGCATCGCAGTCGACGGTGCCGGAACCCTCAAAGGCGACCGCCAAGCCCCCAGCAGGAGATCCTGCAGGGAGGGATGCAGAGGAAGCATCACGGCGGCCCGTTCCGCAGGGCCCGCAGTTAGGTCCGGGATAGGGATGGCCAGCAAGTCCGCCATGTCAAGGAGGAAATTCTGAAAAGACGGCTCTCCCGGAGGGGCTATGCCGTGGGAGGCGGTGGCGGGAGAGGCCGCCAGGGCACCGAGAAGTCTCTCGGGCTGCTGCCCGCTGGGCAGAGGAGGGGACCAACAGCCCCGGACTGGGGGGTCAACAAGACGTTGTCAGCTCCTGGAATTGATTCCAAGCTAGGCATCGAAGGGGTCGATGGTGCCGACGGAGCCGCCGGAATCAGCCTCGGCCCCGAACCCGGGGGCGGCGCTGCCCCCGGCAACTGAAGTGGTTCCGTGGCAGCTGGAGGGCAGTGGCCAACGATCTCTGCTCTGCGTCGCGGGAGGGGACAGGGGCCGATCCCGAGACGTGTCGTGGCCAAGTCTTCGAGGCCGGATACCGATTCCAGGCTGGGCATCGAACCGAGCGATGAAATCGACTCCCTTCTAGAGGGCCCTGGCAGGGGCGGCCGCGCCGGCGGTGCTGATCCCGGGGAGCGGATCGGAACTGCGTCGATCGGCGTCGCGAGCATCAAGGGCCCCCGAGGACGAAGCTCGGTGGAGAGGGGCCCATCCGACGCCGGCGCCAATGTCGAGCGGCGGACACTGCCAGATGCCGGGCCCCCTCTTGAGCCCGCCTGACCTGGGGGGAAATCCTTCCGGGACACACGACCCATACCCGAGGGTACCCAGGTCACCCATCAACAAGCCCCTGTGGGAAGGGAAGTGCCAGACTCCTGCGCCGATGCCGGGGTACTGTTGCGGGACGGCGCTGATCCAGGCTGGATCGAAGCGATCGAAGACCCCGGGGCCCCCTTTCTCGGAAAGGGCGGGGGCCGCGACGATGCTGGGGGGTCGCCTGTCTGGGGCTGATCGACATACCCCGAGGCTCCCGGGGAAGGCCGATGGCGGTCCCTGGCGCTCGACGCCCCTGCCGTCTCCGGCGGAGCGGTGCCACGCAAACCCGGTACCACCCTTGCGCAGGGCTGGGATACCGGCAACCCAGCGTGGGTCGAGGCGACCGGCCCCGAGTCCAGATGACCATCCCCGGCGAAGAGTGGAACCATCGACGACGACGCGCCCAAAGCGGGTACCACCTCCGCGCATGGCCTGAACGTAGGGCCGCCAGACTGTGTCGAGTCGGTCGGCCCTAGAGCTGCCGAGGGCGGTGGCAGGTGATCCCCGGTGGGGAGCGGGTCACTTGACCCCGACCGGTCGGCACCGCCGGGAGCGGATACCACCCCCGTAGGAACGCCATACCGGCAGGAGTCGGTTGGCCCCGGAGGCGCCGAGGACCGCGGCTGACAGCCCCCGGTGAGGAGCGGAACGCTCGACGCCGGCGTCAAGGGGTCGGCACCGCCCGTAGCGGATGCCACCCCCGCGCATGGCAGGGATGATGGAACGCCAGGCTGGACCGATTCGATCGGCCCCGGACGATCCTCGGTGAGTAGCGGGACGCTCGACACCGACACCGATGCCGGGGGGTCTGCACCGCTCGAAGCGGGTACCTCCCTCAAGCACGGCTTGAACATAGGGAGGTCAGACTCGGTCAAGTCGATCGGCCCCGGAGGCGCCGAGGACACCAGCTGACGATCCTTGGCGAAGAGTGGAACACTCAATGCCGGCGCCGATGCCAGGGAATCGGCACCGCTCGAAGCGGGTACCTCCCTCGAGCATGGCTCGGGAATGTTCTGTGAGGAGCGAACCCCAGGAACATCCCGAAACCCCGTAAATGCTTTGGAGCCCGAGGACTCCCGCCGGGGTATAGTAGCCAAGGGGGACTTGAGGGGTTGGCCGGAGCCGTCGCCAAGCCGCGCATGAGACTCGCCCCTCAATACTTGGCTAGTCTTAACAGACTGTTGCGTGGTTACCTGATCCTGGAGAGAAGAAAAACCCGATGACCGCGCCTTGGGCGTGAAAACGTCATCGAGGGATACCCGAAAAAGGGAAGGTCTTCTCCCGACACTGTAGCCCAGAGGACCCGGGGGGAAAGGGTCAGGCCCCAAACAAGAGAGGCACCAGGCATTGGAGTCCATGTGGAAAACTAAGTCCCCGCAGTGAGGGCACTTCTGGGGCTCCATGCTGTAAGCCCGGTAGGCCTCGGCGCCCAGAGGGAAAAAGGTCCTGCTAGGCGACGAAAATAAGTTAGAAAAGAAAAACAAAAGGGCACAGAGGTGCCGCTGTCGGCGGGAAAAGCCACGACTACAGAACAAGAAAAGAAAAGAAAAAAGGTAAAAAGTTCTGCGGTGGCAGGAGGGACGTCCTGCCTGCTCCGCGGAAAACGAAAAACTGGGGAGAGGCAGTAGGAAGGGCGGGAAGCCACCGCGCAGGCGCGGGAGATGCTCCCAAAGGCTTTCTGATTGGATGTTGGGGAGCATTCCCGTGCGGGCTCCGTCGGCGACGTCTCCCATATGTGAAGACTCATTCCTGCTTGTTCCTGGAGATACAAGAAGTTCAGTCTTGGCCATGTTCAATTTCAGGCGACAATGGAGCATCCAGGCAGCAATGGCAGAGAGACAGCAAGAGATCCGGGACTGGAAAGCAGAAGAAAGATCAGGTTTAGAGAGATAGATTTGGGAGTCATCAACATAGAGATGGTACTGAAAACCACGAGAGGAAATAAGCGCACCAAGGGATTGGGTATAGAGAGAAAAAAGAAGGGGACCCAAGACAGAACCCTGGGGGACACCAACCGAGAGCAGGGTAACAGAGGAGGAGGAGCCACCAAAACATACACTAAAGGAGCGATGGGAGAGATGTGAGGAGAACCAGGAGAGAACAGAGTCCCTAAAGCCAAGTGAGGACAAAGTGTCAAGGAGAAGATCATGGTCAACAGTGTCAAAGGCAGCAGAAAGGTCAAGGAGGATAAGGACAGAGTAAAGGCCTTTAGATTTAGCCAAAAACAAGTCACTGGAGACTTTGACAAGAGCAGTTTCAGTAGAGTGCAAAGGACGAAAACCGGATTGTAAGGGATCGAGAAGAGCATGGGAAGAGAGGAAGTCACGACAACGGCGGTAAACCGCACATTCGAGCAGTTTAGAAATGAAAGGAAGGAGAGAGATGGAGCGATAATTAGAAGGGCAAGAGAGATCAAGTGAGGGTTTCTTAAGGAGAGGCGTGACCACAGCATGTTTAAAGTCAGCCGGGACAGTGGCAGTGGAGAGCGAAAGGTTGAGAATATGAGAAATGGAGGGGACAACGGTAGAGGAAATGTAGGACAGGAAATGGGAGGAGATAGGATCAGAGGAGCAAGTGGTGAGCTTGGAGGAGGAAATAGAAGAGCAGTTTCATCAATAGAAATTGTGGGGAAGGAAGAGAGGGTAGGATGAGAAGGGGGAGAGAATGAAAGCAGGAAAGGGAAATCGGGAATTTAGAGGGAATACAGCAGCACGGATCCTCTGCAATGCCCCAAGGACGGAACGCATAATCTGTCCTCTACCTACCTACAATTGTTAATTCAGAAAACACCTAACAGAAACAGGAGAACCAACTTTCTTAACCTGCTCTACATACCCTCTTTAAACATGAAAACCAGCTCCACCACATCTAAATGGGCCTTCTCCCTCTTTGCCCCAACACTGTGGAGCACAATACCAGATAGTCTCCGTGCCACATATGATTTCACAGACTTCAGGAAAAACCTAAAAACATACTTATTTCTTGAACACTTCACTGATGACAAAACATAGCTGCTGATCTTACTAGCAACTACCACAGCAACCGTCACTTCCCAGCTCCCCTCCCCTAGCCCCCCACACCCTCCCCCAGCACCCCTCTCCCTCTCCACACCCAACCCCCAACCCCCCTCGGCCCTCCCCCTCCCCCAATCCTCCTCTCCCCATACAACAGCATTCCAATACATTAATGTTTAAGTTCTGCATTTTGACATTATGTTACAACATAATTACTTACTATTACATGTAATTCACTAAGTTATTTACTGTTTTATGTAATTCACTATATTAATACAGTTCCATGTAAGCCACTATAAGCCAAATTGTTCTATGTAAACTGCTTAGACTCGTAGATCAGCGGTATATAAACAGAGTTAAATAAATAAATAGAGCATTAAGCACTAGGCTCTGGTGCAGGATTTCCGCATCGGCCTGCTAGAGTATAATTATTCATTCACATGAGACATTTTCAGAACAACCAATAATTATATATAATCAATAAAACTCAACCAATAATGGTCAAGGTAAAGTGTGACTCAATAGGGCAGCAAGGCAACTTTACTATCTCTGTGTATGTGTGTGTAACGGACTGTATGCATGCAAGTATATGTCAGACAGTGTGTGCTTATGTGTCAGACTGTGCGTGTGTCTATGTGTTGGGGGCTGCAGATCAACTACACCCTAACTTAACACAATTAAACTCATGCCTGGAAGCTGTCAATTGACTGTCTCACCAACAATGGCCTTAAACTCAGTCCTTCAAAATCCAATGCTGTGCAGAACTCAGGTCATAGGAGGGCAGGCCCAAGGGTTTCTGCTGCCCAGGCAGAAGCCCTAGCCATGCCGCCCCCCTCCCTTCTGAGCCACGCTGCCGTCTTTCATACTGAGTCATACTGCCACTCCCCGCTGCTGCTGATTCTGTTGGCGGGGTTGTTGGGATGGCTCAGCTTGGCACAGTGGCCACAGCAGGCTATGTGCTTCAGCACACATGGCCTGCTGCCCTAGGCAGCTGCCTAGCCTATGGGACAGCCCTGGGTCATAGCATCAAGATTACTACCCTACCTAAAATACATAACATTCCAATAATCTTGTCTGAGTCTTTAAAAGCCTAGGCTGCATCTTTGATTGTGAACTCTCTTCCAGTCTATAGATTTTAAAGCGCAGAATATATTTGGTTTGGACTTCCAAGACAGTATTTTTAAATAACGCCTGGGCCTGATGTAAATTCTTCATGTTTGCAGCTGCTCCTTTCAGTTTTTCCTTAGATATTTTCCTCATTTTATCATAGTCTCCTCTTTGAAAGTTAAATACTAGGGAGCAGTGGATTTCCTTGTTATCGTCCCTCTATTTATTAAAGCAAATATGATCATGTTATGATTGCTGTTGCCAACACCGTTGCCTCTCGCACTAGATCCTCCATTCCACTAAGGACTAGGTCTAAAATAACTTCCCCTTGTGTCAGTTCCTAAACCAGCTGCTCCATGAAGCAGTCATTTAATTTATCTAGAAACGTTATCTCCCTAGCATGGTCTGATGTAACATTGACCCGGTCAATACTGGGGTAACAGAAATCTCCCATTATTACTGTGCTGTAAACTTTACCAGCTTTCCTAATTTGTTAGTATTTCATCATCTGTCTGATCATTCTGGCCAGGGGCTGGTAGTACACCCCCACTGCCATTCCCTTCCCCTTTTTACATGGAAGTTCTATCCATAGAGATTCTGCAGTATATTTTGTTTCCTGCAAAACCTTTATCCTGTTGGACTCAATGGCCTCTTTAACATATAATTCCACTCGTCCATCTATGTCATCTACCCTATCATTGTGATATAGTTTGAAGCCTAGTATCACGGGGTCCTGTTGGTTATCCTCCTTCCACCAGATCTCTGCAATACCAATTATATCTAACCTTTCATTCAGTGCTATATATTCTAACTCTCCCATCTTATATTTTTAGACTTTCTAGAATTTCCATAGAGGCATTTCAAAGTTTGATTTTTGTTCGTATTAACAGTTTGGCTGTTGGATGATGGGGTAATTTGGAATTTTTCAACTCTGTCTGATTTTTACTTAAAGGCACCTGGCTTACTTTTATTTTTATTGGAACTTCTCTATCGGGATGCCCTAATTTCCCTGTTTTGCTAGTATCTTTCAAAAATATATCATTACAAACCGTGTGCCCTTGGGCAACTGTCGGCTTTCCCCCATTATCCAGTTTAAAAGCTGCTCTATCTCCATTTTAAAGATTAATGCCAGCAGCCTGGTTCCACCCTGGTTGAGGTGGAGCCCGTCCTTTTGGAAAGGCTGCCCTCCCCCCTTCCCCTGAATGTTGCCCAGTTCCTAACAAATCCAAAACCCATTTCCTTGCACCATCATCTCATCCACACACCGAGACTCTGCAGCTCTACCTGCCTCTTAGGTCCTGTGCGTAGAAAACCAGGAAGAATTTCTGAGAATGCTACCCTGGAAGTCCTGGATTTCAACTTTCTACCTAAAAGCCTAAAAGTTAGCTTCCAGAACCTCCCCTCCCACACTTTCAAATATCATTGGTACTAACATGTACCAAGACTGCAGGGTCCTTCCCAGTGCTATCTAAAATCTTATCTAGGGGTAGCAAAAAGTCTGATACATTCGCACCAAGCAGGCAGATAATCAGGTGAGTCTCACGACCAGCAGTCACCCAGCTATCTACATGCCTAATGATCAAACTGCCAACTATAACTGCTGTCCTAACCCTTCCCTCATGGGCATATGGCTCTGGAGACACATCTTTTGTGTAAGAAGATATTACATTACTTCGTGGACACATCCTAGCTACAGGATCACTTCCTGCAATACCAAGGTAATGGTCTCCTTTCACATGACCTCTCTACTCCATGACAGCAGAAACACTACCAGACAGGAGATGTGACGTCTCTACTATATCCCTGAAGGTCTCATCTATATACCTCTCTGTCTACCTCAGCTGCTCCAAGTCTGCTGCTCTAGTCTCCAGAGATCAGACTCATTTCCTGAGAGCAAAGAGCTCTTTGCATTTAGTACACACATAAGACCTCTCTCCAACTGGGAGATAATCAAGTGTAGTTACTCACCTGTAACATGTGATCTCTGGGAACAGCAGGAATCAGTCTTCACATATGAGTGACAGTACAACAGAGCCAGTTGAGTCTGTAGCTGAGTGATAAAAGAAAAAATAAAAATACCCTACAACTCCTAGGGGAGGAGGGCAGGTTGCGAAGACTAATTCCTGCTGTTCCTGGAGATCACCTTTTACAGGTAACTACACTATCTCCAGGAACAAGCAGAAATGCAGTCTTCACATATGGAACTCACTAGCTCCCAGATACCAGACTGTAAGGGGGAGAGTAGTGTTATCCCTGAGGCTAAAGCATAGAGCCAAAGAGTGTGGACACAATGTTGCCCAGTGGACTCGATTTCAATTTGCTATACCACTGCTAATGGAAGTCTGGTCTCTTTCAGAAGTCCGAGACGGAGAGCAGGAGTTGAATTTAAGTTCCACAAAGGTACTGGAGTACAGCTTGGCCAAAGACAGTGTTCCAATGGGAGTCCCTGTCTAGACAATAATGTGCAGCGAAGGTATGAATGGAGGACCAGGGGCTGCCTGACAGATCTTGTCAATGGATACTGAACAGAGGTTGGCAACTGAGGTTGCCATGGCATGTACATTATGAGCAGTGACATGACCCTTCCAGGGAGAGTTCCGCTTGTTCATATGCAAAAGAGATCCAGTCCACTATCCATTTGGATAGAGTCTGCTTTGTGACTCTATCCAAATGGATAGAGACTTGGATCAAAGGAAATGAATAACAGATTTCCTATGAACCACTGTTCTAAGTAGTAAGCCAGCGCTTGCTTGCAGTCTAAGGTGTGCAGTGCTCTTCTGCTTGAGATGAATGTGGTCTCAAGAAGAAGATCGGTAAGATTATCAACTGATTCAAGTGGAAGGAGACTACCTTCGGAAGGAAGTGTGGATGGGTATGGAGGATCACCTTGTCATGGTGGAACTGGGTATATCGCGGATCTGCCACCAGAGCCTGCAGTTCACTGATGCAGTGAGCTGACATGATGGCTATGAGGAAGATGACCTTCAAGAGAGATACTTCTGAGAAGCGGTCACTAAAGGCTCGAAGAGAGGCTTTAGGAGTTGAACTAGAACCATGTTGAAGTCCCAAGCCACCAAAGGTGGCTTAATGGGTGGCTTGGAAAGCAGGAGTCCCCACATGAAGTGTGCTACCAAAGGGTCCGAGGAGATGGGCTGTCCGCCCAGTGGTTTGTGAAGGGCTGCAATGGCACTAAGATGAACTCTGACTGAGTTGGTCTTAAGACCTGCCAAGAACAAGTGGAGGAGATATTGAAGAAGAGATTCCACCAGGCAGGTGAAGGGGTCAACACCCTGTGGGGAGCAGCAGAGGTCAAATCTTTGCCATTTAAAGACAGAAGATCACCTGGTGGACTGTTTGCGTAATGCAAACAGGATATCTTTGACTTCCTTTGGCAAGTTGAGGTCAGCAAGCTCTATCCTTTCAGCAACCATGCCGTGAGGTGGAAGGCATAAAGATTGGGATGGAGATGCGTCCGTTGGTGCTGTAAGAGGAGTTCAGGTGCTCTTCCGAGTCTGAGGGGGTTGAGTCTGCTCCAGTTGAAGGAGCAGAGGAAATTACGGTTGCTGGGACCAAAAAGGGGCTAGAAAGATCATGGAGCCCTTGTCGGCTTGTAGCTTGAAGAGCATTTTTGGTATTAAGGGGATGGATGGAAATGCGTAAAGCAGGTCCCGTCCCCAATGTAGAAGGAAGGTGTCCGAGGCCTGTTGGTGCAGGGACAGAAACCTTGAGTAGAACAAAAGAAGCTGTGTGTTCTGTTGAGTGGTGAAAAGTTCTACGAGCAGGGTTCCCCACATTTGGGAGATGCAGCCATCTCTTGATGTAGGGTCCACTCGTGTGGATGAAGGATACGGCTGAGTCTGTCTGCAAGGACATTGAAGTCCCCTGGGAGGTACACCACTCTGAGGTGAATGCTGTGTGCAATTGCAAAAAAACAGTCGAAGCGCTTCGTGACATAAGGAATAGGATCCTGTTCCCCCCGTCTGTTCATATAGAACATGGCCACTTGGTTGTCTGCTCTGACTAGAACCTATTGGCCCAACAGTTGAGGTTGAAAAACCCGAAAGGCATTTGTCAAGGCACATAGATCTAGAAGGTTTAACCACAACTCACATTCCTACGGTGTCCACAAACCATGTGTGGTCAGGTCATTCAGATGTGCTCCCCAACCTAGTTTGGAGGCATGTGTTGTCAAGGTGCATTGAGGTGGAGGCATCTGAAAAGGTGACCCAAGTAGGTTGTATGGGGAACACCACCAGTGAAGAGACCTGATTAGTTGTGGGGGTGATGCATATCTTGCCTTCGAGATGCCCCCCGTTGTTTGGGTCCACTGAGAAGACAGAGTACATTGGGCTTGCCACATATGTAGGCGAGCATAGGGGACTACATGGACTGTCGAGGCCATGTGCCCCAAGAGGTGTAGCATCTCTCGAGCTGTTACTAGCCTTTGTTGCTGTATATGTTTTATGAGTTTGATGAGGCGGGCAGAGCAATCCTGCAGAAGGACAACTCAGGTCTGTTGAGTGTCCAAGAGTACTCCGATGAATTTGAGCCTTTGGATTGGAACGAGGTTCGACTTTGTCTAATAAGGGCTTGAAATGCGCCCTCTTATCACCAGGAAGCATGGAGGCAAATGTCTTCAGATCCCTGGTGACATCCTTCAAGAATATGCCCATGTTTAGCATGTAGGAGGTAATCCTTAAGGTTAGCATGCATGTCTGAAAACATCAATACCCAAAGGCATTGAGTGTTCCCGAGTCTCTACCTGGAGGCATGGAAGAGTGATTCTTTGAACTCTATTTGTCATATGGCCAATTCCACAATCATTGATTGGTGGGGAAGTTAAGACTTCTGAAACCTGGGCACTCTGGAACTCGGTACATGGTATCAAGCCTTTTGCTGACGGGTGGAACTGTGAGAGAAGCTTCCCACATGCGAAGCATGGGATCCTGTAAGATGCGATGCACCGGTAAAGTAGCCATCTCCTTAGGTGTAGGAGGGTATTGGAGGATTCTGAGTTCCTCTGTCCTCAGTTCCTTCTATGAGGTCATAGTGATTTGCAGTCCTGGATGAATTCTTGGAAAGGCATGTCCCTCTGATGGGGACCTGCACTGCTCTTGAGGAGGAGACAGTTCTGAAGGAATGTCTGAAGGTCTTCGGAATTCTGAGAGTCCCCATCAGAATGGATGAAGTGGAGTCAGACTCTGACAAAAAAAATCAAAGTATCGACAGTCAAGCTTTTGACCCAGATACTTAGTCAATGTCGAGGGTCGATGCCGGTACCGATGCTCCGAGGTATTGGAATCAGGAACCTTGGCCATTTTAGCCTGTTGGGTACTGGTGTTGTCGGTTGATTCCAATTGAGGCATTGGTGGCAAGAGGTCCACCAATACCGGCTCAAGGGCCAGCATTGGGGCCAATATCATTGGCTGTTGGCAGGGTGCCAAAGCCTGCACTATTGGAGCTGTCAATACCATCAGTACCGAGGCTGCCAGGCGTGCAGCCAAACTCCTCTTGAGAGCCAGCAGGCGCTGGTCCAAGGAGATGGCCGATGTCTGGGTGGATTCACCTATGGGGATTTGAGCTACCATCCCAGAACACAGTACTTGTAGCTCTCCAGTGGTCAATTCCTCAGGAGCATCATGGAGCCCCTCTTGTGCTTTGGAGGACAGATCCTCCTGCCGGGGCCATTTGGCTGGCCGATCTGTGTCTGAAACAGTCTTTGGTGAGTCTCAGTGCTGATGGTGGGACTTTCCTCTTAACTCA
Organism: Ichthyophis bannanicus; assembly: GCA_033557465.1. Taxonomy (NCBI): domain Eukaryota; kingdom Metazoa; phylum Chordata; class Amphibia; order Gymnophiona; family Ichthyophiidae; genus Ichthyophis; species Ichthyophis bannanicus. The sequence goes on from CM066038.1 coordinate 227,294,341, forward strand.
CCACCGGTCTTTGATGCCAATACTGATGTCTTGGACTTACTTATATGTTTGGACTTTGATGAGACCCAAGACCCATGCAAGGAGGCCGATGTTGTCGATGATGTGGAGGCCACAAAAACTGAGTCTGGGGTGAATAGCAAACCTTACTGTCCAGCTCTAGTCTGTAGGTTTCTCTTTGTCATTTGCTGGCACAAAGAACACAATTTTGATAAATGGTCAGGGCCCAAACATTTTAAACACCAGTCATGTTTATCCGTGACAGATATTGTACCAGAACATTTGGTACATTTTTTAAAACTATGACAGATTTTTCCATGTTTGAGGTTGTCTTCAGGAATGAATACCACAGAAAAGAAAAAAAAATTAAGTTAAACGAAAAAGAATTTTGGGGCCGGTGTTGGACTGACACAACCGGCGTCGATGGAAAGGCAGAACACAGTTTAAACCAAAAAAAGAAAAGCTTTTTGGCGGTGACAGGAATGAACAACCTGCTGGCTCCGTGGAAAATGAAGAACTGAGGAGAAGAGTTGGGAAGATGGGAAAGCAGATGCGCAGGCATAGTGGAATGCTCCCAAAGGCTTTCCTATTGGATGCTGGGGAGGGTTCCTGTGCGGACTCTGTCGGTACTGACTTCACCCATATGTGAAGACTGCATTCCTTCTTGTTCCTGGAGATTAGATGTAACACTCTGTGCAAAAGACTGGATAGCCCCCATCTGCATATTAGATTTATAGATTTTATTTTAGCTATTTAAGTTGTTCAGTTATTTAAAGTTGCTAGGAGAGTAGGTATACTTGAACCAATACAATTATACTTAATAAAGTATAAGACACTTTTAATTGTCACCCTAAAGTGAACTGCAGGACTTAATTAATCTACTCCTAAGGCCTAATAACTTGGTGATTAATCATTTAAACCTGAAAGTGAGTAAGGTTACCACTTTCCCTTTAACTGAAGGTTATAAATCAAGGATTATGCCTGTGGTAGTGGGAACCAGGGTGGGAGGAAGGGAAGGAAACACTAACTGAAAGCTGTCTTGTGGTACTAAGCCCTGACTGACTTAACAAAAACACTGAATTTTAAAAGACACAGATTTTATCAGCTTTAACCCAAAAAATTCCCTTTTCCCCAAGATTTAGATGATTTCCCAGCAGGTAAATACTTATAAGTGCAGATTTCTTCTAAGCAGTAGGAGTCCCTCTTGGTAGTCCTTCAAAAGTGGAAGTAAGGATGAGGTTGAGAACTACAGGCCGGTTAGTCTGACCTCAGTGGTGAGTAAATGAATGGAAGCTCTGCTAAAACAGAGGATTAGTGAGGTTTCTAGAGTCCAATGGATTGCAGGATCTGAGGCAGAATGGATTTAATAGAGGCAGGTCTTGTCAGAGAAATCGGATTTACTTCTTTGACTGGGTGACCAGAGAGTTGGACTGAGGGAGAGCCCTAGATGTGGTGTACTTAGATTTCATAAAGCCTTTGACACTGTTCCACACAGGTGACTTATAAATAAATTGAACATCCTAGGGATGGATCCTAAAGTGACTGACTGTTAGAAATTGGTTGAGTGGGAGACGACAGAGTACAGGTCACTGGAGCTCATGCTGAGGAGAAGGATGTTAATAGAGGTGTCTCATAGGGATCTGTCCTTGGTCCAATTCTTTTTAACATTTTTATTAGTGATATTGTGGAAGGGCTGTCTGGTAAGATTTGCTTCTTTGCGGACGATACCAAAATCTGCAATAGAGTAGATACCCAGGAAGGAGTAGATAACATAAGGAGTGATCTAGCTAAGCTTGAAAAATGGTTGAATATTTGGCAGCTGAGATTTAATACTAAAAAATGCATTTCGGCTGCAAAAATCCAAGGGAGCGATACAGTATAGAGGGGCATCCATGAAAGAAGAGCGAGACCTGATCGCAATTGTTTCTGATGACCTTAAAGTAGCTGAACAGGTAGAAAAGGCGACAGCAAAAGCCAGAAGGATTCTTCAATGCATAGGGAGAGGAATGGCCACCAGGAAAAAGGTGATAGTGTCTCTGTATGTCTCTGGGAAGACTTCATTTGGAGTACTGTGTGCAATTCTGGAGACCACATCTTCAAAGGGATATAAACAGGATGGAGTTGGTGCAGAGGGTGGCTACCTAAATGATCTGTGGTCTTCATTATAAACCATATGGGGGCAGACTTAAAGATCCCAGTATGTATACTTTACAGGAAGGCGGGATAGAGGAGATAAGAGACATTTAAATACCTCAATGGAAGAAATTGCACAGGAGGAGAGCCTCTTTCACTTGAAAAAAAGCTCTGCAATGAGGGGGCTTAGGATGAGGGTAAAAGGGAATAGACTCAGGAGTAAGCAACAGAAATATTTCTTTACAGAAAGAGTGGTAGATGCATGGAATAATCTCCCAGTGGAAGAAGTAGAGACGAGGACAGTATCTGAATTCAAGAAAGCATGGGAGAAACACAAGATTTCTAAAGAGACAAAAGGGAATATAGTAGTTGATATGAAAAGGAAGACTAGATAGGCCATATGGTCTTTTTCTGCAGTCATGTTTCTATGCTTCTAAGAGGAGATCAGTTCAGAAGTGGGCCTGGAGAGGGTCTCAGGAGTGTCACTGTGCTGCTTTATTAGAGTTGCAACCTCTTTCACCTTATCTCCAAAGATATTCCCACCATGGAACAGCATGTCAGAAAGCTTCTCCTGGACACTGCATCTCAAGTCTGAGGCCTGGATATATGACAATCTCCAATGCCTATTGAGAAGGCTCTCAATGCTTCTTTGAAAATATCATAAGCTGCTTGGACCATGTATTTTCCACACTACTTCCTTTTGTCCCCTAGTGAACAGAGTTGCCCTCAGTGAGAGAGAGTGCTTGCAAACTCCTGAACTTTTTGCATAATGCTCCATGAGTGCATGCCTAATATATATAGCATGTGTGTATGGGCATGTATGGTGCATGCACAAGTTTGTGTGTGTTGGGAGGCTCTGCATGCATATTTCAGGGGGATGCATGCATGTGCCGTTCCTTCTCTATAACCCCTCTCCTTTTCTTATGTGCTGTCCCTCGTCTCTTCAAACCCTGCCCCACTCTTGTCCTTTCTATTCCCACCCTTCCTTCACTGAGCTTCTCTGATCTTCCATACCATTGGGACCCAGGGACTCATGTTGGATTTTTCATGCTAGTGCTCCTCTCTTCCATGCTGGTAGGACTCGTGCTAACTCTTTCAAGCTGTAGCTCCTCTTTTTCATACTGGTGGAACTCTGGGACTCTTGTTGGCTCCTTGAACCAGCTGCTCTTCAGAGGCTGGAATGATGCCTTATGCATCTGTTTGTTTGTGCGTGCTGTCAGACGGAGGCCTGGGTGAGAATGTTCACAGTCTTGGCAAAGGCATATATTAATATGATTTGCAAGGGATTGTGGGAAATGCAGTCCATTCACACCAGACACAGCCATTCACAATAATTAGTTGTGCTTGAGTGTAAAGCCAATAAGATATTTATTTATGGGGTTATTTCTCCCAACACAGATATGCTTGGTAGCACATAAAACAGGATACTTGCTTTCAGTGTTAAACTTAGAAAAACAAAATCAGGAAAACAACAGCTGAACTTGTCAGGCAATCAAAGCAAAAGAATAAAGACCTGGTTGGTAACAAACTGGTCTTTTCTGTAGGCTCTAGCTAATATTTTCTTAGCACTGCTTTTAATCAACAAACAAAACCCACAAAGTAGGGAAAAACTGTTCTTTTCAGGTTAACTTCTTATATCTTCACACATAGACTCAGAAGTGATTTCCTCAGAGCTCACAAGCAATTAGGTAAGGCTCAATTGCTAGCAGTTACCCAGCTGAAACCCCTTAGCTGGCTTGCTTTCTACTGCGTGGCTCAAATCCTACTCAGGAGCTTTTCTGAGTAGATTAAAGAACAAGTTTGTATTTCTTTGTGATGGTTGTTGTACTTTGTAACAGTAAATTACCAAAGGAGTTTAGACAAAGAGCAATCCATGTATTCACAGCCTGCATCTGCAACCCCTCTCTCTTCTTCAACAATCATGGGTTCAATATCATGGATTGGTACAGAGGAATTTCTCAATGGAGCACTCTCAGGAGAATACTTGTTTCCCTGCTGTCTTTCAAGGGTATAGCTAGGGCATAGATCAGTGTTCATACCTGAGCTTCCATTGCTGTTAGAGTTCCTCTCTAAATAGCCTGGCCAGTATGTAGTCCAGTTCTTATGTCCAGCCTTCCAATCCAGATCCCTGGACACTGGGTCTCTCTTCACATACCTTCTGGCACGGGTCCTAGGGTCCCTTCCAAGTGCAGCCGTCTCCCTCACAGGTACCGTCTGGAGGTTCCTAGCTCTGCAGCACCATTCCTCTGGCTTTCCCCAGTCCAATGGTGTAAGCTTGCCTTTGGAATGCCTTCCAGTATACATACTGCTCTGGACTCCTTTAGACCTCCCAAATGCTTTTCTCTTCTTTCTTCCAAAAGGTTTCTTGCCCTCTCTGTCCGTCCGCTCTGGCTTCTGCTTCTGATGATCCTCCAGATGATGAAGCTGTCCAAGATGAGGATCTCCAAGATGAAACTGAGGATGATTCTCTGTAGAATAAACTCTACCTTTATTCTGCTTAGATGAGTGCTCCACCCTAGCACAGCGCAGCTGTGCTGAATCAGGCCCTGCCCTTTGAGATGAGTGCTTGGGGATTACCTCATAGCCCTCTTGATTGAACACACGTTTCCCCACTTCAGCTCCTCTAATGGCTGTTGGAAACCTGGTGCATTCTGGGACTGGTAGTCTTTTATGGAAAAATTCTGTTTTCTTATTTCTACCAGAACTGACAGGTTGCTTGTTCAGAGTCACTTCACCTTTTCTATAGCTCCTTCCTGAGCTATGATAAGCTTCCTTATCACAGTGCATGTACAAACAGATGCATAGGACAGAACCACAAAGGCAAATCAGACCCTCAACAACAGGCACTATTGCTTAAGCGAAGCATGCCTAAAAATATACTGAATTTTTGGGTCCAAAACTGTTCACATAGGTAAATTTTCCTATCTTTTATCCATGGTCAGGTAATGATTTCTGTGTATAAATTGCAATGTGGCGCATGGAAGTGAACAGACGTTTTCCAGGGGCATGCTTATGTTGAGGAAGGAAAAGAATATGCCTAATGCCTGATTTTGCATAGGGCGTCTAAGTAGGATTTGGGATGTCCAAGTTGGGATGTGCACATTTCCCTGGGTATTTTACTAAAGGCTCTCTATACAGGGAGCCATTTATAAAGTATGTGTAAGGATGTCAGAAATACAAGTGGGAGCAGTTATTTTAACAAGAAACACATCCAATAACAAGAATGGTATCACTCGGTAGTTTGCGAATGTAAGTGTAGGTACTCCCGACAGAAAGCGAATACCTGGTGGCCCAGTTGCCCTGATTCCCCACCCCACTCCCAACTAAAAATAAACCTGGTGGCCCAGCGGCCCCAAATACCTTGCCCCCTCAAGGTACCTTTACAAATGAGTGGGAGCCTGCTATATAAGGTAGAAAATGCCTTATATGGCAGTCTGACCCCACCCAGTGCATTCTTCAAGATGGTGGTGCAGGAGCGGGAGCACGTGGACAGTGCTCCTGCTTGTTTGTAAAGGTACTGGAAGGGATGTGTGTGTGTGTGTGTGGGGGGGGGGGGGTTGGGGTTGCTGGGCCACCAGGGTTATTTTTAGTTGGGAGGGGGGTGGGGGATTGGGGGCTGTTGGGCCACCAAGAATTTGCTTTTTGTCAGGGGTATGATCCAGTCATCAGAGAAAGCCCCCCATGCCATTAAAATACTGCTGGCGCTCATATGCAAATTAGTCAAGCAGTGCCCCTGTTTCTCTGGGATAACATGCCAAACTTGCGCCGACTTCTGTGCATGTGTTTGGCTTGCTCTCCCAGTTTAATGCTGCCATTTGCACACAGTTTAATGAATGGCTAACACATGGCTAATTTGCATATCAGCTCCTTTCTGGATACCGGCGTTAAAGTCATGCGCTATCGGTGCGCTGCAAATAAGTGCAAAAAGTTGATAACACGTGACTTCAGCGCTGGCTTTTTGCATCGGCCTGTATGCATGCTGTGTATCTGTAGCTCTAAATACCGTCTTTCTAAAACAGCTATTTCTATGGGTAAATGCATTGTTGAGAAGTGCAAGGCCGCATAAATCTTCTAAAATGACCTCCACAGATTACTTTTTCAAATCCTTTGTGCGACATTCTCCATGAAAAAAGTCACTATACAGAAAGAAGCTGTAAAGGTCTACAGGTGCTTTGTACCTGCACAAATTTCATATTGAAAATTGGCACATACTCCCACTTTCAAAATTAGTGCGAAGACTGTGTGTAAAAAATATTCATGGACAGTAAGAAAATTGCTGGCTATAATTTCTACACACTTAATTTGGCAGCTAGGCCATATTTTAAATGTCCAAATTTAATATGGAATGAATTACCTAAACCTCATAAGGTTTAAAAATGTCCTGTGATTCTTTTCTTATCAAGTATGTTGTAGATTCAAAACTAGAGGTTTGCGATGATTATAGCCAACTGATTTGATTAAAGATATCATAAGAACATAAGATATGCTATACTGGGTCAGACTTAAGATTCATCAAGCCCAGTATCCCGTTTCCAACCGTGGCCAATCCAGGTCACAAGTATCTGGCAGGATCCCAAAAGGTAGACAGATTTCATATTGCTTATCCCAGGGCTAAAGCAGGGGATTTTCTGGTCAACTTTGATAATGGTGTATGGATTGTTCCTTCAAGAACTTGTCCAAACCTCTTAAACCCAGCTATACTGACAGTTTTTACTACGACCTTTGGCAACAAATTTCAGAGTTTGATTACGCATTGAGTGAAAAAATCTTTTCTTCGATTTGTCTTAAAAGTGTTATACTACAGTTTCTTGCATTCTAATTTTTTGAAGGAGTAAACAACCTATCTACATTTACCTGTTCCACTCCACTCATTATTTTGTACACCTCTATTGTATCTCCCCTCATCTTTTTTCCAAGCTGAAGGACCCTAACCTTTTAAACCTTTTCCTCATAGGGGATTCTTCCTTCCCCTTTATTATTTTGGTTATCCTTCTTTGTACTTTTTCTAATGTCACTATATCCTTTTTAAGACATGGCAACCAGAACTGCACACAATATTCAAGGTGTGGTCGTACCATGGAGCAATACAGAGGCATTATAATATCTTTGGTGTTATTCTCCATTCCTTTCCTCATGATTCCTAGCATTCTATTTGCTTTCTTGGCTCCGCTACATATTGAGCAGATGGTTTGAATGTATAATCCACAATGGCACCTAGTTTTAGGGGGCAATTTTTAAATTGACTGCATTGCTTGCAGGTCTGCACGTACTTTGCATTCATAGGCTTGCATGCAAATTTTCAAAGGGCAAGCCCCTTGCCGTTTCCCTTTCAACACTCAAGGCTGCCAGTACCGCAGCTGCTCCAGTACAAGTAGATTTTGCCTCTGCTTTCCTGCAAGTGCAGATTACAGTCAGCACCATAAAGCACAAGCCAGATACTTGTGACCTGGAAAGGCCACTATTGGAAACAGGATGCTCTGATGTTCTTAATCAACCATATATAAAATTGCCCTACTAATTATAAATATTTCAATCTTTTAATTCTTTAATTACTTAAACAATTTTTATATTTGGATAAAGGTCTCAGAATGAATGGGGAGGATAGCTACAGGCCATAACTAGAAAACCTGAGAAAGTCCTTACCCCTTCCTTACATCAAGGACCTCGTATATCCAAATTTTTATTAAATTAGCCTAAAAAATCTTTACTCTTGCTTTTATAAGAAACTTTTGAAGAACATTTGAAAAAATTCCAGATTTGACAAAATTTTTAATTCTGCAAACTCTCTTTTGAGTAATGCTTGCTAGTATCTACAACAATGCAGATTTGACTGGATGATCAACTTTCCAGCTCTTTTTCAAAAAACTCTTTGTTAAAGGTTGAAATGTCCGTCTTTCTATTAAGATGACATCAAAACAGAGTCTGGTAAGTCGCACAAGAAAATAGAAAGTGACCAAGGCAGTTCTTAAATTTCCTGAATCTTCTTTAGCAGAAAGAAATTCTAACAAAACAGGATCTTAACTGCAGGCTTTCAAAATTGGACTTATCTGTGAAGACCAGATCTTGGAACACAGAGATCTGGTCTTCACAGATAAGTCCAATTTTGAAAGCCTGCAGTTAAGATCCTGTTTTGTTAGAATTTCTTTCTGCTAAAGAAGATTCAGGAAATTTAAGAACTGCCTTGGTCACTTTCTATTTTCTTGTGCGACTTACCAGACTCTGTTTTGATGTCATCTTAATAGAAAGACGGACATTTCAACCTTTAACAAAGAGTTTTTTGAAAAAGAGCTGGAAAGTTGATCATCCAGTCAAATCTGCATTGTTGTAGATACTAGCAAGCATTACTCAAAAGAGAGTTTGCAGAATTTAAAATTTTGTCAAATCTGGAATTTTTTCAAATGTTCTTCAAAAGTTTCTTATAAAAGCAAGAGTAAAGATTTTTTAGGCTAATTTAATAAAAATGTGGATATACGAGGTCCTTGATGTAAGGAAGGGGTAAGGACTTTCTCAGGTTTTCTAGTTATGGCCTGTAGCTATCCTCCCCATTCATTCTGAGACCTTTATCCAAATATAAAAATTGTTTAAGTAATTAAAGAATTAAAAGATTGAAATATTTATAATTAGTAGGGCAATTTTATATATGGTTGGTTATTTTGCTCTGAAAACCCTGATCTGCTTGACTGATGTTCTTAATGTCTTGTCTGCATTTGGATTTAGCACACACCTTTTTCAGTAGTAGTTTAAGGTACATAAAAATCCAGGGGATGAGAAAACTATTCACAAGGTCACCAGGAGTCACATTGACTTGACAACACACAACAGTAGGTATTTTCCTGTCCCCAGAGGGCTTACAATCTAGGTTTGTATTTGGGGCAATGGAGGGTTAAATGACTTGCCTAAAATCACATGCAGCGGCAGTAGGATTTGAGCCAGGCTTATCTGGTTCTTGGCCCACAGCAAGGCATGTGGTTCTGATTCTTGGTTCTAATCAGCAGGGTACTTCTCCTCGCCCCCCCCCCCCCCCAATCTCTGTCCCTCTTTATGGCACAGAGGGGAAGGAAATTTTTTGTTGGCGGTTTTACCTGGATAACTGCTAGTTATTTGGGTATAATTGCATGAAAATTATCCTCCCTAAAATGAGAATAATCAGCATTTACGAACAAACCATATAACAGATGAGAAAGCCTGTCTTATTTGAACATTTAGGATGCACAATTGTTTTACATTTACTGGGACTGAATTTGTTTTTTTTTTGTTACTGTTAATTTGAGTCAATATTGGGCCTCTATATTTTTTAATTTATTGTTTCACACACCTCCTACTTAGAATTGAGCAGCATGTTGAACATTAAAGAAATTTGAGTTCAGGAGTCAGAAGTCAAGACAAAGCTCACAGTAAGACATAAAAAGATGGAATATTAATATATATATATTTGTTTAAAACTTAACAGAGCATATACATTTCTCTTCTTCATCTTTCTTCTTTCGTCATTGCACATAAAAGTTTCAGAACACATAAAATATATCCCTTTACTAAACATTTTTGTTTTCAGGTTACAAAAAGGCTTAACATTTCACAGTCACAAACAGTACTTTTAAACATTGGTCCAAAACGTTTAAATCTGACAAATTCTTTTTTGGTACTTATGAAACATTGAATTCTGTATTCTTTACAATACTATCATTCTTCAGTTCTGGCCACTTCAAACCATAATGAGAATGAAGAAAGTGGCAACTTCCAGAAAAATAAAGATACCAATGGAAAAACAAAAGATGTTGTGGTACGACATCGTATACATGGAAAACCTCCTTTAAATAGTACATATAAGTAGAATGCAGTGATATATTACAGTATTGTTTGGTCACAGTTTACATTGTTTGGTCATATTCTACATGGTAGCCATAATGGCACTTAACAGAAAAAAATAATCTGTCTTTATACAGAACTGTGGGTAAAAAGGGATGGCAATGCTACTTTGGCTAAAACACTTCTGAAACAAAGCTATGACATGCAGTATGAAAGCCTAAACACGCCATTGTGTGCGTATTTGTATGTAGAAATAGGGAGGAGGAAAGGGGGTGAGGGCAGACGGAAGGGAAAAGAGTTGGCTAAAATTCCACTAGGTTGTGTACTATCAGTAATCATGAACAAAACCAAAACGAGACCTGTGGAGATGTAAAGCATTAATACAGTGTGGACATCAATCATACAGTACCTTTAAATCTCAAAATTTCAACCTTGATTTCAGATTTTGTACAGAGTGCATGTTTCAAAGCCATTCACCTGGTTAAACTGGCCTCCTTTAGCCAACTCTAAGCATACAGAGCTTACGCAATGCGTATATTTTTAGCTGGCTAGAAAAGAATTATCCCAATGTCATATTTAAGCTGAAAGAGCACTACAGCACATCTAGATTTGGTCCTCAAATGTATGCTTGCTATTTTGTCCCCACTTGAATAAATAGTAAGAACACAGTATACAGGCACATTTAGGGACATGCATACTAAACCATTCTACCTATGCCCGTAGTTTGGGTATGTTGCTAAAAAGTAGCACAGTCCTTCCCATGAAAAATTCCATGCTACCCTGATAGTGTACATAAAGGAAGGGACTGGATGGGACAGGGCAGAATGCGGGCATTGCCATCCCATCATGACTAGTGTGGGCATTAATGGCTTGTACTGACCATGCTTGCTGCTTTAGGGATGGTGCGCTTACCACCATCTCCATAGGTGGCATTTAAGTGCACCCACGTACTGACTTGCGCGGTGCCATGTCTTGGGCCCATGCTTTCTGCAGGGCGACGGAAGCACACACTCCCTGAAGTTAGTGCTGACCCCCCTACATTAGTAACACGGCCTACACATGCATGAACATAGGCTTTAGCAACATGCCCCTTAGCGCACATACTTTTCAGTTGTTAATTTTCAAGGGTAGTAACATAGGTAGTTCTCCTCTTTGACAATGGACTGTCTTGTATTTGGGCTACAAGTGCTCATGCACATTGCAAAAAATGTGGACTATTTAAAAACGTCCCCACCCTCTCCACAACCACAATATTATATTTAGGCAGTTACTTGGGAACATCAGTTCTCTCTCTTCTGTTAGAAGGACCAAATTACTGAAAACAAAACATTGGTGTAGTATGTTCATCCTGGGGGAAATACTCAAAATTTTTAAGTTGTAAAATGCATTTTAACCACGTCAGAATGTGCTTTGATTATTGCTTTCTTCCTGTGGTTAAAAATCAATAGGGTTAGGTCGTGGGCTGAGGGGAGGAATACGCACAGAGATGGGATTTTCAATTCACTGTGCATATCTTCTAGCATACACTTTTCATGTTGTGTGCCCTGACCCTCATTTTCAAAGAGATGGATCTACAAGCTTCCTTCAGAGTATCCTTTTTTTCCTCCCCCAAAATTTTATCATGTAGGCCTGTTCAATATTTGTGCCTACTGTACAGTTTAAATAGCATTTGAGTAGGCTTACAAAATAATTTTAGATAACCACAAAGTCCTGGGATGTCCAAAAGAAGAGGGAAATGGCTAGCAATAGAAATATACTATGATTTAACAGACAAGTTAACCTGCTAAAATTATCGATGTGATGAACGTTTAGGTGTACAATTATCATAGATTTTGAAATGCAATAAGTATTCTTAGCCCCCCTGTATTCTGGAATGAAGTTTCTGATTTAATATGCTTTTCTGAAAGGATTAAAATAGTTAGATGTTAGAAAAAGTAGACACATCTGAAAATTCACGCCCCCTAGAAGTTTCCTCAGCTGAGCAGGAAGGAGGACTCAGACTTATCTTCCCCTTGCCTGGTGTTCAGTATTGCTTAGTAGATGGGCGGAAGAATGGATGGCTGGGAACAGCAGCATTTTATTTTCTTGGGCAGGTATGAAGGAAGATGGAGAGGATTTGGCTTCACAGTGTGTGTTCTGTATCTGAGTAGAGAAGACCTGGCTGGCTAGTGTTCATTTTAAAGCCTGTTTTGCAAGCATTAAAGGGCTCATACAATTGCACAACCACATTTGCATATAAAAAGTCCATGCACAGAAAGTGTGCATCTATTTTTTGGCGATCTGTTTGTAGGCATTTCCATGTATTTTCAGTAGAGTGGAGGCGGAGTTACGATGTACATGTTGTAATTTGTTAAGTACAAGTGTAGCGCACACGCACACTCTTATGCCTGCCTTGGAGCAAGTGTAAATGTGTGCATCTGTATTTGGGTGCTGCTGGGGTTAGAACTGGGAATCTATTTTTAAATAGACATATGTGTGTCAACGTTACCTATATAAAATAGACTTAAATTAGTTGAATTTTCTGGATTTTTCACATTGGTAAAATCAGGCCCTAAAATGGCTGGCTGTAGAACACACCTTTTAAATGTTTATTTGCTGTGCCTCCTGACATTCCCCACACTAATCAACAGAAGTGTAATGGGTTGTTAGCACAGGAGATCTCTACAGCCTGCTCCCCCTAAAACCCCAAACATTGGCCTTCCACAACTCCAAGAGCTCTTCATGGCTGCTGACCCTCCTCCTCTTAGAGATATGAGGAGGGGAATTCTATAAATTCCCACACAGTTAATGTGCATGTGGGGCCTATTCTATAAAGCAAAATATGAGTATACTTTGCTTTGTAGAATAGGGGCATAAGTGCTGAGATATATATATGTCAAATCTAGGATCAGTCACTTATATCAACCCTAGACTTAGAGGGTCTTTTACTAACGAGAGCTAAGGCGTTGAACTTAACATGTGATTATCATCAAAACCATGGTGCGTTACTTGCAATACCCCCATGTTAATTGTCGGAGGTGTGGAAAGCATTTCTTTGGGTGGTAAACTGGAGTCCTGTCCCATAAAACAAACTCCGATTTGTTAACTGTTGTTTATTGTGAACCGCAACTGAACTATGGAAGATGCGGTATATAAATCATTGTTAAATAAATAAATAAATAAATAGTGTGGGCTGCATTAGCATGGGTGCACCTAATGACACTTATTGAGGGGTGATAGGGGAACCCATGCTAATGCAGTTAGCACAAGGTGTGAACTAAATGTGCCAAGCTCACCATGCCCACTCTCCGCCCCTGCCACATCCAACTGCACCTTTAACACAGGTTGCAGAATTAGTGGGAGAATCATCCTGTGTTGTCATGACCTGGTAAAACACCCTGCTAGCTCATGACTAGATTTGTAAAGAAGGCATATGAGTTTTAATATTTTATAACTTGTGTGTAAATTTAGGCCAAGCTCCACATCAGTGCCCACCCTAGTGGAGAATGCATGTAATCAGACATATGCGCATGTTTACAGCATAGTGATCACCTAAAGCACATGCTTAAGTGCTCATTTGCATATGCAAGCCCTTTACAATAGGGACTTATGCACATAAATAGCACACAACCTTCCACGTGTCCTTTACAGAATCAGCCCCTAAAAGTCCTTGGGCATACTTAATCCTTCTCCATCCTCCATCAAAGATATTAAAATCCTTTTTTAACCCCACATAGATATTAAAGGCCTTCTGATGCCCACCAATCATCTTGCCACCCTACAACAGAAAAATGGCTTCCTGTCCTCCTTCTGGAATGCACACTCACATGTCCAGAGGAATCATAGTCTTCAACAGCAACAGGGAATGTAGATACCTTTGGCCAGCATGGTCGCTGGTATCATAATTGTGCCAGCTAATGAAGATTTACCATGCAGTCTGATAGTGGGCTTTAGTGACAACAAATAGAAAGATATCAAATTGCACAAGCTTTTAGGAGCTCACATATCTTTTCTTCAAAAGATATCACAACTAAGATTCTAGGTGAGGTTAAGAAGAGTGAATGCATGGATGTGATTTAAAATTGATTAAAGAAACTCAGTGAAAAAAATGCATTATCAGAAAGCCTGAAGGTTATCTATTGATAAGCTTGGAAAAAAGTGCACTGATTTGATGCATCTTCTCTTTCAATGGAAATGCAATCTGCATGCAGAGCATGTAATTTAAAATATGTACATGGGTGAGGGGATTCATGGTTATGACTGAACCAGTACTCTCCAACAACAAACCAGACTAGGGGACTTACTCAACACTTCCAGAATCTGGAGACCAATATTTACAGGTTTCATTTCTGATTACAAATAATTACTATAGCTAGGGGTCATAGCTGCTATTTTGAACCCAGGTGGCAATGGAATAAGAGTGGAGGGGGATCATTCTGCCCTAACTACTAAACCACCGGGGATATCCCAATAAGTACCGTGGTGGGGTGGGGATTCAAGGAGTTGGAGAAAGGGTCGAGTGATGCTCTTTGGGGGGTATCACATGATTGGGGTAGGGATTTGATTGGAGGGTTGGGGCAGCATGAAGGCTTGGAGCTTAGAGTGGGGCAGTTTGGGATGCCATTGAGGGGTTTGGGGCTGTTACTGACAGTTGAGGTGCTTTGCCGCAACTGGGGTTTTCGTTTTAGTTTAGGCAATGGCTGTGCTATCTGCCTGCTGGTAGCATGTGTGTACTTAATGCCACCTCTTAAGGTGGCATTAAATGCACTTGTGCTATTGGCAGATGTAATAATTAGCATGCAATAATGTGCCATGCATTGTCTGTGCTGTCTATGCCCATTCTCTACCCAGTTCCCAATTTGCAAAATCTTAAACAGCACAGGGGACTGTGCTAACAGCCTACATGAAAACAAGTGTTAATGTTTAAAACACTTTAGTAAACTTTCCTCTTAGGCTCCTAAATTAGGTTCTTAAATTTGCCCCTGTGTTAAGCCAAACATCTAAATTTAGGCCTGCTGTTCATTTTTCTAGATTTATGAGCCTAATTTAGGTGTCTAGTGCTTAAAACCATTGCTAAGCTTTTAACCTTCGCCCCCTCCCGACACTCATTTTTTAGGCTCCTAGGTTTAGGAGCTTAGTTACATTTTAAGCATAAATTTAGGTACTCAACCCTCGTACATTTTCAAAGAGGCCAATTTAGGAGTCTGACTCTATCGTTTGTTGCTTCTTTTACATTCTCTTAAAAAAGACATTTTTTATAAATGTATAATTAGGGATGATCCCCCCTTGTTTTATCACCCTCCTCTTTTTAGCATTTTACTTTTTTAATATTCTATTTTTTGTGTTCTATTTCATTGTTTTACTCTATTACTTTTTTGTTTGACAATCCTTCATTGTTTTTGATTGCTTTATGGGACTTTAAAGCTCCCTTCTTCCCTTTCCTCTCCCCCCCCCCACACCATCTTCCCCCCCATCCCTCACGTGAATAGGTAGAGTCTTATCTTATTGTTATTTTTGAGGTACTAAGATCAATATACATTAATGAGCAACAGGGACATATTAGTTTTGAAATATATATATATATAGAAACAATCAGGGTCATTCTGAACTGCAAATAAGCCGTTTGCAAGTATGTTGGGGACATGCGCCTAGCGGTGATGTCTAGACAGTATTCCGAATGTGGGCCTAAATGCACGTAAGAAAGAGATGTGCGTATATCACTGGACGTGGGCGCGGAGTGGCGAGACGTGGGTGGGGAGAGGGAGGGTGCAGGTGTGGCTGGTGGCAAAAACATCTAGCGCATAATCCGTTCAGACCCATGTACGTGTACTAGATTGTCCATGGACGTCTATGTTATACCTGCTAAAACGTGGAACAGAAATAGAAGGAATAAAAGAAAGTAAAGAAATGATATAAAGTAAAGCAGGACATACTGCCCTGAGCCCCACTGCAGCCCAAAGAGATATATGGCGGTGACACTACCTGTCTGCCTGCTATTTCAGAGTGCCCAGGATGCAGATGTACAGATCATAATACACACAGCAGGGACATGTAGAAGGTGCAGGAGAAGGAACAGGCAGTGCCAGAGAAACAGGGGCAATGGATACGTATGTCCACAGTGACTGAGGCAGAGGGAAATACAGAACCCAACAGGGGCATGAATAAATGTGTAATGTCTGCATAAAACAAGGTAACATGCGCACAACCAACACCAGTGCCCAACCAAGCCGACCCCACACCCCCAGGTACCTCCCAACAGCAAAATACAGACTGCTCCTACCCCACCCAACCCCTATCCCACCATCCTGCACCCTCAACCCACCACCATGAACCCCCACCCCACCCCCCAACCCTGGCAACAGGCAGGCAATCTAACCCAGACCTACCTCCACCCCCCATGTACCCTGACCCGCCTCTGACCCCTCCCCTGCCCAAAGGAGACACCACTGGACCCCAGTGGTTGGCCAATGGGTAATGAGGGCAATGGCATGCTCCCTGAGACCGGGCTTCTGCTGCTCTCCCTACTGGTCTCCCCATGTGCCTCATAGAATGGTGGGAAGACAAGCGAGAGCCCACACCCTAGGGCATAGGGCCCAGGATGCAGTACTGCCACATGCTGGTGGACCCCGACACAGATGCTGCCTGTGCGCTGCCAGTGTATGGCAGGGCAGATGGTTGAGGCACACCAGCACTGGCAAGAGGCAAAATAGCAGCAGCTGGTGTTGGAGGCATGGCCACAGAAAGCAGCACAGGTGCAGCAATGGGGACAGGTGCAACCTGTGGCCTGCTCAACAAGGCAACCAGCAGGTCGATGTGTGCCCCAAGGTGGCACATTGAGGCATTCAGGTGATCAGCTGCTGCAAGCTGCTGTTCCTGGACTGCCAATAGCCATTCATGAAGGGCCAATGGCTGTTCCTGCAGTGCCACAGTGCACCTGAGGAGTTGTAGCTTTTCCCAGGCATGCACCTCGTGGCCCTCCTGCTGGGTGAGCAGATGCTCAGTGTAGTGCACCAGCTGTCCATAGGTACATGGGTGGCGCTGCCCATGGCAACCACTGCCGATGGGCTGGAGTTGGGCTCGGGTGATGGCGCGAGCTGGTTCTCAGTGTCCCCTGAGCTAGTGCCCTCAGGCTCTGCACCTCCGGCCGGCTCTGCACCCCCATCCACAAGGGCTGAAGGCTAGGAGGCATCCCCCTCTGGTGGCTCCATAGCCCTGTCCACTGACTGTGGCAGTGGAGGATTCGGTGGCAGTGAGGCATGCATGGGGTCAGCACTGGGTCCAGCATCCGTGGCAGAACCTGCTGAGAGAAGGATGACCAAGCTAATGTGGACCCCCACATACAGCAACTCACCCCCACCCACATGGACTGCAGTGTTGCAATAAGGCCCCAAGGACACCACACCACAGAGGTGGAGGGGCAGCTGGGAGAGTGCAATGCAGACCAGGGAGGTCCTGCCACCACAGAGCCATCCGGTGAGACAGCAGAGGGAGATGTGACAGTGCAACTGGCCATGCATGCCCCACCCCAAACCAGAAGGGACATGTGTGAGAGAGGCAGTGGGTGGTTCAATGGGTCCCCACACCATGAGCGCAGGCCCGGGGTGGCTACATGCAGCAGGTGAATGGCAGCACAGACATGTACCTTGGACCGGTGGGAGCTGTGAGATGTCCACGTCCCCCAATGTGGCAGCATCTACAGTGGCTAGGACCCGCTGTTCTAGTTCAGTGAGGCGCACCCCCTGACTGTCTGGGCCCACAGCACATGCCTTCCTGCATGTGTCACGTCACACTGGCCGCCACTTGCGCTTCATATCCTCGATGTCCCAGTTGTTGTGGTAAATGGCGCTCAACTTGCAGCATATGGCAAGCCACCTGCGCTGCCTCTCACAGGCACCTACACAGGCCTTGTCGGTGCCCATGAGGACCCTGAGGTTGGCCAGAACCTCCTCAGTGAGAAGGGTCTGCTCCCCGTCACTTAAATTATGCTTCCTGGAGGACATCTTGGGAGCCATGGCAGATAACACAGCAGCTCTTGAATGGTAGTACCTTCAAGGCAAGCAGTATTGGAATAATAGCGTTTCACAGAGACGTGACTATGCAGGCGTTACACATTTTATAGCGAATGGACATACAGCACCGTAGACGTCCAAATGCGTGGAATATGGAACACAACTGTGCGTGTACACGCACACACACGTCGACATTTGCTGCATAACGTATAAATACATGTGCAGCTCCACACGCCTTTCTTATCCCATGAGCAATGTGTCTACGATGACATGTGAGCTGACATACTGGAAGATACTGGATTCTACAGCCATACTGCAACTGACATGGTAGGTACCACGGGTCAATGATATGACTGGGAAGGTATGTGTGCTGGGGCCTGTGCCCCTGATGTATGTGTGCAGTGCCAGTGGCCCTGTGGGTGACAGTGGCATGCATCAGCCTGAGTGCAGAGGTCAGGTGCCCTGTGCAGGCACACACCACAGGGCAGGCTGATGTGGGCATGGGGCTGTCTGGGGCAGGGGTTGACTGGCTTGCATTAAGATGTTCCAGACAAATCCATCATTTAAGGGTTTATAGAGCAATATCACCAATAAAAATAGAACAATTGCCCAAATTAATGCAAATACTGATATAATCTATTTTCATATACCAAAAGTATGATCACAAAACCATTATCAAAAAATGTGTTGTTATCTCAAAAAGCATATAATGATATTTTTTTGTTAAGGATCTGGGTCTCAGAATGAATGGGGGAGGGTAGCTACAGGCCACAGTTGCTGAAAAGCCTGAGAAATCCCTTACCCCTTCCTTACATCAAGGACCCTTGCAATCCATTTTTTTCTTTTTTTAACCTAAAAGTCCAGTAAATAACTGTAATTATTGAAAAGCAGATTTAAAGAATTTATGAGCTCTGCAGACTCTTTTCAGCTTATGACATCTGGTGAAACTTTTCGTCGTTAATGATATTTTAAAGAAGAGACTTCTGACTTTCAAAAGAAATCCAAACAACTTATCTGTTAGTAATCAGAAGAAATCAGAACAGCCTCTTAGCTCCTGACGCAGACTAATAGCGCTGTTGCGTTTCACCGCTGCTGCGGTTTCATCGGGGAAAGTGTTACTCTCTCGGCGTGTCATGCAAGTTGTTTTTAAATCTCAGTAAATGGCTTCAGAAAACAGAAAATATAAATCAGTATTAGAATGCATGTTAATAACAGATATGGTAAGGATCGGTCCCTTTACTTATATAGACCAAATGTAAGGCTAACTGTTGAATTTCACGAACAAAGCTGAAGACTTTACCTTACAAAGTGAGGATCAAAGACAAAAAACGCCGCGCATGCGTGTCAAAGAACATACACGGCCCTCTTATAGGCAGTTAAAAGGAGGAGGAGGGAAACCCAACCAATCCACTGTCCACTCCAAAAAAATTTTTTTTTATTAAATGGATTAAATAGTCGACTATACCATCCTAGAAGGCAGCCATCTAATAAATACATTCTACGTTATTCTGGTGAAAACCTGTTTTACATACACACTGACCAATCTATTTGGGAATTGACTCCTCCAGGGCTGACTGTTTGTAGACGGTAGATCCAACATTGTTCATTCAATAACAGACTTTGGCTTCTGGTTTTACCTGTCGACCCCTTAAGGGTCTGATCTATACAAAAACAACGAAGCTGATCGAACTGGTGGTGTAAAGCAAGACAATGAGCCACTAACTATTGTTAATGTTGGAGCGTATAGCCCAGTTGGTTCTTTTTCGGAATTTTTTTTTGTTTGAAAAGGTTTTATACCAGCAGACAGCTGGGGTTGCAATGGGGGCCACGGTAGCCCCATCGGTAGCCAATTTATTTATGGCTGAGTTTGAGGAGAAGTGGCTATATTCATCTGAATTTTGGCAATTTATTCCGTTCTGGGGCCGCTACATAGACGATGTATTTATGCTGTGGACAGCCTCCGAAGCTCAATTTCAGGTGTTCTATCAATGGCTCAATCAGTATGATCCCAATATACGTTTTACTAGCACCAGTGCTTCTGATAGTATTACATACCTTGATTTAGTAATTTGCAGAGGTACATCATCATGGGAAACCACTGTATTCAAGAAGGAAGTAGCCAGAAACGCATTATTGCATTACAAAAGTGCACATCCCATTCCGCTTAAAAATAGTTTACCGTTTTCTCAATTTTTGCGTTTCCGACGAAACTGCTCAGATTTACAAGAATTTCGGTTCTATTCAAAACATCTGCAAAAAATTTTTTATGATCGAGGATACCCGAGAGGGGTAGTGCAACAAGCTTACACCCGTGCACTATTCAACAACCGGACTCTGTTATTACAGGAGAAGCGTTCAGAAAATGTCAAAGAAGATCATATTAATTTCGTTTCTACATTTTCTCCGATAAGTATGAAATTGAAGAAGATCTTAAACCGGCATAGTAACATTCTTAGCCATTTACCAGGATTGGAAAATAAATCCATTCGATGTGTTTGGCAACGCAATAAAAACCTTAAAGAATTATTGAGTCCCACAGAATTACGCCAACCCCACCACACTACATTCTCAGATACCGCAACTGTTCCGACTGGCCATGTCAAATGTGGAGACTGTGCTATTTGTAGTATCACCTTGGAACTCACACAATTTGTCTACCATGGGATTACATATTCCATACGCAACCAGACAGATTGTACCTCCACGTTTGTGGTGTATGCTATACAATGTCCCTGTCAGCTTCTATACATAGGCAAAACAACTCGAGCATTTAAAATACGTATGGGAGAACATCGTAGTCACCTCCACTGTCAGAAACTGGAAACGCCAATAGTGGCTCATTGTCTTGCTTTACACCACCAGTTCGATCAGCTTCGTTGTTTTTGTATAGATCAGACCCTTAAGGGGTCGACAGGTAAAACCAGAAGCCAAAGTCTGTTATTGAATGAACAACGTTGGATCTACCGTCTACAAACAGTCAGCCCTGGAGGACTCAATTCCCAAATAGATTGGTCAGTGTGTATGTAAAACAGGTTTTCACCAGAATAACGTAGAATGTATTTATTAGATGGCTGCCTTCTAGGATGGTATAGTCGACTATTTAATCCATTTAATAAAAAATTTTTTTTTTGGAGTGGACAGTGGATTGGTTGGGTTTCCCTCCTCCTCCTTTTAACTGCCTATAAGAGGGCCGTGTATGTGCTTTGACACGCATGCGCGGCGTTTTTTGTCTTTGATCCTCACTTTGTAAGGTAAAGTCTTCAGCTTTGTTCGTGAAATTCAACAGTTAGCCTTACATTTGGTCTATATAAGTAAAGGGACCGATCCTTACCATATCTGCTATTAACATGCATTCTAATACTGATTTATATTTTCTGTTTTTTGAAGCCATTTACTGAGATTTAAAAACAACTTGCATGACACGCCGAGAGAGTAACACTTCCCCTGATGAAACCGCGGCAGCGGTGAAACGCAACAGCGCTATTAGTCTGCGTCGGGAGCTAAGAGGCGGTTCTGATTTCTTCTGATTACTAACAGATAAGTTGTTTGGATTTCTTTTGAAAGTCAGAAGTCTCTTCTTTAAAATATCATTAACGACGAAAAGTTTCACCAGATGTCATAAGCTGAAAAGAGTCTGCAGAGCTCATAAATTCTTTAAATCTGCTTTTCAATAATTACAGTTATTTACTGGACTTTTAGGTAAAAAAAGAAAAAATGGATTGCAAGGGTCCTTGATGTAAGGAAGGGGTAAGGGATTTCTCAGGCTTTTCAGCAACTGTGGCCTGTAGCTACCCTCCCCCATTCATTCTGAGACCCAGATCCTTAACAAAAAAATATCATTATATGCTTTTTGAGATAACAACACATTTTTTGATAATGGTTTTGTGATCATACTTTTGGTATATGAAAATAGATTATATCAGTATTTGCATTAATTTGGGCAATTGTTCTATTTTTATTGCATTAAGATGTGGCAGGGCCTGACCATATGGCATCTCTATGCACTAGACCACCCCCAACATTTGCAGCCCCATGCCCAAGCAAACTGCACCATGGTCACTGTACAGGGGTGAACATGTTCGGACCCCATGCCTGTAGGGGTGTTGTCACCAGCACCTGAACACCTAGATGCAATGGCATGTGCGGAGCAAAAGACACTCTAGCAGTGCACATATGGGGGTGCACCCGATCCTTATAGGCATGTCCACAGGCAATATGTGACCATGCAGCAGTGCGTTGTGGACAGGCCACCCACTGAGTGCCCTGGTAGCATGTGCATAGGGGAGGGTGTGGGGCCAATGGTTTAGTGCATCTCCTGCCCCACTGCCACCCACAAGGGGGCATTGGGGGGGATGTTAGGTGGCACTCCCCCGGGGCCCGGACTGACCATAGTCCTTGTTCATCTTCCCACAGGTTTCAGGGGCAGCAGCCAGATGTCTGAGGATGGCACAGCAGAGGTCCAGAGCCACGTTTTCCATTGTCCTTCTGATGGTCATTGACCACGAGCGCCAACACCCATATGCAGGGTCCCCAGGCCCCATGAGTGATGAGCTGTGCTGAACCTGGTATAGATTTGACCGTGAGGCAATCCATGATCTGTGTCAGGAGCTGGGACCATAGCTTGTTACACAGGCAGGACACAGTGCCTGTCCATGTGAAGGTGTTTGCAGTTCTGGCCTTCCTGGGGACAGGCACATTCCAGTCTGTTGTGGCAATGGCAGCTGGGCTGAGTCAGGTGATGGTGTGCACAGCATCAGCCAGTTCCTGGATGCCTTCGTGGGGCATGCTGCACATTAAATTACCTTCCCATGCACCCCACAAGCAGCAGCAGCAGACCATGCTGGCATTAAGCGAGATCACAGGGTTCCCGTCCATCCTTTGGGCTATTGACTGTACATATGTGACCCTCTGTCCACCGTGCCTGCATGAGGCAGCATACAGGAACCGGAAGGCCTACCACTCCCTGAATATGCAGGTCATCTGCAACGCCTGGATGGAGATCCTGGATGTCATGGCACGCTTCCCTGGCTTGTGCCACGATGCCTATATCCTGGCCCAGTCAGGGATACATGCGGACTTTGAGAACCGTACCTTCACCAGTGGCTGGCTGTTTGGTGGGTGGACATAGGATAGCGTCTCATGCACATGCATGCATATCCCCAGAGGCAAAGGGACATGGTCAGTCATGTGCAGGCAGGCAGGCCATTCCCACAGGGGGGCCACACCACAGCTGTGGGTTGCCCATATGTGGCGGGGGGCCACTTGCACCCCTGCCATCGCATGGTCACCAGGGGGGCCAACTACAGTCACTGCACGAGTGTTTTGGGAGCTGTTCAGCTGTGGGGACACACAGGGATCAGGGCTAGCCGGTCCCAGGCATGGGGTGTGGCACCACATAGCACGGTTGCAGTGCACATGTATGTTGGCCCTTGTGGGGTAGCATGTGGTACATGGATATGCCGACATCTGCATAACAGGCCATGGTGCAACATGTTGACATTCCTGCCACTGTTCTCTGCAGGTGACAAGGGACACCCCTTGTCAACCTGTGCACACCTGAGGTGGTCAGATACAACCAGTCACACCAGCAGATCCGCTCCATCAGTGAGCGGATATTTGGCCTGCTGAAGAGCTGCTTCTGTTGCCTTGACTGGTCTGGTGAGGAGATGCTCTATGCCCCAGCCAATGTGTGCAGGATATTCCTGGCATGCTGCACAACTATGCCTGTGCCAGAGGCAGCTGGAGCCTGATGCATCAGTCAGCGAGTCCAAGGGCGAGGTGGATGACATGGTGGCCTTCCAGCCATCCAATGGTTCTTTCTACCGATGTGCTGTGGTGACAAGGAGGCCCCTCATGGAGATGAATTTTATGTGAGGTAGGCTGCCCTTGCTGGTGGAACTGGGGGGTGGGTGGCAGGGCTGGGCATCAGCAGACAGGCTGTGTGCACACATCTAGGTTTGCTGTCCCATGAGTCATTCCAGCCACTGCAGGCGGTCATCACCCCCCCACCCCCATATGTCAATGCGTGCTTCTGGTCCCGGGTGTACAGCCCCCCCCAACCACACACAGGGTGCACCCCTACCCCCATGCAGGCACCCCAACACAACCAGGTACGTGTTCCACCACACAGCCACACCAGTGTTGTGTCTCCCCCTACCCCCGTGCAACACTGGTCTACACACACTGTCCAGCCCTGGCCATCTGCAGCCACACCCATCTGCAGCCCCAGCTCATCCAGTGCATGGGGACATCTGGTGCGGCACCGCCGCATCCCTTGTACTCCTGCCCCAGCTGGCTTGGCAACCGGGAATGGCCGCCCTACCACTGCAGCCAGTGGCAGACCGACAGGCCCAGTGTGTGCAAGGGGGGCACCCACCCAGGCACCCCTTTTCCCCCCTCCCATACACAGTTCAGTGGCATGCACCCCCCACCTACCTTTATGGCTGTCCGTGCCTTCTGTCCCCTGCCGTCTCAGGGGACATCTTCCACCTCTCCACCTCAGAGGTGTAATAGGTTACCTGTACAGCCTCTGACTCTGGACGTACAGGGCTGATATCTGTATCAGCCCTTTATAACCAGGGCCACAGACGGCCCACTGCCCACCCTACCTCCACCACTGCCCTGTCCCTTTCTCACACCATGTACGTACTAAGATGTTAGTCGTGGTTGGCAGAGGGGGCCGAATGGCGGGAATGGATGTCCCGTTGAGACATCTATCCCTGCTATGCAAGCCTCAGATTGCCTCCCATGTGGATATACACACAGACACGGTGTGTCATGGTTACTTGGTTTTATTTATGGCACAGCAGCATACTTACACAGACGGCCATGTGCTGAACCAGTAACCCCCCAATAATAGCCACCTAGTTCCAGCACCTCATTCCATTGGCCCGTGTGGGAACAGGAGCGCCTCTGTGAGCCGCTGCACTGCCTGGGTAAGGACCTGGAGGTCACCCCTGATGCTCTGCAGGTGCTCCGCTATGCATTCCAGGGGCTCCGCTGCTGCAGGGGCCTGCTACACAGCACCCATGGTGCCCGCACCATGCTGCTGTGGGGTGCCAGCCTATGCCTCCTAAGCAACTGCCGTGGTGCACAGCAGCATGGCCATCTCCAGCTTGTTGGGGCTACACAGGTCCCCTACCCCCGGTTCATGCTCCTCCCCATCCCTCCCTCCCTCCACCCCTGCCTCTCCTCTCTACACCCTGCCAGCTCCTGTGCCCTCCCTCTATAACCCTGCCCCCTCCCGTTCCCTTGCTCCACCCCCTGCCTGCTCCTATCCCCTCCCCTCCCCTCCCTTTCTGCTCCCAAAACTGCTACCCACCTTCTATCCCCCCAACTGGGTGTCCCTGATTTCTCCCTCCTCCAGGGACTCCTCTTCCAGCCCCACTGCTTCTCCGGGTCACTCCCTCAGGTGTATCCTGCCTCCCCACCCTTGGCCCTGCTGTGCCTCCCACTGTAGAGTGCCTTGCCGAGATCCCATGGTACCATCCTGTCCCTCCCCCTCAGGGAAGCAGGGCACCTCCATGAGGGTGAGGGTGTGGACCTCATCCCCACTCCCCCTGATGGGGAGATGCTGGATAGCACTATGGGGCTTGCTCTCGCTGAGCTGTCGGTCTCCACGGTGGCCAGGCTGTGGGGGCTGGCTGCTGCTCATCCCCCTCCTCTTCCGCCTCCTCATCCTCTGCTTCCTCCCTATCTTCATCTTCTTAATCCTCCTCCTCCTCTGCCATGGGGAGAGGGGTGAATCCTCGACCAGAATGGCTGTGTATGGGATGCAGAGAGGTGGCTGTTAGTTACAGTGGGTGGGGGTACCCAGCTGTCATGTCCCCATTGTCAGACACTTCCCCATGCTCTGTCTGTTGCCCCTGCAGTGCCCAGCCACTCCAGCCCTGTTCCATGCTGCATGTCATGGCTCCATTTCTGTGCCAGACCTCCTCACTCACCTGGCTCCCGCTGCAGCTGCTGCTAGAGTCTCACCAGCATCCACAGGCACGTGCAGCATATGGCCTGGAAACGCACCAGGTAGGCCTCCAACAAATGCAGAATGTGGAAACGTCTGTGGAGGCAGGAGGGAGGTATCTTACATATGCACGTCTTTTTCTCCCCCCAGGTCTGTTGCTTCAGCCACCTACCTGCCATACCACCAGCTGCATATACTGGACTCTGTCACATCATGCTGCACATCTCCAGTGCTACCTCACACCCCAGTCTGGGGCTTGCCCTGGCCCCCAAGCCTTCTCTGTCCTGTGTGCTTACATTGCTGAAAAGACGGGCCATGGGCTGAGGGGGCAACAGGGACAGTGCTGCCTGCAACATTCCTCTGGGACCCTGCTGCATTTGCTGCCTGCCTTGTGGTGCACATCGTGGGCCTTGCATGGTGGTTTCAGACCTGGCAGCTGATATGTCCAGTTCTATGGTTGCCGAGTATGCATTTGGGCTGCAGCACTTCAGGGGGGTACTATCGTGTGTGTGATGTGGTACCTCTGTACACATTTCAGGGATGGGACCTAGCCGTGATTGTGTCTGCTGCTCTTACCAGGTCTAGTCAGGTAGGACAGGCAACAGCTGCTGGTACTGGATGCTTGGGTGCATTGGGTGAGGTATGGCAACAGGTAGTGGTGATAGTGCCTCTATATACAGTGCATTGCAAAGGTGTCCTGTTTTGTCACATTACAACTTGCGGACAGATACTCCCATCTCCGCTGTGAATCTTTGCAGCTTCTTCAGTGTTCTCCTTGGTGTCCTTGTGGCATCTCTGTTTTATGCCCTCCTTGCCTAGTCTACGGGTTTTGGTGGGTGGCCTTCTCTTGTCAGGTTTGTCATGGTGCCATGTTCTTCATATTTTGTGTTAAGTGGGGTTCATGGTGCTTCATGGCATAGTCTGTCT
This sequence comes from Ichthyophis bannanicus, assembly GCA_033557465.1. Lineage (NCBI taxonomy): Eukaryota > Metazoa > Chordata > Amphibia > Gymnophiona > Ichthyophiidae > Ichthyophis > Ichthyophis bannanicus. The sequence continues at coordinate 227,321,152 of CM066038.1, forward strand.
TTGGGATATTGATTTATAATGCAGCTCTGATCTCTACTTCTCCGCAACTTTGTCTCTGACCTGTTTGGAGTGCTCATTGGCTGACCTGTTGCTTGCTTAATGGTGTTGCAGAGTCCAGGCCTTTTGTAACAGGTATATTTGTACAGGCATCATGTGCCAGATCATGAGGCACTGCTTGCATGCAGGTGGACCCTGCTGCCCTCATTATGTGACATCTGTGGTTATTTGGCTGGACCTGCTCTTCTTTAGGGGTTTCATGGACAGGGTGTTGGAAACATATGCACTCACACCGTTTCAGGTTTTACTTGTATTTTCTGTATACAAGGTATTGTATTGTCCTTTCACATCACCACTTTTGGCTATTCTATTAGGTCCCTTACCTAACATCCAAGTGACCCCCCATCTTCATTCCGGGTTGTACATCATGTGACAAAACGGGACTGACAACAAGGGGATGCATACTTTTGCAGGCCACTGTGGGTCTTTGGTGCATCCACATTTGCAGTTTTCTATGCAATTCTGGTACCCGCCCCTTCAAATGGATGATCACAGGTTGGGGATGTTACAGGGGGTGGCTATGAATATGGTTGGGGTTCTAGATATTGGCCATCTAGACTGACCCATGGATCTTATAGGTATATGTTGGCGGGCAGCAAGTTGGCAGTGCTATAACTGCAACATTTGTATACCTCCATGGCATGTATGCACAGGTTGGGAGCCTCCTTTGATTGTCAGCATGCTCTGCTGCAAGATGTCAGTGGATGGGAATGGTGGGGGATAAACTCAAGTGTAGTATGCAGGGATGTTTCTTTGTAGACACAGTGGTGGCTGCACGGGATAGTTTCCCATTGGAGGTGGTGGTGCTGTGGACAGTATCAGACTTCATAGGGCATGGGGCAGACACAGGGTTCGCTCAGGGGACTGTTCTGGTGGTTGATATTGCAGGGCATCTAGGTTCAGCCATGTGTTCTTTTCTTGCCATCATGTTTCTACAGTGCTGTGCTTTGGCTGACAGTATTGGGCCATGTTGCTGCATTGTTGTACACAGTAGGTGTGTTTCACTGTGTTCATGCTTCATTTCCATATGTGCTTTCCCTTTTGTCCTTTCTGCATGCATTGCCACCTTGTCTTTCTCTTGGCCATTGTGTTTCTGTTTGCTTGTTTCCTGTGAGGGCCCAATGTTGTATGTTTTATAGTCATTTGGTCATATGCTGGGTCCAGCTAACCCTTGCTCCTTTTGTACTTTTACTTTGCAGCTACTTTCTGGTTCTTTGCAATGTTATTGTCCCACCACATGCATTTCCCATGCCTCCCCCCTTTCCTGCTTTAACCTACATGGCATGTATGCACAGGTTGGGAGCCTCCTTTGATTGTCAGCATGCTCTACCTGCAAGAAGTCAGTGGATGGGAGTGGTGGGGGATAAACTCAAGTGTAGTATGCAGGGATGTAGGGTAGTCCTGATGTGCTCCCAGCCCCTGCCTGCTGCAGCTAGGGCTGGCCATTTGTGTGCCATGGGGAGCAGGGCACGCTCATTCTCTATTACCAGCCTGCAGAGCACGCTAGTCTCTGCCTCCGAAAAGTTGACCTGGCAAGTAGCCATTTTCTAAGGTGTTATATGGGTCTTATGATGGTTGGGAGGGGGTACTCACTGCATCCTATTTCCTGTTGCACGTGGGAGACAGTGCAGGTGAGAACGTTTTCGAAAGTACATGCCTGAAGCATAGTTCCCAACTTGCACATCTGAGCTGCACATGGACAAGGCGCTTGTCTGTACACATGCTACACATTTAATGGCATAGATGGCCAGCGGCATATTCTGTGCACTGCTGCACGTCGTTGCATTCGGGCACGGAATTCTATCTTTGTTGGGGACGTACACGTATTGTGCGTTTACCTCTGCCCAGCATGTCTTTCTCTGTATCGCCCCTAATGTGTCCAATATAATAAATCAAGTTTCAATATGGGTTCTGCAGTTACCATGATAACTGTCAAGCCAGCAGGTATGGTGTTACATAGCATTTAAAAATGGCCATCATACCAGCCGATGGGATTATTCATGCCGAAGCTGCAGGGCGGTTATAAGTTTGGCGTTTCATCGAGAGGTAATGTACACATTTGCCAAAATTCGCTACAGCTGTTAGGATGTTCATTTCCTGCTCAGAGTACTTATGACTTGGAGATGGATGAAAGTGCTAGCTATTTAAATGTGCTGGGGTTTACTTTACAGTATCAGTCGATGTATTTAAAGCCCACTGAAGCACAATGGCAGTGAATGTTTCAATGGATGCATCGGTGGGCTGGGGTTCTAGATAGTGGGTAGGTCTACTAGATTAGAAATTGCTGCACATCACAAATAGATATATTAGTATCTTTTATATTTTTAGACTCATGCAAATATGTTAATTAGCCTGATATCATAGGGCTTATACATGTGATTTACTCCATCAATTTTGTAAGAGCTTCTTTTGCATTTTGTTTACAGTTGGTAAAAGTGCTGTCACACATAAATACATTAGTGTGCCACAATTGGGCACTTGTGTGTTCACACCAGTATTTTACTGTAAGTTTTTTCTTTTCATTTTTATTTATGTGCACTGTTTTTTGTGTATATTTAATCAGAGTTTCTCTTCTGATTCAGGACTCAGTATGTTCCTTCTACCAATTATTTATTTATAATCTTCATTTTTATGATATGTCTGTCTAGTAACATAACTTTTATGGGATGTTTCATTCAGTGTTATTACTGTCTCTATATGATGATCTCAAATGGTTCCCCTTTTTTCCATATGATATTGAGAGTTAATTCCCTCTTTTGTGATGATTACTTATCACCTTTTGGCTACATACCCTGATTGTATTTAAAAGTTATTTCTGTGGTAACATTATCTTCAAATAGGTTTCTTCCTATATGTTCTATGTTCCCATATTAGATGGTCCTCCTCTGTAGGTTTTACTCTCCTTCATACATATTGTGATATTATTTATATTTATGTTTTTGTGTCTCCCCTTCTTCATCAATTATTTATTTATGGGTTTTAATATTTATGGATTTTAAAGTTTTGTTTACTTGAACTGTTACATATCTTTTATATTATGTTTTACAATTTTGTTTTTATGTTTGAGGTTCATACCCCTGATGAAGGTGCATGCCGAAACAGCCATGTAGGATTGAACAAATAAAGTTTCATTGCTCCTGGTACTGTATCATGAAGGGATAATTGGAATAAAGGGATAATCAGCTCAGATCTGCTTTATATGTTTGCCTTATGATTGCATATATGTCTGCCTTATAACTGCACTCTGGCCTGTTTGAAACATACACAGCAACATATGGTTGGCACAAAACAGGTGGGCAACAGGAAAAGAGTACATGCAGCTTACTACTGTTATAAAGCCTAAAAAAAGCTATACTTTGGACAGAAGTGTCCAAGGACATAAGCCTAGGTTCAAACAGGTCAAGCCAGGAATTCAACTAATGCTCTTGCCCTGAAGGTTTCAATTGGTGCCAGCAGATGGAAAAATACAGGAGGAGGCAGAGGGCTATGATTGATTGCATAGATAGGCAAGCCTTGATCAGCAGATCCAGCTGCATAAACATAGGAGGCCCTGGGAAAGAGTTTTGCAGGAAGCCTGCAAACACCTAAGAATTTATGCTGAATTTGCTGAAACTATTTCGAATTTGAAGCAGAGAGGTGTATATATAAGACAGCAATTTTAGAGGGTCTTGGGCAGTTCTTTTCTCCCCTTGCAGAGAGAAGGCTGCCCCGCTGTCCCTCAGACAGGCACTTGCTATCTGCATCTATAACCATTTGTTTGCTGTGCCAAATAAAAAGTTTCTTTGTAGCTGAGCAACTGTTGTCTGAACTGTTTATTTGTAATTGGGGAGACTTTGTAGGTGGACCCGGCCTACAATCAAAATAAAGTTTTTAATACATATATTGTCTAGAAGCAGAACTTGTAATGTATGGGGAGAAGTGGTTCCAGGACTTGAAGCGCTAGCCCATTAAGCTATAAGCGACCGCTAGCATCCCTAGCTGTGACAGTGTAAAGATTTGTGCCCTGCTAGGCCTAAATATGTGTGCCTATGTTATAAAAGCACACATGGAGCACCTAGTTAGGACTTGGAATATCCTGGTTGAGACATGTCTGTTTGAAACACTGGTCATGGCACTTAAATAGTTCATATATGCTCAGTACCACAATCCATAGAAGCAGCAATGCTGAATACATGTAGATCATGCTGATGATCACACTTAAAAAAAAATGTAGACACTGCTACCATTTAAAATTAATCCATTTCTGGTTCATATAAATGCTTATTGAGTCTAATTTAAACAATGCAAAGTGGGATAGATTCTATCATAAATCCTTTTGTTAAGTAGAGAAAAGCACAATATTGCCTGGGTCCTTTATTATAAGAACAATGTTTAGACGGTGGTTCCTAAATCTGGCCTTAGGGACCCAGCCAATGAGGTTTTCAGGATATTTGCAATGAGCATACATTAGAGCGATTTATATGCACTATCTCCATTGCATGGAAACTTCTCTCAGGTTTATTCATTATGAATATCCTGAAATCTGACTGGCTTGCGGTCCCGCAGATCCACTGGTCTAAACTACAGGGCCTTTCTAGAAGGAATGAGCACTTAACATGAACCATACTTTGAAACACTAAAAGATTTTCAGCATATGGATCTACATCCAGAACCAAGGGCCCTAAATAGTATAAAGTTCAGAGCATGGAATGAGCTCTATCCTGCAATAAGTATCCGGTTACAAGGACTGCTGCTTTTGTGGTGATCTGAACAGCCCACTGTTTACTGGCAACTGGAGCCCCTATTGCCTACATGACACTTTTGAAAGTTTTTAAGAGATAGATTAGATGAAAAGAGTGTTGCTTTAGCTTTAAGCATGATGCTCTTTCTATCACTGTATTTGTCCTGGAGGAAACTGTAATTTTTATAGATCATGAGATCCTTTACTGGGCTAACAGAGATATTGTAGATCATGAGACCTGACTGCAAGACTGATTTCCCTTGAAATTCCTTAGGGTATTTTTATGCAACTAGAGTGAGAGTGGAAAACAGTAGCTCTGTTTGGACTGTAAATGTAGAGCATCTCTCACTTAAAAAGGCTTTTGATTACAAATGGATACAAACAGGAATGAACAAAAGCAACAATAAAAGATCATGAGGTAAAGTATATATGGAAAATGTATAGCAGACACTGGAAAACCTCATTTCTGCCGATCCATTTTAAACTTTAGCAACTGTGCAAACCTCTCCCACTTCCCTCCCAAAAACCAAAACCAAATAAAAAAGGAGGCTGTGTGTGGGGGGGGGGGGGGGGGGGGTGGACATTGAATGATAAAGATAAATTATAGAAATTTACAATCCTGTATGCTGCTAATACAGCACTATCTCTGATTACAAAACATCTGTGCTTTCTGCACAATGTTATCATACAGACATCGTGGAATCTATGGAACGTTGCTCGAGCAATAAAGGGGACGTACTGAGTGGCTGAGCCAAACACATTCTCTGGAATGCCAGAGTTTAGTCTAGACTCACATTAATCTATTAAAATAAAGTTTAAATATGCTTAGGGTTTGATTCATCCATTTTTAGAGGCTGGGAAGAAAGCTGTGCTGAATTAGTAGCTGAGGTGGTGAGGTGATCTGTGAAAGTACGAATCTGAGATGGTTGCCTTTGAGAAGTTGAACAGTGGAGAAGAGACTAAGGATGACACATTTTTGGCTGGGTTAGTCAGGGGGATGAAAAATTTTCATTTGTTTTAGAATTTTTGACAGTTTTCCAGATTTTTGGACTTTTTCAATTTGTTTCACACATTCGTGCTCATAAAAATGCAGTTAATGCAGAATAGCTCATTCACGCAGTTCTTCTGCAATAACTGTTGAGTGTGTGCCCAGCATATTCCCATACAGTTAAAGCAGACACACTACATTAACCATGTGTTAACTGCATTGCAGATTATGCAGATAGTATTAATGCTACCTAAGCTAATTCTGCATTATCTTCTGAATTAAGCGTTAACGCATGGTACTGTATTGCACATTTAGAGGGTAATTTTAAAAGGCTTGGCTAGATTTGTGTGTTTTAACGTGTGCATTTTGTACTTATAAAGTGAAGTATGTGCATAATTGTCTTAATAAAATAGGGTAAACGTGGTGGGATATGTGAGGTAAATCTAGGTGCAAACACTTATGCCGGCACATGCTATACAGTAGTATTTTATAACTTCAGCACATAAATTTGTGCTGTGCTGAAGTTATGCCCCATGCATGCCCATGGTGAAAACATGTGCAATCAGTCCGATGCACATATTTTCAGAATGGCAACAGATTACGCTGCACGCTTAAATCAATAAAATACCATGATTTATGTATGGAAACGCATGTGGAAATTTAGATGCCTTATAAAATTACCTTCTAAGAGAGTCATATCATGTTTTCATGTGTGCACATTCTTGACTTTATAAAATACCAGCGTAAATGGCAGAGAATGCATACTACGTTAAGGCGCAATGACTTACACCAGCCCTAGAGCTGGTGTAAACTGCCATGCCTACATTTTGCAAGTACACATGTAAATTACAGTAGTCTATAGTCAATGTGTGTTACATATTCCGCTTATACTCTGCCCAACCTCTGCCCATGTGAACGCCCATAGTGAAAGTGCATGTGATGCAAACACTATGGGGCTTGTTTACAAAGCCGCGGTAGCGGTTCGCGGTCGTTATCGGAGCCGCGGCCCCATTGAAATCAATGGGGTTGCGGCTCCGATAACGATCGCGAACCGCTACCGCAGCTTTGTAAACAAGCCCCTATGTGTACTTTTATGCTAGGATTACTTTTATGTGTGGATACTAAAGTGTGCTAGGATTTTGCACATACCGCGCACTGATGGTACATGCAAAATTCATGTGCTATCTATTGGAGGTATGGGCAGCATGGCCCCAGTAGATACGGTACTGATTCAACCCTAATGCGCACTGGCAGCATTGCAGATGGATTTAATGCAACCCATTGAGGTGGCGTTAAATGCACACATGCTACCAGCAACACTGACAGTAAATGTGTACTGTCAATGCTCACGCTAACCACGATGCTCATTTCCCCTCCCTGTTGCGCAGTATGCAGATAGCACGGAATTAACCCCACACTGTTTAGCACGCACACACATTGTTATTGCAGGCCATTAGTGCATGCTGAAGCCCGTATTAATGGCTAACACATTTTAGTGTACATATCCCTTGGTGTAAGTCACATCCCCATCGTATTCCATGTTTCTCAGTTAATGTGCAAATTAGTGTGCACTCATTCCCATGCCAACTAATTCAATTTACTAACAGGGGCCATAAATCAATTTTGCATGCATGAAATTTTCTAAGGTATACTAATGAACGGAATAAGTACTAATGAATGCACACTCCTAGCTAGCCATAAAAAGTTGCTTCAGGGATGTCAGTAACTGTGGCGATTTTCAGTACTGCTATATGGATAGCTAAATAGCTAACAATTTAGGCAGATTTTTCAGTGCTGCTTTCTGTATAGTAATCCAACACTAAGCTCCCTATCCAACATTCACCATGAACACACACAGCTGTAAACAAGTGGAAACACAGAGAAACCTTCAGATTTAGTTTAGAGACTTATAAAAGGATGTCATTCCTAATAACTAGTCCCAATCCTGTTATTCACTGGTCTGATCTGTGAATCATCACATATCTTTATATCTTTACACAAAAAGCTAGAGATGACAGATTGATATGTGTCTTGTCATTTTCTGGAATGTCTCCCCGAGTGGCACAGCTTATCATAGCTCACTGGCGCACCCTGCAGGTTCATGATATCTTTGCTGAAAATGTCCCATGTTTTGCCTTTAGTCGGGGCAGAAATGTCAGTAGTTATTTGGCAGATGTATGTTGGAAGAGCTATTTGTTCTATGCGTAAATGCCTTAATGAACATCACAACAGAATTACTACTGGCAATCTCTTGGCACCATTAGTAGCAGAAAAAGGGGGGGGGGGGAGAAGAACCTTTGCAATGAAACAACAGCTTTAATTTGTTCTACTAATGCATGTCTTGATTTTTGAAATCATAACTAATGAGTGATATTTTTATATGTATGAACACAGGTTTCTTTCACCCCCCTTTATTTTTTTTAGACTACAAACTATTAGCCTCAAAATTATGTTCACAACAAAATATTTTTGTTATGAGGTTTTTCATATCCAATTTAGTATTAAGATGCCGTTAGATTGTTATGTACATTTTGGTGCCCTCAGTCAATTTGGGCATACAAACTACAATACAATATTGGTTATTGGACACTACTCAGTTTTACATGTCCACTATGAGAACTGGAACACTCAATATACCAAAAATGGTAATTTTTATTGTTGATTCTCTCTGTGGCACTAAGGGGTATGTTTACTAAAGGGCGCTATTTCCGCTGCTGAGAAGTTATCGTGCGATAAGGTACGTTATCACGCGATAATGGCACTTTACCTGGCGATAAGGTACCTTAGTGCGCGATAATGCGTGCAGCGGCGCAAACGAGCGCTGAAGGTGGAGAAAGGCTCCCGGAGGGCGGAGGAAGGCTCCCCAGGGGCGGAGAGAGAGGGTCAATGGGTGGAGAGTGGGAGGGGAGAGGCTCCCTGCACACTAACGCTGTGGAAGCCGGGTCTGAAAACTAACGCCAGTGAAACCCTGGCGTTAGGGCAGATTTGAAGGAAAGAGAAACCATTTCCTTCAGCAATGTACAGCAAAGCCAGGGAAACCTAAAAAAAGTGATGAGTGTGATACATGTGCACAGAACAAAAGGGCAAATAAACATTGAAAATGACCTGAACAAAATGTAAAAAACACATAACCAAGCTGGGCAATAGTGATATTAATGGGAAACATCAAAAAACACTACCGAGAAAGCTCCAAAAAAAAGATATTAATTTTGGAAGGGTCTATGCTCTGTCCCCCTACAAGGTGAATGATCCCACAGTGCAATAGCGCTGATCAGGGTTTTCCCTTTTTATTGGACAGGTGTCCTATGGCGTGCACATGTTCCGCAACAGCAGGGTGGGCATGTCGGAAAGGGCAACTGGACAGATGCTGGAAAATGGAATACAGAGGGCTGCAGGTGGCACATGCTGTGGTGCAGCTGGGCCACAGTGCGGACTAGGGTGATGCCGAGGTGGCCCATAGGAATGCTGAAACTGTACAGCAGCCAGACAGCAACTGATGAGGGCCCAACATGGGCACGAGTGTGTTTCCCACAGTGTCACAGGGGATAGTACCCAGCAGGTACCTCCAAGGGCACAGAACATTGGCAGGCGGTGGTGGGGGGAAGTATGGACGTCTATGCAGGCACCCCTACCCCAGAACCCGCACCATAGGCAGCCACCTACCGGCACACTGGATGGCCTGAGACTGCGCACCACCAGCATAAGGGCATGTCAGCATGGTGGTGGAGGGGGCAGTGGCAGCTGCCCACAGCAGACCATGGCCTAGCCCTGTTTAGGTGAGTGCTATGCACTGCAACAGACAGGCCCTGTCTGACGAACAGTCATGGTATCCCCAGGGAATGAACTGTCCCTGTGGCAACATGGTGGTGCAGTACACACAGCCAGTGTGTTCAGGAGCAGAAGGGTCATAGGTTCAAGTCCCAGTTGTGGCTCCTGCCAACCCAGTCCCCATATTTTACCCACTACTAAACCGTGGTAATAAAGAGGGAACCTTTATTGCAGATAACATAAACATGACTGAAACGCCTATATTTTGCCCTACAAAGCAATACCTAGAGCAGAGTTTCCCAAATGCAGTCCTGGAGGGCCAAAAATCATTTAGGTGTCATGCTGTCTCTAATAAAGATGCCTGTGCTGCATATCTATGCGCCGCCCCCATGGCATGCAAATGTATCACATGCATATTCATTAGGAACAGCATGAAAACCCAAACAGTGTTTGGCCTACCAGGACCGGAGTTGGGAACCTCTGCCCCAGAGCAGTGGCCAACAGGGCCAGAAACACCCACACCCACAGGCTCCAATATCCACAGCCTCATGGAGAGGCAGGATGTTGGGCCCTGCGTGCAGCAGCATCTCCCAATACTAGCACTTGCATACCTTAGCAATGCCACCCTAAACCTGGGAATACGTTACACATATATCAAAAGGTTGCTATGATTAATTGCAGATAGCAATTCCTAGGTTAAGCACAATTTGCTGATTGTACTGCATCATAGCAACCTTTCTGTTGTCTGTGGAGTGTGTTTCAGTTCTGGTGTCTGACAGTGTTTACCACCCTGGGAAGTGACCCCAACAGTATTGCGTACCATAGCCATGCCTGCACTGTGCCCAGGACTGGTGAGGTGGCCAGGGCTGCCAAAGCTTCTATATTTGCACAATGCTGGCATAGGTGTGGGAGTGTGTGTCTGTCCATCCAGTGTGTGGTGGCTGCCAACACCTTACTCAGCCCACACTGCTTGCACTATTTCCAGAGTTAGCTTGCCAATGTGCATAATGAGGAGCAAGGTACTGTGGGTATAGCCCGGACAGGGTGGCCTGGGCAGGATGCATCTGCACAGAGCATAGGGCAATGGCTGGGACACTGTAGTGCCCGGCCACCACCTGCATGGACAGGGTGGCCACAGCATGTCATGCTGGGAGGTCACTCTCACCCTGACTGAGCAGTGACCATGGCATGGCTAGGTTCCCCCATAGTGCTATGTATCATTTCTCTCAAATGAATTATATGGGGTCTTTTTTCTGGGGCCCAATCATTGACTTATCTGCTTGGTGGGTGTGCTCACATCCCAGTTTTGGGTGCACACATCTCCTCCAGGAACATGCACTATGGACTAGTTATATGTGTATGGCTGGAACACCTTGCAGGGTGCAGCAGCTGGAGACTCACTGTGCTTGCTGCTGGAGAATGTCAGATGATGATGGTGATAGTGGGGGAGGCGGGGGGCAGCTGAAGATTTCCAGGCCTACTGTCTGTCTGCCATTGCCTTATGGATGTGTACAGATCTGCATTGACTGCCCTGTAGGGTGTCTGTCCCCCAGCAGGACTGTGGTTGATGGTCCCCTCCACTGCCACCATTACAGGGATGTAGAATGTAGATCTGTTGGTGGGAAATCCTGTTCATGGCCTAATTCAGCCATGAAAAGGTGCTGTGGACCTGGTGCTGGGCGCCCCACCTCACCCTCAGGGTGAGCACAGTACCCGCACAATGTGACGAGCTGTAGCTACTCTGTGCCAGTAACACACACAGTCAGTACCCCCTACCAGGCTGTGGTGGTGCACACGGTCAGTTCCCCCTACCAGGCCAAGCTGCTGTGGGAGTGCATACCCCATCTTGTGATCATCTGTAGACTGCTGATTTGCATGTGCAGTGCAGTGCAGTGCATCATGGGTACGGGTGGGAAACCCTATCCAGGTAACCACAGCAGACAGTTTGTGTGGTGACCTGCAGTCCCTCTGTAGCCAGCCTGGGGTTTGTTAGCAGTTGTAGCCCACTGGTTACTTCACTGCCTGTGGAGGCAGAGGTCATGGGTTTGATCCCACAGTGGGGTTATGTGATAGGGCTGTCTGAGGCATTCTGTTTTTCTAATTTAAATTAGTGCTGCCAGCAAAAACACACTCACAGTGCTGTAACCTTAAGGTGCCCCATAGGGCACCCCGTAAGGCGCCTTATAAAGTTCCTTATAAGGCACCCTATAGGGAACATTATAGGGTGCCTTGGTGGACAGTGCACCTTATAATGTGCCCTTTCGAGTGCCTTATAGGGTGCCTTATGCGGCACCGTAGGTTACGGCACTTTGAGGGTGTGTTTGCTGGCAGCACAGATTTAAACTAAACAAGAAATTGCCTCAGACAGCACTGAGTAAAAGTAAAGGGTAATGCCTCAGACAGCTTTATTCATTAAGCCCACTGGGGAATTGAACCCATGACCCCTGTACCATCATGCAGTGTATTAACCATTGTGCTACACCTCTGCTGCTGTGTTTGCAGGTCAGCGCACCTACTTAAGACTAACGTGCGTTAATGTGGCATGCCTCCCTCTATCGCGTGATAATGTGCACCACGCACATTTTTGCGCAAGTGCTACATTTAGACCTGAACGCCCACTCTCTTTATAGCATCGTGCACATTATTGCTGGCTGCACATTAAGACGGTTTAGTAAACATACCCCATGGTGTAACTGTTTAGCCAGCCATTGCTACGTGAAAAGGCACAGCACTCCAGTTAATACAATGCCCTAAGAGCCAGTGGTGATGGGTTTGAGACCCAAGTGTGCCAACAACTAGAGAAATGCATAATAAACAAACTGTGCTTAAAAAGGTCAGACACATCACTGCAATGTGTGTCTGCAGCATAGATCTTTATATATATTGTTTGCGCCACCATTTCCTGTGTACCAGCTGTGGCATAGGCATGGGCACATTGCTGATGTGCACTGCACGCCTTGAGGCGCGTAGGCTGCAGTGTGCATGAGCAAAGCATTACTGAAAATGGCGACCTGATCAAGGAAGCCAGCCTTTACAAGGAGGGAACTTCGCCACCTGGCAGGCCTCATCTGCACCAGGCAGCATAAGCTGTTCCCAGGATCCTCCAAGCAGCAGGACCTGGGACCGCGTCAGAAGGCGCTACAATCGGTTTGCAGACTACCCACGTGAGGTAAGTATATGGGGACAAGGTCAGTATATCCATATACATATCCAGTGTTGATTGTTGCTGTGCGTAGGTAGTCTGTCTCAGTTATGTTTATTAGTTAAACCCACGTAATATACTGTCTATGTATCACATCAGAGTGGTTAGCCCTATCCCCAGGAGGCTAAGGACCTGATCACAGAGTTCCAGATGTTATCCTGGTGTTATGGCAGCTGCTGCCGTTGATGTGTTAAAACACACCATAACACAAGGAGACCATAGATCTGCCTAAAGAGGTTTTGTAGACATCATGCTGATAGGGTAGGATCCGCATTTGCAGGGTCACACATCTGCCCTACCCCTAGGTGTCCTAAGACGTGCTCCAAATGGTCTGTCAGTCCCCCCAATGATATGGTTGTATGTGCATATGCAGGTTAAAACATCTGCCCTACACCCAGGAGTCCTGAGAGCCCAGCAAAGTGGGCTGTCACTCACACTGGTGATATGGTTAAGCTGCTGTTGCTCTGTTATATTCCACCCTACCCCAGGAGTCCTGAGAGCACACCAAAGTGGCCTTTCAGTCACCCTGGTGATATGGTTAAGCTGCTGTTGCTGTTATATTCCACCCTACCCCCAGGAGTCCTGAGAGCACACCAAAGTGGCCTTTCAGTCACCCTGGTGATATGGTTAAGCTGCTGTTGCTCTGTACATGTGTTTACGCACCCTTTAGGAGTAATAAGTAATAGATTTATTTATTTATTTATTTATTTATGTACTTTTAATTATTCTTAAAAAAGTTTTTAGATGTTTTTAACGTTTTATTTTATTATTTATTGTAATTTGGTTTTAACAAGTATACTATATATGTAGACAAGAACATAATGTTAGCATATATTCTTTTTATATGTTATGATATTTATGTTTTTATGCATTTGTTATGGACGTCCTATGATATTTATGTTTGTGTGTACGCAGCACTCCTGAATCCCCTGAGGAAGTGAAAACGAAACACGGCCTGTGTCGGGCTATCAGGCTACTGTATAATATGCAATTTAATAAAATTATCCTTCCAACTCTAACCACGTAGTACAGACTGGGTATCTTTTCAGCAACGTGGTGTACTGCTCCTTTGGTGGACCTCGAGTATGGAGCAGACAGAGCTTAAAGATCCCAAGTTACCCATGACTACCAATAGCCAAATTAATATGAATAAAATACAGTCTCTAAAATGCTTGTATGCAAATGCTAGAAGTCTAAAAAATAAGATGGGAGAGTTAGAATATATAGCACTAAATGAGAAGTTAGATATGATTGGAATATCAGAAACATGGTGGAAGGAGGACAACCAGTGGGACACTGTCATACCTGGGTACAAACTATATCGTAATGATAGAGCTGATCAAAGTGGTGGAGGGGTTGCACTCTATGTTAGAGAGAGTATTGAGTAAGAAAGGATTAAAGTTTTGCAGGAAACAAAATTTGTTGTAGAATCTCTATGGATTGAAGTTCCATGTAAAAAGGGGAAGGCGATGGCAGTGGGGGTGTACTATTGACTGCCTGGCCAGAATGAACAAATGGATGATGAAATGCTCAAAGAGATCAAGGAAGCTAACAAAAGTTACAGCGCAGTAATAATAATGGGTGATTTCAATTACCCCGGTATCGACTGGGTCAGTGTCAAGGCAGGACATGCTAGGGAGATAAAGTTCCTAGATGACATAAATGACTGCTTCTTGGAGCAGCTGGTTCATGAACCAACCAGAGGGGAAGCCATATTAGACCTAGTCCTTAGTGGAACACCAGATCTAGTGCAAGAGATAAGGGTGTTGGGGCCACTTGACAATAGTGATCATAGCATGGTCGCCTTTGATTTAATTAGTGGAGGAGGGATAGTAAGGAAATCCACAGTACTACCTTTTAACTTTCAAAAGGGAGACTATGACAAAATGAGGAAAATAGTTAAGAAAAAAACTAAAAGGAGCAGTTGCAAAGGTTAAATATTTACATCAAGCTTGGGTGTTGTTGAAAATTACTAACTTGGAAGCCCAGGCCAGCTGTATTCCACGCTTTAAGAAAAGTGGAAGGAAATCCAAAAAACTGCCAGCATGGTATAAAGGTGAGTTCAGAGAGGCTGTTGTTGCCAAAAAAGCATCTTTCAGGACATGGAAAAAAGAGCCAAACAACGAAACCTGGAAACAGCACAAGCACTGGCAAGTCAAATGCAAGGCATTGATAAAGCAGGCAAAGGGAGAATTTGAGAAGAAGCTTGCTGCGGAAGCAAAAACGCAAAATAAAGATTTTTTCAAGTACATTCGTAGCAAAAAACCTGTGAGAGAGTCAGTTGGTCCATTAGATGATAGAGGAGTTAAAGGGGCACTAAGAGGCGACAAGGCGATAGCAGAGAGACTGAATGAATTCTTTGCTTCGGTCTTTACTGAGGAAGATGTAGGGATGTTACCCATGACTGAAGTGGTATTTAAAGGTGTGGAAGAATTGAAGGAAATATCGATACATCGGGAAGATGTATTACAACTATTAGATAAACTGAAGAGTAGCAAATCACCTAGGCCAGATGGTATACATCCAAGGGTGTTGAAAGAGCTGAAATATGAGATTGCAGAACTGCTATTAGTAATCTGTGAACTATCATTAAAATCATCTCTAATACCTGAAGATTGGAGGATCGTCAATGTAACACCAATTTTTAAAAAGGGTTCCAGGGGTGATCCGGGAAACTACAGACTGGTGAGCCTCATGTCAGTACCGGGAAAAATGGTAGAAACCATCATAAAGAATAAAATTACTCAGCATGTAGATAGTCATGGCCTAATGGGAGCCAGCCAACATGGCTTTAGACAAGGAAGATCTTGTCTTACTAATCTGTTATGTTTTTTTGAAAGTGTGAATAAACAGGTGGACAAAGGTGAGTCAGTTGATATAGTGTATCTGTACTTTCAGAAAGCCTTTGACAAGGTCCCTCATCAGAGACTTTTGGCAAAACTAAAGAGTCATGGGATAGGAGGCAGTGTACTACTGTGGATCAGGAACTGGTTAAAAGATAGAAAGCAGAGGGTTGGGCTAAATGGCCAATTTTCCCAATGGAGAAAGGTGAATAGCGGAGTACCCCAGGAAAGTAGTAGTCCCCCACCGCTCATCCCTGTGATATGCATTGACCTATGTTGCCCCAACAGCTATCCCCCGGAGCAGCACCTGGGTGCAGCATTCCATCTTACCCTCCATGCCACAAACCCGCTGCTAGCCGTTTCCCCTATTGGAACACAAGCATGGTGCATCAGATATGGTTCCCACACATTGCACACAGCATGCACGTGACCAGGAACTTTGGGACATGCTCCACATTGGCACATCACAAGGTCAACATAGGACTCAGACACCTACGCACATGGCCAGCCCCCACAACTGCGTGTGGAGACGGTCCATGTATGATACCCATGTCTACCTTGCATACACATACTGATCTACACACGTCCCATGCTTATGTCCATAGTCTGTTTGTAAGGGCGACACATGACCATTGGGATATTTTGAAAAATTGTATTTATAACTTTTAAAAATGGTACATAAACATATTTACATATGCACATAGGAACATAAGATTTGCCATACTGGGTCAAACCAGGGTCCATCACGCCCAGTGTCCTATTTCCAACAGTGGACAGTCTAGATCTTAAGGACCCAGCTGTCCTGCATGTGTGGCTGTGGGTCTGGCCATGTGTGCAGTGACACCTATGTGTACTGTGCGTAACACCCTGGACACACCATACCGTGTTCCTATGCTCTCCTTGCATGACATGGCAGCACTATGCCACGTATGGTTTGGCCATGCTGGTGTCCAGGGGACAGCCCACTTCGATGGGCTCCTGGGGGTAGGGCAGATGTTTTAACCTGTAAATGCACACACAACCATATCACCAGGGTGACTGATAGCCCACTTTGGTCCCCTAGTATTTCTATGTTCTGATAATGTAAACAATCGATCTACGTTTACCTGTTTCACTCCGTTCATTAATTTATAGACTTCTATCATATCTCTCCTCAGCCATCTCTTTTCCAGGTTAAAGAGCCCTAACCTTTTTAGCCTTTCTTCATAGGAGTATCCTTCCATCCCCTTTACCATTTTGGTGGCTCTTCTCTGAATCTTTTATAAAAACGCTATATCCTTTTTAAGATACGGCGACCAGAATTGCACAGAATATTCAAGGTGTGGTCTCACCATGGAACGATATAGAGGCATTATAATATCTTTTGTTTTATTTTCCATTCCTTTCCTTATGATACCTAGCATTCTATTTGCTCTCTTGGCTGCCGCTGCACACTGGGCCGAGGGTTTTAACATGTTATCCACAATGACGCCTAAATCTCTTTCCTGGGTGGTGGTTCCTAATGTGGAACCTTGCATTGTGTAACCATAGTTTGGGTTGCTCTTCTCTAGGTGCATAACTTTGCACTTGTCCACATTAAATTTCATCTGCCATTTTGATGCCCAGTCTTCCAATTTATCAAGATCCTCTTGCAATTTTCCACAATCCTCTTGGGTTTTAACAACTTTAAATAGTTTTGTGTCATCTGCAAATTTGATAACCTCACTCGTTATTCCACTTTCCAGGTGGGGGACTACAAGCGCTAGTGAAGGGTGATCAGCTGACCAAAGCAAGCCACCGTTGTCTGTCTGTGCTGCATGCAAGCCTATGAGGGAAGTCAACCATGTAGGCCTTGCAGTGGGCAGGGAGGATGGTCACACATGTGCGTCCAATGATGGAGAGTAATGGGGTGGGAGAGGGTGGCATATCCCTAAACCAGACATGTAGCACCATCAACATCTACCTGCACAACGGGAGAGGCTTGCTATACCCCCATGCATAGGTTATGGGGCGGGAACCTGCCACAGTCCATGCCACACAGGGCATGGTATGACCTATGCGTGCTGATAGGTGGCAGTACAGACACCCCGCCACTGAGGGGCATGGGTAAGGCACATGTGGACAGGGAGACAACATGAGGTGCATGCTACGTAGGGGAACACAGTGCCACACATTGGAAACAAACACATAGGATGTAATATTTCAGGATGTTTTATTTTTAACGCTCACATCCTCCATGGCTGTCCACGGCACCCACGCCTTAACCCACCCCTCTGTTGCATGGCCGCTGGTGCAGCCTCTGGTGCTGGTGCTGGCTGCAATAACTGGGCCGCTATGGCCTCATGGGCATCCGCGATCCTGTGTAGCACCCCCGCTATGTCCTCAGCTGTCATCCGCAGCTGTTGGAGCTCATTGGTATTTGCCAAGAGATCACGGTGAATCTGCATTAGAGCCTGCCAAGTGCTTGTGTGTGGGACACAACATGATATGTGAGATACCTCTTTCAGAGACAACCGTCACACATGCACATGTCAGGCATATCCCACCAGATCAGTCTGTCAGACAATCATGCATGGCACAAATAGCAACACATGACCATGTTCAGATATGTGTGTCCCATGAGCCATTTTCATGCATGTAATAGGTCCTAATGAGGGGTCATGAGACTCACAGATCTCACATATGCCAGTGTCGCAGTCTAATCTGTCAATGTGTGATCTGCACATTGGCCATCTGACATAGGTCAGAGGACGTGAGGAGTCATGGGACACACATACATATATCTGGGGGGTCCGCATTCCAATATTGCTGCCACACATTGAAGATTATGTATAGAAACTATGCTGCATATCAATACCCATGGTGGGGTGTCTATCACGTAGGGTGCCTGGGTGACCTTGTATCGGTGGTTTCTGCTGTGCGCTTGCTGGGGGTATCTGTCTGTGCACAGCATGCGTAGGTCTGAGCCCCTCACACATGCTGACCCTTGACAAGCCAAGCTACAGAAGGGTGGCATGCACAAGGCACACATCATACCCCCCCAACATAGGAACAATGTGCTATGTTGCCAACATGCAATCTCCTTGTGACTTCCTGGCAACCCACATGGGGATTCCTGTGTATGCTTCTACGCACCTTTGGTATCACGTCTTGATGAGTCACTGTGGGCCCGCTGCTCCGCAAGTATGGTTGCCATGCTGGTGGGAGGTGGGGCTGCTGTCCCTGTGGCCTGCCTGGGGTGGTGGGTCCCCTCCATGTCGTCAGCCGCTGCAGTCTGTTGGGGGCTGCCGCTGTCCTCCACTGTGACGGTTACGTCCAGGAGCGTGTCATCTCCCTCCGCAAGCACAGTGTGCGGTCACCATCGCTCGTCATGTCCCCTGACATCGTTGGCTCGGGCTCCCTGCCATCCTGGGGCACTAACACATCCTCCTCCACAGTTGGCTCCATGGTGGTGTAGTCACCTGGGTTGTGTGAGAGCATACACAACACAGATGGGTTTACTCATTGCAGCTATGTACACTTGTGTGATACATCCACCCCACAAGCAATGTGTGCTTGGCCGTGCCCTGTATGTGTGCTGCATAGCTAATACTCCTACTGCAACTACTGACAATAGGCATTGTTAGGGCACTACCAAGCACACGCATCAATGTGATTGTTAGCTCACCAAAGGACAATCCGTGCTCAGCGGTACTTAACATTGAAACAGACATAGCACAAACAGGTGTGGGATGGGAACATTTAGCAGCAGTGCAGCCACATGTGTAGCCAGGATTTCGTATGGGATGGTGTTAGCGACACATGTGGGTGGGGGAAAGAATCATGCAAATGCAAAGGCCTGTAATGGAGACAGGGACATCCATGAGCCAGAGGCAGAGGGAAGGAGATGAGTTGTGCAATCAGGTATGAGGGGGTGCAAATAAGATGCGTGACGCATATACAGTGTGCGTGCACAGTATGCATTGGGAGCAGCAAGGTGTTTTTGGCGTACCTACCTGCCCGGGGATGTGTGGTGTCCAGTGCCTCTGGCAGGCCACACAGGTATACTGGACCAAGCCGGTCAGCTAATTCCTGCTCCAGAGGCATAAGAGATGGGGAGAAGGGGCGTCCCCCACCCGTGCCCATGGCATGTTGCCGCTCAGCAACCATGTGTGCACGCACACCACGTTTAATGTCATTGAAGCGTTTACGGAGGCTGTCGAGGTCCCGTGTTGGTCCCCCTGCCTGTCCTATGGCCTCCTGCATCTCCTCCCACACATGTATCCGTGTTGCCACGGTGGTGGTGTTGCTGAGCCGCCCATAGAGAACCTCATAGTTCTCAAGAACACTGGCCAGCAGGATCTGGTTTTCCTGAGGGCTGAACCGCACAGCCCTTCTCCTTTGCGCAGCTGGCACTGGTACCCGCCTTCGCTTGGCACTGGGTGGGCCCTGTGTGGGCTCGGACCCACCCGATGTGCCGGCAGCCACCACCGCAGGCCTTACACTTTCACATGTCTCTGTGTCACGGTGGACAGCCGCCCCCCCCCCTCCTCCTCCACACCTGCCCTGTCCTGCTCCTCCATATCCCTGCACTCTGTGCCCTCTCCCTCCCTATCACTCATTCCTGCTCCTGGGCTCTGCACCTCCACCTCACACCTGGTCCTGGACACCCCCTCCTCCACTCCCTGCTGTATGCCCCTCAGCTCTGTGCTTTTCTCTGTCACCTGCTCCTCGCCTACACCTCTCTCTGTCTCCCCTTCTTTGGCACACACCTATCTTCAGCACGCCTGCCTTTCTCACTCTCTACTGTCTTTCACTAATCCTTATACTGTTTACTACGCACCTGTCTCGCACTCTCTCTGACGCCACACACCTTCTCTATCTCTCCTACACTGACCCCTCAACACGTATCATGTGTTTAGGTGTATTTATAGGGTTTTTGAGATTGCGCGCGTTGCGCATGCGCAATTGCACAAGTGAGCAGTCTGCATGCATTGCGCATGCGCGGCATAGAGGCGCATGGTGTGTGCAAACGTTGTTTCTAACACGCTGAGCATGTGCATGACGCGCGGCGCATGCGCATGTCTCATGCACACACACAGCGCATGTGTAACTGTCACGTGCACGCATCTGCGGTGCATGCGCAATGCGTGCAGCCGCCGCGCTCGCGCAACTGCGCATGCACAACGCGCGCTACGTAGAAAACTATAAAAACACCTGCATAACTGGTTACCTTTGAGGGGATTGTGTAGGCGGAGAGCAGGCGTGTGTTGTCAGTGAAGCAAGGAGAGAGTCAGAAGCAGGTGTCTTGTGGAGTGTGGCTGCATTTGTGTGTGGTGCAAAAGGTGTGTGGCTGGGTTAGTGAGGCGTGTGTCTGTATTTGAGTGTGTTAGAGGACTTGGACGGGAGGAGCTTATGGCGGCCTTTGTGGTTGCTGCAGTTGCAGAGAGAAGTGAGTAGGGGCTGCGGTTGCCTGACGGGGGAGATGGTGTCCATGGGGCTGAGGCACAGAGCATGGGTGTAGTCCCGTTGCAACACAGACCTGCAGCTGTGGGGGCAGGCCAGGCAGGGGCTGTACCCGCACGGGCAGGAGACGTGCAGAGGTGCAGGCTCACCAGCCTCGCCTCTACAGGCCCAGGGCCCAGCTCCAGGGCATGCGTGAGGACCAGGTCATCTTCCTCTACCGCCTGAGCAGGGGAGCTATTAGGGAGCTTTACGAGGATCTACGAACTGACCTTGAGCCCCTGACTGGTTGGTCACATGCCATACCGGGTTTGGTCAAGCTCCTTGGTGCCCTACATTTTTTTGCCTCTGGCTGTTTCCAGTCATCTGTGGCCACAGTGGGTGGCATGAGCCATCCCACCTTCTCATGCTGTCTCCACCAGGTACTGTGTGCCATGGTCAGTTGGGTGGGGAATTACATAGCCATTCCCCACACTAGGCAACAGTGAGGGACCCTGAACCAGGCCTTTGAGGCATTAGCCGGGATACCACACGTGATAGGAGCTATTTATTGCACACATGTTGCCCTGGTCTCGCCTAGAGACAGGGAGGTAGTGTTCCGCAACCGCAAACACTATCATTCCTTGAATGTTCAGGTTGTATGTGATGCAGATATGCATATTCTGAATGTGGTCCCCAGGTTTGCAGGGTCCACCCATGACCCCTATATCCTGCATCACTCGGCACTCTTCACACAATTTGAGGCAGGACAGTATGAGGACTGTCTATTGCTGGGTGTGTATTTATCATTTCTGACATGCACATGCTGTTCATGTGACTAACCATATGTGCAAATGTCTGTCTTGGAGGTGTATCCCTTGTTGTGTGTGTATGTCATCTGTCTGTGTGTGATATAAGGTGGGGGGGGGGGGTTGGTGCCCTCCAACTCCACCTTGCTATGGTGCTTTGTGATGATGGTTGAATGGATGCTAGCATTTGTGTCGTGGTTACAGATTATGTTGTTTCCAATTCGTACACCTACCCCTTGTCTTGTGTGTCTGACCTTCACACGCTGATGCATAGTTGTGATGTCATATGTTTATGTCAAGATGTGTTATGCATTTGTTTTGCACGTATATACCTGTGTCCATTTGGGTGGACATAAGCTCCTGCTTTAACGTTCCACATTTCTTTCTGCAGGTGATGCAGGATATGGGTGTCGCCCCTGGTTGCTGACCCCTGTGCGTCAACCACGGACACGTGCAGAGAGGAGGTACAATGAGGCCCATGCCTCCAGCCGCTCCATCATAGAGCGCACCTTTGGCGTTTTAAAGAGTCGCTTCAGGTGTCTGGATAGGACAGGCGGGGCCTTACAATACAAACCACAGACTGTGGCAGAGATCATTATAGCCTGTTACATCCTGCACAACATTCCTCTCAGGCACCATATCCCTGTCGATATTAATGAGGATCTGGAGGATGATCCTACGTGCCCCCCTGCACATGCCCATGGTGACACACGTGAGGGCACAGCAGTCAGGCGGCAGCTGATTGCGGAGCTCTTCTCATGTAAGTACTGTATATGTTCCCACCTACATTTGTTTGAATATGTGTGTACTGCTAATACTAGTTACCATTTGTATTACGATATTAGTAAGATGCAGCACTGCACTGACTTGTAACAGAGACTGGCTAGCCATCCCAGCTTCAAATCTAATCATGACTGATACACAGAGGATGTGGGCGGGGCACAACAGCGGGTGGAGGTGGATTATGTGTGTGGGGCATTTTAGGCTTGGGGGAGGTGTTGGGCTGTCATACCTGGTTTGTGGCTGCATGTGATAGGGGCTACTGTGCAGCCACAGGTAGTTACTTTTGATACTTTGGGTGCAGCAAGTTGAAAGGCATGTGGTATGGCGTTAACAGTAGGAGAGCAGACCATGGATGGGGCCAGTTGTCTAGATGTGTGTTTTTCATTGAGTGTTTTGAGCTGATTGTGTGGTTGGTATGCTCTGATGAGCAGGGTCTGTGTGTTAGTTGTTTTTGTATGGCACTACATGTGATACGTAGCAATATCTACATGATCAGTAGTATTTGGATTACTGGTATGTGATATCCTTAAGGGAAATTACTGCAACACAACAGTGTGCCTGAATGTAAAGGTCATCACATAGCCCTCACATGGATGCGGGGAAGGATAGGGAACCCGTGAGGTGTCCATCCAGGGGTAGTATTATCGTCGTCACATTTTGGGATGTAGAATAGCCATGCAGTGCAGTGTTGCATATTTACACGCAGACAGAAATTATTCAGGCCAGATCAGCTACTTTACTACTATCACTTGTTATGTCATGCGTCGACTTCTCTAACTCCATTCTCACCGGTCTCTCCAAAGCTCAACTAAACAGACTTCAGAGGATCCAAAACACTGCTGCCCATCTCATCACTCACTCCTCCCCTCGAGATCACGTAATTCCTCTTCTTCTCCACCTCCATTGGCTGCCCGTTTCCTTCCGCACCCAGTTTAAACTGCTCACCCTTGTCCACAGGGCACTTCATACTAACACCCCACAATATTTGGCAGATCTTATCCACTTTCACACGCCCAGACATACCCCCCATTCATTTCACCTTAGCCGCCTTACACTTCCCCCCCCTCCCGTGCCCACCTCCAGTCCACCCGCTCCTCAGCTTTCTTTTTCGCAGGCCCTGCCCTCTGGAACTCCCTCCCCACTTCCCTTCATTTAGAACCCCATCATACCAACTTTAAACGTGACCTAAAGACCCACCTCCTTTCCTTGGCCTTTAATCTTCCCTCCCCTCTGTGTGAGTCTCTCCTTCTACGTTTACTGTCCTATTTTCCTCTTTTCTCCCCTATTCTGTCAAGGATTGTAAATTCTTTTTCCATTTTCCTGGCCTTGTGCCTCTCCTTTTTTTTTTTTAAATTTACTGTATTGTAAACAGCTCTGATTACCACAGAAGGGCGGTCTATCAAGCAAAATAAACATAAACATAAACAAGGTGTAGGTTACAGTAGGCAAGCTGGGGGCTAAATATGGGGGTGGAATTGGGTTTTAGTGGTGTTTTCAAGGAAGACAGGGCAAATCTAGCTGATGACATCTAGACATATACCACAGCACTCACATACAAGCTGGGTAGGTGTGTAGAGGAGGAGAGTGCAGTCCAAGACAACAACTACATTGCGGACCCTAGAGAAGGAGAGTTATGTCCACACACACAAAGAGGCTCTGATGGGGGGGGGAGAGTTTAGGTGCAAATATAGGCTATCCATGCTTTGCCATTATCAATTTCACACAGTAGGATGACATGCAGCCATCATGGTCTGGTCACAAACACACATCGGGGTGTGGTTTGGCAGACATAACTCAGCCGTTGAGAAATATCTTTGCAGCTCATCATCACACAGCTGTTAATGTAAGTCAAGGTATGAGATATACACACCACGGAAATGTATATGGTCAGAGGATGGGGAGGTGCTCCTGCATAGTTCCGTGTGTTACAGGAATTGACAGCGGGGTTACAGACGACATTGAGACACCAGAACACACAGTGAGAGGCATTGGGAGAGATATGGGGGACACAGGATATTACTGCGGCCTTGGAGTGATGCAGGGACACGGTAGTGAGCAAACACTTCTGTTCACCATTTTGTACGGGAACAGAGAGGTGTGGGAGGGGACAGACAGAGTATGGACCCTTGTAGTTTGGCAAACACACTTCAGTGATAACTCTCACATGACAGAGATCTATACAGCGTGATGGGGAACAGTCAGTCTGTAAAGGATCTTGGGGGGTCTGCGAGCTGAGGACAGGAAGGTGCAGTGTGTGTTGCACAGCTAGAACATGACATATGTATGTTTCCCTTGTGTTTCTCAATCCACAGGACATACCTGTTGCAGCTCCTGGTGCTGTGGTGCATTGGCAGGTGACTGTAGGTCATCCAACATGCAGTGGTCCGGGGTAGG
This sequence comes from Ichthyophis bannanicus, assembly GCA_033557465.1. Taxonomy (NCBI): domain Eukaryota; kingdom Metazoa; phylum Chordata; class Amphibia; order Gymnophiona; family Ichthyophiidae; genus Ichthyophis; species Ichthyophis bannanicus. Next base: position 227,346,116 of record CM066038.1, read on the forward strand.
TGGACCTACAGCTACATTGTCTGTGATGACAGTCAGGGGAAACACATGTCCTCAGTGATGTGTCATATTGTACATATGTTGTTGTTCACCTCTTTTCCCTGCACCACCATAACCCATATCTTGCTGTTGGCACACATATCCCCATGTGTTCCTGTCCAGTTTGTCCTCTGCAACACTGTCTCTGTGACACGTCCAACAGAGCTGCATGTGTATGGGGGTCCTAGGTGTTATGGTGGTGGGCTACACGTACACCCTTCCCTGACATTGTACCATCAGCCAACACCAGTGTATCATTGCATTTCACAGGGCCTTTAGGTCCACCAATCTCCAATTGTGCACATACGAGCCATATGCTACTGCTGGCACGCTCACCTTAGCATACTATGTGGGTGTGTTTCTTAGGGTTGGCTCTGTGATGATACAGTGTGCAGGCATTTTACATTATCATGTGGTGTGAGGGGTCTGTACACCTGGGGGGCGGTGGTGACTGTCTTATCTCTACCTTACTGCTGTTTACCGTGTGAACATTGTGGACATGTGTTGTGAGCAGACCTGTGTCTTGTGTTGTGACATACCACTGTTGAACAGCATTTTTATATCACAGATATCGCCATAATGTGGACATGCATCAACAGTGGCTTGACATGGTGGCATGGTGATTCTACACATTTTGATGACATCGTCTCCCTTCACTATGACGTGTTGTGGCCTTTGAGTGACTCAGGGAATCCAAGACATACACTTGCTGCACACACACGGTAGGTTGCACCTTTGTTTTTTTTGTGATTGACATCAGCCTTTACATGTTAATGATTTACTGTTTGTTTCATAGACATTTCATGTTGGCTCTCTGTTCACAAATGCTGATGCACATGGGGTGGAGCTGTGAAACACCTGTGTAACATGGGCATGAACATATCCATGTCACACCCGTGTCTGCGGTTCCAATTCAAAATGTCACCAACATACAGTGTGTTCTGTGTTGTGGTCATGTTATGTTTGCCTGTGTGTCGTTTTATTATGTGCATATTAATGTTTGACTCTCTGCAATTTGTGCTGATGTTGCAAGCAGCATACCAATACATTATTTATCCTCTTCTGACACAGGGAAGGGAACAAACCAGCCACATCTAATACAGTGAATCCGGCGTCGCCATCATCCACCTGTTGGGGGACACAACACCATGGAACTATCCCTGGGAAATGATGCCACAGGATGTTTGACCTCTGCGAGTGGGACACATGCCTAGGATGGACAGTATTATTGTTGGAGTGCTACTTTGGCCATGACAGACCTGTCCAACACACTGTTACTGCCATGCTCTGGCTGGGAGTCGTGTTCATCACAGGAGACACACATGACCTTTCCAGTACTGTGGCATATTGGGATGTGACACTTGACTATGCATGCCCAGGGTTTCAGGACAGTCTTAACCTGACTTGTTGGATTGCAGACACACTTTGCACTTTGGACACTGTGTACTGGTCCCCACGTATGCAGCAGGGACTGACATTGCCACTGTATGTTGTACATTCCTCCAACATTGTGTTGTTGTGTTTTGGCCATGTGTGTGACATGGAACGCAGGATACACTCATCTGTTTGGTTCAACACAAGCATACAGCCATGCATGTGGCATAGGGGGAGCAATGGAGAGATCCTGTTGTCTAGGTCCACCTACTCTCCACTTGGACATGATACAGTTTTTGCCACAACACCACTTTACTGCACACCAACAGCTTGGATTGATGTTTTTGCTCACCAGGGGTGTTTCCGTGCATGTGTGGCATCACTGTATCATGTTGAGATGTACACGGTGCATGTGCATATGACTGACTATGTTGGGGAAACACAGCATGTGGCAATATGACTTCTGTGTGGTTTACTGTAAAACGTTTGCCCTTACTTTCCATCTCGATATGCTGGTTATTGTGTTTGTTTACTGTACAGACGTGACGCTCAACATTGATTTACAAACCTTGCATTGCATGTCTGCACAGTCCTATTTATCCCCTAAGGTAACGACACTCACATTGCCCCGTTATATTTGGAGTGTCACAGTATGAGTGTCCATTGTCTTCCTTCAATTGTGCATTCCATGTACCGTGATATATGTGTACAGACACTGTATCCACACCAACCAGTGCAGGGGGACCTCCTGCATAATGTTATCTCTGCATGTTTCTGCAGGTAGCTTCTTTTGAATTGTCTCTGTGTTCATGTGCCTCTGCTACCTGTTAGCATATCCTCATTGTGCATTTGACGATTGTTTAGGGTTACATTGTTGCAGCTTTGATTCCTATATCAGGCATTATGTGACAGCTGAAACATAACTTTCGATATGTGATTTTAAACTTTCAACATTTTTACAACATATCCTGTTTTCATTTGTGTGCCTCTTGTGTTGCCACATAGATATGTTTTGAGGAACAGATCATGATTGCTGTGTGTTGGGCCCTCATCATGCACCGCCTACTGTCTACATGCACTTATATGTAAGTAACACATTTGAGGCATGCAGCAGCATGTGGGGGGGGTGGAGGCCTAATGCATACTGCACACCATGCACATTATCTCTCCTGCCCATCAGTTGTAGACAGGCCAGTGACCTTTCTGTAGGATGTGGGTTGCTGCCCTGCTAAATGTGTTTTCCGTCTTTCACCTGGGATCCACTCACCTTGATATTATGATGGCGGTATCTACACTATCTGTAAAAATATGTGTTTGACATACATTTGTCTCTGCTGCTGCTTGATCACGCTGACAAAAATGCAATGCAATGTGTGCCTTTGAGTCAGTCCTGACTCCTTGTGACCCAGAAACACCAGGGTTTTCTTGGCAGTGTCACTGGAAGTAGATTGCCAGGCCTTTCTTCCAAGGCAATGGAGGGTTACGTGACTTGCCCAAGGCTACAAGGAGTGCTAGTGGGAATTGAGCCCTGGTTGCTTGGTGACCAAGCCAGTGTTCTAACCACTAGGCTACTCCTCCATTCCTTGAGCACACCGACACTTGTATTTACTGATTTCCTGGTCATGTACATGGCCCACCTGTGCTCACATCCTTGTACGGTGGCAGCTGTCTATCTGCCAGCCATTTGCCACATCACTTGGTGTTACAGGTTCCCATACACACTCTCCCTTTGGGGTACTATTTTTGCATTGTGCTCAGTGTGCTCATTGTGGCTGTTTGGGGTAGTGGTTACAGGCATGTGTTATAACGCCATAGGTTGCAGGTTTGATCCCCACATGGGGTTTATTTTTTTTTCTGTTGTGCTCACATGACCATTAGGTACCTGCAGGTTCATCACCTCTGCACACACCCTTCCATCTCTTCACTGTACACCAAGGTGTGCCCTCTGTGGTGCCTATCCATCACATATTAGCTGTTACATATGTCTCTTTCTTTATGGTGTTTACATGGCAGTTCGCTTGGGGGTTTGGCATTGCTGTGGTTCAGCTGGTCTGTGGCACACCTGTTTGCAGGTTCAATTCTCCCCTGTCCTGTTCCAGATTTTGTACCTGCTCCACAGAGCATCCTCTGCTGAACTTGGGGTTTAGGTTCTTTCATCTTTTGCATGCTGTATCCACTGCATAATATTTCATTGTCTGTGTGCATGTAGTTCTATGTGGCTCTGGTCCCAATTACAGACTGTGATCTGATCTGTACACACCAGATCTGCATGTGCATGTGCATTTCATCATGGTTACTGTTGGGGATTTGCCTATCCTGACAGCCAGCAGGCTTCTTGTGTGATGCCCTGCAATATTTTTGTATGCAGCCTTTGCTAATGAGCTCACGTTGGTGGTGTGGCCTACCGGTTTGTGCATTGCCATATGTGCTAATGGTCATAGGTTTGATTCCTCTTGGTTCTCTTTCATTTGTATGCCTGTCCTGCACAACTACTTTTCATTCCTGTGACAGTCATATCTGTGCAGATCTGTGCTGTGAGCACATTGTACTCTTATCACAGTTGTCAACCATCCTTCTGTCCATCTACGTGTCTGCCAGCTGTGTGCCGTCCTACCCTGATGTGCATGCTGCTACCCTACGTCCTACACTGCTACACATTTCTGCATTGCAGCTCTCCCTGGTTGCCTCTCCTGTGTGTTCTCTGCATAGCACTGCTACTCCACTGTCATCCTGACATTCCATCTATCATGCCACTTCTACCTCCTCTGCTGGACACGTCTTCCCATCCTCTGCCACACACTATCATTATTGCATGGTACATTACCATCACTCTGTGCATTGCTACAGCTGCCCCCGATATGTTTGTCCATTTTTCCAGCTGCCACATGGGCTGGACGCAGATTTGTTTGGTCCATCAGCTCAGATCTACTTCCTTCCATTACTTGTGCATTGTCTTTCCTTGCTGCTCTGAGCAGTGTTAGGGTTACATCTGTGTTTGGCCCCTATCTCTCTTGCTTTTCAGATTGGGGGACCTTACTGCTCTTGGCCAACGTTTTTGGGTTCACCTATACATCTTTGGGGCATCGTACGCCACACCTTAGATTCAGGCAGCTTATGGGGTGCCTACTATGGTGCCTTGGGAGTTGGCAACCTTTCAACATGGCCTCTGGGGCACATTATAACCCGCCTTCACTGATGCAGTTGTTTAAGATGTGCCTTCTGGTGCACCCTAAAAGGTGCATTTGTTTAGGGTACTAGGGTGTGGAAATTTTTAGCTGGCAACACAGATTGCTGTACAGTTGCAAACAGAAAAAGGAATTGCCTCGGCCAACCTTATTCATTAGGCCCACTGGGGAATCAAACTCATGACCCCTGTACCATCAGTCCGTGTATTAACCATTGTGCTACAACTCTGCTGCTCTGTTTGCAAGATTACCGCATGTTAACGTGCATAGCTCAATCCATCGCGCGATACTCCCAGTTTGCTACATTTAGACTGGAACGCCCACTCCTTTTATGGCATCCTGCACATTATCCCCAGGCGCACGTTAAGACTGTTTAGTAAACACACCCCTAATTATTTATATAGTATTCTTTTATCCATTTACTAGAGATACAATTGTTTTTTAATTGAACATACACAATTCCTTATTCTTATCACAATTACCCCAAATAGATCTAAAGCTGATATTTCTATCCTCACAATATAGCTTTGGCTATAAGAAGTTTTCACATGTGACTTGACAATGGTATGCAGCTTAGGTTCTAAATTTTCTTATACAGCATAGAATTTCTTAATATCACGTTAGTAACCATATGATATTTTATGTGCCTGATGAGCACTTTTATATTCAACACATTGATAGACCCTTTTTTTGTGTTTTCCCTCATTCATCTTTATTGTCAATATCATTCCTGACATCAGTCATTTAGTTCCCTGCCTTTTTACAGGTATTACTGTGATTATTTTAGCAGTGCATTCACAATTGGGAACTGAATTAATACAACTATATTATAGTCCACCTTTCTGTAAATGTGTCATTGTCTGTTAGTTTCCATATTTTATATTTGTTGACATTACTTATATTTTTGTATATAAATGTAAAATGAATGCTGGTTTTATTTTAGACCCCTGATGCAGGCCTAATGGCCGAAACTTGGCCAAGTTGGGTCCTTTGAATAAAGTTGATTGTTCACAACCTTTGTTGGTATGGTCATGTTTTCCTCCGCTCTCTTGTGGACTTCACCGTTAGTAGTACACTTCATTGAAAAAAATCATGCTGTTAATAAACTTAGATGGAGGATTACTGATCAGGTGGAATCTCTTATGTAGATTGAATTATATTGAGCAACAGTGAATGGAGTTCCCTGGTGTGATATTTTGGCTAATTGCTCTCCCTTCATATTATAACGCCTCTTCCGGTTTGAAACTACAGCTGTTAATCTGTCTTTGAAGTGATTTGTTTGTTGATGTGTTTGAGTGTTTCACCTGAGGCAAGGCTTTGTTAAGCCTGAAACATGATATCATGTCAGGTTTTATGAATGCTTTGTATTTAAGCTAAATATGTTGTTGTTTTAAAGTGCCGTTAAGTCTGTGTGGACTCATGGTGACCCTCAGGATAGTTGACCTAAACTATGGTTGGTCTTCAGTCAGATGGCTCATTGTTGATAGAGCGGCACCCATAGCTGCTGTTATTGTATCGATCAATCTTCACTGCTGACCTTCCTCTTTTGTGTTGACCTTCAACCTTGCCAAGCATGATATCTTTCTCTAATAATCGCTCTCTTCGCATGATGAGTCCAAAGTATGAAAGTCAAAGTCTTGTCATCTGAGTTTCTAAAGAAAGCTTAGGTTTGATCTCTTTTAGTACTGTTCTTTGGGCAGTCCATGATATACACAGTATTCATTGCCAGCACCACAATTCAAAGGCATTGATTTTCTTCCAGTCTATCTTTTTCACTGTCCAAATTTTGCATTCATATGATTGTTGAAAATACCATGGCTTGGACAAGTTGAATCTTTGTATGGAGAGAGACATCTCTGCTCTTGAGAATCTTGTCTAGGTCCTTCACAGCTATTCTGCCAAGAGCAATGCATCGTCAGATTTCTGGACTGTTTGTCCTTTCTTTATTGATTGTTGATCCAAATAAGTTAAAGTTGTCATCAACTATTCCAATTTCTTCTACATCAATGATTAACTTATTGATTTTGCCAGTTGTCATGATCTTTGTTTTCTTAATGCTAAGGTGCAGGCCCATTTAAGACTATGTTCCTTGATCTTGAGAAGCAAATGTTTCAGATCGTCTTCACTTTCAGCCAGTAACGTGGTATCAACAGCATAGCGAAGGTTGTTGATGAGTCTTCCACCAATCTTCACACCTCGGTTGTCTTCATACAGTCCTGCTTCTCTGATGATTTGTTCTGTATATAAATTAAAGAGGTAGGATGAACGTATGCAACCTTATCAAACACCTTTTCTGATTTTAAACTATTCTGTTTCTCCTTGTTCCGTTCAAACCGTTGCTTCTTGATCAATGTAAAGGTTATGCAAGAGAACTATTAGGTGTTCTGGTATACTCATGCTTCTTAATGTGGCCCAGAGTTACTCATGGTTTACACAGTCAAAAGCCTTGCTGTAGTCAATAAAACACATATGGATATTGTTTTGGCATTCTTTAGTCTTTTCAAGGATCCATCTCACATTTGAGATGATGTCTCTTGTTCCCCACCCTTTCCTGAACCCTGCTTTCACTTCAGGTAGTTTTCGTTCCACGTATGGTTGCTGAATGATCTTGAGTAGAATGTTGCTGACATGTAGGAACAGAACAATTGTGCAATAATTTCCAGAGTCAGTCAGGATCACCTTTCTTCAGTATTGGTATAAACACAGATCTTTTCCAGTCAGTTTGGCCATGAATTCTTTTTCCAAATTTCCTGGTAGAGCTTTGTAAGTATAACAACAGCTGCATTCAATTGCTGAAATACTTCAATGAGAATGCCATCAATGCTTGGTGCTTTGTTCTCTGATAAGGCTTTCAATGCTGCTTCGATGACTTCTTTCATCACCAATGGTTCCTGATCTTAAGGTACAGGTTAAAACAGCTGTTGGTCCACTTGATCTTTATGGTATAATGACTGTATATTCTTTCCACCTTTTCTTGATCTTCTCAGCATCATTCAACATTGATCCTTGAGCATCTTGTAGCATTCCAATTTGAGGCTGGAATTTTTTCTTTAACTGATAGCTTTAGGAGAGTCAATCTTGTTCTTCCTCTAATAGTTTCTGATTCTATTTCTTTGCATGCATCATTGTAGTACTTCTCTTTGTCTTGTCTTGCTGCATGGTGAAAATCTTTGTTGAGTTCTGTGATTGCCTCTTTCTCCTCTGGCTTTAGCTTCTCAGCGCTTCGGGGTAATTTTCAGAATTTCTTCAGTCATTCATTTTAGCTGTTTTTGCTTTTTCACATTTTGTAGACACTTCTCACTTTCTTCCAACACAACCTTCTTGATGTCATTCCATAACTCTTCTGTAGCTCTGCCATTTGTATCTAACCAGCAAATTGATTTTGCAGGCAGTCTTTAAATTCTGGTGGTATATTTTCAAGGTTAGTGGAGGAGTAGCCTAGTGGTTAGAGCAACTGCCTAGTACCCAGAAGATCAAGGGCTCAATTCCCACTGGCACTCCTTGTGACTTTGGGCAAGCCACTTTACCCTCCATTGCCTTGGAACAAAAGGCTGGCAATCTACTTCTGGTCATACATTGCCAAGAAAACCCAGAGGTAGCTGGGTCGCTATAAGTCAACATTGACTTGATGGCACTAAAAAAACAAACTCACTCAAGGTTATATTTTGCTACATTCATAAGTAGAGCTTGCTCTTTTTCAACTTTAGTTTGAGTTTGCATACTAGTAGTTGGTGATCTGTACCACAGTCAGCTCCAGTTTATGTCTTTGTTGATGTTATAGAGCTTTTCCATCATTTACTTCCACAGATATAGTCAATTTGATTTTTGTACAATCCGCTGGGTGAAGTCCATGTATACAGTCACCGCTTGTGTTGCTGAAATAAGGTGTTTGATACGAATAGATCATTGGTCTTGTATAATTCTATCAGCCTCTTTTCAGCTTCATTTCTGGTGCCAAGTCCATATTTTCCAAGCCTTCATCTAGGTTGCCAATTTTTGCGCTCATAATCCATGACTATCAGGATATCCTATTTGCATGTTCTGTCAATTTCAGCTTGTACGTGTTCATAGAACTCATCAACTTTTTTTCTCTTCTGCAGCTGTTGTTGGGGCATGAACTTGAATTATAATTGTGTTGATGGGCATTCCTCGTAGACAAACAGAAATGAAGTGTTCACTGCTTGCAGTATATTTCATTACAGTTCTTGCAAGTTTCTTCTTGGATTATAAATGCAACACCATTTCTTCTTTGTCTTTCATTTCTAGCATAGTAGACCTGACACTCGAGATTGAGTTGTATACATTTCATTCTTGACAAATTCCCTTGGTTCATGCTTCATACATGGGGAGGGGGGACCTGCAGATTGAGCCATACAATCCTTTATGGACTGTGTACTTTGCGACATCAAGTCTTTAGAACAGAAGTCCAGATGTCGGTACAATAATCTCTCGCATGAAGAGTGGTTAGCCTTAAATACACTTAGCAAACGGCAAGATATTATCATTAAACCAGCAGACAAAGGTGGCGGTATCGTTGTAATGGATCGATCCTATTATATTGAAGAGCTCACTAATCAACTCAAAGATAAAAACTTCTATCAAGTATTGTCACACGACCCCACTTTGACCATCAAACAGGACATTGACTCTCTGCTGTCATACGGCCTCAATGCTGGTTTTCTAACTTCACGTGAATTTTCATTTTTACAAGTCTCACATCCCATAATTCCTACAATTTATACCATTCCAAAGATCCATAAGTCCCTCCAATCCCCTCCTGGTAGGCCTATAGTCTCTGGCATTGGTTCAGTCCTTGAGCCTTTGTCTCAATTCATAGATATTTTTTTACGTCCCTTTGTACCACTCATTGCCACATATGTCAGAGACTCGGCTGACATTATCAATTTTCTCATTACCTTCAGTGGAAATCTTACAGATATTATTTTGGTGTCCTTTGACAGAGTCACTTAATACCAATATCCCGCAAGATGGGGCTATTGCTGTCATCACCAAATATTTAAATCAACGTACCTTACCTGTCCGTATTCCCACTCACTTTTTGGTAGATTTGGCCCATATAGCTTTGACAAAAAATTACTTTCTGTTTAATGGCCGTTTTTTTCAACAAATAAAGGGTACAGCTATGGGTGCCGCCATGGCACCTGACATAGCTAACCTATACGTGGCACAATTTGAAGATACTCATCTACAGGATTGTCCTTTTGCCTCCCTTGTTGTTTCTTGGAAGAGGTATATAGACGATATCCTAGTACTATGGAAAGGTACCAATTCCCAATTACACCAATTCCACTATTGGCTTAATAGTTTAGATACCAATCTACAATTCAAAATGCAATCTAGTACTATTGAACTTCCGTTCCTTGACATTCTTATTAGTAAATCACAGCATGGATTCACTACCACTATTTACCGCAAACCCACTGACCACAATAAGCTTCTTCGGTTCGAAAGCTTCCATAACAGTCATCTCAAGAAGAACCTACCTCTATCACAATTTTTACGGCTGCGGCGTCTTTGCTCTAATAATGATGATTTTAAGGAAAAATCCTCCCATATGGCAGCGCGCTTTTACAATCGAGGCTATCCAAGAGAGTGTGTTCAAAAGGGCCTTAAACGGGCCAGTTCCTTCTCTAGATCACAGTTGCTCTTGCCTAAAGATAATCAATCTAATGATAAGTTTGTTTGCGTGCTTCGGTTTTCCCATCTCTCCTTCAAAATACAAAGGATTATAAGAGCCCACTGGCACATCTTACAAACACGCTCTTGTTTTTCGAACCAACATCTTACAATAGCGCATAGTAGACAACGTAATCTAGGTGATATGCTGGTCTCCTCGTTCATGCCCCCGGTTTCTACATTCAGACGTACAGGAAAAGGGCATTATAGATGTAATAAATGTTCCATTTACAAACATGCTATCCAGATGAAAGATTTCTTTACGCATCCCTCCACTAATGTACAGTACCCATTACGAGCCTACACCAACTGTTTGTCTACACATGTCGTGTATGTTATAGTTTGTCCCTGTCCCTTGTTGTATGTCAATAAAACCATACGTGCTGTCAGAACTCGTATTCAGGAGCATAAGAGTTGAATCAAAAGACAGATTACCACAGCCCCACTGGTATTGCATTGGATTCAATTCCAGCACAATATTAACAATATCAGGTTCTTTGTCATTAAGAAATTGTTCCCCTCCCCTCGTGGAGGGGACTTGAATCATAAGTTAATTCAAGAAGAACAAAGATTTATTTTCATGCTTGATACTGTTTGTCCGAAAGGTTTGAATAAGGAAATCGAATATAACATTTTCCTATGATGTCTCTTTCCCAATAAGGTATTTGCACGTATGTTTTGTACGGTTAAATACAATTCCTTCTGTTTTTATATGAATGTTTTTTAACATGATGTTTTTTAAATAATAAGATGTACGTTTTATTATTTTCATTATCCCAATCAGTTGACAATGCTTGTTTTGTATCCATTTCATGCTTTTATGGGGTCCTTTCCCCTATAGGATGTTTGCACGAATGCTTGGTGCGGCAAATACAAGTTTTTTCTTTTTATATGATTGTTTTTTAACATGATGCATGTTTTATTAGGTCCATTTTTCCAATTAGTTCACAATGCTCGTCGTGCATCTTTATTTCCACTATATTAGTTTTGTTTTTAATGTATATTGCAATGCCTTTTATTTATTTATTTATTCATTTATATTATATGATTCCTGTATACACCTCTTTATGCATTCCATACTGCTTTCTTTGCTGTTCTGATTTGAGGCATTCTTGTCATGTTTTTTGTATGGCATATGTTTTTTAATTTATACTCATATTTCAGTTTGTTTACCTTGTAATTATTTTTGTTTTGAATTGTTTACATTCATTTTCTAATTCCCCCATTTTATGTCTCTTGTCAGTCTTTATGACACTATGTTTGTCAATAATCATGTATCACCTTCAGGGAGCATTTCATAGACAAAGAGCCCATTACCAGCAGAGGGAGCCCTTACCCCTCATTCGCTTGAAATATAGCACATTACCCCGTTTTTTTTTTTTTTGGATAGATTTTCTGAAAGCTTTTTGTATGGTACATGTTTTTTAATTTATCCCATTCTTTTGGATTCCTCTTATCTTGATGTCACATGGTCATTTTGTAAACTTTTACGAGATGTTTTTTTTGGCAGTAGTTGTCTAATACATTTAGGCAGTACTTCCTGCATTAAGAACCAATTGTCAGCAGGGGGAGCTGTTCACCCCCAACGATTTCCTTTAAATACCGTTCAGATGCTCCTGCGCGGCGTTTTCCCGCCTCTCACATCGTGTGCAGGTATGTTTTTTTCATGACTCTCATGTTTTGCTGATACTTTGTGTTTATCGATGGTTCTCTGTCTATTGCTTTCTCTTATTCTGCATTACTGGTGCATCGGGTGTAAGTCCGTTGATTTTTATTTATTTATTTATTGTTCTTTTATACCGCACTCTTTTTCATCAGCGCGGTTTACATTAAACAGAAATACTCATTACAATCAACAAATTGTGATAAGTTTACATATAACAGGAGTAGTCAACTGGGAATTTAACTTTGGGAAACTTTGTACATATTTGTAAATAACATATATACAGGGGATAGGATTTCTTAGTTACATCTTGAGTAAATAAGGTATATACAATTTTACTGTGCATGTTAGAGGGATGGTGATGAGCTTTGGAAATGCAGAATGAAGAGATGGTGTTTTATAGCTTTTCTGAAATTCTTGAGGTCCGTAATAGCTCTTATGTTGTGGGGAAGGTTGTTCCAACATCTGGGTGCATAGTATGCAAAGGCCCTGTCTGATGTTGAATGTTTGCATTTTGTGGCCTCTTGTGGAATAACTAGGGTATTTGCCGCTGCTGACCTCCTGGATCTAATATTGGGAGTCGGATGGATGAGTTTTGAAATTGATGAAGGAGCTATAGTATTTATCGCCTTAAAGGTCATGAGGAGAGCTTTATATGCTATTCTGCAGTAAATAGGTAGCCAGTGAAGCTCCATTAGGATGGGTGTTATGTGTTCGCACTTTGAAGCACCGTATAGAACTCTGGCTGCGGCATTCATGGCTAGTTGTAATGTATTTAGGGTGTTTTTAGGGAGACCATGGAGTATTATGTTCGCATAGTCGAAGTGGGGTGTGACTATGGTTTGAAATATGGTTCTGAAGCTGTCTGGTTCGAGCATGTTTTTCAGATGACGCAGAGTCCTTATTTTGAAATAAATAGTTTTTACAGTGCGGTTGATATGTTCTTTAAAATCCAGTCGCTGGTCGAGTATTACTCCAAGGTATTTTATGGACGGCTTGATTGGGAGGTCTGCGTCTCGTACTTTTAGTATATCAGGGGGTGAGAATGCTCTGTTTTTCGTGATTATGAGTACTTCGGTTTTTTTGTAGTTTATGCGCATATTCTGGGTGAGGAGCCAGTCTGCTATTGCATTAAAGCAATCTATTAGTGTTGTGAAGTCTGGAAGCTTGATTTAGCTTGATTTAGCTTACGACTCCAGCTTGCTTTTGATATCGTTGGGTCTGCACATTATGTGTTTTTAGAATAAACCTCTTGGTTTTGACTACTTCTAAGGTTTGTTTTTAAGCTTGCTTTAGTGCATTGCCTCTTATCATTTTTTCTTCCATGCTTCGCGTATGTGGAATCTTATGTAATGTAGCAACTCTTCACACGCCTTGGCGTCTTTTATTCTTTATACATTGTTCATCAGTCGGCATCTGCTTTTACAGATTCCACGTATGCACATATATCCAAATTAAAGCGGGATGTTGTTTCTTTTATAATTTTATTTTCTGACAGCGTTCCCATTTCACAATGTGATGTTTTTACAGTTTTCCCGCATGCACACACAGTTAAATTAAAGCGAGATCTAGCTTATTTCCTGATGGCGTCCCCATTTTGCAGTGTGACAATTCCCGCCACTGCTTTTACAAATGCTTTGTATGTGCATCCAAATGGTAAGCAAAATGTGGCTTTCTCGCGCTCTCTATCTCTCTTTTTTTTGACGGCGTTCTTATTTCACATTTTGATGTTTTCTCACCATATTCTTTTGTGTGAAAGTACGTCCTTTGTGTGAAAGTACGGCGTTGCTCCTAGTGTTTGGTTTATAGATGTTGTATCTATATTGTTTTGAATTCACAGCCCTTTTAGTTCATCGATTTCACGAAGTTTTTTGTCACAGATTATTTGTCTATGGGTTGTTTTGTTTAGCCCATATTTTAAATGTATACGTTTTCCATCTATTTTAGACCCCTTTGCTTTTAATCTTTTTAATCATGTGGGCGCACAGTGGCCTGCACGGTCGATATGCCGATGCATTATAATATGTGTGCACACACTTCATCCCCCTTTTTTTGTTGCTGCAATTTTTACTCTTGTTGTTCATGACCTTTGCTTCACGGCAATTTGCCTACGGTTCATTTGAAAGCTCTTTCGTTTTTATTTTTACCGTCCTCTTGTAGATGGCGTATTAATTTTGTCTTTATGCCCAAATTGGTTTGTACATCTTCTCTTTTATGTTGTAAGTTTTCTAACGCGTAACCCACTTCATTGTTCGCGTATCCTGTATACACCCCTTAGGCATATAGGCGGTCTCTTATCTTATTAGTGTTTAATGTGCGCCATTTGGTTTCCTTTTTCCCCGATGGGCATACGGGTAGCATATGTTTAATAACTATATTGTTCGGTAAGTTTTTCTTGCGTTCTTTTATGGATATACATGATGCTCCAGTTATACTTTTCTTAGTTTTGGTACACATATGCAAAAAATTAATTATATTTTCTCTAAAGACCTGTGGTGCACATCGTTTTTGACCTCGCCCCATATCGTTCATGTTCTAGTTTTTCTGCAGCTCCAACCTACGTTTCTGGTGTAATAGCTCTATTATACGTTTTCTCTCTAGAGTATCTTAATCGCTTATGTCTTTTTAAGCTCACATGACCTTTTAGGGTTCAACCCACATTTTACGTTTTAGAGTTGGTTTTATGTGTGAACCATTACCTCTTTCATATATTTATGTCACATATATTTATGTTACACATGTCACATATGCACTATACTGCTATTATTCATATATAAGTTTAAAAAATGTAACTAGTTGTTTTAGATGTTTGTATGGATTAATCATCTAGTTCATTTTTCTTTGATTTTCTACGTATTTATGTAATTTAACCGTTATGCTATGTAGTGCTTTATTTTTTCTTTATTCATATTTGTATTTTTACTGCTTTTCAGATTGGGAAGAGTGATTGCCCCACCGCATAGACGCGTTCATCTATGTGGTTCCCTGGTAATTCGTTATTTGATATCATCATTTTACCCATTCACTTTTGATGTTTTTTTATGATGTTTACATTTCTATGTTTTTAGTTTTTAGTCCTTTGCTTATTTAATGTATGTTTGTTTTTTAGACCCCTGATGAAGGCTTCGGCCGAAACTTGTTAAGTTGGGTCCCCAATAAAGAATTTTAATTATCATCTGGTAGGCCGTGGTCATTACTTCCGCTGCTCTCCTCTGTCTGTCTGCTTGCCTCTCATGCTTCATACATTCCATGTCCCAATGTGTAAAACATCTTTGCAACTTCTGACTCTCATTTCATGCGCAGCTACATCAGCAGTTAGACATCCCAAGGGCTTTTATCCAACCACATCATAAATGCTGACTTTACTCTGAAAAGTCTTCAGCTCATCCCCAGTAGCCAGATGAGTGCCTTCCAACCTGGGGGTCTCATCTTCCAACACTATAGTGAAATTTGTTTTGTTCTGACTATACATTGGGTTTTAGTGGCAAGACACAGAAGTAGATTGCCAGGCCTTTCTTCCATGCAGGTAATTCTAGCATTGTCGTCACAGAAATGTGATGCTCTGCCGCTAACACCATCCCAGCCTGCTGCTGTCCAGATGGGTCGTTTGTCTTAGTCTGGCATCTCAGCTGAGACCTGACCATCTTGGGAGACCATGTCAGTAGTTAAGCTACCAATAGCGTAGCTCTCAGCATCACTGATGCACACAAAACCTCACAGCATGACATGCTGCAAACCATGCTAATTACACCATGTTCCTATTGTCCTAATAGCTAAATACTATTGATATTGTGTGATTATTTATGATGAAATTTATGGTTTTTGTATAAAGATATGAAGATATGTGATAATTCATGGATGAGACTGGTGAATGACATGGTTGGGACTAGTTATTAGGGATGACATCCTTTTATAAGTCCCTTAACCAAATCTGGGGTTTTCTCCATGTTTTCACTTGTTTACAGCTGTGCATGTTTGTTAAGTATTTTGTGGCGAATGTTATATAGGGAGTTTGGTGTTGGCTTGATATATATTTCTCCCTATTGTGTTGAGATCTTGTTACTTTATCTTAAGCTATCTGTATAGCAGCACTGAAAATCAAAGCTATATGGATAATTTCTGTCTTCACACACAGACTGCCCTGGCACTCTCCAGATAGTGCCGAGGTGATCACAGAGAATATTCAGTGGCAGTATTCATATAGTGCTGCTGAATAGTCTCTTCAGCAGCACATATCTGTTTACCAGGCGTAGCTAACCAGGACAAGTGCCTTTGAATATTGACCTCTATATTCCTTAATAAAGTATAATGCCAGTCTTGATAGTTTCTAGGATTCATAGTAATCCTTGAATATTTGTGATGAGCTTTACATTTTCATCTTCCAAATCTAAACTTAAGTTTAGAAATATCTATTGCATGACTGTGGATTCCCTGCAGTTTCATAATGTAAACCAAGGGATGTATGGATAATGCAAGTTAGATACTTCCTCTCAATGCTTCAAAATCCTACCCACGAATACTGAAACCATCTTGAGTATGCAGTGGTGAAAACTGTTTCTATTCTGGTCATTTCACATTAAGGGATGGCTGTTAGTTGGGTGAAAGGTGATGACATTTTGCTGTCCGATAAAAAGCCCCAAAGTTACTACTTGACCCAGAAAGCACCAAGGTAAATGAGCATGTATCAATGGTACTAGTTTATGGGGGGTTGCTTCCCTTTCCTTCTCAAGATCCAACAGAAAAGCAAGGCAACAGCAAGAAGCAGCAAATGATCAGTCCATCCTGTGATGCTACAAGGTTTGCTATCATGGGAAAGGGTTCAGATGAGCTAAAGATCACCCAGAGAACTAAACCTAACATGAACCTTGCTGTAGGAAGCTGGTGGATCTTTGTAATGAGACTTGAGGCTACAGTATCCCTCCCTGGATTGATCACTGGAGGGGGGGAGGGAGGGTCTAATTTGACTGGGAATCATGAAGGCAGACTAGTAGTTCCAATGTTAAAACTGAAAGTGCCTATGGCTATTAGTCAATTAAGAAGTGCTGTCTAGGATGAATAAATGCATCCAAGGAGGCTTGGATGGGACATGCACATAGGGATCATCATTAAACTCAAATTACTATTAATTATTTGTATAGTGCTACAAGGAATACACAGTGTTGTACATACAATGTGTGACAAAAAAGAAACGAGACAAGTGGCAGCCATGCCCATGATTCAATGCCAATTGGCTAACCACTTATGTCATTGTGTTGTGCAACATCTCACCACTATTCTGCTATAATATTTTTCATCTCTCTCACTCTGTTTTTCTTTTTCAGGTTTTTTTTGTAGCACACTGCTCCATCGTTTTGTCACGCAACTGGAGGTGGCAGAAATATGGAGCAAAGAATCAACTTGAAATTTCTGGTTAAGTTAGAGAAGGGCCCAACTGAGTGTCTCCAACTTCTCCAAAAGGCTTATGGAGAAGATGCAATGTCAAGGCCGCGAGTCTTCGAGTGGCACAATGCTTCAAGACTGGCCGCGAGGTGGTGGAGGATGACCCCAAGTCAGGACAGCCTTCCACGACAAAGACAGCCGAGAACACTGACAGAGTGAACCAGCTAGTGCGGCGTGATTGCAGATTGATGGTGCGGATGATAACTGAGGAGCTCAGCCTGAACAGGGAGTCAGTGCAGATCATTTTGGTGCAGGAGCTGGGGATGCAGAAGGTATGCGCCAAGATGGTGCCCAAGCTTTTATCGGATGACCAGAAGGAGCACCGGGTCAATGTTTGTCAAGACTTGCTAAAGACCGGAGAAAATCCAGAGTTCGTTGGCAGAGTCATCACAGGAGACGAGACTTGGGTCTTCCAGTATGACCCTGAAAGCAAGAGACAGAGCCTGCAGTGGAAGACTCAACTGTCACCCAGACCCAAAAAGGCGTGCATGTCCAAATCAAGGATCAAGGTCATGCTGATCGCATTCTTCGACCAGAAAGAAGAGATTTATCATGAGTTTGTGCCTGAGGGTCAGAGAGTCAACCAGCACTTCTACCAGCAGGTCCTCAATCGCCTCCATGACTGGGTTCGGCGCAGCAGGTGGGCTCTGTGGAGAGACAAGTCATGGCTGTTCCACGACAACATGCCTGCACATACCACGCTCAGTGTGAGGCAGTTCTTGGCCAACAAACAGATCACAGCTCTCGACCACCCTCCTTATTCCCCAGATCTCGCACTGTACGACTTCTGGCTCTTCCCCAGGCTGAAGACTGGGCTCAAAGGAACTCATTTTGTCTCTGTAGAAGAGATCAAGGCCACTGTGACGAGGGAGCTGAGGGACCTCAAGGAGGACTGTAGCGAGTGCTTCCGTATGTGGCAGAAGTGAATGCAGAAGTGCATTAACTCTGAGGGGGATTACTTTGAAGGGGACAATGCGTAATTTCTCTGTAGATTTTGTAATAAAACATTTATGGGACAGTCTTGTTTCTTTTTTGTCACACCTCATATAGATGTAAGACACAGTCCCTGCTCATCAGAGCTTGCAATCTAATTAAGACAAAACATGTGGAACCCAATTCCATAACCTGCATGTGTGGTTTCCGGGCACGTCCAAATCAAACACAGGCCCGATTTAAATGCTGTTCTGCGGCCACGAGGATAGATGCAGCTATGGTTCCGGAATCGTGGACATAGATGTTTTTGGCACGGCATGAACAAAGCACTATGGAGCACAAGAGATGGGTATATGCAGGAGGAGTAGCCTAGTGGTTGGGGCAAGGTACTTCAGGCCGGAAGGTCGGGGGTTCAAATCCCACTAGAGGACAGCAACCTTGGGCCGGAAGGACTGGGGTTTCTAATCCCACAGGTGCTCCTTGTGGTCTTGGGCAAGCCACTTAACCCTCCATTGCCCATGTCCCTGTAAAATAGTTATCTCCAAGTTATAATACCCTGTTGAATGTAATTTCAATTTGTTCAATGTAAACCGCACTGATGCAGAATAGCGCGGTATATAAGAGAATGTAAATAAATAAATAAAAAAATAAATATGCAGCAAATGGCTGTGTACATTTCTCAGGCGTTTGCTGAAAAGACAGACGTTTTCGATCCTGCCCGTCTCTGCTATATATCCGCGAATGTCCACGCCTCTGCTGTAAAACGTGCATCTAAGCTGCTGTGCTCACCGACAGTGTTGTGCTGAAGCAAATTACACATGAAAGATGATGATACATAAATGTCACTGCACAGTAGACTAGAATTACATAGAATGAAGAGGTTATGATCACCTGGGATACTCCCATTCCGACGAATAAAAAGCTGGATGTGAGGAAGCCGGATATAGTGGTTAAGGAGAAACCCACCAAAACGGCACTGATAATAGAGGTGTCAGTTCCAAGCAGCTACTCTGTGAATCGCATGGCAAGGCAGAAGATCTTGAAATACCAGGAAATGCAGTCAGAGACCAATAAATTGTGGCAGAAAGATACAGAAAACGCATGTTATTCAATTTAGTATTTGAATAGCTGTGATGACCCATTAGATTTGAAACTGATATACAAGCTCGAGAAATACATTTTTTGGATGTTAAAATCAGTAAACGTTTGGAGGTATTTTTCACTACTGTATACACGAAACCCACGGACAGGAATACTCTGTTACATTTCACAAGTTTTCACTCAGAACATTTGAAATGCAGTCTGCCATATTCACAACTTTTAAGATGTCGACGTATTTGTTCTACACAGCAAGAGTTTGAAGAACAAGCAAAGAATATGATGCGTAACTTTCAAGAGTGCAGGTATCCTAGCTCAGTGCTTAAGAAAGCCTATAAAAGAGGCAGGTATAATCATCGTGAATGGCTTATTGGTCCTGGTCATGTAGAACCAGATTTGACAACTTCAACTGAAACGTCATTAATAACATGCGTTTTACAATACTCCAGCCTCTCTAATCGGATAGCTTCTTCGTTGCGGAAGCGATGGGACTTATTTAAAACACATCCTAAACTTGCAGGTTACTCTTTACGCATGTCATATAGCCATGGTAGAAATTTGAGAGATCGGTTATGTCCTGCTGTTCCACGACAGGTTAATAATGTTGTTGTGAATGGCCATAATGTATGTGATCGCTGTTCCTTCTGTAAAATCATGGAAGGAAAGATTTGTAAAGTATCAAAACAATACATAGTTATATACAATTTGTATAGTATCATCAGCTCACCTGTAATACAACTTGTAGTACCTCGTTTGTGATATATGCACTTTGGTGCCCTTGTTCCAAATTATATGTGGGCAAGACTACACGCCCTCTAAAAACGCGACTTGCAGAGCATAAATATAGTCTGAATAAAGCATGTGTAGATACATCTTTGATACAGCACTGTTTAACATCCAATCACCGTTTTGAAGATTTTCCCTGTACAGTGCTAGAACATGTCCCGTATAACATACAGTAGTGTGCAAAAGTCTGGAATCACTTATAAATTTGACGTTTTTTCAACTTCATGACCTTATATCTTAATTTCCTTTTCCTCCCATTGGCTTTTTCTGTATCACTCATGATAAGTGATAGATTTGGCTATTAGGGCCAACGTTTAGTATTGGTTTGGCCCTTATTTTCTGAGTTTGTTCCCCATAGTTGCCCTGTTGATAGATTTACTGTGAAAATTGCGTAATGTACATCGTTGGGCAACGATATATTATTGTAAGTATGCTTTAAAATATTATGGACGCACGCCAGGTTTCCTTCAAATTAATGTATGTGGCCTTGAAAAAGGCCATTTTTGTGTGTCAGTGATGGCTCAGTATATGATGGGCCACCCTTTGTTCTTGATCACTTGACTGCACCTTTTCGGCATTGAATGAACCAGTCTGACAAGGTGATCGTTGGTGACAACACAGTTCCAAGCTGCAATGAGTGACTCAAT
This sequence comes from Ichthyophis bannanicus, assembly GCA_033557465.1. NCBI lineage: Eukaryota > Metazoa > Chordata > Amphibia > Gymnophiona > Ichthyophiidae > Ichthyophis > Ichthyophis bannanicus. The sequence continues at coordinate 227,366,974 of CM066038.1, forward strand.
CAGCTCATTCTTTGATGTTGGATGCCTCTTGCATATTTCCAAGGCCACCTTGTGCAACAGGTTCTCGATTGGATTCAGATCTGGAGACTGGGCAGGCCAGTCCATTGACGATGTTGTTCTGCTGCTTCCAGCTGATCACCTTTCTGGAGTGATGGCAGGGTGCATTGTCATCTTGGAACAGGAACTGGCCAGGAAACAGCTGGTGTGCTGATGGCACCATGCACTTTTGCAGTATGGTGATGTACTTGGCCCCGTTGACCATTCCATCGACGATGTGAAGACGTCCAACGCCACTGGCAGCCATGCAGCCCCAGACCATGACCTTCAAAGGATGCTTCACAGTGAGGTTGACACACTCAGGCTTGAATTCCTCTCCAGGAAATCTCCTCACATAGGTGTGGGCCTGGTTACCAAACAGGCAGAAGGTGCTTTCATCGCTGAATAGCACCTTTTCCCACATTTCAGTTGACCAGGTTGAGTGCTTTCTCACCCACACAATCCAGTTGCGCCTTTGTATGTCAGTCATCAGTGGCTTATTCCATGCTGTGCAGCCCTGGAGACCAAACTTCAGGCACCAGCGACGAACTGTTGATGAGCTGACACTGACCTCACTCTTGTCTGACCACTCTCGAAGTAGCTGAGGAGAGGTCAACTTGCGATTAGTCAGTGAAATGCGTCATAGTGCGGGGTTCCGGCGTGATGTTGATGCACGTGGACGACCTGAACGAGGCTTGTCCACCACTGAACTCATTTCTTTCTTCTTCTGTACAATCTTAACAACAGCGCTCTGACTGCAGCCAACTTTCTTGGCTATCTGACGGCTTGAAAATCCTTCCTCGCTCATAAAGGACACACGAACACACTCCTCCGTCAGGGTCCGAGTCATCTTCATGGTCGATCCAGAAAGCGTATGAAATTCAAAAATTCCGCGTGTTTTTATAGCTGCACTGTTGGCTGGATATCTGCATTGTGATTGGTTAGTGAAACCAGCCTCCTGATTGGTCAGAAATAACGTGTGCCTATTGGATAATATCGATCCAGTTTTGACACAGGATCCACAAAAATCGCAGTAGCTATCGCCCAGTGTCTGTAAAGTATTTAAATTGGACGCAAGGAATGCAATAAAGTCAACTCTAATAGCCAAACGTATCCCTTTAAAAGTGATAGAAAGATGAATATGCTGGGCCAACGCAAAATTAAAAATAAACGTTAGAAAGTATGAAAAACGCAAAAGTCACAAGTGATTCCAGACTTTTGCACACCACTGTAAGAAGAGGTGATAGAGGGCGACGTCTATTACAAAGAGCAAAAATGGATCTATACTTTAAACACTCTACATCCTTATGGATTAAATGATAGGATTGAGTGGGCGTTATTTTTTTGATGCCCCGTGTGGTGTCGCTATGGAGTTCCAATCGTTCCTTGGTTAGGTAATTGTTGAGGATTGATGTTTAATTAATTGCACATATGTAAAGCATCTATTTAAGTTAGGTTTTATTTGGCTGAGGGTCCTTTAAAACATGATACGTCAGACACCGTTTTGAGCAATGGTGGGGAAAATGAAGGACATAGTAGTCTTTAGATAGTTGACCCTCAATGTTGGTTACTCTTAACGCCTGAAGACGCCAGTGGTTGGCAAAACAAAAGCTTTTGTAGGGTATATGAGTGAACAGGATAGTGGGGTATTCAGATGTGAATTGGAAGAAGATTCCCTCGCCCGGCTGCGATATAGAAGCTGCTTTGCTTCCTTTGATAACGGACCCTTCTGATGCATGATGTGGATACTATCTTCCAGAAAGTTAAGTAACTGCAGACCTCTTTAGGCGCTTGTACTATTACATATATTCATTAAGCTTTTCTTCTGTTACTTTACAGGAGATTGCAGATACGTCCGCAGAGGTTCCGTTGATTTTTTAAGATGACACTATGTATATTATAGTATGGTTGGTGTTGGATTAAGTCACAAATATTTTGAATCCCTAAGAGTACTCTTGTGGACTTAAAAGGATATAGATGAAATTTAGATAAAGTTGTTTTGAATAAAGATTCCTTGGAGGCTAGAATGACCAGTGATATGAGCGTCAGCTTTTCCCTATAATGAAAATTCACTAAATGTAGGGTATAAGCCATCCTGAGGTCATATTTGCCTACCCTGAAAGAAGCTTTAATTTTTTAAAAATTTAGAAAAAATTGTTTGACCGATTAGGTCTTTTGGACGAGAGCTAAATTGTGTAGTTTTTATGCACAAAACTAACCCATTTGGAGAAATTGCCCTGGACACTGCAAAGTAATCTCAGTGCACTCTAAGATAGTATAAAATCACTTTGAAAGTGATATGTTTGTCATGACATACCTTGCAGCACAATATATATGGCAGTAAAAGACCCCTGAGTTATGCTTACTTTGGTCATCTCTGCCAACAGTCTGTGCAATGCTAGGTATGGACCAGAAAAAAAAAAGGTTCTACATGGCTAAATGTCAACACATATCCCTGTCACCAATAAGAGACTTTCAGAATGAGAGCATGCAGCAGTGCAAACAGCATCAATACAAGCCCAAAGGCACCATTATTGCTCTCTATAAATGTGCTCATCTGTAGAAACCAATGATGGTGCTTTTGAGCGAGTATTAGTGCTGTTTGCACTGTTGAATGCTCTCATTCAGAGGGTCTCTTACTAGTGAGACGGATATCTGATTTCTTCTGCCCGATCACACTGGCACATGTAATGCTGCAGTCATCCCTGCAGTCCAGGTACCGGCACGCCATTCATGCCCCTCCCCAGATTTGTGTGTGAGCATAATAGATCCTTCTGTGCAACATGCAAACCACATGCACAGACACACGCTCACTTGCAGTCTTAGGGAAACATACTTCTGCCAAAAAGGTGCCCTGTACTTCAACAGCAGATGGTATAACAGTATAATATGGAGTTCCGAGGATTCCATCAATAGTCCTATTTTCCAGGATATAGAATTTGTTAGAGAACCCTGAATTTGCTCCTTTGGCTCGAATGTCAGCATAGCCAGAATAAACACTGTTGCTCTTTTTAATAGTTGTGTGAGAGTATTTATTAATGTTTCTTTACATTACAACCTTCCCTCACCTCTGCTTTCTGTTCTGTACAACTGCTTCTTGTGTTTTTCCAGACTGCAGATGCACCGGTGCAAAACATTATTGTCACAGCTATTCTTCAATATGGGATGCATTGAAGAGCAGGGCAGAGCATTTTCTAAGTCCTGCCCTTATTCCACTGGAATAAAGTGGACGTAAGCGGGGAACACGTCATATGTACATGGGCCTTTCCTGAATATGCTTCATACTTCTCTGCAGCTGACCTCGCCCCTGTTCTGTCCATTCCCGCCCACATTCAGAGATCCTCATGCTAGCAACGCAGACGTACATGGCCATGGGGTTTCAGAATACAGTCAGACATTTTCGCTAGAAAAATGTCTAACCCGCATGTATAACCGGCTTATTCGGGTTCTGGAATGACCTCCATAGTGCAACTGGGGACGAATTATGATAAGATACATATAAGTAGTGGACAAGAGAGTGAGGAGCATCAGGATCCAAAAGTGGCTTCAATGAGCATGGGGAGGTCGTATCTTTTTCTTGTTTAACCGCAGCATCAATAACCTTGGTGGCTGTGGGTGGGGGGGGGGAGGGGTAGTTATTACAACCTGGCAATAAGACATAGACAGGAACTTAGGCTTTAGCTTAAGTATTAGTTCTGTAAGAACTAAGGCCTCCAATTGTCACTGTGGTGGAAGCCATCATTAAGGTGGATTCTGGGCCTGCTTGGAACAGATGTGAAAGGGCAGTGATGGGGGAAGAAGGTTGAGAGGACAGTTAGTGTGGGTTGAATTTATATATGCATTTTCCCAAAGTGGATGAATTTCAACAGGATAGACTGGTTGTACCTCCTTGGTCTTTATCTGCTGTCTTTTACTACTTATGTGTATCTTACCTTACTCCAGTCCCCAGTTTTACTATAGTTTTTTGTCTTGATTAGCTTGTAAGTTCTGATGTGCAACGACTGTGCCTTACATCTATATGTACAGTGCTGTGTACGCCTTGTAGCGCTATACAAAGGATTATTATTATTAGTAGTAGTAGCAGTACTAAGTTACTATCAAGGCCATATTTAAAAGCTGGGTGCCTGTAGGCACTGGGCTGGAGGGGGAAGGGACAGAAAGAGACCCCCACTGTAACTAAAATAGATTAAAGGATGTTGCAGGGAGGTTGTTCCTCTAGAAATTACTGATGGGGAAAGGGGGATATAGGAAGGAAGCTCACCTCTTCCCAAATTTCCTGCTCCCCCTGCCACTGGAGTCTTCAGCTGCTGAGTCAGAAACAGCAGCAGTCACCCCAATAACTCAGAAAAGGCTCAGTGTGGGGCCCTGGAGCCAGCATGCAGTTGCAGGGCCAGTGGTAATCCTGCCCCCCTCCTCTAAATAGGATTCTTGTTACCAGGGAAACCCAAGTAGGGGCAGATCTTCTGATGGTCCTGAGACTGCCACTGGCTCTAATCCCCCATGCCGAGTCTTTTTTGAGCTATTACAGTATCCTTTGCTGTTCCTGACCTAGTGGCCAAAGATGACAGGTCCAGAAGGCGGCATGGCTGCACAACAGCATTCCAATGCCTATAAAATCTTGACACCAGAGGCAGTTGCTTATGTTTAAATCCGGGAGTGGTTACTATGACCAAAGGACTATAGAATTATGTATGTAGCTAAATGAACCAATGCTTAGTGTGCAGTGATCCTCCAGAGTTTTGTATGACGAGACAGGCAAACAAATTCAACAAAAGAAAAACCTGTGTATATCTGACCGCAGTTGGAAAGGGAACTCCTGTAGACCAAATATCTCATAAAAAAGTGTCAAGAATAAATGTAGTAGTTTGAAGAGATTTCACATTTCCTGTGGGTATACAGACTGATTTGCCCAAAAACTCATGCTAGCTGTGGGATGTTTGGCTCTATCTTGAGGACACTTTGGACTTTACTTTCCCGGCTTTCATAGGACAAATATAATTTCATACAGCTAAAATCGTGCAGAGTTAGTAATGAAGAAATTAAAATGATGATGGAAAGCTAATAAGTAATCAGAGAATTCCAGTTTTAAAAACAAAGCTTTCATAACTAAATTAAGCTTGCCTTCATTTCTGTGCACATTTTCACCATATTCCAAAAAACTTAAGTCAGTATATTTTTGGCAAGGTGGGCCCCACAGATGGTTTAGTTTAGAGAGAAACATCTTCCTGTCCTTCAGCATCACAAATCAATCTCCTTTCAAGATATCTACAATGATTATCATTTGGATATCTCACAAAAAAAAACAGTTAATTGACATATTTTGGTTATCCTGAAAGCCAGAACTGTATGCAACTCTTAAGGACTGGATTTGCTGTGGTCTAAAGCTTTTGAACTTCTACGAAAAATATTCTGGGGTGTTTGATTTTAACAGGAAGAAAATAACTATGAATCCCCAAATGCTTTTGAAAGGAACTTAAAATACAGGGTTGAATCTTCCTGTTAATTCGTGCTTCTATATGCAAACTTAAAGAACTATTCTTAAATGACTTTTCCTGTTCTGTGCCTTGTTACAAAAGAAAGCAGGTTCCTCGTTTTTTTTCCCACTATGCTACTCTGGAAACCAAAGGATAAACTCACATGTAGGCGATCACAGAGAAACAACAGAGAACCACAAGTTGACAAATCAAATAAGACCTATTCCTGCCAAGTAACAAAACTGTTGATATAGGTAAGCTGTAGCTTTAAAAAATGCCTTTTAAAGACATTTGTGCAAAGTTCTGTCTTTCTGGCCAAAATTTTTCCTTTGAGCATAGTTTTACAGCACTTGCAGTTACCCTCATGTAATATGGGTATGAGCGTCCCCCTAGGAGATCTTGTTCATCTACATGGTGATGCGGATTTCATTACAGTTTGTTTCCATAAATTAAAGGAACAACATAGACAGAAATGTCATCTCCGGAACCTAGTCTGTCATTGGATATTCTCCATCCCCGGTCTTTCAGCACACCCCTGGCTCGCATCACCAGATCCTGAGCCGCTAACGTATATCTGTGGGAAAAGAAGAACTCAATTAGAACACCCCGATGAGGAGTAAAGCTGTATGTATTATTTTCAGGCATTTCCACAATATTGGTACTTCATAGATTACAAAAGCAAGTCATTTGTTAAAAACAAGAGGGCCTTCCTAACACTTTCAAGCACAGCAGAGGTTTGTGCCCCTCGGCTGCCTTCTTTCATCTATAATACACGATCTTCTCTGACTTTTGTGAGTGCTTCTATTTATCTTCAAAAGACAGAGGTAAAAATATTAACTCTTATTGCCAATGGGAGGCTCTAACCAATCTTGGAACGGATTGATATAATATTTCAGAGGAAAATTTTCAAAGCAATTTCCATGAGTAAAAAGCATTTTCCTACATAAATTGGCTATCTGAAAACAGTCCACACTCATTGTGGCTACAAGTGAGTGGGCCTGATTTACAAAGCAAGCTATGCATTTGCCAGCAGGTGGGCAGGGCACAACTTCTGGGGTGGAGGTGGAGGTAAAGAGCAGGGCATTCAAAGCTAAACAATACATTTTAAAAGGCGGCGGCAGTGGTGGTGTAAAGCTTAAGGTCTGCCTAGGGCGTGGACACCTTGAACTAATTCTGGGGCCAGCCCTGCAGGTGGAAAATGCATAACTTCTCTATCTGTGTATTTTAAAAGTCATATGGATAATATCTGGTTGTTTGACTCAATAAACAGCTAGATATTAACTGTATAATAACGGGCTTGCTTAGGGTAGGAGGAAAGGCGGAGCTTGCATTTATCCTTTTAGCAATAATTTTCAACTGCCTAATGGATAAGGTGGAGCAAGGGCAGAGTTGCAATTTATGTGTATCCTTTATAAAATACATGCATTCACGCGTGCTCTACTTGCATATTTTTATACCTGCTCTTGAGGCTCTTTATATATGTAAATATATGCGGCCTCCCCACCTAGGCCACTTTTTATAAAATTATTCTCTGTATATATATTCAACGGTGCTAATTAATCAGCACTACTGAATACTGGGGTCTTTTTAGAAACTCTATTGTGATTTCCATAGTCTGACAACGCCCATTCTGATATGCCAATCACAGCCATTTACCAAGAGCCATTTCCCAAGAGACATTTTAGAAAGGCCCACTGTTACACTCTGGCACAATCATGTCTGTGTCACAAAGGGGTTGTGATAGAGTTGTGTCTGGGCAGTCTGTAAGAGATGCACGTGAACATCTGATTTTAGAATGACACCACACATTTATGACAGCCGGTGGACACGTCTATGTCTATACAAACCAGAACCGAAATGAAATGGAGGTACACAATGGTCGATCACTGATGAAAGTTCAAAACAATAGGAAGTTTATTAAAGGACCCGACTCAGCTGAGTTTCTGCAAACTTGCCTGCATCATGAAACATGAAAAAAATATATAAATAAATATATATATATATATATATATATATATATATAAACACATACACATACACACACACTTATGGACTCTGATCACAAAACATTTAAATCCGTTATAAGGTTAAAGGGTGTTTAAATCAGGGTCAAGGAAAAGAAGTGCTTATACTTGTCTTATCAAGAAATATCAAGAAAAACAGAAGATAAATAATATATATTGAAATCACTAGTGGTACTGTGGCAGGCTATGGCCTACGATAGCTTGCAAATATGAAAGGCCTGTAAGTTAGGCCCTGATTCCAACCCCCATCTCAGTAAAGAACCAAAGTCTGTAAAAGTTTGAGAAAACTGTTTTAAACTGCTTAATAAGAAGTTTTCATGAATGCATAAATCTTTCATTATTCTCTTGTGCTGTGAAGATAGAAATGTTTCAATACATGCATTCCTAGAGCCAGAAACGACCTTGCAGTAGAGAAGTATCCAAACCTAGAAACTGTACCATTGTTAGAACAGTCCTACAGGAGAGAGCTGGGTGCTAGGCCCAGGAGGGATCTCCGATTGGACAAACGCAGGGGGCGTTGGGGCCAATAGAAAGTTTGCATGTATCAAACTGGAAAGAAATGTATAAATGAATATGTCTCTGTAAGAACTTTGCTCAGTCCTTTTTGAAGCTTGACTAACTGGGCCTTGTGCACAATAAATTGGCTTGGACCCTGTAAATTGACTCCTGGATTTATTCATTGTCTGCACTTCGCTGCTACATATTCTTGGTGCGTTGGCCGGGAATGTGCGGATAGTGAATGGTATTCAAGCGAATATTCCACGCAATTCGCCTCCAGGTTTGGCCCGGTCAGAACCGTGTCTGTCCGACCGCAAGAGAAACCTCAGGCGCTGTCGGTCCTTTTGTATCGGAGAGGGTTCCGCCTTGCCTCGGCGGGCCACTGGGTCCGGCCGGCCAACACCTCCGAACCCGAGGGGAGTCCAGGATCCAACCCAAGAACTGGTTTGGTATCAGGAACTGGATCCGGTGAGTAGACATTTTCTTGTTTAATAGTCAGTGAAGCCTGGGGAAAAGTCTTGCATGAGTGCACGAGACTGATTTGGTATAGACTAACTGGGAAAGTCTCGCATGAGTGCGCGAGACAAGAGAGCCTGATCACCTCTCATAAGGGCGGTCCTAGTACGCTCCGCACAAGGGTTAGCGGAAGCCGAAGCCATCGACCCTTTGGTTGGGAATAGTCAGTTAGTCAGAATACTTTGGGCATTTGAAAAATATTTTCGTGTACTGATATGAGTGACTGTGTGATTGAGAGGTCTTGAGACACAGAGCGAGTGAGAGCGGACTCCTGAGTAGCGCAGTTCCTGGCCGGGCGACCAAGCCCAGGTCGCGAAAAGGAGGAAGCGTGTGGTGTTTGTTCCCCTCAGTGTTTTGTGGGCTGTACGGACCCCTTACCTACAGCCATACTACCTACCCTTACTGTTTGTTGTCTTGTACGTCATTACGTGTATGCCATTATGATTATGGGAGGGACGGAGTCCACGCAAACTCCACTGGAATGTATGATCAAGAATTTCCTTAAAGGATTTTCAGGAGACTACGGCATAAGAATGTCTTCGTCTAGATTAAGAATGTTATGTGATAGGGAGTGGACAATGTTCCCTCTAATTTTCTGTAGGCTGTGTGTGCATAAAATATCAGCTGTGCAGCTTTTGAAGGAAGGTTAAATTTTTGTGCGCCACATAACGACACTCAGAGTTATATACTTTAAAATTTGACTACACATCAGAATACAGTATGTACACCACATTGATTGCACTAGAAAACATTGTAGAACTTGTGAAAACCGTAAATACATAGCAACTTTTAAATTTTAAGACGTCTGTGTTGTTTTCTATCAGAATCAGAACCGTAATTTTTGTGCGCTCTGTTGTAAAGTATGTGCGCTCGCTCGGCGAGGTATGTGCGCGCGCACACGCGCACAGCTTAGAGGGAACAGTGGGAGTGGACTGTGCTAGCTACTTCATGGCCCCGTGGGGGCACCTTTGATGTAGAAATAGTTTCTCGTGTTCATCAGCTTGTACAAACGGTGCACCCTGACCAGTTCCCCTACATAGATTCCTGGTTGGGTAAAGCGCTGCTATGAGGAACAGTGTAGAATATTAGTAGCAACCACTAGGGGGACCCGGAAGGTAGAGGAAAGGAAGCCGCCTGTGTATTCCGTCTCAGAGTCCCCAGAAATCCTGGCCCGTTTACCCCAGTATCCACATAGGTTAGTTCCCCCAGCTCCGCTACCTGAAGCTGAACCTGATGAGGTACCTCAGCAATTACCGCTGCAGCAGCAAAAGAAGCCCACTTCCCCGAGTAATAGCCCCGAGTCTGGCCCAAGTACGTCGGGAGGGCCAGGGTCCTCCGACGATATAGAAAGCGGAGGCTCTCCTGCCAGTTCAGGGTCACCCACCAAGGAAGCTTATACCCGGGAGCCGTATGATTTAAGAAGTATAACCCCAAAGAAAAAGGAGAAAGCAGGATGCCTAATGCCATTGCGTCAAGTGCCTGGTTTACCTATCCTAAATGATCAGGGCCAGATGGCGCCAGGACCAACTAGTTTAATCTACGTGCCTTTTTCCACTACTGATTTATTAAACTGGAAAACGCATTATGCATCCTATACTGAGAAGCCCCAAGAATTGACAGAGTTAATGTCTAGTATAATGCAAACTCATCAGCCTACCTGGACTGATTGTCGTCAGCTCCTGTCCACTCTCTTTACTACTGAGGAGCGAGCGCGGATTGTGCAAGCAGCCATCCGCTGGTTAGAAGAAAATCCCGTAGAGGCGGGGGAAATGAATCTCCCACAAGCAGCCGCTGCAGCTTTCCCAAATGAAGATCCTAGATGGGATCCAAATGATGAAAGGGGGGGCGGCGGCCTTAACGCGATTTTGCCAGGCCTTGCTGCAGGGCCTGAGGAAGGGAGGCCAGAGGGCCATGAATATTGGGAAGGTATCTGAAGTTATCCAGGGTCCAGATAAGAGCCCAGCGGCCTTTCATGAGCGGTTGTCTGAAGCCTATAGATTATATACCCCATACGATCCCGCCGCTCAGGAGAATTTGCGCATGGTAAATGCAGCCTTTGTTAGTCAGTCCCAGAGAGACATAAGACGAAAATTACAGAAACTGGATGGATTTGCGGGCATGAATACAGCTCAGTTAATGGAAGTCGCTCAGAAAGTGTTTGTGAATCATGAAAATGAATGTGACAGAGAAAGTGAACGTAAAATGAAGAAGAAAGCAGATCTTCTTTAGTTTTAGTTGAACGACGTGGAGGTGGTTTTCTTAACCAAAGGACCAGAGTACGTGGAAGAGGCCACGGAAATAGCAGGCCTCCACTGGGTGCGAATCAGTGCGCCCATTGTAGAGAAGAAGGACATTGGAGAAATGAATGCCTGCATCTTGACTCCACCCCCAGGAGGGGAGGAGGGAGTCCCTGGAGAACAGGAGGCCGGTTTCAGAATCGTGGAGGAATGAACCGAGCACAGTTCGAGCGAGAGAGAGAAGAAGCCACTGAGGGAGTGGCAGTAGCAACGGGCTATGACATGGATGAAGTGGATGAAGACTAGGCCAGACCGGGCTCCGAGTTCACCCTGGGTCCCCAGGAGCCTATGGTCAGTTTGAAAGTAGGGGTCCAATATATGGACTTTATGGTGGATACAGGAGCAGAACATTCCGTGGTGGCAAAGCCAGTGGCTCCTCTTTCCTCTCGATCTGTCACCATTGTTGGGGCCACTGGGAACAGGGCCACCAAGCCATTCCTGCAGAACCGTATGTGTGAACTAGGGGGACAAAAGATAACGCACCAGTTCTTGTATATGCCTGAGTGCCCTATTCCACTTTTGGGCTGAGATATGCTTGCAAAACTACAGGCACAAATATCCTTTGCTGAAGGGGGAGAAATGCAAATGACTGTGAACCCAAAGCCTGCTGGATTGATGGTGCTAACTGTTCCCCGAGAAGAAGAATGGCGGTTCTATAGTACACTTCCAATCAAGTCAACCTCATAGCCCCACCTGAAGTATGGGCAGAAGATAATCCACCTGGCCTAGCGAAGAACATAGCCCCTGTCATTGTCACCCTCAAGCCAGGAGCAGAACCAGTGCATGTGAAGCAGTATCCTCTTCCCCGACCAGCCATTGAAGGAATCCACTGCCATTTGATGAAACTGTTGAAGTATGGACTTCTCAAGGAATGCCAGTCACCTTAGAACACCCCTCTTCTCCCAGTTAAGAAACCTGGGACAGGGGATTACCGCCCAGTACAAGATCTAAGGCGGGTAAATGATGCAGTTGAAACTATACACCCAGTGGTACAAAATCCTTATACTCTTGGGACTAATCCCCGCTGAGGCTACTCATTTCACCATCCTGGACCTGAAAGATGCCTTTTTCTGCATATGCCTAGCCCCCACCAGTCAACTTTTGTTCGCTTTTGAATGGAAAGTCCCCACAACAGGAAGGCGGAGCCAGCTTACCTGGACTCGATTACCTCAAGGATTCAAGAATTCACCTACTCTCTTCAGTGCTGCCCTGAATCAAGATCTTTCAAGTTACTCAGTGAACCCAGGACAAAGGGTTCTCCTTCAGTATGTGGATGACCTGCTGATAGCCACCAATTCAGAAAGTGAATGTCTACAAGCCACCAGTGAACTTCTGTACCTTCTGAATGAGGCTGGATACAAAGTCTCAAGAGCCAAGGCGCAACTATGTCAAACTAAAGTTAAATATCTAGGGTTCCAGTTGTCCAGTGGAATTCGACGCTTGGGACCTGAACGCAAAGAAGCTGTATGCAGTATTCCCACTCCAACCACCAGGAGGCAAGTGAGAGCCTTCCTGGGGGCCGCAGGATACTGTCGCATATGGATCCCCAATTTTGCGCTGCTAGCGAAACCACTGTATCAAGTTACCAAAGGAATAGAAAAGTCTCCACTGGAGTGGGGACCTGAACAGGATACAGCATTCCAATCTTTGAAAAGCGCTCTGATGTCATCACCAGCTCTGGGTCTCCCAGATGTCCAGAAACCTTTCCATCTCTACGTCCATGAGTCACAAGGAAATGCGTTGGGGGTATTGACTCAATCTCTTGGATCTTGGCAACGGCCAGTAGCCTACTTGTCAAAACAGTTGGATGTGGTAGCAAGAGGTTGGCCCCCTTGTTTGAGAGCTGTTGCAGCAACAGCCCTTTTGGTGAGCGAAGCAGACAAGCTCACTCTGGGACAGAATCTTCAAGTGACTGTGCCGCATTCTGTCCTGACCCTCATGGAACACAAAGGAAGTTTCTGGCTAACGAATTCACGAATGTTGAAATAGAGTATGCTGTGCGAAAACCCCCAAATACAGTTAAAAGTCAGTCAAGCTCTGAATCCTGCTACGTTGTTCCCAATTGGTCCTGGGCCCCCTGATCATGACTGTTTAGAAACTATGGACACTGTATTTTCAAGTCGCCCGGATTTGACTGATGTTCCTTTGGAGAACCCTGAACAGACTTTCTTTGTAGATGGAAGTAGTCTTGTCATCAATGGACATCGTTGTGCTGGATATGCAGTGGTGATCCTTGATCTGGTAGTTGAGTCCTCAGCTCTGGCCCCAGGAACTTCAGCACAGAAGGTTGAACTGATAGCTCTCACTAGAGCACTGACATTAGGAGAAGGACTCCGTTTAAATGTGTACACAGATTCCAAGTATGCTTTTACCACTTTGCACGCACATGGAGCCCTGTATAGAGAACGAGGGTTGATCACCTCAGGAGGCAAGTCCATTAGGTATGGGCCCAAGATATTGATATTATTAGATGCTGTATGGGCCCCTAAGCAAGTTGCAGTCATGCACTGTCGAGGTCATCAGACAGGAGCCGGAGAAGTTACTCGAGGGAATAGATTTGCTGATGCCACTGCCCGAAAAACAGCCACAACTGGACGAGTTGTGACCCAAGACACTTCAGTGCAGGCAGCCTTATTCCCTGTGCCCCTTAGCTCATGGGCTCCCCGATACACTACAAGAGAGTTAGATTATTTCTGTGAAAAGGAGTGAGGGGTCCTAACAGATAAAGGTTGGATAGTGCTGCCACCTCCAGAGGGTAGCTCACCTCCAGGTCCCACAGTAATTCCTGAAGCATTAGGGCCAGCCTTTGTTCAGGCTTTTCATCAGGCCACACATTATGGGAAAACGGCCATGGAAAGAGCCCTAAGACCCCATTTTTGCATCTCACTACTAGGACCCCTGTCTGCTTCAGTGGCACAGCAATGTTTGACATGTGCCAAGAATAATGCTAAGCAATAATGCTAAGCAAGAATAATGCTAAGCAAGGTCCCGTTCCACCCCCAAGAGTTCAGTCAGTAGGGGTGACCCCTATGAGTGATATTTAATACATACTTAATACCTTACAAAGTTAAATTTTATTGTTCAATGTAAATAGTTGATTTCTACTGTTCAATGTAAATGTATACAAATGTGTACAATACTGTTAAGCTGTTACATGTAAACCGCCCTTGATCTCTGGAAGGGGCGGTATAAAAGAAATAGTTAAATAAAAATAAATAAAATAAAAATATTCAAGTAGATTTTACTGAAATGCCACAAGCAAACGGATATCACTACCTGTTAGTTCTAGTTTGCACATTTTCTGGGTGGGTAGAAGCCTGTCCCACCCGAACTGAGAAAGCTCGAGAAGTCACTAAAATACTGCTCCATGAGATAATTCCTCGATTTGGAATACCATTGACTATAGGGTCAGACAATGGACCCTCATTTGTGTCCCAAGTGACTCAACAGTTAGCTCGAGCTCTACAGATACAATGGAAGCTGCACACTGCCTATAGACCCCAGAGTTCAGGGAAAGTAGAACGCATAAATAGAACCCTGAAATCTCAGTTGACCAAGCTTTGTCAAGAAACACACCTAAAGTGGCTCCAGGTTCTCCCTATAGCCCTTCTTAGGATACGTTCTGCTCCAACCAAGTCCTTAGGGGTTTCCCCTTTTGAGATTTTGTATGGGCGACCTCCACCCATTATACAGGGAATTAAAGGAGATATGAAACAAATAGGATCTGAAATAACTAGACAAGAACTATTGGCTTTAGGTGCTGTTTTGCAGAGTCTTCATACCTGGGTGCAAGATCGACTGCCCATCAATCTGACAGAACCTCTACATCCCTTCAAGCCAGGAGTGTCAGTGTGGATCAAGGAGTGGAGAAAGATCCTGCTGGCGCCGCATTGGAAGGGACCTTATGTTGTCATCTTGTCAACCCCAACTGCAGTAAAAGTCGCAGAACTCGAACCCTGGATCCATCACAGTCGAGTGAAGCTGGCAGCTGCTCCTGAACCTGGTCAATGGACTTCAGTAAATGATCCTGAGACTCCATTGCGACTCACATTGCGGAGACAACCAGCATTGTAAGAGTCTCTAGATTCTATCATCCTACCCCTGTTGCGCAAGGGTAGCAGTCGAAGCAGAAAAGAAGAAAAGACTCTACAAGTTCATCGTACCCAATATTCCAGTTGACCTCCAACCAAAGACTGTAATCACAATGTTCCTCCACTATTGCCTTGTGGGAGTGATGGTCCTGGGATTCCTGGAAAAGACTTTTGCCTTACCCACTTGTGCAGCTTGTATAACTACCACCCGAACTGGACTGAAGATCACTCAGACTTTACTTTATCACTCCTACTATACTTGCACTGGTATAGTTAGCTGGTGTGTATATAATGGTACAGAGTTAAATATCTGTACGAAGGGGAAAAGTAAGACTTGTTACAACCCCCGGCAGAACCCCTCTTATTATGTACTTGAGATACGATGGAATGATGAGGATGGAGCCCTCATAAATGCCACACGACAGCTTCCTGATCCCACGAAGCATGTTACCCTGAGTTTTGATGCTTGTAAGGTGAAAACCAGAAATGTTCATCACAAGTGTGGATACTGGGAACAAGCCTACTACTATGATGATAAATATATGTCCTGAAGGAGCATATGGATGGGGAAAGTGTACTGGGAAATCTTCCCCAACCGTCTACAGTACATCATCCAAAGATGCTTACTACTGTCCCAAGTGGGAATGCGTGTATTATGCTACTTGGACTGGTGCGCCTATGGGACAAGATGGAGATAGTCGAGTGGCCATTTTGGAGAAATTATCCTTACCAGAACCTCGAAAATGCAAGAAAGGTGCTTGTAATCCGGTGCGGCTCATTATACTTAACCCCAGCCAGTGGAAGCAGGGGTACAGATTGGGTTACGAATAGCAGGAGGCAGCATAGATCCTGGAACTTTTATACATATACAGCTGAATACTAAGACCCATGCATCTGCACCTTATCGAATACATCACTCTTTCTATGAAGCCATGAAGGCAGAGTTTGAGATTCCTCATGCCTCCCAAAACTTGTTCATTGAGCTCGCCGGGGCAGTAGCATCTAGTCTCCACATTTCGGACTGCCTCTTCTGTGGAGGAACTAAGATGGGAGACCAATAGCCCTGGAAGGCACAAGAAGTGAACTATTCTATGCCTTATAATCAGACTGATTTACATAATGCTACTAGTGAGTGGATACTGGCCCACCCCATTGTTGGTAACTTGTGTTTTGCTCGCTCTGGACCACAGTTTGCCATGGAGGTTGGACAGCTGGTCTGTCTCAATCAGAGGTTCTACAACAGTACCACCAAGAAGACGTCCTTGGTGGTCAGGAATCAACGCTTCAGAGTCCACCAACCCTTTAGTCCGTTTCCCTAATCTTGCCAGCATCTGGACTAATCTAGCATCTTATAATACCTGGCAAACACCACCTGGACTATACTGAATTTGTGGAACCCGAGCATATGCTAGGCTTCCTCACCACTGGGGAGGAGCATGTGCATTGGGAACCATACAACCTTCCTTTTTCCTGTTGCCTATGTCCCATGGAGAACAACTGGGTTTTCCCGTGTACAGGAGTCGACAGAAACGAGAGGTCTTGAAAATAGCCAATGGGAAAAATGGAATGATGAAGAGTGGCCACCTGAGAGAATCATTTCATACTATGGACCTGCTACTTGGGAGCAAGATGGTACATGGGGATATCGTACTCCTGTGTATATGATAAATCGTATTATCCGCTTACAAGCTGTTGAAATAATAACCAATGAAACCAGTAAAGCACTAACTCTTTTAGCTAAGCAGAGTACACAAATGCGTACAGCTATTTATCAGAATCGTTTAGCTCTAGATTATTTGTTAGCAGCTGAAGGTGGAGTGTGTGGAAAATTGAATTTAACCAACTGTTTGCAGATTAATAATAATGGACACGTTGTTGAAGATATAGCTATTCAAATGCGCACACAAGCATATGTGCCTGTTCAGACCTGGCATGGCCTGAGGCTTGATGGGTGGTTTGGTTCAGCATTTTCATGGTTAGGTGGTCTGAAGACCCTTGTGTTTATCGTATTACTCATATTAGCTGTATGCTTGTTGCTCCCATGTCTCCTACCCCTTTGCTTACGCATGATAACCTCAGTTATTGATAACCCTGTAGAACGGAAGGCAGCTACGAAGATATTAGCTATGTGGCAATATTCCCCAATATCCCAAGATGATGCTGTTACACAAGTTTAATATGTGATTTAATTCTCACCCTTTCTCACTAGCGGGTGAGAATAATCAAAGGGGGGAATGTGGCAGGCTATGGCCTACGATAGCCTGCAAATATGAAAGGCCTGTAAGTTAGGCCCTGATTCCAACCCCCATCTCAGTAAAGAACCAAAGTCTGTAAAAGTTTGAGAAAACTGTTTTAAACTGCTTAATAAGAAGTTTTCATGAATGCATAAATCTTTCATTATTCTCTTGTGCTGTGAAGATAGAAATGTTTCAATACATGCATTCCTAGAGCCAGAAACGACCTTGCAGTAGAGAAGTATCCAAACCTAGAAACTGTACCATTGTTAGAACAGTCCTAGAGGAGGGAGCTGGGTGCTAGGCCCAGGAGGGATCTCCAATTGGACAAACGCAGGGGGCGTTGGGGCCAATAGAAAGTTTGCATGTATCAAACTGGAAAGAAATGTATAAAGCACAGTTACTTACCTGTAAAAGGTGATCTCTGGGAACAGCAGGAATAAGTCTTCACATATGGGTATGTCGGTACCGATGGAGTCTGCGCGGGAACGCTTCCCAGCGTCCAATCAGAAAGCCTTTGGAAGCATCCCACCACGCCTGCGTGCTGCCTTCCCGCCTTCCCAACTGTCTCTCCTCAGTTAAGTTTGAAAGCTGAGACAAAGAGAGAGAGAGAGAGCAAGGAAGGGAAAGATAGAGATAGAGAAAAAACAACTCCTAGGGGCAGGGCCGGATTTACCTTGAGTGAGGCCCTATGCCAACAAAAATTGTGGGCCCCCAGAAAAGATAAAAACGAGCATGCCGGATCAGCTGCGCGCTGTTGGCCCTGACATCATAATTAAACTGGGAATCCCAAAAGCCAAACTTGGAATGTACAACACTGTAGAAATAAAACTATACAATAATTTGCTCTTGTACTAAACAAAGCGCAGACGTTAATGATGCACATTTACCAGAGCTGACATATTCCAATTAATAAATTCAAAATAAAGAGATATTTTTCTACCTTTTGTGCATTTTTTTTCAGCTGCAATTGCTCCAGCCACTTTCTTCTGGTTTCTTCGTGTCAGTCCACCTCCAGTCTTAACCCCCCCAGCCCATTTCCAGTCCCAGCCCCCCCCATTGGCTCAAGTAAAATTAAATAAAAATGGACTGTCCCGCGGGGCCCCCTCTGCCCGGCTGAATCCGTCCTTCCCTCCCTCCCTCTGTGTCGGCTTTGAGAGGCGCGAAGGGAGAGTGTCTCCCTCGCGTCTCTCAATGCCACACGTGCCCGCCCGTCACTTGACAGTCGTGGACGTTTCCAGCCGCTCTTCAGAGAGGGAGGCTGGGGGCGTGCAGTGCCTTGTTGCCATGGGGAGGCCTCGGCCCCACCTCCCGCTATCGCGTCTCTCACCTCCTGGCTTTGGGGGCCGTAGAAAGTGACTTTCTTGCCGGAGCTGCTGATGTTCCTCACGGTAACGGTCTGGCGGTACACGGCCCCGACCACCACGTCCATGAAGTACAAGAACGGGGGGAAAACCTTGACCCCGGCCACCACCTTCTCCTCCATGCTCGGGCTGCGGCCGCTCCGTCTCCAGGGCGCCTAGGCAGCGGCGTGGGAAGCGGTTGCCTAGCAACAGTTGAACCGGAAAAGCAGAGAGGGACGCGGGAAGCTGATTGGCGGAGCGCTGAGACGTCAACGGCGGGTTGCGAGAAGCTGATTCGCTGATCGCCGTGACGTCGCTGCTTGCCTCTCAAAGCCGGCACGGACGGAGGGAGGGAGGGACGGATTCAGCCGGGCAGAGGGGGCCCCGGCGGGCGGGACAGTCCATGCTGCCGCGGCAGCAGCCAGAATTTTTTTTTTAAATTTAATTTTAAGAACGCTAACAATTTGTTCAGTTTTTGTGGGCCCTTGTCAGCTGTGGGCCCTATGCCACGGCGTAGTTGGCGTATAGGTAAATCCGGCCCTGCCTAGGGGAGGTGGGTGGGTTGTGAAGACTTATTCCTGCTATTCCCAGAGATCACCTGTTACAGGTAAGTAACTGTGCTATCTCCAGGAACAAGCAGGAATGAGTCTTCACATATGGGGACTCCCAAGCTCAGATGTCTAGAAGGAGTCCTAGCATGTTGCAAGTCTAGAACGAGCCATGCTATTGCTTAAAACCTCAGGCATCCTAGAGATGGAGGGTAGGAGTTGAAAAACAGAAGAGGAGCTGTGGAACAGCTGCTAGAACAGGGTTTCTAAAGAGAAAGACCCTGTATAGAGAATTTTATTTATTTATTTATTTATTTACATTCTCTTATATACCGCGCTATTCTGCATCAGTGCGGTTTACATTGAACAAACTGAAATTACATTGAATAGGGCATTATAACTTGGAGATAACTATTTTACAGGGAACATGGGCTATGGAGGGTTAAGTGGCTTGCCCAAGACCACAAGGAGCACCTGTGGGACTAGAAACCCCAGTCCTTCCGGCCCAAGGTTGCTGTCCTCTAGTGGGATTTGAATATTTTGTAATCTGGGCCTCCCCTGTTGATCTTGCACAAGTTCACTGAGGTACATATGGATCTGTTAAAAGAGCCAGTGAATGTGCTAAAGGGGTACCTGACTGAGAAGTGGAGGTAGTAAAATTAGAGAAAAACAGTGGAGGTCAGAACTATTTAGGGTGAGAAATAGCCCCAGGGGAAAAACTGGGGTAGTATAAGAGGTAGAACTTCAGCGGAGACGCAGAAGGTAGCATGACAGAAAGCTTAAGCTGATCAGGTCCAAAACAGTACAAATTTAGGACCAACAGGAAAATTGAGTCTGACCTAAATGGACTGGGAATGGAATCAGTCCATGTAGGAAGGAAAGGGTATGGAGACCCCTGTATCTGACAGAAGTAAGGACAGACTCAGGAGCGCTAAGCTTTAGATTGACTGAAGCTCCACAATGTCTTTCCTAAATGGGGTCAATTAGGAAAGAAGAAAGGTATATGGAGAGCTTCAGGAGTAGCTAACCTACATGGCAGGTGTTAACTACCACAGGAAGTGGTTATAAGTGTGGACCCCTAAGTATGCTGGCATAACATTGATAGGGGTATTGCCCATCTGTCAGGATCATATAGGAATGAAAGGACATTTGAACCTGACAGGACAGATAGATAAGTATATGGATACATATCTATCTGAAAATATATCTCAGTAGATGTAAAAATATATCTATCTATATATATATATATTGAATATATACACATATAAGATGTATATGCATATATCTACAGGAGATATGTATGGGCAGAAAACACACAGATATATATATATATATGAATATGTAGACCTATAGACACATATCTCCAGGTATGTTGAAGGAGAGAGGTCTATAGAAACTGATCCCCCTAGGAGGAAGATTCATCTAACAGCAAGAAGGTAAATACCTGCTTGAATAGATATACAGAGAATTCTCTTTTCCTGGTTATGATTGGCAGAGTCAGAGGAGAGGTCTCCCTGACAAGAAGAGGCTTTGAATAACCAGGATGGCCTACGTGAAAAAGGCAGGGGATAATTTCAGTCTGTAGGCAGGAAGGCCAGATTTCTCCAGAATTGCCATATGGAGAATGGATAGAGGACGCCACTGGAGAAAGATACCCTAGTGACTTGCCCTTGAGGGCAAGAAGGGTATTGGGCATTCCCTAACTGCCAGTGAAGAAAATTATCTCTGAGGAGATGTGGCCAGGGAATTGGCCCTTCTTTAGGTTTTCACGTAATGAAAGGCCCGAGACTGATGTCTCAAAAGAGATTTAAGATGAGATGGTAAGGGTAGGAATACCTACCAGTCATGGAAACATGACTGGGGGAATCCTGTTAACCATCTGGGGTTATCTGTTAGGCAAGATACTAATGCTCTCTAGCAAGGGCCCATAGTGCAAAGCTACATTGTAGAGTTGCAGAGAGCATGCTGCAGGTTGGTTAGAAGAAAAAGTGGCTGTGGGAAGCCAGCAGGCAACCAACTATTCTGCCCAGGACAAGGGGGTGAAGAATAGAAGTTAACCAATCAGGCCTTGATAAGAGGGTTTCCCAAACGAGGTTGATAACTTGTCTGGGACCTAGCAGTGAATAACCAGTGGCTTAACCCTAGGAATTGCTGTATCTGCAGCAATGTACCAGGGCAGCGGAGAACATCTCTTTCCTCTCCCTCTTTTGGATGTGGAAAGAGAAACAACAGACCTAATAGGATTTCCTATTGTCTGATGGGCTGCCCTAAGGTAACAAGGGGGGAAGACAACTCCAGAAGGGAGGATCCCCCTGTAGAAGAAGTAAAGGACTATAGGAGCTTACCAGCGTAAAAGGGGTCCCTCTTACAGACCAACTGGTATAGTAAGAGGGGGGTAAGCCAATGTTGAAAAAGACTAACTATGGAGGAAGTCTCTGACAGGTGAGATGATACATGCCAGTACAGGGAAAACAACTGTCTATTAATAGTTGTTAGTTCTCTTTCCTCCAAGAGGAAGAAGAAAACCCTGTTAAGTATGGGCATGATCATCATAAGACCTTTAAAAGTTGAAGAGAAAATTTCTCCACAAGAGATATGAAGGAAGGTTAGAATAAAGTTAGTGCAGACACTGCAAATAAAAAGAAGCAGACTGCTACTCTAACCCGCAATCAAGAATTGCAATGAGGAACTATTTGAAGCCCTGCGATTGCTGGGTTTGCTGACCCTGCTGAGGTTGCGGATTCATCAACCCAGGGTGATGTTTCCCCTGTTTGGGAACATCTGTATGATGGGCAGAAGATGGATAAAAATTTCTTCTCCTAGGGGAAGAAATTTTGGCAGGACCTTTCCTACCAACTGGAAAAGGAGAAGGCGTAGAACAGCCCCTGGAAACAGGATAGTCAGTTGTTAACTGAGCAACCTGGAATAAAGACTCCTTGTTAAAGAGATTTTCTCCAGTGCAAGGAGTATTTCCCAGTCTAACTTGTGCCCATTTGTCCAAGTCTGAAGCTTGAAGCCAGGCTTTACGTCGTGCTCCTATAGCTATAGCAGAAGTCCTGCTAACAGACTCAAAGGAGTCTAGGGAAGCACGAGTAAGAAACCTAGAGATATTCTGAGCATGACTAACCAGTGAGGAATAGTCTGCCCTCTTGGGTTCTTGAAGAAAAGGAGTCAAAAGATGTAATTTCTTTGTGACCTCCTCAAGAGATAAACCCATATAAAAGATATATGAGAGAATTCTTGCTGAAAGCATGGATGCCTGGAAGGTTTGACGTCCAAAGGCATCTAAAGTTTTAGACTCACGACCTGGCGGATAAGAAGAGTGCTTTTTAGTACTCTTCACCCGCCTCATTGCTGATTCTACAACAATGGAATGATGAGGAAGTTGAGTCTTTTGAAATCCTGGAGAAGGGGGCACCTGATATAGAAGATCAGTTGCTCTGGAAAGTGGGGGTACCTTCAAAGGAGCTTCCCACATTCGTAGAAGGAGGTCCTGCAAAGAATGATGCAAAGGTAGCATGATGTTTTCCTTTGCTCTTTCAGGACTATAAAGGGATCCTGTATTGCCCTGTGTAGGACCCTGTCCAGGAACAGAAATGGCAAGGGATTTTGCCATATCCAGGATGAAAACCTGAAAAGAAGGATCCACAGAGGGAACTTCCCTTGGATAGGCTAGAGCTGATACAGAACTAGCATTGGCACCGAGGGATCTATCCAAGCTTTTAGGAATAGAAGATCCTGGATGGTGCAGTATGGAATCCTTATAGGATGATCGCTGGTACTGTGGAATGACGGGACCAGCGCCAGTCGGTAGCAGATCGACCATGCTAGGGATCGATTCCAAACTCGGTATCGAGGGAAGCGATCCTGACGAGAGAAGCATGGAAGGCACCGACTGCAATGTTAAAGTGGACCTCGGTACCGGCTTCGGTACTGTATCCGATACCGGTGGATGAAGGCCAGCCGGCAGCAACTCTAACGGTATCGAAGGAACCGAAAGTTGCGGTACCGAATCATCGGAACCGAGCCTTCGGTACCGACGGGTGTCGGTACCAAGGCGAGTCGGTACCCAGTCCTCCAGACTGGAGATCGATTCCAGACTCGGCATCGAAGGAAACAAGTCTATCGATTCACGTCTGGAGGGTACCGACGTCGGTAGTAGTATCGGTGCCTTTACCGATACTGGAAGGTCGATCTGGAGCGTATCCACCGGCCCCGTAGGTACCGAGGACGCTAGACGACGATCCTTGGTGAGGAGTGTTTCATCCAACACCATTGCCAATGCCGGGGTATCGGTACCGTTCGAAGCGGATGCCACCACCGGGCATGGCTCAGGTATGTTCTGTGAGGGGTGAACCCCAGGAACACTCTGAAACCCCACACAGGTTTTGGAGGCCGAAGACTCCCACCGGGGTTTTGAAGCCAGTGGATTCTCGAGGGCAAGGCCATAGGCATCTCCATGCCATGCATGAGAACTGCCGCTCGAGGACTGGCTAGTCTTAACAGACTGTTTTTGGGTTACCTGATCCTGTGTAGAAGAAGATATAGTCGGTACCCTGAAGTTGGATGGGGACCGCGTGTCGAGGGGAACTCGATGTTGAGAACTTCTTCCCACAATACTATTGCCCGAGGGCTCCGGAGGAAAATGGTCAGGACCCAAGCAGGTTAGACACCAATTGTGAGTGTTTAAAAATAAGGTTGTACCGCCACAGTTTTTACATTTCTTGAGGAGAGTGGCTGGCGGTTCCATGAAGGAAAAATGGAGAGGCCTAAGAGGCCTGAGAAACCGTGAGACACTACAGAGAAAAAATATTCCTTAGAAAGAAAAATATTTTACAAGAAAAGGAAAAAGGAAAAAGAAACACCGTACCGGTGGCGTCGGGAAAGGCAGCCGCGACCACAAGAAAACTAAAAAATATAAAAGAAGAATTTTCTGCGGTGACAGGAGGATGTCCTGCTGGCTCCGCGGAAAAATGAAAACTGAGGAGAGACAGTTGGGAAGGCGGGAAGGCAGCACGCAGGCGTGGTGGGATGCTTCCAAAGGCTTTCTGATTGGACACTGGGAAGCGTTCCCGCGCAGACTCCGTCGGTACCGACGTACCCATATGTGAAGACTCATTCCTGCTTGTTCCTGAAGATATGAATATGTCTCTGTAAGAACTTTGCTCAGTCCTTTTTGAAGCTTGACTAACTGGGCCTTGTGCACAATAAATTGGCTTGGACCCTGTAAATTGACTCCTGGATTTATTCATTGTCTGCACTTCGCTGCTACAGTACAGATAAAGCAAGTCAAAAGAGATGAAAAGGACAAAATAAAAAAAAAGACAGGACAAACCAAAACATAAGGAGAAATGTTCTCTTACCCAGCCAATGCTGATTTTCATCTGGTCAGAGTCAGTGGAAATCTAAATGGCCATAACATGCAACTAAATATACAAACTATTCTGGTTATCTTTGCCTGCACAGGCTCTGCTGAATATTAGCCTGTCTGTCTTCTTATGTAGAACACTGAAGGAATGCAGAAGAGGCAAAGAAAGAGGTGAATCTCAAGAGCCAGAATTTCTCTTGTATCTATTTCAGAGAATGTAACGCGCCTTGATCTCACCCTGGAAAGGCGTGAGCTAAAGACTTAAATAAACAAATAAAGTCAAGGACATCATTTTAAGAGTCACGCCAGCCCAAAACCTGCTGGCAGAATTAAGAGATTACCCAGAGCCTGCTAATTCCCATATACGAGTGTCGTGCCGCATGTTAAACCATTATGTGCATTACAATGTTTTGTTTTGCGATCTTTTAGTTCTCTGTGGAAGCTGTTGTTGGAAAAGCAATTGCTAAGGGCTCATATGGGAGCCAGGAAATTTCCTAGAACTATAGTGCCACTGAATGATATGGAGAAACGTTATTAAAGAATTCTAATTAGTGTACATGTTTCTTAATGTTCTTGTACAGACGATTCTTCTTGTACTTGCAAACATGGTGTAAATATTGAGAAACAGAAGCATGTTTCAACTTTACTTAAAATATGGGTGGTAATTTTAAATCAGTTTACAGAGGAAGGGGAACCACATAGGCACATATGCTGTGCCTGTTTTATGAAGGCTACAAAGCAAATAGCCTACCCAAAAGCCCTCATACTAACTTACACCTACTCCGAGGGGTTTTTCTTTGAAATAAAATGTTTAGGAAACCCACCCCAGAATACCAGACATATGATTAGACATTGTTTAAAGGGGAAGAGCCAATGAACATATAGTAAAAAAGTCGTCTTGCTTTACCAATCAATTAGAATTTTTGGAACGTGTAAATAAACATCTTGATAAGGACAAGCGGGTTGGTATGGCGCATCTGTATTTTCAGAAGGCATATGATAAGATTCCTGATGAGAGACTCCTCAGGAAATTAAATCATCATAGAAACATGATGGCAGATAAAGACCGTATGGCCTATCCAGTCAGGGGCAACTCAAGTGCTCTTGCTGCTCTAGACAGGCCGATGTGCTGCCCTTGACATCCAGCCTCTCACCTGGGGTTGATGGGTGGCAAGGCAATCACCTCTTTGAAGTCACAGCAGGCCTTAAAGTGCATGCACACACACTCATGGCCTGCTGCCCCTGCCTCTTCCGATGCTTCCTGTTGGAAAGGGCAGGAGTGGCAGGACATAAGTGCGAACATGCATGCCCTTTAAAGCCAGCTGTGGCTTCAAAAAGGTGATCGCCATGCCATCAACCCCAGGTGAGAGGCTGGATGTCGGGGGGTGGCACAGTGATGGCAGCACATCGGGACTGTCTAGGGCTGCTACCTACCAGGGTCTGCCACCTTAGGTGACTGCCTAGTTTGCATAGTGAACGGGCCGGCCCTGTATCTAGTCTGTCCTTCCATACCAACTACTAAGCTCTACAGTCCCTTTTTTTCCTTTAGAGATCCTCTGTGTTTGTCCCATGCTTTTTTGAATTCAGATTCTGTCCTTGTCTCTACTACCTCTACTGGGAGACAATTCCATGCATCTACCACTCTTTCCATAAAGAAATATTTCCGGAAATTACTTCTGAGTTTCTCTCCTTTCATCTTCATCCTATGCCCCCTCACTGAAGAGCTTTCTTTCAGTTGAAAGTGGTTCTCCTCCTATACATTTATGCCATGGAGGTATTTAAACATCTCTATCATATCTCCCCCTCTCCCACTTTTCCTCCAAACTATACATTTTGAGATCTTTAAGTCTGTCCCCATATGTATTATGACGGAGTCCACTGACCATTTTGGTAGCCATTCCCTGCACCGACGCCATCCTGTTTATATCCTTTTGAAGGTGTGTTTTCCAAAATTGCACACAATACTCTAAATGAGGTCTCACAAGACTTATACAGAGGCATTATCACCTCCTCCTTCCTGCTGGCCATTCCTCTCCCTAGGTACCCACGCATCCTTCTGCCTTTCACCGTTGCCTTTTCTATCTATTTAGCCACCTTAAAATCATCAGAAACAATCACACCAGGTCCTGGGAGAGACTATGGCTCCTTTTTACTACAGCCTGTTAAGTTAAAAACCTCAGCATTAGCTGTCAGGAAGTGAACTGCATGTTCCCGGCAGCTAACGTGTGGTACAACAATGTGTTGAACCCACGCTATGTGCCACGCTAATTAAGTGCACATAAATAGATCCTCCAAATATACTACTGACCTTCTGCTGCACGCTTGAGTATTTGAAATGGCAGGACAGGACATGTTAATCTCAAAACAGAAGCTCCCCTTCTATACTATCCTGACTGAGACATACAAGTACCTGGTTCTGCAGGCATGCAATTTGGGTATGTCCACATTTGTGAAATGGCATACACTTGTGCATGTACCTGGCCTTGCTATCTGCATGCGGCCCATTTCAAGAACCACTTACTGTGACATTCATTTTTCGGGGTGGAGATAGAGTGATTTTAGAAAACACTCATACGTGCCTCCCTTCACTGCTGTCACTCCCCCACATTTCTGGACATCCCAGATTTGTCCGAGACGTCTCTTCTAAAATGTCACTTCACACTGTTGAACAAATATAGTTTGAAATATTTGATTAGACCAGGCCTTGAGAAATTTTCTTGGAATGTAGGAGGCCAGCAGGCTGCTGAGACCTAGGTCATAGTATGCCACCACCGCCCCTCCCCAAAAGGTGTATCGCAGTGCATTTTTTATATTTTAGGGCCTGATTTACTAAGACTGTTTTTCCATTTTATATGGGGAAAAAGCTTAATAAATTAGGCCCTTAATGTGCCAGTGCAGTGTGCCAACTGAAGACTGGAGGATGGCCAATGTAACGAAAAATTTTTAAAAAGGGTTCTAGGGGTGATCTGGGAAACTAGAAACCCATGAGTCTGACCTCAGTACTGGGAAAAATGGTAGATAGCATTATAAAGAACAAAATTACTGAACATGTAGATAGTCATGGCTTAATGGGAGACAGCCAACATGGCTTTAGCCAAGGAAGGTCTTGTCTTACTAATCTGTTAAGTTTTTCTGAAGGTGTGAACAAACAGGTAGACAAAGGTGAGTTGGTTGATATAGTGTATTTGGGTTTTCAGTAAGCTTTTGACAAGGTCCCTCATGAAATTTAAAAGTCATGGGATAGGAGGCAGTGTATTGTTGTGGATCAGGAAATGGTTAAAAAATATAAAGCAGAGGGTAGGGTTAAATGGCCAATTTTCCCAGTGGAGAAATGTGAATAGTGGAGTACCCCAGGGATCTGTGCTGGGTCTGCTGCTTTTTAACATATTCGCAAATGACCTGGAAATGGGAATGCGTGAGGCAATCAAATTTGCAGATGGCACAAAATTATTCAAAGTTGTTAAAACCCATGAGGATTGTGAAAAATTGCAAGAGGACCTTTATAAATTGGAAGACTGGGCATCCAAATGGCGGATGAAATTTAATGCAGAGAAGTGCAAAGTTATGCACCTAGGAAAGAACAACCCAAACTATGGTTACACGATGCAAGGTTCTAAATTAGGAACCACCACCCAGGGAAAAGATTTAGGCGTCATCGTGGATAACATGTTGAAACCCTCTGCTCAGTGTGCAGCGGAGGCCAAGAGAGCAAATAGAACGCTAGGAATCACAAGGCAAGGAAGGGGGAAATAAAACAAAGGGTATTATATGCCACACTGGGTCAGATCAAGGTCCATCAAGCCCAGTATCCTGTTTCCAACAGCAGCCAATCTAGGTCACAAGTACCTAGTAGTTTCCCCAAAAGACACAGGTTCCACAATGCTTGTATTAAATCAAGCAGTGGATATATGGTGAAATTAGACTTACCTGCTAATTGTTGTTCCTGGAGTAAATCTAGTCTAGTCCCAGACCTCTGGGTTGTCCACCTTATTCAGCAGCTTGGAGACTGAGGAACTCCCTCTTTTGTGATGTCATCTGTATATCCTCCTGGGAGCCACCTTCCTCCACCAGTTCGCTATTGACAAAGCAGACTCACCAGAGCAACAAGTAAGTATCCAGAGAATATCAACTTCTCTTACATACGGTAAGTATCAACTGTAAAATTCTGTCCCTAACTCGAACATTAACCTTAACATTGAACTACGGGCATTTACTTGCCTACTAATAACTTTAAACTTCAAACGTGCTGAGGCCATCCCCACACCTGATAGAAATGACCCCGCCATCCCCAGGGAACTGACAATCGCTCTTGAAATTCTTCTTACCTGTCAACCTGAAGAGCTTCAGGTGTCAATCCGTAGAAAACTCACACTGGGATGGGACTCGGGACTAGACTGGATTTACTCCAGGAGCAACAATTAGCAGGTAAGTCTAATTTCACCTTCCTGATTGTCTCTCCAGTCTAGTCTCAGACCTCTGGGTATGTACCAGAGCAGTAAATTAACGGGAGGGACCCGCTATACCAGCCTGAAGTACAGCCGATCCGAAACACGCGTCCTGTTCAGACTGAACATCTAGTCGGTAATGCTTTACAAAAGAATTCAATGATGACCAAGTTGCCGCCTTACAAATCTCCGCCGGCGGCACTAAATGAAACTCTGCCCAGGATGCTGCTTGAGCTCTAGTGGAATGGGCCCTGAGCCCCTCCAGTACCGGCTTACCCTTCAACACGTACGCTGACGCAATTGCCTCCTTAATCCATCTAGCAATGGAGGCCTTTGACGCCGCTTCTCCCCTTCGAGGTCCCACAAAGAGGACAAAAAGTCTCTCCGATCTACGAAAACTCGCTGTCCGACGCAAATACTTTTTAAACGCCTGTCGGACATCCAATTTCCTTGTGCCTGGGCCCCCCGTGTCCCCCCTGAACACCAGTAAGGAGATGACCTGATTCAAGTGAAAAGCCAATACCACTTTGGGTAAAAAGGCTGGTACTGGACATAACACTACCTTAGACTCAAAAAACGAAAGATAAGGTTCCTTACATGATAACGCCTGCAAGTCCGAAATCCTTCTGGCTGAACAGATTGCCACCAAGAAGACAACCTTCAACATGAGATCTTTAACCGACGCTCGGTCCAGGGGTTCAAACGGCTCCCGTTCCAATGCCGCTAGCATGAACGGCAGGTGCCACTTAGGTACCATCTGCCTACCTGGCGGTCTCAACAGACACTGCTCGTAAGAACCGCTTAATGTCCACATGCCCCCCGAGCGTATGACCAGCTATCCTACCTCTGTAACACGACAAGGCAGCCACCTGCACCTTAAGGGAAGCGGCAGCTAACCCCTTATCAAACCCATCCTGCAGAAACTCCAAAATCTGTGGAATGGTCGCTCTTAACGCCTCTGACTTCCTGTCGCTGCACCACGTTTCAAAAACTCTCCAGACTCACACATACGCCAAGGACGTTGACCTTTTCCTGGCCTTCAAGAACATCGTAATTACCGCCGTAGAATAACCTCTCGTCTTCAACCGAGCCCTCTCAATAGCCAAGCCATAAGCGAGAACCGATCTACGTGAGGCATGAGCAGAGGACCCTGCGATAACAGATCCGCTCGGGCTGGAAGGCGCCACGGCTTCGCTACCAGGAGCCTTATCAGATCCGCATACCAAGGCCGCCAGGGCCAATCTGGGGCGATGAAAATCACCTGCCCCCTGAATCTCTCTATCCGTTGAACCACTCTGCCTATCAAAACCCACGGAGGGAAGACGTACAGAAGCTGCTCCTCTGGCCAGGTTTGAATGAGCGCATCCAGGCCCTTCGACATTCTTTCTCTCGGTCTGCTGTAGAAGCGACTGGCCTTTGCCGACTGGAAAGTTGCCATACGGTCCATAAACGGCATGCCCCAGCGGCGCACTAGCATGTCGAATACCTCCTGATGAAGGACCCACTCGCCTGGGTCCACCTTCACCCGACTCAGGAAATCAGCCTCCACATTGTCCACCCCTGCCACGTGCGCAGTCGACAATGCTAAGAGGTTCTCCTCTGCCCAGCCGCACAGGACCTCTGCCTCGGTTTCAAGTGCCACACTGCTGGTTCCCCCTTGCCGATTGACATAAGCCACCGCTGTCGTGTTGTCGGAAAACACTCGAACCGCCGACCTGCTGAGGCAAGCTCGGAAACTCCGCAAGGCCAGTGTCACGGCTCGCAAATCTAGCCTGTTGATCGACCAAGTCTTCTCTTGGGCAGATGACTGTCCCTGCGCGAACCGCCCCTGGAAGTGGGCCCCCCATCCTAGGAGGCTGGCGTCCGTCATTAACGGCACCCAGTTGGGTGCATCCAATGGCTTCCCGCTCTCCAACGACCTGGGAAGCAACCACCAATGAAGGGCAGCCCACGCCTCTGCCGGACAGGGGAGTCTCCGTGAAGGGGGTCCTGCTGGTGCGACCAGTGCCTGAGCAACGCTCTCTGCAATGGACTCTATCGTTGCCGCCATTGTGCCCAACAGCTGCAGGTACTGCCAAGCTGTGGGTGCTGTGCTGTGCTGCTTAAAAAGCTTCGGACCCGACTCCGCAGTCCCTGTGCCCTCTGCAGAGGTAGAAACACCTGTCCCACCTTCGTGTTGAACCGAGCCCCCGGCCCTAAGTACTCGAGGCATTGCGAGGGAACCAATTGGCTCTTGGTCAAATTGACTACCCAACCGAGACTCTCCAGAAAAGCCACTACCTTGGCCGTAGCCCTCTCACTTCTCGACTTTGCCCATATCAACCAATCGTCTAGGTATGGGTGCACCAGAATTTCGTCCCTTCGTAATGCCGCCGCTACCACCACCAGTCCAAAAGGCAACGCTCGGAACTGAAACTGTCCAAAAGGAACTGCGAAGCGAAGATACCTGTGATGATGTGAAGGTATGCCTCTGACAGATCTAGGGACGTGAGGAATTCTCCTCTTCGCACTGCCACTATTACTGATCGCAGAGTCTCCATATGAAAGTGAGAGACTCGAAGACAACGATTCACTCCCTTGAGATCCAGAATTGGATGAAATCCGCCGTCCTTCTTCGGCACCACGAAATAGATGGAGTACCGACTGCAGCCGTATTGGTCGAGAGGCACCGGCTCTATCGCCCTGAGGTCTAGAAGCCTTTGTACTGTCTCCCTCACCATCGCGCACTTGGCTGACGACTTTCAGGGGGACAGTACGAAAGCGTCGCGCACTGGCCGTTGCAACTCCAGTGCATACCTCTCTCGGATGACCTCTAGAACCCACTTGTCGGCGGTGATTTGGACCCAGGTGGCATACAACTCCTGCAATTGCCCTCCTACGGGAACTAGGGGTGCCTGGGTCCTCCTGACTTCATTGCGACTTTCTAAGACTGGAGGAAGAGGAGGGGCCCCCAAACCCTCTTCCTGCTCCTCGAAATCCTCGAAACCCCTGGCTTCTATTGGGGAATCTGCCTCATTGACCTGAACTATACCTTTGAAAATGAAACCGGCGAAAATCCCGCTGCTGCCCTTTGCCGGCAGGAACCGCTCGCCCTTGTTTAGGTTTATCTTCGGGTAATCTACCGCCCTTAGATTCACCCAGATCCTTGACCAACTTCTCCAGGTCTTCACCAAACAATAGCCGCCCTTTAAACGGAAGCTTACTTAGCCTTGTTTTCGAGGAGTTATCCGCCGCCCAATTGCGGAGCCATAGATAACGCCTTGCTGCTACCGCCAATGCCATGCTCTTTGACAAACCACGCATCATATTGTAGTGAATGTCCGCTAGATAGGCCGTTCCTGACTCCAGTCTTGAAGCGTCCCCAGCCATGTCATCCTCCTGTGCACCTCGGACCCGCTGTGACCAACGTAGACAGGCCCTGGCCACCCATGCTCCACAGATAGCTGCTTGGAGCGACAGGGCATTTACATAAAAAAATCTGTCGTAGCAAAGTATCCAACGTCCTGTCCTGAGTATCCTTAAGGGCTGCACTGCCTTCCACCAGTATAGTGGTCTTCTTTATCACAGCCGCCACGGCAGCGTCCACCTTTGGATCCTTAAAAATCTCCTTATCCTGGTCCACCAAAGGATAAAGTCAGCTCATCACTCTTGAACCCTTCAGCAGGGCCTCCGGTACATTCCACTCTTCCTGAATCATTTCCTGAAACACCCTGTGAACCGGAAATGCCCTTTGAGTCTTCCTAAAGACCTGTAACAACAGATCTTCCAGGGTCTCATCCTCCACTGATCCCGGGACCGTCATGTTTAGTGTACGTAGCATTTCTGCAATGAGTGCCGGCAGCTCGTCCCTGCGGAAGACCCGCACCACTCTCGCCTGATCTTCCTTATCAGCAAGCTCTCCTTCTAAGTCCTCCTCGAGGTCCACACTTCTGCCTTCCTCCTCTGATAGCTGCCCCTCTGAGGCAACTGACTGGTCTCTGAGATCTCCGTCTATATGCGGTCTCTTGACCTCTTCCGGAACCTCTGTACTGGGTGCGGCCATGAGTCTCTTCAAACCGCGACCCTCGGGGTTACCCTTCGCCTGAATTTGTGGGAAGGCTCCTACTGCTAGTTGCAGGAGAGCCGCAAATTCTGTAGAGAAGATGGACTCCAGCCCCTTGGGCCAGGACACAGGTGGTGGCGGGATGTCCGGAGCGGATGACAGTCCTGCTACCGTTTCCCCAAGGGGTACGCTCGCTGGCTGCGCAACCGTAGGCCCTGTTTCAGCCTCCAGTCACTCTTTATTGTCCTCTCCGGCGTGCTCCCCGGCCGAGGCTTCCTTCGTACAGCTCTTACACCCTCCCGAATCAGCCACTGTGCCTCTCCTAGCCCCACCTACAAAACAGTGGGGTCTAGAAGGCATCCCAGCATTCTGCAGGGCTCGGGGCAAACCTTCCTGTTCCCTGTCACAATTAACTGCGAAAGCAGTCAGAAGATCGAAAAGGCCAAAGAGAGGGAAAAACAAAGAAAAACGCACCCTTTTTTTTCTCAATAAAGTTCAAAAGCTACCTACTGCAGAGTGCAGAGCCCTTCTGTAGACCGCCAAACGAAGCTCCGCTGCCCCCGACAGAGCTCCTCTGTAAGTTCCGATGCTGTGCATGCGCTTCCCGCGCTGACGCCACGTGGCTAGGCCTGCCCCTCAATTCGCACTCAGCCTCTCTGAAGGGAAAAGGTTGCCCCGCGGTCTTTTTACCTTTACCGGCCTCCACCACAAGGGCACTGCTTTCCTCCGCCGTCTCCCCACCTCCGGACTCCAATACTGGCTTGGGGATGAAAACTGTGCACCACGCGAACGCCCGTCCCCGGGCGATCACCGTGGCCAGCCAAAGCACGTTCACAGGCAAATCTTCTGTTGAGCGCCCGGCTGTGCACCGCTCCGGTTCTGCTTTACTGCTCCCGACCCAGAGCACATTCAGCTCTCTTAGGGGCTACCGCTTAAATACCCACCAGGGGCAGTGAACCAGCCAGATTGGAGGAGAGCCTCCTGCACATTTAAAGTAAAAGCACCTGCCGAATTTAAAGGTACAGAGCTTGCTTGTCCTTTTCTTTTTTTTTTTTTAAATTTTCACTATCAAAGTCCTAGACACTATACTAACACTATATCTACAAACTGCCCTTAATTGTTCCTTCAGTGAGCCCGGACCCCCAGGCTCACCGACCCATTCAGCTGCTTGGATACTGAGGTAACTGGTGGAGGAAGGCGGCTCATAAGAACATAACATAAGATATGCCATAATGGGTCAGACCAAGGTCCATCAAGCCCAGTATCCTGTTTCCAACAGTGGCCAATCTAGGTCATACGTACCTAGCAGTTTCCCCAAAAGACACAGGTTCCACAATGCTTGTACTGGGTCAAGCATTGATATCCTGGGTCCCTTCTTAATAATGGTTTATGGACCTTTCCTCCAGGAACTTGTTCAAACCTTTTTTAAACCCAGCTACACTAACAGCCTTTACTACATCCTCCGGTAACAAATTCCAGAGTTTGATTACACGTTGAGTGAAAAAATATTTTCTTTTATTAGTCTTAAATAGTTTACCCTGTAGCTTCATTGTATGTCCCCTAGTCTTTCTATATTCTGATAACGTAAACAATTGATCTACGTTTACCCATTCCACTCCGTTCATTAATTTATAGACTTCTATCATATCTCCCCTCAGCCGTCTCTTTTCCAGGTTAAAGAGCCCTAACCTTTTTAGCCTTTCTTCATAGGAGTATCCTTCCATCCCCTTTACCATTTTGGTGGCTCTTCTCTGAACCTTTTCTAATAACGCTATATCCTTTTTAAGATATGGCGACAAGAATTGCACACAATATTCAAGGTGCGGTCTCACCATGGAACGGTATAGAGGCATTATAATATCTTTTGTTTTATTTTCCATTCCTTTCCTTATGATACCTAGCATTCTATTTGCTCTCTTGGCTGCCGCTGCACACTGGGCCGAGGGTTTTAACATGTTATCCACAATGACACCTAAATCTTTTTCCTGGGTGGTGGTTCCTAATGTGGAACCTTGCATTGTGTAACCATAGTTTGGGTTGTTCTTCCCTAAGTGCATAACTTTGCACTTGTCCACATTAAATTTCTTCTGCCATTTTGATGCCCAGTCTTCCAATTTATCAAGATCCTCTTGCAATTTTCCACAATCCTCTTGGGTTTTAACAACTTTAAATAGTTTTGTGTCATCTGCAAATTTGATAACCTCACTCGTTATTCCTCTTTCCAGGTCATTTATGAATATGTCAAAAAGCAGCGGACCCAGCACAGATCCCTGGGGTACACCACTATTCACCTTTCTCCATTGGGGAAATTGGCCATTTAGCCCAACCCTCTGCTTTCTATCTTTTAACCAGTTCCTGATCCACAGTAGTACACTGCCTCCTATCCCATGACTCTTTAGTTTTGCCAAAAGTCTCTGATGAGGGACCTTGTCAAAGGCTTTCTGAAAGTCTAGATACACTATATCAACCGACTCACCTTTGTCCACCTGTTTATTCACATGTTCAAAAAAACATAACAGATTAGTAAGACAAGATCTTCCTTGTCTAAAGCCATGTTGGCTGTCTCCCATTAGGCCATGACTATCTACATGCTGAGTAATTTTATTCTTTATGATGGTTTCTACCATTTTTCCCGGTACTGACGTTAGGCTCACCGGTCTCTATTTTCCTGGATCACCCCTGGAACCCTTTTTAAAAATTGGTGTTACATTGGCGATCCTCCAATCTTCAGGTATTAGAGATGCTTTTAATGATAGTTCACAGATTACTAATAGCAGGTCTGCAATCTCATATTTCAGTTCTTTCAACACCCTTGGATGTATACCATCTGGCCCAGGTGATTTGCTACTCTTCAGTTTATCTACTAGTTGTAATACATCTTCCCGATGTATCGATATTTCCTTCAATTCCCAGGAGGATATACAGATGACATCACAAAAGAGGGAGTTCCTCAGTCTCCAAGCTGCTGAATAAGGTGGACAACCCAGAGGTCCGGGACTAGACTGGAGAGACTATCAGGAATAATGGTTTATGGACCTCTGTATCATTCCATGGTGCGACCGCACCTTGAATATTGTGTGCAATTCTGGTCACCGTATCTTAAAAAGGATATAGCATTATTAGAAAAGGTACAGAGAAGAGCCACCAAAATGGTAAAGGGGATGGAAGGATATCCCTATGAAGAGAGGCTAAAAAGGTTAGGGCTCTTCAACCTGGAAAAGAGACGGCTGAGGGGAGATATGATAGAGGTTTATAAATTAATGAATGGAGTGGAACCGGTAAACGTAGATCGATTGTTTATGCCATCAAAATATAGAAAACTAGGGGATATGCAATGAAGCTACCCGGTAACCTATTTAAGACTAATAAGAGAAAATATTTTTTCACTCAATGTGTAATCAAACTCTGGAATTTGTTAGCGGAGGATGTAGTAAAAGCTGTCAGTGTAGCCAGGTTTAAAAAAGGTTTGGACAAGTTCCCGGAGGAAAGGTCCATAAACCATTATTAAAGGGGACCTGGGATATCCACTGCTTGCCCCAATATGAGCATTGTCTTTTGGGGAAACTGCTAGGTTCTTGTGACCTAGATTGGCTACTGTTGGAAACAGGACACCGGGCTTGATGGACTTTGGTCTGACCTAGTCTAGCATATCTTATGTTCTTAAGGCAGTGGTCCACTCTTGGTCCCGTCCCACTACTCCATCCCCCCACTGACCCTTTATAGTTGCACCTGAGGCAACTTCCTTGCCTAGTGATTTGTGAAGCACAAAAAGACTCTCATATATACCTCCACACCCTGCCTGTACCCAGTCTCTCTTTTAGGACCTCCCCAGCCTTCCCTCATCTCTCTCTCATAACCCCTCTCACCAGGTGCACCCTCTCTCTCTCCCATATATATCCCTCCTCCCCAGGCTTCACCTGGTCTCTCTCTCTCTCTAATCCCCTCTCATAATTCCCTTTCCTCTCTCTCATAACCCCCACATACTTTTATGCTGGTTGGTATTTTATAATTGCCACTTACGTGCATAAATGACTAAAATACTAACATTTATGTGCATACTTAGCAACTAATTCTAGGCAACTCCTTATAAAGTTATTCTCTTAAAACCTTGCATGGCATATGGCCAGCCTACATGTGGGATAAGGTGAACTGGTATGTGCCCATTTGTGAAATGCATTCAGTGTAGGACTTGCTTTTGAACAATGCACTGTAGACAGCAGTTAGACAAGCAGAATAAGAGCTAGAGGGTTCTTGGTTGAGGTACCTGTTTTGTGGAACCAGTTCCCTAGAAAGTTGTGGAGTGAAGGTGAGCTGCATGCTTTCAGAAGGGGGATTAACTTGTGATTTTTTGTGCCTTTATTTTACTGTTAACAATGGTTTTATTATCTGATTGTTTTATGGGATTCTACACAGCTTGTCAGGTATTTAAGTGAAGGGCAATTGATAACCCAATAAATTAGTTGGAAAAAGTACCTGCAGCATAAAGTAGGTGCAAGTTCCTGTGGGTATTGTTTTTCTTAGGTGGTTTTCAAAGTGCAAGTATGTGAATCTTTTACTTTGAAACTTAGGAGCCTTCTTTCTAAAGTATGCTAAGCAGTTAACATGTCATTTAATGCATGAGTCTGTGGTGATAGCTACCATGCACAAGTCTGTGGTGATAGCTACCATGCATTAAAAGCAACCATAACAGTAAACATCTTGTGTTAATTGCTTAACACATGATGGGGTGGAGACTGGGCAGGTTATGGGCAGAGAGTGGGCATGGACAGCACACTGCGGTTAGCACGAGGAACTTATTGCATGCAATTTGGCATTAGTGCTAGGGATGACAGGTTGAGATGAAGCAGAGTCCCGTCATCCTGTGAGATCAGGTTCGGGGCACAGTCCAGTCTGAACGGTCACCATTGAGACAATTGAACAGGAGTGGAAACCAGGATTGTCTAGGCCAGTGTGGCGCAATGAGTATCATGGTAGCACCATCCACCTGCAACCTGAAAAGGGTCTTGGCCACCAGAGGAGTCAGTGGGTAGGCATAGAGAAGATCCTCTCTCCAGTTCAGGAGAAAAGCATTGGAAGCCAGGCGATTCTTGCATGGCACTCTGGAGCAAAACAGCGGGAGCTGAGTGTTGTGAGGAGTGGTAAAGAGATCTATGGATGGCGTGCCACCCATCTGGAGGATGCGGTTGGCAACCTGCCTGCTCAGAGCCCACTCGTACGGCTGAAGGACCTTGCTGAGGCAATACGCCAGGACGTTCAGCTTCCCTGGCAGGTATACCACTCTGAGGAGCATGCTGTGCGAGACTGAAAACTTCCAGAGGCAGACTGCCTCACAGCAGAGGTGGTATGAACCCATACTGCCTGCTTGTTGATGTAGAACATGGCCACCTGGTTGTCCATCTGTACGAGGATGACCTGGTTGGAGAGCTTTTGCTGTAACACTTGGAGATCATTGGCATTGGCCCAAAGCTCCAGGAAGTTGATCTGATGGTGGCTCTCCCCCGCAGTTGAGAGACCCTGTGTGGAAAGGCCATTCGGAGTGTCCCCAGCTGAGTTTGTTAGGACTTGTTGGTGTGGTGGGGCCTGGAAGGAAAGCCCAGAAAGCAGGTGAGCAGGGTGCTGCCACCAGGAGCAGTGACTCCTGGAGGGGCGGAGTCACTGTGATCCTGTCCAAAAGACATCCCCTCATCTGATGCCACCGTGTGCAGAGTCAATTGCATCTGAAGTCAGGTTGAGGAGGTAACATGGCTGTATTGGCCATGTGGCCCAGGAGGCACAGCATCTGATGAGCTGTGACAACTGGGCAAAGCTGGACATCCCTCGCCAAAGTGGCTAGGTGTTGGGTCCTGTCCACCGGAAGGAAATCTCGAGCCAGAGTGGTATT
The DNA here is from genome assembly GCA_033557465.1 of Ichthyophis bannanicus. Lineage (NCBI taxonomy): Eukaryota > Metazoa > Chordata > Amphibia > Gymnophiona > Ichthyophiidae > Ichthyophis > Ichthyophis bannanicus. The sequence continues at coordinate 227,405,771 of CM066038.1, forward strand.
GAGGAGAGCCCCAATGAACTTGAGACATTGACAGGGCTGCAGGTGGTACTTTGGGTAGTTGATGACAAAGCCCAGCTGTTTCAGTACCTGAATAGTGCGCTGTATGGACTGCTGGACCTCATCCCGTCCCTGATCAACTAGTCATCCAGGTAGGGGAAGACAAAGATTCCCAGGATCCGGAGGAAGGTGGCAATGACCGCCAGATATTTGGTGAAGACCCTTGAGGCGGAGGCAAGGCCGAAGGGCAGAACCCTGTACTGATAGAGCTGCCCACAGAGCATAAAGCGGAGGTACTGCTGGTGCAGGGGGTGGATGAATATGTGCATGTAGGTGGTCTTTGAGATCCAAGGAGCACAGTCAATCTTCCCATTGAAGGTAGGACAGAAACGTATCAAGGGATACCATCTTGAACTTTTCTTTCACTAGGAAGTGATAGAGATTGTGGAGATCCAGCATGGGTCAGAACATGCCTGTTTTCTTGGGAAACAGGAAGCAGTGGGATTAGAAACCTTGTCCTGTTTGGGATGGTGGAACAAGTTCCACCGCCTGTTCTGCCAGGAGGACCTGGACCTCCAGTTGGAGTAGTTCACGATGGTGATGCTCGAGAGGGTACTCCCTTGGAAAGAAGGTGGGGGAGTCTGATTGAAGTGCAGCAGGTAGCCCTTGCGGACCACCTGCAATACCCAGGTGTCAGCTGTTATGCTAGACCACCAGTGGGCAAAGTATATCAGCTGCCCCCCAACCTGAGGTGGAAAGGAGGTTGGGAGGGGAAGATAGGCCATGGTCTGAAGTCAGGAATCAAAAACCTCCGCCTGGCTGGGGCTGCAGTGCTGGTTAAGGCTTTGGGGCTTTTGGCTTGCGCTGCTGCCTCTGATTTTGACCCTTAGCCTGTTGCCCTTGTTGCGACAGCTGGTAGGAATAATACAGGGTGTAAGTACCATAGGCTTTTTTCTTTTCAGGGTAAAAGGACTTCTTTCCTGAAGGGTCAGTGGTCTTACTCGAGGGCCTGTTCATGGTGAGTTGCTCCGCTTCCAACTCTGCGGCCTTCTCTGCATGGGTTTGCCAAAGAGGTTCTCTCCCCAGCATGGGACATCAGCCAACTTGTCCTGAACCCATTGCTCCAAGTCCAAGGACAGTAGCTACCCCAGGTGGTGGGCACCCTGGCTATGGACTCGAACACGTCACAGGCTGCCTGGGTGATGTCCTTTGAGCACTCCTTCATTTTGTCCACTAGGCTCCAGAAGCACACAAGCTGCTCTCCTGACAGACCAGCCAAGAACCTGGCAAGATCCCCCACCAGGTCACGTAGGTACATGTCCATGAATAACTGGTATGCTTCAATCTGAGCCACCAGCATTGAGCCCTGGTAGCACTTCCTACCAAAACTGTCCATGGTGCATGCCTCCCTATCCGGGGGCACTGAGGAGTGCATCTTGGAACTTTTAATCCGGTGCATGGCTGATTCCACCACCATGGAATTGTGAGGGAGTTGTGCTTTTCAAACCCAGAACTCTTGTGCACTTGATACATGGAATCGAGGCTTCGGCTGACTGTTGGCACCATGAGTGGTGTTTCCCACATCCTAAAGAGAAGGCATTTCAATACTGGGTGGATCAGAACCATAATGACCTCTTTAGAGGCAGGTGGGTACTGGAGGATTTCTAACTCCTCTGCCGAGGCTCCTTCTCCACTTTAATAGTGAAGGGCAAAGCCTTCCTCATGTCATGCATGAACTCGAGAATGGAGAGGTCCGGGGCTGAGGGATCAGAGGGGACATTGTGTTGATGGGCGGTCTCCAGAGATTCCTCTTCGTTCTCCCAATCAGAGTGCAAGTCAGAGAGGAACTCAAAATACCACCGTGAGACGTCATCGGGACGGATGGTGGGCTAGACGGAGAGCTCAGCCATCCAAGCCTGTGTAAAGGGGGCTAAATACCCCTAAATGTGCTAATTGAGAGGGGCGAAGTGGGAGAACCGACGCCGCTTGACCCGCGAACCGGGCAGAGGCGACAAGACGCAGCTTGGCCCCGCATCGGCACTTCCCTGAAGGGGGAGCCTCACGTGCGGCTTTGAGTGCCAACCGCGTGGTCGGCTGGGATCGGCGGCAAGGGCCGAAGGCGTGCAGGGAGGCCGCAGCAGAGAGGCGCGTGGGATCCACGGCCCAGTCAGTGAGACTCCGGCAATCAGACAGCGCCACAGAGCAGCGGGCCGGCGGGGGACCTCACAACTTCCGACGGCAGCGGGGCCGGCACGCACAGCACTGCAGTGCAGAGCGGAGGAGCTCGGAGGGCGGCAGCAGCCCGTGCAGCGCAGCCCGCAGTGACAGCGGCGGCTGAGGGAAAGGGCCACGCGGAGCTGAGTGGATTGCAGAGTTGAGGAAAAGGAGTGCTGCGGGGGAAAACAATATAAGCAGTGGAGTGTGGGCTGCGGCGGTGACGGCAGAGAACCTGCTGAGCGAGGTGAGAGAATCAGCCCTCAAGGAGCACCGCAGAGCAGAGGCCATAGACGGGCAAGCACTCAGGAGGGGTGGAGGAGACAGGCCGTCAAGGACCTGAAGCTGTAGATGAGACAGGGAGAAACGAGGCCCCGACGCCCCAGAGGAGATAGTGGGGGCAAAGCCCTGTAGCATCCAAAGTCATAGCTTGCCATACAGTGGGGCCATAAAGAACTTCCAATTTTGAGTCACAATGGACAAAAATAAAGTGGGGGTGTCAGCGCACAAGAAGCTGGCGGAATATCGGTCTCCCTATGGAGCAGCCAAGAGCAGCAAGGAGGGGGCCAAAGAGCATAGCAAGCAGCAGGCAGAGGCCCAAGAGCTGGTGGAAGAGTTGGAACGGAGTTGGAACGGAGCTGTAGCCCAGGAGGGATCGTGAAATTGAAAGACTGGCTCACAGAGCTGAAGGATGAGATCAAAGCGGATATCGGCGGGGTGTCGCGGGAGCTCAGAGAGTCCATCCACTCTTTGAGACAAGATATAGGGGAGATCGGAAACCGCATGGAAGAAATGGAGACCCAATTGCAGCAGCAGGGAGAAGAACTCGAAGAGCTGCAAAAAGACTGGGCAGATATCAAGCGGATACAGCAGGAGCAGCAGATGAAGGCAGAGGACCTGGAGGATAGATCCCGCCGATGTAATATACGCGTCCGGGGCCTCCCAGAAGCACGATACCACAACTGTGAGGACGTGATTGTTAAAATTTTCAGCTCCCTGCTGGAGACAGCAGACCCAGAGGGGGGCACTGAGATTACACTGTCACAAATTGAGAGAGCGCACAGGAGCCTGGGACCCAAAAGAGACAATAAACCAAGAGACATTGTGATATGCCTGGGCTCCTTCAGGATTAAAGAAAGGCTGTTGATGGCAGCCAGGAAGCTGAGACAGTTCCAGTGGGAAGAACACTCCTTGGAGTTTTTTCAAGACCTCTCCAGGGGAACATTACAGCGTAGACGGGACTTCAAAGAAGTCACGAAGTACTTGCGAAAAGAGGACATAAGATATAAATGGCTGTTCCCTTTTGGCATGTTGATTACGGCCAGGGGTAGGTCAAAACGAGTGCAAACTACAGAGGAAGCCTGGAGAGCACTGCACGACTTGGAACTGCCGAATATCCCTGAAGGGAATGTGACCACAGCCAGACAGGGGGCTAGCACGTCGACGTCCTCTAACCCAGCCTTGAGAGCCCAGCGGTGGCATCGAGTTCCAACGGAGGGTCGGAGACTGGCGCGCAAGCATGGAGAGAGCCCCAGGACATCAGCAGCCGAGAGCGGAGCGGGCTGAAGTAGAAATCTTAAGGTTTTGTGTTTTGTAGTACTGTTGTGTATATATATCTTTGGGTTATCGTAGGAGGGGTGCATCATGAGGGGGGGCTAAGGGGGTAGTAGTAAGGGGGGCAGGGAGGGCGAAGAGGCAGGGGGATGGTATTTAGGGGGGGCAGTGGGCGAGATTGGGGGAGGGGGGAGCATGTAGCAGCTGAGTCGGGGGGGGGGGTAGAGTAAATGGGGGGATGAGGAAGGGAGGGGGAAGACAGGTAGGCCCGAAGGAAGTCACCTATATGGAAGACGAATCTCTCCTCGGAGAGAGTGGGGGGGGTGAGGTCAAGGAGAGTGGGGGGGGAGGGGGAGGGGGAGAGAGGGGGGAGGGGGAGGGGGAGAGAGGGGAGAGGGGGGTTGGATCACCTATGGGCTGACAGTGGGGAGTGAGGTACCCCAAGATGGGGGAGTTAAAAATTGTATCCTTAAATGTTAAGGGCCTGAACTCGCCCTTTAAACGGCAGAAATTGTATGATGAGCTGGCTCGCCAAAAGGCGGGGATAGAGCTGATTCAGGAAACGCACCTCACCAAAACAACGGAGTACCTGGTCAAGCCTAGGGGATTTGGGGTATGTATCCACGCCTCTAACACAGTTGAAAAGAAGAAAGGGGGAGTGGCCATCCTGATAGCCTCCAGATTAAAGACCCTAGTACACTCCGTAGTCAGAGATAAGGGAGGTAGATATGCACTGTTGAGGGTGCGAGTGGGGAATGAATGGTTCTGTATAGTGAACCTATATGCCCCTACGGGATCACAAGGTAATTTTTGGAAGCAATTGACCGAGGAAGTGGGGAACATGGGGGAGGGTACCCTTATATGTGGGGGAGATTTCAATCTTACCTGGAACCCAGCAAGGGATGCAACTGGGGGTCGGGAGGGTAAGCGGGCGGACAGGAAAAGGTATCGAGCTTTTGTGGTGCAGCATGGATTGGTTGATGCTTGGCGGCTACAATACCCTGGGAGGAGGCAATTTTCTTACTTCTCGCCTACACATGGGTCCTACTCCCGGATAGATGCTATCTGGGTTTCCAAAGAAGTAGGGGGTCGGATTATTGAAGCAGCAGTGGAGGCCATTACATGGTCTGATCATGCCCCGGTGACGGTCTCTTTGCGCATGGCAGATGAAGGGAAAGGGCTACAATATTGGCGGTTGAATGAGTCGTTGCTGGATGACGAGAGGGTTCGCGAGGAGGTAGGGAGGGAAACAAGGGAATATTTTATAACCAATGATAACGGGGAGGTGGCTTGGGGTGGGGTATGGGATGGCTACAAGGCAGTGATTCGCGGGGTGCTTATCAAGTGGGGGGCACGGATAAAGAGGGAGAGAGAGAGCAGGGAGGGGGCACTGAGGCTCCGTTTATTGGAATTGGAAGAGTTGGACGCACAGGGGCGGTCGAGATCTTATCGAGGACAGATACTGGCGGTGCGGGCACAGTTAAATGCGCTACAGGCAGAACGGCTAAAGTATCAGCTGCAACTCCTACGGTTAGAGGTTTTTGAGGGGGGGATAAAGCGGGGAAGTTTCTGGCGCAGAGGCTCCTACAGAGAAAGCTGCGCTCTCACATCATCCGAGTCCGATCGAAAGGAGGGACCTTGGTCACTAAGGATGGAGAAATTAGGGATGTCTTTAGAGAATTCTACCAAGAGCTCTATAAAGCCCGGGACTCGGCAACAGAGGACAGAGTGAGCAAATACCTTGCGTCAGTGCGATTGCCTAAACTGGGGAGGGAGGAGCAAGGGGAAATCAATAGACCGATAAGCGGGGAGGAGGTGCAGAGTGCAATCCGACAATTAAAAATCGGGAAAGCACCAGGCATAGACGGGTTAACAGGGCCATTCTATAGACGGTTTGGGCATCTCCTGACCGAGCCACTGGTGAAGTTATTTAACTTGCCACGGGTGGGAGGGAGACTAGCGGGCACGATGGGCTGGGCGGGGATCACGGTTATTCATAAAGCGAGGAAAGACCCGCAGGAATGTGCATCCTATCGGCCCATTTCTTTGCTTAACCTCGATGCTAAGCTACTCGCAAAGATCTTAACAGCCCGATTAAATAAGGTGATAGGAAAACTGATACACCAGGATCAGGCGAGCTTTATACCAGGCAGACAGGTGGCGGACAATATTAGGAAAATATTGAATATAGTTTGGTCAGTTGAGCAGAGCGGGGAAGAGGCCCTGCTCTTGTCATTGGACGCCGAAAAAGCCTTCGATCAGGTAGCCTGGCCCTTTTTGTTCCAGGTGCTAGAGAAGGTTGGGCTGGGGAATGACTTCTTGGCCTGGATAAAGGCACTCTATGAGCACCCGCAAGCATGTGTTCGGGTGAATGGGGCGTACTCAGGGTTTTTCGAGCAGGGGAGGGGTACCCGACAGGGGTGCCCTCTGTCGCCGTTGCTCTTTGCCATTGCCTTAGAGCCGTTTGCACAGAGGGTGCGAGAAAGGGAGGATATCCGGGGACTAAGGGTGGGGACGAGGGGCTACAAGATCTCCTTGTTTGCTGACGATATCATTTTAAGCTTGGGTCGTCCCAGAGTGAGCATCCCAATAGTGATGTGGGAATTGGAGGAATACGGTAAGCTGTCGGGTTTTACAATCAACTGGGCTAAATCAGAGATTTTAAATTTGGCGGTCTCGAGCGCTGAGCAAGCACGGTTGGCCAAGCAATACCCGTTTAAGTGGGCAAGGGAAAGCATAAGGTACTTAGGAGTACGACTAAGTAATAAAACGGCGTCACTATAGAAACTGAATTATGGGAAGGTACTCGGGCAGACTGAGAGTTGGCTAGGGGGTTGGGGAAAGGGGTTTATATCTTGGTTCGGGCGGATAGCGACAGTTAAAATGATGCTTGTACCACGCCTGCTGTTTTTGTTTCAGACACTCCCCATAGAGGTACCGCGAGACCAATTGAAACGGGCGCAAGGGATGGTAAATAGATTCATATGGAAGCAGCGAAGACCAAGAGTGGCGATGAGCATACTGCAGAGAGCGAGAGAGGAGGGTGGGCTGGGGGTTCCCAACCTGGGGAAATACTATGAGGCAGCGCAATTGAAAACCGTATATGAGTGGCAACGAAATGAGGTGAAACAATGGGTACAGATGGAGCAGGAACAGATGGGGGGGGGGGGGGCGGACATGGAGAGGGTGATTTGGCGGGGAGGAGCGGGTGAAGCCACTCATATTCCAAACCTCATGATAGCGCATAGTCTGAAAGTGTGGAAATGGTACAAACAACAGCTGGTGGCGGGAAAAGGGTATACACAGGGCATGGGATTAGAGGCCTGTTTTGAGAAGGGGCAGGGGCTGGACGTGCGGATCCTCCGAAGGTGGGCTGGGGGGGGGGGGGTTGACGCACGTATCCCAGCTCTTACATGACCAGGTGATATATGGGTTTGAGGGTATAAAGGATCTCTATGGGTTGACAGAGAATGACCACTATGCTTATTTGCAGCTCTGTCATTGCCTCCGGCAGCCTAGGGTGTGGAGGGACCTGTGGGGGCGTCGTAGTTGGTTTGAGGCTTTATGCACAGGGCACTTGGGACAAAAGGGGGTGTTATCCCGCATATATAGGGGTTTAATGGAGTCCGGGGAGGGTAAACTGCCATATATGCTGAAATGGGAGGCAGACTTGGGGATGGTGTGGAGTGCAGAAGTGTGGACCAAGGTGCTCCGGACAGTAGCGCATGTCTCCATCTCGGCATCCCTTAAGGAAAATGCTTATAAAGTGCTGTCCCGATGGTACTGGACGCCAGTCCGTCGTTGGAAAGCCAAGCAGGGACAGGATGACCAGTGCTGGCGAGGGTGCGCGGAGAAGGGGGATTGGATGCACATGTGGTGGCGGTGTGTCATATGCGAGCTTACTGGACGAGGGTTTTAGAAGTGATATCTGCGATGACAGGATATAAGGTGCCACAAAAGCACGAAACTTGCCTGTTACATCTTTTAGAAGAAGAGAAACCCAGGAGGGCGGCGGGGGTCTTACACCATTGTTTAGTAGCGGCCCGTTGTGAAATAACCCGGCACTGGGGGGGGACAGAGTGCCCCGCAGGTGGCCGGCTTTATCCGAAGAGTGAGTGAAGTGGGGCTGATGCACCGGTTGACAGAGCTGCGCCGGGGGGGAGGGGAGAGAAGTGGGGAACAATGGTAGAAAGTATGGAAATGGGTGGAGGAATGGCAAGAGGAGGAAGGGAGTAGGGGGGGAAGTAGGAGGGGGGCAGGGAGGGAGTAGCGCCTGGTGGGGTGAACCGTGGGCATAGGTAGGGTTTCAAAGATGCAGAAATAGATCTAAGTGTTTGTATATGGGGGGAGGGGGAGGGGGGGTGGAGTGGAGAGTAGGGGGGAATTGGCACGGGGGATTCGCCCGTACCTTGCGGAATTCTAGATCAGGGGATTAAAGCAGGGGAATACCACCTCTGCTGCTTAATGATAACGTTGTGGAATTGATCATTGTTTGGATTACGTTAATGTTTTCAATGTTTTCATTGTTTAGGAGCAGTTTACCTCGGTTCCTCTGTTCTGTTACAGTGAGGAAGGGGGTGGGTTGGGGTGATAATTTGCTGTATTAATTATGCTGTTTATTGGTGTGCTATTCACTAATAAAAATTCCAAATGAAAAAAAAAAAAAAATACCACCGTGAATGGTGACTGTGCTGCTGTCACTCAGGTGGAGTCCAAAGAGTCCTCGGCTCCCATCTGTCTAAAACTCAATGCATTCAAGGGGGACACCCGCTGAACCAAGAGGGACCTCGAGCTCTCACAGAAGCCGCCCAAAAGAGCATGGATCTCTAGGATGGGCTACACCCCTGCAGGTGAGGCACCTGCCATGGACAGGGCCGTCACCAGTACTAAGGAACCTGAGGTCACTAGGTCCCTGGCAGCTTGCTGGGCTATGAATGCAGCGAGGCTACACTCAAGCATTCCTGGAGTCAGTGCCGCAGTCTTCGGTGCCGATGCTGGCTCCCTCAGCGGGGACTCCTCAATGGCCACGGCCTAGAGTCCCATGCCGGCCCTCTATGGCCTCAGGAGGAAATTCCTCCCACCGAGGCAGCTGGCAGAGCCACTCATGGCTCTTGTCCTCAGAGTCACACCGAGGGCTTCGATATCAATGCCCATGGGCCTTTTCTCCCTGGGCTCAGCATCACCCTTCGATGCCAATGAGGTGGAAATCCGGTCCTTCTGGAGGCTCTTCTTACCAAAGGGAGAGCCACTGATCTGGTGCCCCACGACCTCTCAGCTCCGAATGGTCCTGGCCTCCAAGTGAAGTTGAAGCCTTGGCGGGGGCCTTCGAGGGCATCGATGCCGAGGTTGATGCTGGCATCAGTCAATTCATGCTGCCATTCCTGGTTCTTAAGCCCCTTGCATGTCATCTGCAAGCAGAGAGCGCAGACCGAGGGCTTGTGGTTGGGCCAGAGGCACTGAAAGCACCAACTGTGGTGATGCATGATGGAAATGGTCCGGCCACCCTGGGTGCACATCTTGAAGCCACTGGCCGGTTTTGACATGGTAGGGAAGATGGCTTCTGCCAAGTCAAAGGATTCCAACATCCTCACTGACTGGGGGGGGGGGGGCGGGAGAGGAGAATCCCGCATGTCAAAAAGGTCAACTAAATTCTGGGACACAGACGACGTCTGGAGGGCTCTGTGGAAAAAAGAACTGGGAAGTGTTCCCGTACGGGCTCCATCAGTGACATTACCCACATGTGAGACTGACTTCCTGCTTGGTCCCAGAGAACTGCTGGGGACATCCCCAACAGTTACTGCATGGCTTGTGTGCTTATCACGTTTTCGTTTTTGCGCCTAATATGTGGTAAGTGCATAAACCTACCACACTTTTGTAAAAGGGCCCCTTAGATCAGTTTCACAATTGTGCTTTTAACAAACTGCAACAAAAAAGAACGAGGAAGTTGATAATTTTTATTTTATTTATTTTTATTTATTTAATGTCTCTTCTATACCGCGCTCTTTAAAATCAATGCGGTTTACATAAAATGCAGTTGAGGCTGTACTGTATTTACAATGAACATAATATATGCAGATTACACAAAGTTATTCAAAGTAGTTAAAACACGAGCTGTTTGTGTAGAATAATAGGAGGACCTTGTAAGTGGCATCTAAACTGCAGATGAAATTTAATGTGAAAAATATAAAGTGATGCAGATAGGGAAAAATAATCTTAAGACGACGCTTTAGCAAAAAAGGCACACAGACGTATATGTTGCTTTTTTTATATGCCCACTGAAACACAACAGCATACCACCCTTTATTCAGGAAGCTTTTTCTGCATGTAAAGGTTGTTTTCCACACAGAATAAAGCTTTTATAAAACTGTGTGATAGCATACGCACATAAAAAGTAAGCACACAGAGTGCCTAGTTTTAGATGATGTGTGTGCAGGTGTCCCTGAGGGTATAGTTTGGGTGAAGTGGAGGCAGAGGTGCGATGTAATTATATATTTTATAGAATACATGGGTATGTGCACAGATTTATACCTTTTTGGGGGCTGATGTAAATTTTTAAGTGGGTATGTGCACACTCCTGAAGATGCGTCTAGGTGCCTATTTTATAAAGGGATATTGGTGCCCTTTCTACTTTTGTAAAATAGGCTTGAAATAAATGCCTTTTTGGACTTTTCACATAGGTGTCCTGTTATAAAGTTACCCTCATAATTTATGCAACGTGCAAGGGATTTTACAATTACAAAACTGAACAAAGGATATCAAAATGCCCTAAGACTGAGCAAATAGGACCTGCAGTAAATAACGTGTGTTAATATGGTAGTACAATTTAGTAAATCTAGTCAGAAATAAATACGTAGACACCATTTTAATAGTTAAATAGAATAGCGTACTAATCAGTTCTCACACTTTAAAATATAATCCATAATGGTTGTTTTTAGCCTGGAGTTAGAAGCACCTGATTTTTGCTAGATGATGTTCAATCATGCCTCGACCTATATAAGGAATAAATTCTGAATAACGTCTCAGACCAGTTTTCTTTGAGGTTTACATGAATGGCTAATATATTTCTACCAGATTTTCAAGGACTTTCGAGATCCTGACAAAGTTATATCAACAGTTTTTAGCTGCTGTCATATTTCCTTAATCACAGCAGATTCCCTTCCTTGTTATTTCTAGTTTCATGCATGTCTTGCAATATAGGTAGTAACTCACCTGTAACAGGTGATCTCCAGGAACAGCAGGAATCAGTCTTCACATAGGGGTGACATTGGCACAGATGGAGCCCAGCACGGGAGTACTCCCCAGCATCAAATAGGAATGCTTTTGGGAATGTTCCTCCAAGCATGCATGGCTGCCTTCCCTCCTGGTCTCCTCAGTCAGGAGGGACTGGGGTTTCTAGTCTTATAGGCAGTCCTTGTGGCCTTGGGCAAGCCACTTAACCCTCCATTGCCTCAGGTACACATAGATTGTGAGCCCTTTGGGGATGAGGGAATGTATTCAGTACCTGCTTATATAGTGATTGTAAACCGCTCTGATGCCCTTCAGCCTGGGTGGTATATCAAAAATTGCATAAACAAACAGCCGAGAAATAAAAATCTCTGTATACCAGGAATGAGAAAAAATGGGACCACTTGATGGGGAGATAGGTGGGTTGTGAAGACTGATTCCTGCTGTTCCGGAGATCACCTGTTACAGGTGACTACCTACGCTATCTCCAGAAACAAGCAGGAAATCAGTCCACATATGGGACTCTCTAGCCCAAGATAACCGAGTGAGAGAAGAATCCTGGCACAGCTGGAGGTTGCAGCAGGGATCCGACAGACTCAGCTCGTACAGAGCACTTGTTACAAGGTAGTCAGATGGGTGGTGGGCAATTTGTCTAAATTTAAAAAAGGTTACGCAGAACAGCTTGTCTGAATTGAGCATCAGCTCTGGAGTCTTTGTCCAAGCAATCATGCGCTACAAAGGTATGCAGAGCAGACCATGTCGCCGCTTCGCAGATCTCTGAGATAGAGATAGACTGGAGATTAGCTACAGTAGTAGCCATGGCTCTGACATTATGAGTTGTCACACGGTGTGAAGAGACAGCCCAGCCTGTGAATAAGTGAAGGATATGCAATCTGCTAGCCAGATTGAAAGTGTTTTTTTAGATATTGGTGTCCCCAGATGACGTTTGTCAAAAGAGACAAACAACAGAGGATTGGCGATAGCCCTTCATACTGTCTAGAAAGAATGCCAACGCTCTCTTGCAATCTACTGTATGAAGTCTGGCCTCAGCCAGGGAGATGTGAAGCCTTGTAAAGAATGCTGGTAGCGAGACAGATTGGTTCAGGTGGAAGGAGGTGATGACTTTGGCAAGAAATTAGGATGTGTGCAAAGAACCACCTTGTCATGGTGAAGTGGTATAGGGGAGCATCGCTCACCAAAGCTTGCAGTTCACTGACTCTTCAAGCTGAAGTGACTGCTATGAGGAAAAGAAGCTTCCATGTTACAAACTTTAAAGGAGCTGAAACCATTGGTCAAAAAGACTGCACATGAGTTGCGCAAGAACATTTAGATCCCATGGTGCAGGAGATAGACGGAAAGGCGGCTTGGTCAGGAGAAAACCATGCATAAATCTGGCTACTAAGGGGTGCATAGAGATAGGGCAGTTCTCTAAAGCATGTTGGGAGGCCGCAATGGCAGATAAATGTGCCCTCACCGAGTTGCTCTTAAAGCCAGAGGAGTACAAATGGAGCAGGTATTGGAGTAAGTCTGGAATGGGACATGTGAAAGATCTAGTGTTTTATGAGAACATCAGATGGAAAACCTGCGCCATTTAAAAGTGTAAGAACGTCTGGTTGAATCTTTTCTTGAAGACAGGAGCATGTCCTCTTGGAGATCTAAGTGTGAGAGGACAAAGCGCTCGGCCTCCACTCCGTCAAGCGAAGCATCTTGAGGCTGGGGTGCAGAAGGGTCCCCTGATCCTGCAAGAGTAGGGTTGGTGAATAACCGAGCCTGAGGGGAGGTGCTTGAGCAAGTTGAAGAAGCAGAGGAAACCATGGTTGTCTGGGCCAGTAAAGGGCAATGAGAATCATTTGTCCCTGGTTGGCCTAGAGTTTGAAGACTGTTTTTGCTATGAGTAGAAGGGGAGGGAAAGCATAAAGGAGATCCTGACCCCAATGGACGAGGAACGCATCAGAGGTCTCCCTGTAAGGAGAAGGAATCCTTGAGCAGAAACGGGGTAGTTGGGCATTGAGGGAGAAGTAAAGAGGTTGATTAGTAGCGTCCTCCAGAGGGGGAACAAGTGTTGAGTTACTTGAGGTTCCAGCATCCACTCATGTGGATGGAGGATCCGGCTTAGTCTGTCGGCTAAGTGATTTGCTGCTCCTGGAAGGTATACTGCCTGGAGGTGAATTCCTTGAGAACTGTCCAGTTCTAAAGGCAAATGTCTTCCATACATAGGGCCTAAGAGCCTGTCCCCCCCCTTGCTTGTTTATATAAAACATAGCCACTTGGTTGTCTGTCTGTATAAGAAGAGAGTGTCCCTTGAGTTGGGGAGAGAAGACACTGATGGCATGGAAGACTGCCCTGAGTTCTAGAAGACTTGATCTGGAGAAATGCCTCTTGAGTGGACCAAAGGTCCTGTGTTGTTAGGATGTTGACATGGGCTATCCAGCCTAGTTTTGATGCATCGGTCGTTAGGGTATACTGCAGTGCAGACTTATGAAAAGGTGACCCTACAACTAGGTTCTGTGGTGTGCACCACCACTGAAGGGCCATTCTCATTTACGGAGTGATGTTGATGAGGTCAGATAGGCGACCTGTGGACTGCTTCCATTGATGTGAGAGAGTCCACTGCCTGATCCTCTTGTTGAGACGTGCGTGGGGCACGACATGGACTGTGGAAGCCATATGGCTTAAGAGGCATAAAAATGTTTTTGCTATAACTGATGATTGTTGCTGGACCTGTGTGCCTAAGGCAATGAGACGCAGATGTCTGTCCTCTGGCAGAGACACCCTGCTTCTTACATAAGAACATAAGATATGCCATACTGGGTCAGACTAAGGTCCATCAAGCCCAGTATCCTGTTTCCAACAGTGGCCAATCTAGGTCATACATACCTAGCACTTTCCCCAAAAGACACAGGTTCCACAATGCTTGTATTGGGTCAAGCATTGGTATCCTGGGTCCTTTCTTAATAATGGTTTATGGACCTTTCCTCCAGGAACTTGTCCAAACCTTTTTTAAACCCAGATACACTAACGGCCTTTACTACATCCATTCCAGAGTTTGATTACACGTTGAGTGAAAAAATATTTTCTTTTATTAGTCTTAAATAGTTTACCCTGTAGCTTCATTGCATGTCCCCTAGTCTTTCTATATTATGATAACGTAAACAATCGATCTACGTTTACCCGTTCCACTCCATTCATTAATTTATAGACTTCTATCATATCTCCCCTCAGCCGTCTCTTTTCCAGGTTAAAGAGCCCTAACCTTTTTAGCCTTTCTTCATAGGGGTAATCCTTCCATCCCCTTTACCATTTTGGTGGCTCTTCTCTGAAACTTTTCTAATAACGCTATACCCTTTTTAAGATACAGCGACCAGAATTGCACACAATATTCAAGGTGCGGTCTCACCATGGAACGATATAGAGGCATTATAATATCCTTTGTTTATTTTCCATTCCTTTCCTTATGATACCTAGCATTCTATTTGCTCTCTTGGCCGCCGCTGCACACTGGGCTGAGGGATTTAACGTGTTATCCACAATGACGCCTAAATCTTTTTCCTGGTTGGGGGTTCCTAATGTGGAACCTTGCATCGTGGAACCATAGTTTGAGTTGTTCTTCCCTAGGTGCATAACTTTGCACCTGTCCATATTAAATTTCATCAGCCATTTGGATGCCGTGTCTTCCAATTTATCAAGATCATCTTGCAATTTTCCACAATCCTCTTGGGTTTTAACAACTTTAAATAGTTTTCTGTCATCTGCAAATTTGATAACCTCACTCGTTATTCCCTTTTCCAGGTCATTTATGAATATGTCAAAAAGCAGCAGACCCAGCACAGATCCCTGGCCTTGTTGTCTCTGTTGTTGTTGTGGAATAGAGTAGCCAGAATAAGAATGATATAGAGGATAAAACCTTTTCTTCTTAGGGAAGAATGGTTTCTTAATGGTAGTCTTCTGTCTTTCTTGAAAGTCTCTTCATGGTGAGGACGTCAGTTTCTATCTCACTGGCTTTCTCCCTCCACCTCTGACTAAAGAGGTTCTCACTATTACAGGGTATGTTGATTAATTTGTCCTGGACCCACTGTTCCAGGTTAGATGCTTGGAGCCATGCTGTTCTTCTAGCCCCCATGCAGGCTGCAAAAGATCTGCTATTGGTTTCAAATGCTACTCTTGTCAACAACTTTGATGTATTCTGGGCATGTGTTACTAAGACCTGATGAGTCGCCTGCTTGTCAGGGGGCAAACAAGGTGGTAAATTCTGACAAATCCCTTGATACATCTTTGAGAAACATGTCCATATATAGCATACAGAAGTCTATTCTAGAGGCTAGCATGGTAACTTAGAATGCCTTCCTTCCAAATGCATCCAGGGTCCTGGCCTCTCTGCCAGGAGGCACAGAGGAGTGATTTTTCTGGCTTTTTATCCTCCTCATGGCAGACTCCACAACCATGGAGTGGTGAGGGGGCTGTGGTTTCTGGAAACCTGTGGAGGGAGGAACTCTATAAAGGGTATTGAGCCTCTTGCTCACCACAGGGGTTGACATGGGAGTCTCTCACATCCAAGCCATTAGGTTCTTTAAGATGTTATGCACTGGGAGGGTAGCAGCCTCCTTCAGCGCCAATGTGTACGGGAGCATATCGAGCTCTTCAGCTCTCTGTTCCATTTCTGCAGCCACTGAAATATTGAGAGCTGCTGCCATGTCCTTAATAAAATCCTGAAATGACATGTCCTCGGGTGGCAAACGATGTTCATAAGGAGGTGATGGATCCGATGGAACCTCCCTATGGGTATTGGAATCGATGGATTCCACCGGATGTCTCTTTGGAATCTGAGTCTGGAAGGAAGTCAAAATAATCCTTATGAGATGTTTGATGCCTTCACTGCTCAGAGCTCCGCTGTTTGGATGTAGAGAGTATTGGACATGATGGTGTCAAGGGCCTTGGTATCGTCTGCTCTGTGGAGCTATGTGAGGCTGGGGATGCCTGCATAAGAGTGCTGAGCTCCTTGGCCACCGTCGATATTGGCAGAACTGGTGCCAGCGTCAGCTGCGCAGCACTCTTTGTCATCGATGTTACTGCTGCTAACAGCTTAGCAATGCTGTGCTCCATGGCAATGTTTTATGTTGTATAAATTTATTATGCATGTTTTTGTACTTTGCCTTGAACTTCCTGAGTAGGCAGAATATAAATAGATAAAATAAATAATCTTGACTGGTCACTGTTGGAGGACAGGATACTGGACTCGATAGGCCATAGGTCTCACCCAGCATGGTACTTCTTATGTTACTATGTTCTCCATTTTAAAAACATAGGGACCGATATTTGGTGGCAGCAATCAAAGATCTAATGCACCTGGCTGCCACTACTTTAAGTTAAAACGGATACCGGCACAGAAGCTTATCCGTTGTCCAGCGCTGAATATCCGGTTTTGCCGGACAGCGTGGTTACTATCCAGTTAGTGATAATATTCAGCCGCTAACCAGATAGCAAACACCACAAATTTAGTACAGCCATTGACCTAGCTTAACTTTATGCGGATTAGTTATCCGGTTAGTGGCTGAATATTGCTACTAACTGGATAACTGCCAGGAACACCTACAGACTGCCCCTGTTTTAACTGGGTGTTTTTTCTGTGATCTGTGGGGAGATTCAGCAGCACTATACAGATAGTGCCGCTGAAGAGCATCCCACTGTGATCCCCAGGGCCGGCCCGTCCATTGAGCAAGAATGTTTTTTGCACAGGGCCCCGCGTTTCAGGGGGCCCCGCGCAAAGAACATTCTGCTTTAAAAATAAATTAAATTAAAAAAAAAAAAGCTGGCTGCTGCCGCTGCCGCAGAATCGACTGTCCCGCGGGGCCCCCCCTGCCCGGCTGAGCCTCTCCACGATGGCTTTCAGATCCGCAAAGGGAGTGTGTTTCCTCGCGACTCTGTTAAGCCTGCAGGGGCTGATGGGAAATTTCCCATCGGCCCCTGCGGGCTTAACAGAGCCACGAGGGAGACAGTGAGACACTCTCCCTTCGTGGATCTGAAAGCCGTCGCGGAGAGGCTCAGCCAGGCAGGGAGAGCTCAGCCGGGCAGGGGTGGCCCCGCGGGACAGTCGATTCTGCTGCTGCCGTGGCAGCAGCAGGCAGCTTTTTTAAAAAACTTTTCCCTGGGCCGATGGGGGGGGAGGGGGGGTTAGGACTGGTAATGGGCTGTGGGCTGATGGGGGTGTTAGGACTGGAAATGGGCCATGGGGGGGGGGCTAGGACTGGAAATGGGCTGATGGGGTTAGGACTGGTAATGGGCTGTGCGCTGATGGGGGGTTAGGACTGGTAATGTGCTATGGGGGGCTAAGTCTGGAAATGGGGTGATGGGGGGGGTTAGGACTGGTAATGGGCTATGGGGGGGCTAAGACTGGAAATGAGCTGATGGGGTTAGGACTGGAAGTGGGCTGATGGGGCTAGGACTGGTAATGGGTTGGGGGGTTGCTAGGACTGGAAATGGGCTGAGTGGAAGGGGGCTTGAACTGCAAATAGTTGATGGGGAGGGGGCTTCAAATGGAAATGGGCTGTGAGGGGAGGGAGCTAGGACAGGAAATGGGCTGATGGAGCAGCTAGGATAGGACTGGAAATGGGCTGTTGGGGGAGCTAAGATTGGAAATGGGCTGTGGTGGGGGCTTGGATTGAAATGGACACATGTAGGGGCTAGAACTGGAAGTAGGCTCATGGGGGGCTTGGATAGGAATTGGGCTGAGTGGAGGGGAGCTAGGATTTGACATGGGCTGATGTGGGGCTAGGAAAGGATTAGAAATGGGCTGATGGGGGGGGCTGGGATTGGAAATGAGCTGATGGAGGGACTAGAAGGGAGCAGATGCTGGGTGAGGCTGGAACTAGAAGGGAGCTGATGTTGGGGGAGGATTAGAATGGGATGGGGCTGGGAGAATGAAATGGAGAGGGGAAAAATATTTTGTGTGGGAGGGATGAAAAATCTACAATTGGCCGGGTATTGGGAGAGTAAGTGGGGATTGAGGATCGAGGGGTAAAATTTGAATGGATGAAATAGGAATGAGGAAAGAGCAAAAGGAGAAAGATTAGTATGTTAAAGCAGATGTAGAAAGAGAGAATGGAAAAAAACTAGAAGAGAGAAGAAAGGACAAATGAACAGCAGACGATGGAGAGTTAGCAGAAGACACGAAGAAACCAGAAGAAAGTGGCTGGAGGAATTGCAACTGAAAAAAAATGCACAAAAGGTAGAAAAATATCTCTTTATTTTGAATTTATTAACTGGAATATGTCAGCTCTGGGAATCTAATCTTTGCACATGAAAATACTACAGTCACTTTTTCTGACCAAGACATTCCCCAAACGATATCCAAATGTGACTAATGTATTTTGAATTTTCTGTAAATAGTTAGTTAGCCTATATAGTTTACCTTTTTAATACCAAGTTCAAAGACCCCGTTACTTGTAAAGTGCATTACAGTTCTCTGTATGTATATGTTTGTTCCATGTAAACCGCGCTGATGACAATAGTGCGGTATATAAGAGATGTTAAATAAATAAATAAATAAATAAATTAACGTCTGCGCTTTGTGTAGTACAAGAGGAAATTAATTTATAGTTTTATTTCAACAGTGTTGTTGTACATTCCAAGTTTGGCTTTTGGGGTTCCCAGTTATTGCCTTCCTGTTTCTAAAACTGTGATTCCTTGTTTGGTGATGGTCTATGTTCTGCATGTGTAACTGAGCTGAGGTATTCTGTTTATGTAATTCCTATTTGACATTGCCACTTGTTCTCTTTCCCCAGTAGGTCATGTATTGTTCTTCTCTGAAATGTATTGATTTAATATTTGCAGTGATGCCTTTTGATAGGTAGGGTCTGGTGCTTTGTGAGTCCTAGTAGTGCTGTTACGATACGGCGGGTTTGCTATGGGTTCTAAATGGGCTGTGTTTTGTAGTAGTTCCTAATGTGCCTGGTGGTTGGCACTGGATTATAGTAATGTAGAAATCTTTTAGTCTTTCTTTATCCATACATTCATTAAGAGACGTGTTTACTAAAAGTCAGTGTAAGGTAACATTATGCAAATATTTATGCAAATAAGGTACCTTATGCAAATGAGGCCCCGCACCGAGTCTCCGCACATGGCCCCGCACCCCCCTTGGGCCACCCCTGGTGATCCCCATGTGATCCCCACCATGGTTTAGCCAGTTGGCAGATCCTGCTAACCGGCTAAACCCTTTGGAATATGTCCTCCATAAGAACTAGGGAATCTGAAGAAAGAGACATGATTTTTACAAGGTGAAAACATCTAATTCATGAGGCATCCAGATCTCAGGGCCATATTACATGCCTGGTGATTCCGCCCCCCCCCTCAGTTTAGAATCATACACTAAATTCAGATCCCAACTTAAAATATTTCTATTTCATAAAGCTTTCAATCTACCTATTACCTGACATCATCAGTTGCTTGTAGTGTGCAGACTGTCTCTGTGTTGTTTTTTTCCTCTGGCCTCCCTCTACTCTTCTTAGTATGAATGGAATTACTTTCCTATCTTATTTATGGATTTCTTTTCCACCTCTCTTCCTCGTTGGAAGTGTTTTTATTGTAAATCACCCTGCCATACCCATGAAAGGCGGTATATCAAATTATAACATACATAAGCATGACACATTTAAAAAATTACAATTTTTAGAGTAGCTATCAGAAATCTTATGCACAACAGCAGCATCAGATAATTCTTATGCTGATCTCAAAAAAAAAAAAGAAGTATCACTGCTTGCCAAAAAAATCCTGTTTACTCATGGACCAGCATAGCTACTGGAATTCATCTTTTTCTTTTCTAAGTTGTAACCTTTCTGAAAGGTTGCTTTTACACTATTTGACAAGGTTGAATTTTGGGCATCAAAATATAAGGCACTCCAGTCTCAAGCTCTGAATTAGCCTGACTCAACAACTGAGAGAAATTGCTTTGAACTAGCAGTGAGAAAAACTCAATCTCCAGGAACAAGCAGGAAGTCTGTCTTCACATATGGGTGACATTGGCACCGACAGAGCCCGGCGCAAGAACACTCCCCAGCATCCAGTACCAAAGCTTTTGGGAGCATTCCTCCAAGCATGCATGGCTGCCTTCCCACCTTCCCTCCTCAATCGTCTTTTTTCCACAGAGCCATTGAGACCTCGTCCCTGTTAGCCACAACTAGAGACTTCAAAAGATTTCAACGAGTACCGATCTTGAGGGTAACCCCGAACCCGTGTGGCTTTGGAGGGTGACACCTCCCGCCAGTGTTGCTTCGATAGATCGTCAGCATCTAAATACGATGAAAGCATAGTTACTCACCTGTAACAGGTGATCTCCGGGAACTGCAGGAATTTAGTCTTCACATATGGGTATCATTGGTACCGACGGAGCCTGCGCGGGAACGCTCCCCAGCGTCCAATAGGAAAGCTTTTGGGAGCATCCCACAGCGCCTGCATGCTGCCTTCCCACCTTTCCCAACTGTCCTTCTCTAGTTGAGTTTAAAGCTGAGACAAAAGAGAGAGGGAAAGAGAGAAAGAGATACAACTCCTAGGGGAGGTGGGTGGGTTGTGAAGACTAAATTCCTGCTGTTCCCAGAGATCACCTGTTACAGGTGAGTAACTATGCGATCTCCAGGAACAAGCAGGAATGTAGTCTTCACATATGGGGACTCCCTAACTGCAGATGCCAGGGAGAAGGCCCAAGAAGTTGTGTGCCCTTGTTAAAGGGCTCCACTTTCCCCCATGGATCTCTGGCATCCTACCAGGCATGGTGGGTAGGAGTTGATTAAGTATTGAACAGGTGTTGAAGAACAGCCTGACCAAACAAGGCATCCCGGCAGGAGTCCTTGTCTAAGCAGTAATGGGCTGTGAAGGTATGAACCGAAGCCCAAGTAGCTGTTCGACAGATGTAGTCGATAGACACAGAGCATTGCGGAACCTGTGTCTTTTGGGGAAACTGCTAGGTACGTATGACCTAGATTGGCCACTGTTGGAAACAGGATACTGGGCTTGATGGACCTTGGTCTGACCCAGTATGGCATATCTTATGTTCTTAGTGAAGATAAGCCATAGAGGCTGCCATGGCTCTCACATTGTGAGCTGTGACATGGCCTTCAAGAGAAAGGTTTTTACTCTTTTAGGCAAAAGACATACACTGTGCAATCCAGCTGGACAGTGTTCTTTTGGAGACTCGAAGTCCCAAATGACTAGGATCAAAAGCAACAAAGAGTTGAGAGGACTTTCTATGTTGCTGTATCCTTTGCAAGTAAAAAGGCCAAAGCCCTTTTACAGTCCAAAGTATGAAGATTCCTTTCTGCATTTGAGGCGTGAGGCCTTGGGAAGAATACAGGAAGGTAAACCGCTTGGTTTAAATGAAAAGGTGACACCACCTTTGGCATAAAGTGTGGATGAGTCCTAAGGACTATCTTATCATGATGGAACCTTGTATAAGGAGGATAGCCACCAACGCCTGCAATTCACTGATGCGATGTGCTGATGTGATTGCAATAAGAAAGATGACCTTCCAGGAAAGGAATTTCAAAGAGGTAGTGTCTAATGGTTCAAAGGGGGGTTTCATGAGCTGCCCAAGAACCAGATTTAAGTCCCATGCCACCGGTGGTGGCTTAATGGGAGGCTTAGTTAAAAGAAGGCCTCTCATAAATCTCGCTATGAGAGGATGAGAGAAAATAGGTTGTCCATTTAGAGGCTTGAAAGAAGCTGCAATAGCACTCAAATGAACTCTCACTGTATTGGTCTTAAGCACTGCATTTTATAAATGAAGGAGATACTCCAGTAATGATTCCAGAGGTATCGCAAGAGGGTTAAAACCCTTCTGCGAGCACCATATGGTAAACCCTTTCCACTTAAATGCATAAGAGCATCTTGTGGAAGGCTTCCTGGAAGCATAAAGGATATCCTTTACCTGCTGGGAAAGGTTAAGACCGTGAAGTTCTAGGCTTTCAGCAACCAGGCCCTGAGATGCAGAGACTGGGGATTGGGATGCCACATCATCCCATCCTCTAGAGAAAGGAGATCTGGAGCAGATCCTAACTCCAGAGGCGGAGCTTGAGAGAGATGTAGGAGCAGAGGGTACCACATTTGCCTTGGGAAACGTGGAGCTATGAGAATCATATGACCTCTGTCTCTCTGAAGCTTGAACAGGGTTTTGGGAATTAGGGGAATGGGTGGAAAGACATACAGGAAGTCCTGACACCAATGGAGGAGGAAAGCATCCCTGGCCTGACAACCCTGAGCTGGAATTCTGGAACAAAACCGGTGAAGTTTGGCATTCAGCGGACTTGCAAAGAGGTCTATGTTCGGGGTTCCCCAAATTTGAAATCTTTTGGCCACCTGGTCTGCATGGAGAGACCATTCGTGTGGAAGCAGAACTCGACTGAGTCTGTCTGCCCAAGAGTTTTGAATGTCTGGAAGATACACCGTGAGGAGATGAATCTGATGCTCTCTGGCGAGGGCCCATATTTATTTATTTATTTATTTATTTAACAGTATTTTTAAACCGCCTTATCTTGTTAATCAAGGTGGTATCACAGCAAACAATCGGGTAAAGTGAGTGTGTTAATCATGCAGTGAGGGTGCAATTTAGTTGAGTGTGTGTTGTATCGTGTGCTAGATTGGGGTGAGCTATGTACAAGGTGTGGCGTGTTGTGTGCTAGAATGGTTTGAGCTATGTACAGTGTGGGCTATATACAGTGGTGCTGCAAAACATCTTCTATACAGACGGTAATATGTGCTGTTATACGTTCTCTTAGGTTATGTCACAAAGCTTAGTTGCAGAGCGACAGAGAGCCTGTTCTGCCCTGCTTGTTCACAGAGAACATGGCTACTTGATTGTCCGTTTGAAGTAGGACTGTCTTATAGCTGAGCTGGGTGTGGAATACTCGAAGAGCAAGGAAGATTGCTCTGAGTTCCAGGAGATTGATGTGTAGATAGGCCTCCTGTGGAGCCAGGTACCCTGGGTAGAGAGGCCTTGCAGGTGGGCTCCCCAACCCACCTGTGAAGCATCTGTTGTTAGAGTGGCTTGGGGTGGGGGTTGCTGAAAAGGAGACCCCACCAGAAGGTTTTGGGGTGACTGCCACCATTGGAGGGACAAAATAAGGCGATCTGAGTTTGCTATTTTGTCTGACAGGCAGCCTGACGCCTGAGTCCACTGAGTGGATAAAGTCCACTGGGTTGCCCTCATATGGTGGCGAGCATAAGGAACCACATGCACGGTGGATGCCATGTGGCCTAACAACTGTAACATTTCCCGAGCAGTGAGGTGAGGTTTTAGCACTCCTTGGGAAGCTAATTGCACAATGCGAAGGCAGCGGGGCTGCGGAAGGAAGGCCCTTGTCTGTCTGGTATCCAGCAGAGCTCCTATAAACTCTAGGGACTGAGTGGGAGCAAGGTTGGATTTTGGGAAGTTTATGACAAGCTCCAAATACTGAAGGATGCGCATTGTGCGAGAGAGAGCAACCCTGGCCTCTGGCTCTTAAGGGGCTCGAATGAGCCAGTCATCTAAGTAAGGGAAGACGAATATTCCCAGGGTGCAGAAAATGCTGCCACCACAGCCATGCATTTTGTGAACACCCTTGGCGCAGAGGCCAGGCCAAAAGGAAGAACCCTGTATTGGTAGTGCTTCCCTTGAAACAGAAAGCGAAGGAACTTTCGGTGAGTTGGATGGATGAGAACATGATTGTACGCATCCTTGAGATCTAGAGAACAAAGCCAATCCTGACTCTGAAGGTATGGCAGCAGAGTTCCTAAAGAGATCATTTCGAACTTCTCCTTGAACAGGAATTTATTCAATTCTCTTGAGGTCTAATATAGGTCTGTGTCCTCCTGTTTTCTTTAGAATAAGGAAACAGGGGGAGTAAAACCCTGTACCCCGTTGGGGAATGGGTACCTCTTCTATTGACCCTTGAGTAAGGAGCACAGTGACCTCTTGAGCTAACCGGTCGCTAAGGGAGGTCTGAGAATTGAACTGTCTTACCATTGTAGGAGGGGGCATGCTGAGGAAATGAAGTTTGTACCCCTCTCTTACAATGGATAGAGTCCAATTTTCTGCTGTTATCTGACCCCATCTGGGGGCAAAATGACAGAACCTTCCTGGGATGGTGAGGGTTCTGGGCCGTTCAGGGCCAGGAAGGCAAAGTTCTCTAGATAGGAGTCAAAGCCCCTGTGGAGGCTGAGTCTGCTGAGCCGGTTGAGGCTTAGCTGCTTTTGTCTTTCTTTGCCTAGGTTGTTACTGCTGTCCCTTTTTGGGCAGACTGAACTAAATGATACCCCTGCTGGGTATAGGAGGGATAAAACTTCTTCTTCTTACTGAAGAATGGTTTCTTAGAGGATTTTTTCCTCGCAGGATCAGCTGTAGATTTAGACAATCTATCCAGGGTGATATTGTCAGCATCTATCTCATTAGCTTTTTCCTGCCAATTCTTGCCAAAGAGATTCTCTCCTGTGCAAGGAATATTCCCTAGTTTGTCCTGTACCCAAATTTCCAAGTCAGATGGCTGGAGTCAGGCAATCCTATGTGCACTTATGGCAATGGCAGAGGTTCTGCTTATGCACTCAAAACAGTCAAAGGCTGCATGATTCACAAACTTGGAAACAACCTGAGCATGTTTGACTAGGGCGAGGTAATCTTGCCTCTTATCATCAGGAGGGAGAGGGCTTATAAGCTCCATATCTCTTGTGACCTCTTTAAAGAACATTCCCATATACAAGATATAGGAACTGATCCTAGCAGAAAGCATAGAAGCCTGGAAGGTTCGACGTCCAAAGGCGTCAAGAGTCCTACACTCACGTCCTGGAGGATTAGATGCATGCCTTTTTGCACTCTTTATCCTTCTCATAGCTGATTCCATGGTGTGGTAATTGAGTCTTCTGAAAACCAGGACAAGGAGGAAATCGATACATGGTGTCGAGTCTTTGAGAGTGAGGAGATGTGGTTAGAGGTGTTTCCCACATCCTTAACATGAGATCATGCAAGATCTCATGAATAGGTAAGGTAGCTGCCTCCTTGGGAGCTTTAGGGTATTGTAGGATTTCTAATTCCTTTGCCCTAGGCTCTTTTTCAGGAGCCACTGTGATAGAAAGACCTCGAGCTACATCTTGCATAAAGTCCTGAAAGGACATATCCTCTGGTGGAGACATCCTGCGCTGAGGAGAAGAAGAATCCTCAGGAAGAAGTACTCTGGTATCGGCAGAACTTTCAGAGTCTTCAGACTCATCCGAGGATTCGAAGTATCTCCGATCCGGGTGATCGTGCAAGTGCCGGGTGATCGTGCAAGTGCCACTCCAATGCCGACTTCGATCGGTACTGGTACTGTGCCGGTACCGGTACCGATCGAAGTCGGCATTGGAGTGGTCCGGTACTGACCTGTCGATGCCGGATAGAGACACATGACTTGGTCCCGGTAGAATACCTGCCGATGTCGATGCAGTCGGTGCCAGTACCGGTTGAGTTGTCTGAAGCGGTTTCAGGGGCATCGAGGCTATGAGAAGAGCCGCCAGACTGCGTTCAATAGCCAAGAATCTCTGGTCTATCGACAATGCCAATGCTTGGATATCAGTGCTGGTTGAAGCAGCCGGCACCCCAGAGCATGGCACCAGTAGTTCTGCCGAGGTTGAAGCCTCAAGAACATCCTGTAGCCCTGTTAGTGTTTTGGAAGCCGAAGCCTCCCGCCGGGGCAATTTTGCCGGTGAAAGTCCCTCAAGGGCAATGCCAGAGGCATCTCCATGTCTAGAAGGAGATCTACCCTTTGAGGACTGGTTAGATTTATGTTTAGTTACCTGAGATCCATGGGAGAAAGACGAAGCCCTGGAAGACGTCGATGCCACGGAGGCTGCATCGGAGGGAAAAAGGGTGCTAAGTTTAGCAGCTCGATTTTGCCGGCCCCTTTTCGACATCATCCCACAGGCAACACACTCTGAAATAAAGTAGTCAGGACCTAAACATTTAAGGCACCACTCATGGGTGTTGGTGACGGAGATGGTACCGCCACACTTAGAACACTTTTTAAAACCCGAAGCAGGTTTTTACCATTTTGAAGGAAAAAGTTGGGCCTAGTGCCCAAAATGGCGCGTGGCATCTGAAGAGAAAATTACTAGAAAAGACTTCCAGAAGAAAGAGGAAATTAGACTTACCTGCTAATTGTAGTTCCTGGAGTGGAGACAGTCTAGTCCCGGACCTCAGGGTTGTCCATCTCATATAGCAGCTTGGAGACTGAGAAACTCCTCCTTTTCTGATGTCACTGGTATATCCATCCGGGAGCCTCCTCCTGCCATCAGTTCCCTATTGACAAAGCAGACTCACCGGAGCAACAAGTAAGAATATAACGCTAAAATGAACATTAAACAAACACTGACTTAGACTTTCCGCATACAGAGCCTTCCCCCCTGCTAAGTCCGTAAGGATAGAAGGGAAGACCGGATTTTTCTTTTTTTTTTTTCTTCGTATTGGGGCACCCCAGCCATAAGGGTTTCCATCCCCTCCAATAAAACCATCTCTTACCTGTAATTACCTGGAACGCTGACCTTCCAGTCGCAGCAGAAACCCCACTAGGGAGGGATACGGGACTAGACTGTCTCCACTCCAGGAACTACAATTAGCAGGTAAGTCTAATTTCCTCTTCCTGATCGTGTAGCCAGTCTAGTCCCGGACCTCAGGGTTAGTACCAGAGCAGTGAAGGAACTTAACCACAGGAGGGACCCAGCAGGCCAGCTTGCACAACCGCTGACCCAAAGGAGGTGTCCTCCGAGGCCTGAACATCCAACCGATAGTGCTTGACAAAGGAATTCAAAGACGACCACGTCGCCGCCTTGCAGATATCTACGGGAGGCACGAGCCGTAACTCCGCCCAAGAAGCCGCCTGCGCTCTAGTGGAGTGAGCCCTAAGCCCCTCCGGCACCGACTTACCTCCGGAAATGTACGCTGACGCAATAGCTTCCTTTAGCCACCGAGAAATAGAGGCCTTCGACGCCGCTTCCCCCTTTCGCGGCCCCGCAAAAAGCACAAAAAGTCTATCCGACTTGCGGAAATCGGCCGTCCGCAAGAGGTACCTTTTTAACGCCCGACGCACATCGAGAAGATGCAAGTTCCTCTCCGCCGGGCCACCGGCGGTCCCTCCGAAGACTGGCAAAGAAATCTCCTGATTCAAATGAAACACCGAAAGGACCTTTGGAAGAAATGCCGGTACCGGCCTCAAAACCACCTTCGTCGAACGAAACTGGAGATAGGGCTCCCGACAACATAGTGCCTGCAACTCCGAAACTCTGCGGGCCGAGCAGATCGCGACCAGAAAAACAACCTTCAGGGTGAGATCCTTAAGTGATGCCCGCGATAGGGGTTCAAAAGGTCCCCGCGCCAACGCGTCCAAAACAAACGGAAGATTCCAGCTAGGCACGATCCGACGAAAAGGGGGCCGCAGCAGCGACACAGCGCGCAAGAAACATTTGACATCCGCCTGACCCCCGAGTGTCTGACCACCAACCTTACCCCTATAACACGCTAGAGCGACCTGTACGCGTAACGACCCGGCCGCCAATCCCTTGTCAAACCCATCCTGCAAGAACTGCAGGATTTGAGGGATGGTAGATCTTAACGGCTCACAATGTCGCTCTCCACACCAGACTTCGAATATCCTCCAGATGCGAACATAGGCCAGGGACGTAGACCTCCTGCGCGCCTTCAATAAAGTGGAAATCACCGGCCCGGAATATCCCCGGGCCTTCAATCGAGCCCTTTCAAGAGCCAAGCCGTAAGCGAGAACCGAGCCACGTGGGGCATCAGTAGCGGACCCTGCGACAACAGATCCGCCCGTATCGGAAGACGCCAGGGCTTTGCCACCAGTAGACGCATGAGATCGCCGTACCAAGGATGCCGAGGCTAGTCCGGCGCTATCAGAATCACCTGTCCCCTGTAGCGCTCTACCCTTTGAATTACCAAGCCGATCAACGCCCATGGCGGGAAGACGTACAGCAGCTGACCCACTGGCCAGGGTTGAATGAGGGCGTCCAAGCCCTCGGACATTCGTTCTCTGCGTCTGCTGAAGAACCGACTTACCTTCGCCGAGTTGAACGTTGCCATGAGGTCCATGACCGGACTGCCCCAGCGGCGCACCAGCATCTCGAACACCTGCGGGTGCAAGACCCATTCGCCTGGGTCCACCTTTACCCTGCTGAGGAAATCGGCTTCCACGTTGTCCACTCCTGCCACGTGCACTGCCGAGAGGTCCAGCAGAGTCGCTTCGGCCCACTCGCAGAGCATCTCGGCCTTGCATTCGAGCGCGGCGCTCGTGGTTCCTCCTTGTTTGTTGACATAGGCCACTGCCGTCGCATTGTCGGAAAACACTCGGACCGCCTTTCCTCCCAGAAGGCTGCGAAACTCCTTTAGCGCCAAGGCGATCGCCCGCAACTCCAACCGATTGATCGGTCACGCTCGCTCTTGATCCGACCACGTCCCCTGCGCAAAGATCCCCTGACAATGGGCTCCCCAGCCCAGTAGGCTGGCGTCTGTCATCAAGGGGATCCACTCCGGCGTCTCCAGCCCTTTTCCGTTCTGCAGGGAACGCGGAATCAACCACCATTTCAGCGCTCGACGCGTTTCCTCGGAACACGGCAGCCTCCGAGACAAGGGATCGTTCTGAGACCAACGGCGGAGCAACGCCCTTTGCAAGGGCCTCATATGCGCCCTCGCCCAGGGCACCGTCTCTATCGCCGCCGCCATGGTGCCCAAAAGTTGAAGGTAGTGCCAGGCCGACGGCCTCTCGTAGCGCAAAAATCTCCGCAAGAGGAGACGCAGTCCCTGAGCCCGCTGCTCTGTCAGGAAGACCTTCCCCCTGACGGTATCGAAGCACGCTCCGAGGTACTCCAAACATTGAGAGGGTACCATCCGACTCTTCGCCGGGTTGATTATCCAACCGAGACTTTCCAGAAAGGACACCACCCTGGCTGTCGCTATCTCGCTCTCCGCCCTTGACTTTGCCCGAATCAGCCAGTCGTCCAGATAAGGATGGACGAGTATACCTTCCTTCCGCAAAGCTGCCGCAACTACTACCATCACCTTTGTGAAAACGCGCGGAGCAGTGGCTAGCCCGAAGGGCAGCGCTCGAAACTGAAAATGTCCGAAAGGAACCGCAAACCTGAGAAACCTGTGATGATCCTCCCTTATGGGAATGTGCAAGTAAGCCTCGGACAGGTCGAGGGACGTAAGGAACTCTCCCTTTTGCACCGCTACTATCACTGATCGCAGAGTCTCCATGCAGGACGACGACACTCTCAGACACCGATTCACTCTTTTGAGATCCAGGATAGGCCGAACCCCTCCATCCTTTTTCGGCACTACGAAGTATATGGAGTATCGACCGGAACCGCACTGGTTTGGGGGCACCGGCACTATGGCCTTTAGATCTAACAGCCTTTGCACTGTCTCCCGCAGAGCCCGGCATTTTGTCTCGGACCTGCCGGGAGACATTACGAAGGCGTCGCGTACTGGACGAAGCATCTCCAGCGCATAGCCCTCTCGAATGACCTCTAGCACCCACTGATCTGAAGTAATTTGGACCCAGGCAGAATAAAAATCCTGCAAACGCCCCCCTACGGCGGATAGGGGTGCCTGGGTCCCCCTGATCTCATTGTGGCTTTCGATTGCTAAGGCTCGAGGCCGAGGAAGGACCAAACCCCCTTCCTGCTCCTCGAAACCCTCGAAACCCTTGATTCCTAGAGGGAAAACGTCCCCTCTGTCCTGTGGTAAATCTCTGAAACCGATAACGTCGAAAATCTCGTTGTTGCCCCCTACCCGTAGCGGGCGTTCGAGTTGGTTTAGGTTTGTCCTCGGGTAACCTACCCCCTTTGGACTTTCCCAAATCCTTAACTAACTTCTCAAGATCCTCCCCAAACAAGAGGCGACCCTTGAAAGGAAGCTTACTAAGTCTCGCCTTTGAAGAGGAGTCGGCCGCCCAATTTCGCAACCAAAGGTAACGGCGCGCAGCGACTGCTGACGCCATGCTCTTTGAGAGCCCACGCATAAGATCGTAGTAGATGTCCGCCAAATAGGCCGCACCCGATTCCAACTGGGCCATGTCCTCCGACCGCTCGACCCCGTTACCGGGCAGCCGCTGAGACCATCGCAGACATGCTCTAGCCACCCAAGCCCCGCAGATGGCCGCCTGCAGTGAAAGAGCATCCACATCAAAAACCTGCCTCAATAAACCATCCAATTTCCTATCTTGACCGTCCTTGAGGGCTGCACTCCCCTCTACGGGAATGGTGGTCTTTTTCGTAACCGCCGAGACCGCAGCGTCCACCTTAGGCGACTTGAACATCTCCCTGTCCTGGTCAGTTAAGGGATACAGCCGAGACATCACTCTAGCTCCCTTCAGCGGAGCTTCGGGAAGGCTCCACTCCTCCTGAATCATCTCATGAAACACCCGGTGTACCGGGAAAGCTCTCTGCTCCTTCCTAAATACCTGTAGTAAGGGATCCTCGAGGGAAGCGTCTGCCGCTGAATCAGGCACCGGCATATTCAGCACCTTTAGCATCTCCACCAAGAGCGCCGGCAGCTCCTCCCTCCGGAACACCTGGACCACTCTGGCCTGATCTTCCTTTTCAGACAGCTCCCCCTCTTCCAATTCTTCCTCCAATGACAAGTCCTCCTCCTCCGAGCGTGGCCCCTCCGAAACCACAGACCGGTCCCCGGGATCCACCTCTTCCCGGGCCCTCTTCAGCTCTGGAGGAGTCTGATCTTCCTGCAAAGGCGCAGCCCGCCGCTTTCCTGACACCGGACTAGTGGTGACAGTAGCATGCTGACTGTCCTGAAGAAAAACTTGCTGGAGCAAACTGACAAATTCCTTGGAAAAAATGGAATTTAGCCCCAATGACCCGGGACCCTGAGAAGGGATAGAGTCCGGCCGCGAGGAGGGCCCTGCCACCGGCTCCTCCACGGACACCTCTTGCACTGACTCTGCCAAAGCCCCAGTCTCAGGACTCTGACACTCAGACTGGTCTTCCTGCGTTTGTAGCCCCGAGGCATCCCTAACACAGGAATGGCACAAGCCAGAGTCCGTGCACTTCTTAGCCCCACAAACCATGCAGTGCTGCTTGGAAGGCATGGCAAAACACTCACCCCTAGAACGGGCGCCAAAAGAAACAGCCAAAAGAAACAGCCAGGCTGAAACAAAAAAGGGGCGGGCTTTAAAATAAATTAGAAAATAAACTAGAAAATAACAAACTATAAAAATAAAGAAAGAAAGGAAAAGTTGGAACGCGAAAAACCTCGGCACCCCGGGGGGTTGCGGCAAGAAATGTGTGCGGCGAAAATAAACCCCGCCAGAACAAACGCTCACTGACGCGGCTCTGAACGCGCCGCCGGCACGAGGCCGAGGCCGTAACAGCCTGGGCGCGCCAAAACCTCCGGGATCCAAGCACCGCCTGACACCGGTCCCCTTACCTTTGCTGGCAAACCGAGAAGAAAGGCAACATCCGCTTGACAGGCCCTTTGAAAACCCCTCTCTCCGGCTGAATATCAGGAGGCAAGGAGCCCAGACCGGGATGATTCGGGCTGGCTGAGGATCGCCGCCACGGGGGGCCCGCAGGGAAAATGCTCAGCGTGTTACAGGCAATACCTCTGAAAACGCCGGCAAAGTCCTGCGCAGCCCCGGTCTCTACTGATCTGAATCAGAGAACCGGAGCTGCCTCTCGCAAGTCACCCTGACCCGCTAACAAAGGACCCGACCTAGTTAGGGGCAGAGGACGGAGGGGAAAGATTGGAAAGGACGGCTCTGTAAGCTTAAAGGCACAGTCCTCGCCAAAAGCAGAAGGGCTCTGCTGAAAACTTTAATGCTACACTCTGCCTAACAACTTTATCACCAAACTCCTAATTGTTTCTCCAGTGAGCCCGGACTTCCAGGCTCACCCATCCATCCAGCTGCTTGGAGACTGAGGAACTGATGGCAGGAGGAGGCTCCCGGATGGATATACCAGTGACATCAGAAAAGGAGGAGTTTCTCAGTCTCCAAGCTGCTGTATGAGATGGACAACTCTGAGGTCCGGGAGTAGACTGGCTACACGATCAGGAAGGTTTTTTTTTTTTTTTTAAAGAAAGAAAGAGGAACCGGCGGTACTGGTGTAGCGTTGAGGGAAGGCAGACGCGACCACAAAAAAGAAGAATAGAAGGGAATTTTTTTCTGTGGTGACAGGATGTGCGACCTGTCGGCTCCATGGAAACCGAAGAACTGGAGAGGGACAGTTGGGAAAGGCGGGAAGGCAGCATGCAGGTGCTGTGGGATGCTCCCAAAAGCTTTTCTATTGGACGCTGGGGAGCGCTACCGCGCAGGCTCAGTTGGTACCAACGACACTCATATGTGAAGACTACATTCCTGTTTGTTCCTGGAGATTGACAGTACCGATGCTGATGCTTAGTGTCCGAAGCAGATGCTGACCTGGAAGTCGAGGACTTCGATGCCGAGGCAGATGTCTTCTTAAGCACTGGTGACTTCGAGAGATGCTTTTCCTTTGCTGGTGAGGACTTAGACACATGCAAAGACACTGAAGGAGTCGGCGCCCCTGAGGATTGCACCGAAGGAGCTGAGACTATAGGAAACAACCCATCCTTCTGTTTGTCCCAGTTCTTTCTACCTCTGGAAGTCATGTGGCGACAGGAGAGATAAGAACCAACGTCATGGTCTGGGCTTAAACGTTTTAGGCACCAAGAATGCTCATCAGTGATAGAAATTGTGCTGGAGCACTTGGAGAACATAAAACATAAAACATAATACAAAAACAAATTACATTTTATCCAGTTTTATCTGAAAAGTTCCATCTGGAAGTACCAAGAAGATTTTATTAGAAAAAATCCATTCCCTGTTACTCCCAGAAGTAAGAGATGGAGACACTTATGGACTGTTAATGGACCAGTTCTTCTGGAACTTGTCCAGACTTTTTCATTTTCAATCAGCAGTATTACCAACCTTAGCCACATCCTCTAACAGATAGCTTTGTGTACGCTGACTGAAAAAATACTTTTTTAATTCAAATTTAAATGAACAGATCCCAGAAACAATCTTCTACAGCAAAATGGAATCATATGTTGAAAAATGCATAATTATAAAGTAGCAAGCCATACATACTCTAGATAAGCAGCCATATCTCATAGATGCCATTAAATACGGCAGAAAGTGAGCGACCTATACCCAATTTTAGAAGTAAAAAAACAAGAACATGAGAAATGCAAGTATCTCAAAAGGAAAACGAAAGTTCCTAGAGGCTTAACCCTAGCCTTCATGTCTGAATAATTAGGCAGAAGAGATAAGTGTGGGAGTCATTCCCTGTGAATTCACAGAAGTTTAATTGGACAAGAATCTGCTTAACTGCTCAGGTTCATAAAAACATACTTAATATGCTGATATTTAATATCACAATTGCATGGAAAACGGAGCCAAAAAAGGGCACCCAACACCCCAGGTCTCAAAAGTAGAATTTTCTTCTTTTTAGCGGACAACTATGGTAACATCAGGAAACGTGTACTTTTATATTATAAAGCAAGTCAGACCTCTGTCAAAAGAAATATTGAAGCGAGAAAGCACAATCAGAGTCCAGCACTAAAGATGCAAAGCTGCAGGCACAGGAATTTAATATTTCAGAAATATTTGAAGCATGAAGAGCCTCAGCTCTGCGGGGCTGTTTGTGGCTATTGCCACTGCTGTCTGTCCCGGAGAGGAGTGACAGTGGCGGCAATGGGAGCCCCCATAGGGCCAGCACTCTAGGCGACTGCCTAGTTTGCATAATGGTAGCACTGGCCCTGCTGCTATCCATTCCTCCTGTTTCACGTATGAAACTTGAATCCACATCGCAGTCATCTTTCTTTTTACTTGCACCCTCAATATGGAACTCCCTACCTGATTTCCTTTGCATAGAACCTTTCCACAAAAAATTCCAAGCTGACCTAAGGGTGCATCTCTTTACAATGTCCTTCGGCAGCTGATGTGATTTCATGTATGACTAGACTCATTGGGGGTGCTCAATGCTTCTCTTTTCCTCCCTCTACTTTGTATTTTCTCTGTCCTGTTTGTACTTCCTTTCTATTTTCCTTTGTTTAATATTGCAAAGCAATTTATTATTCATTTCAAAGGTGGTCTATTAAGTGTATTAATAAACATATTTTATAAATTACATGCATAAATCTGTGCTCCACATTTGTGCATATCTACACCAAAAGTATGTGCCATTGGCCTGATGCGTGTACTTACAAAATAGCGACTAGCTGAAGTATGAATATAAAGACTCATCCATACACATATGTCATTGAAAATACATGACTTACCCCCATTAATGGCATGTAACTTTACACAGTTTCTTATAAAATTACCTCCTAATAAGGATGATTTTACAAAGCTTTATGCATGTATAAAGTCACGTGTTTTACAGTACATGCAGGAAAAAGCTTTTTTAAAATTGCATGATTGCATACATGCTTAAAAAGTAGGTGTACATGAAAGAATGCAATTCCTTGTATGCAATTTGTGCAAAAGCATTTCCAAGGGTGTAGTGCAGGTGATTTCCTCTGTCAGCTCCTTAACTGAGGCTCTTGGCCTGTCTGTACATATCACCAGTGGCATAGCCAGAAATGAATTTTTGGGAGGGCGCAAGGTAACATGGGTAGGCAATAGGCATAGAGGTCTGAGCCATGTTATTACTTATTAACAAATAATGTCTCGGAGCGCATCTAACGACGGATTTCTAAGTAGTCTGAGTCAACTGTTATGTATCATGGATGACATGTTAAATATTTTAAACTCAATCATTTCAAACACTTACCATTGTTAAACTACATATATATTTATGGAAACTGTTCAATTATATTAAAATGTTCAATAGGCAGCATTCCATTCTGTTATTTAAACTTAAGCAAACACGCTCCCCCTATAAAGGTGAAATAAAGTGTTCAAAAATACTATCTGATATTATGGCAAAAAAAATTAGGTATCCTAATTAAGCATATATCTGACTTTTCTGACAAATGCCTTATTAATAAAAGGGAAAATATCTTTGAAGTCTTCTTTTTATATCTATTGTCACTGACCAGCTAGCTAAAACGCTATCTGGGCAAACTGGAAATTCTGTGCCAATCACCGGATATGGCCTGGCACGGAATATCTGCGAGTAGACACACAAGAAGGAGTCGACAACATGAGGAGGGATCTAGCTAAACTTGAAAAACGGTCTAGAATATGGCAGCTGAAATTTAATGCTAAAAAATGCAGGGTGATACATTTGGACTGCAAAAATCCACAGTGTAGGGGGTGAGGTACTTCTGTCCACAAAAGAAGAAAGGGACCAAGGCGTAATTGTGTATGACAATCTTAAAATAGCTAAACAGGTAGAAAAGGAGACTGCGAAAGCCAGAAGGATGCTTTGGTGTATAGGGAGAGGAATGGCCAGCAGAAGAAAGGAGGTGATAATGCCTCTGTATAAGTCTCTGGTGCGACCTCATTTGGAGTATGGTGTGCAATTCTGGAGACCGCACCTTCAGAAGGATATAGGCAGGTTGGAGTCGGTGCAGAGGGTGGCTACTAAAATGGTTAATGGTCTTTGTTATGAAGCATATGAGGACAGACTTAAAGATCTTAATATGTATAATTTAAAGGAAAGGCGGGATATGATAGAGACTTTTAAATACCCCCATGGCTTAAATGCACAGGAGGGTCTCTTTCAATTGAAGGCAAGCTCTGCTATGAGGGGACATGGGATGAGAGTGAAAGGGGATAGACTCAGGAGTAATATGCAGAAATATTTCTTTACGGAAAGAGTGGCAGATGCATGGAATAGTCTCCCAGTGGAGGTGGTGGACACGAGGACAGTATCTGAATTTTAAAAAAGCATGGAACAAACACAGAGGATCTCTAAAGGTAAAAAGAGGACTATTGTAGTTGATATGGAAGGGCAGACTAGATAGAAACATGATGGCAGAAAAAGGCCACATGGCCTATCTGGTCATAAATTATAGTGGCGAAGGCCAGCCACTTTAAAAGCACCAGCTGCAACCGCTGACTATACCCCCTGGAACTTTCAGGTTTCAATGTCTGCATTTACCTTGACAAAATCCAGAGAGATGCTTAATTTTTTTATGAGCATGTTTCTTACTGAAATGGTAGTTCTCCTTGGACAAGCAGGATGAGTC
This sequence comes from Ichthyophis bannanicus, assembly GCA_033557465.1. Classification (NCBI taxonomy): domain Eukaryota; kingdom Metazoa; phylum Chordata; class Amphibia; order Gymnophiona; family Ichthyophiidae; genus Ichthyophis; species Ichthyophis bannanicus. The sequence continues at coordinate 227,441,928 of CM066038.1, forward strand.
AGTCACAATTGGTGACGTCATCCGACGGCGCCGAGACGGAAGTACTCTCCATAGCTCAGAAGGGCTTTGCCCTTCTGAGCATGGGCCAACAGGCCCCACCTCCCGGCCCGCCCCTAGCTAACCAGTTTCACTTCTTCCGCCTTGCCAGCAAGACGGATTTTTCTACTCTCCACCAAATCTAACAATTAAGAAATTCTCTTAGCAGTTTTACATGCCATTAATTTTCCAAATTTCTTTTCACAGCTGTCCCAGCGGACCTGCTCCAGTCAGCAGTTTTCCCAGGGAGGAAATAAGGCTAGAAAGAAGCAAGAAGTTCCCAGCTACTCGCTGCAGCCCAGGACGTGCCCCTTGGGCCTCCGTTCCCGGCTAGCACTCTACCTCGCTCCTTCCGATGACAAAAGGACCCCAGAGCGAAGGGACGAATCTTGAGGAGGATATCTTCCTAGGAGGGGTGCTGAGCATTCTCCTGCAGTTGCATGTGCCGCTGAATGCTTGAACAGGGACACACAGCCTATGCTGTTGGATCCTCCGAGCTCCTGAGAAACAGGGACTTGCCCAGTGGAATCGGCCGGGAGGAGGCAGCTTCCAATCAGCTATCGCCTGCTCAGCAGTCCAGGATGCGCCTATGGGCCTCCATCCCCGGCTAGCCAGACTTACCTCTCTCTCTCTGCTCCTTAGCAGAAGCGCCTGATCCCGGTCGTCCCGACAGAAGAGAAGGCCCCAGAGAGTGAACTTGGGTGGATAGGAATGCCCCCACGGCAACCCGGGACGTGCCGAGTGAGGCCTCCATCCCCGGCAAACCTTCTCCTGCTCCGCTGCCGCTCTGCGTCCCCTTCGCTGCGACTCTGCTGCCGATTGCATCGGTAATATTGCTGTCTGACGATGACGACCCCCCCCCCGGTGCTCCGAGCGCGCCCTCTGGGCCCCCACTCGCAGCCCCGCGGCCTGGACACTCCCGGCGATCTGCCGGTTCATCCCAGCAACCCGACCTCGTGGCTTCCATGGCGGCGGCCATCTTGCAAACATCGTCACGGCCCCCGGCTCCTCCCCTTCGGTGCTATTGGTCGGCGCCGATCCATACAAGCAGGAAGGAGGGGCCGATTGCACAGATGGCTCTCCTTCAACTCTCCGTCGGCACAAATGGTTATTTTCGGCGCAGAGTCGTTCACCTTTGGTCCGATGACATCGCGGTGGCTCCCTTGCAGCGCCGTTAGTCGGCGATCATCTAAATCTAAATCCAAGGGGTGAAAATTTCCAACGCAACCATTATTTCCTCTGTCTATGGGACTGCCTTGGAGCTCGGCGTCGTTGCGCTACGAGGCTGGAGCACATCAGAATCACTGCCCTCGTCCGATCCCTACTGTGATCTTCGAACAGAGGAACTTTGGCGCCGAGGACCTCACCCCCCTCGAAGGTCCTCTTGCGCTGAGAACCGCTGGCACTGGAACCCTCTCCCTTTGCCTGCACCTCTTCTGTCTGAGGATGCAGAAGGCTCCAGAGCCTTCTTTCTCCATCACTCCTGGTGCAGCATGTTGGCGAGTGTGCCTCACCACCCTATCCAGGTGACTTCAACCCCGAACCGTTGCACCCCTTCCTGCCCGCAGTTTGCCGCAGAGACAAGGGAAGGGGCAGCTTGTAAACCTACCCTCCGGAGCAGATGCATGTTGGCAACCATTTGAGGAGGGAAGGTGTTTGCTGCCAGCTGCTGTGAGCCCATACAATTGCCTCCGCTGCTTTAAACAGCATTAGCCCTTGCTGCCGCAAGAAGATGGCCCCTCCCCCTTTTTCTGCCCCCTTACACTAGATGCCGGACTGACCTGGGCCAGTCCCAAATCGCGCTCAGTGCCTACTCAGGATGCTGCACCAAGGATCGACATTCGGGGGCATAGAATTCAGCACCCGGCGGCCCCTTTGCATCCTCTCCCGATTGCTCCAGGGTAGAATGGAGCGCCCGGCGGACGCTTGTATCCTCTCCCGGTTGCCTTAGACAGCCGGCAGTTATCTTCTATCAATCTCCGCCTCCTGGGCAGATCCTCCACGCTGGCACAGCAAGAGAGGGGTAGTACAATGGTTAATACATTGGCTGCTGAACCAGGGGTCATGAGTTCAATCCCCCAGCGGGGTTAATGTGTAAGGCTGTCCGAGGCATTACCCTTACCGCTTGCAGCACGGGAAGCGCAATGGCTAAAAGTTATCCCGGCATCTCCCCTACAGCAGGTATGGAAATGGTGCCAGGGAGTTAGATGGCAGTAACACAGAAGAGGATGGACAGGCAACCATCACTCGTCAGTTCAATTACTCTGATGCTACATGTACCCTGGAGCAAGTCTGTGCCTGGTCAAGCGTCCCTTGAAATCAACTACCGCAAACCTGCCATTCTCCATGGCACCTTGCACAACCTCCTATGAAGGTGACCTTGCACTTAACCCTAGTGCCTATAATGGATGGCCTGAAATTCAGTTACAGTCCCTTAACCTTCGCCACTTACACAGCCGCAAAACCAAGAACAGTGGCAACAGTGTGGAGCGGTACACGCTGCACAGTGTGTTCAAGGTCGGGAGTGTACAGGTTCAACCTTTGCCGTGGCTCCTACAAACCATGTCCCCATATTTCGGACTCACAGACTCGAAATCAGGCATGACACCCATCAGCCGTGGACCATTTTTAAGAAGGGACCCAGGATATCAATGCTTGACCCTGTACAAGCATTGTGGATTCCCTTTTGGGGAAACTGCTAGATACTAGTGACCTGGATTAGCCACCTTGGAAACAGGATACTGGGCTTGATGGACCTTGGTCTGACCCAGTATGGCATATCTTATATTATTATGTTCTTGTGGACAGAACACACATCCCTTGTGCGCCTCCGAAGGAAACCTGCCGATCTCCCAACCCCATGCAGCAATCCGCCAGATGTGGACGCAGCATTTTGTCAATTCCCCTCCGATTGCGCAACCCAGAAATTCTGTGGACACTCACAGAGGTAAATGAGATGCACTCCTCTTACTTCCGAGAAAGGTTGGCCAATCCCCTCTATTGCACAACCAATAAACCAGGAGCCAAGGCTGGGCAATCTCCCACCAATTGCATCCAAGGACTCCGGAGCCACGCACATCGACAGCAGGGTATGACCTGCATCTAAGAATGTGAAAGATGGCATTCTCAACTCCTCAAGCACAGAGGATGCCCTCAGGGCCCTGGTCAGTGCATGGGCATTCAGGTGAAGCCCCCCGAGGCCCCTCATCGCTCACTTGTTTGGGCATGCACGACTCCCTGAACCAGGCAACCGTTCAGCATTTAAACAGCCCTGAAACCCTTGCGGGTCCACCCGCCTAACGGTGCCACCTATCGGTCACGAGACTGCCTTCCACCGGATTGTGGTGAGGAAATCACGTCATTGACACCTGTTCTGTCTTGGTGTACATGAGTGCAAGGTGGCAAGTTCAATTCCACCCGTTGGAAAGAATTGCTCACTTCTGCTTCCTGGCCGCAATACATCGATCTCTTGGAAATTCCTCCACAAGGGGATGACACGCCTACATTACTCAGGTTCCACCTGACTCTATATGCCTAAGGCATCAGGGGTACGATGCCACATCACAACTTCATAGCTTGTGGCTGGCTCACTGTTCTTCTACCCCATTGTTGCTAGGTCCCACGGCTCTACGCCCAGGGACATGGGGTACTCAGCCGATTAAGATGCCATACAGCTCTACAATAATGCATATGATATGCATGAGCGCAGGGTGGCAAGTTCAATTCCACCATTACAACAACATTGCTGCAACGCTAAAGTAGCGTTCAGCTCTACAATACGGTTAAGATATGCAGACCGCATCAAGGGAACTACACCGTGCCCTATCAAAATCACATATGCATCAGGTTACCACTAACTACAAACAGGTTACAAATGGTCGGAGCAGCTATCTCGGCCCTTGAAGCTGCCAACAGTCGGTCCTTGCACTGGTAAGGAACTTAAAGCAAGTCCTAATCCCACTACTGATCGCTAGACACCAGTCACCACGGTGACTCAATGCAGGATTCGGTTTGAGACCGACACCTCAGTCTCCCTTTGGGGAATTCCGGCGACCTGTTTTCTGCAGGCCAGATTCTCACAGATTCTCTTTCCAATCCTGAAGACTGAACCTGGCACCTCCATATACGGGCCAGTCCAGTAACATGGTACCATGGCAGTCTGCCTGCATATGATCCAGGATCCTCTCTATGTTACCTTTCCAGTAAGTCCTTAAGCCTTAGGCCTCTGGTTGCCAGAGGTTATAGTCTAGCCGGACTGCGAGTGCTCAGCTCATACCGCACCCATCCTAAGGACTGCCTAGAATACACGGTTTCCAAACTAATCCATTACAGGTTAAGCTCTCTCAACCATCCTGCCTTGTTAACGCTATTGAACTCTGTAGCCAGTGCCTTTGTATCTCAACTGCTTGCCAAGGGCTTCCATTCTCGAGATCAACTCTCTTCCAGCTCCCCTAGTCTGCAAGGACTCTGGCCCCGGGATTGGGAATAGTCCACTAGGAGCATGTCATAGGCTTCATGCTACCAGTGGCTACAACAGAAGCCCCACCAGTGGGGACTCCATGATCCTTGGTCAGCTAAGCGGTGATATGTGGGAGAACTTTCCTCCCACTCTCCAGACAGAACATAGTCTGCAGAGGTTAGGCAACTATCACACCATCTCTCACCTATGCATATACGGGCTGTCTCCCTATCCGCCCATATCCCAAAGGCATAGACAAAAGGTTCGTCTTCCCGAAGTGTGAAGCCAGGTCCACACACACCAAAGCCTACACCGCTGGTCCAGTTTTCAGAGCTCCACTCAAATGACCTCATTGCACCCAAGGCTAAGGAAGCCTCAGATCCCGCCAATGTCTCGAGCAAGGTTCATCGCTCATGGTCAACTGCATGCCTTGAACCATTCTTGGTGACTTGCACGGTCCAGGGATGACTTCTCTACCCATCCCCCCAAATGAGGCACATACGTTTGGGTCACATAGCAAACACACCGTATCACCTGCCTTGAGGACACACCTGACCCTATGGCATAACTCATATTCTCATGTTCTAGCGATCTCAAGGACACATCTGACCAAGTCATGAACTGACGCGTGGCTCAAGGCCCTTGCGATGTTAATGCTCTTGTAGCGCTATCGACATTGTTGATGGCCTACTGTAGATATTGCAGCGATGCGTCACTCTTGCACCACTCTCGCAACGTTTTCAACACTGCTACTGTGGCTATCCTGCTCACAACAGTTCACTCTACGCTACTGCTGGGTGGGAAAGGGGATTCCCTCGGCGGTTGCATCGTCTATTGCCCCTTGGATTCCCTCTGCGGTGCATCATCTATGGCTGCCCTCTGAGACCATTCTTCTGCGGCTAACCATTCAGATCTTGTACCCTAAAAATAGCGACCGCGTGGATGCGATGTGGGACAGCACGTCGGCACAACAGGACGGCATGTCTGCACGGCGCTCCACACAGTGCTGCATCCTACACATTCTCAGTGTGCACGTTTGCACGTTGCCACTGCCACCAGTCGCCCAAGGTACACCTCTACCCAGGGCACACCATTAAAAGCATCCAACCCTGATAAAGAGTCACCTGAACCTGACCTTGGCTTTTCCACCACAATGCATGTCAGCTTGGGAGGCACCAATTGTGGCTGACTCATCCTGCTTGTCCAAGGAGAAAACGGAGTTACTTACCTGTAACATGAGTTCTCCGTGGACAGCAGGATAAGTCAGCCACACATACCCGCCCACCTCCCCTTGAAAAGGACTCGGCCTTGACCAGTGCCCGCCTCCTAGCGGATAAGGCTCAGCTAGTGACGAACTGGTTAGCTACGGGCGGGCCGGGAGGTGGGGCCTGTTGGCCCATGCTCAGAAGGGCAAAGCCCTTCTGAGCTATGGTGAGTACTTCCGTCTCGGCGCCGTCGGATGACGTCACCAATTGTGGCTGACTTATCCTGCTGTCCACGGAGAACTCATGTTACAGGTAAGTAACTCCGTTTTCCCACTGCATGAGCTGGCACTGACACATATACTACTGTGTGTCCTTTCACATACTTTACAAAAGGCTCCAGGTTTAGTAGAGTTTTTTGTAAAATATAGAAGAAATTGTGTGTCCTGACATTTGAAAATTGAGCCCTCAGTTTTTCTAGACTATAAACTTCATGGTAAATATTTGCTGACATCTATAGCAAAAATCTGAACTGTTACATATTTTAGTGACTGTACAAGAGAATCAGCAGGTTCAACATGCAGCAAAACTGCATGAAACTAATACTGAATCAGTGCCAACTTAGCTATTAAGCAGATTAGACAGTTGTCCAAAGTGGCAACCTTTAGTGGGTGGCAAAGATCAGTTGAAGTTATAGCAAAACAGGAGGTCCTGACAGCTAGAGAACCAATGTAGTATGGTCACAGATGCTTTATTGGAAAAGATCCCCTATGCGTTTCGGCAAACACATTCCTCAGGGGGTAATATCTCAAAATAAAACAGAAAAATAAAATATATTTCATATTACAATAATAAATATCTAAAACATAAATAATCAAAAACATAAATTAGTAAAATTCAATTAACACAAAATCATATGACAAAAATGTATAAAAGACATAAGGTGGAGCGTAAAAACATTCAAAATCGCCCTGATCATGCTAGAAAGGTAAAACATACAAATATTTATCCAAAGGTGTGAACCCGAAGAGTAAACCAGAGAGATGAGGAGGACCAAGATAGATTCAAAATCCTAATTAAAAGAGAATGTCTACTTACAATGCCACACTATGTATACTGCTTAATGGACAAAATATATCTGTGAGGAACATATAAAAACTAGATAGTAAATACCAAGCCAAATATGCAAAGGGAAGGGTTATAATAATGATATGCAGTTTGTTCAAATACATCCCACCAACCTTTTCTGATGAGACCTACTTTTTTATCCCAAAATGCAAAGAAATAGTGGGTGTCATCATAAGAGACTAAATGATACAAAAAGGAAGGCAAAAGCCTGTAAGCCAAACTTTTAAGATGTCAAAACAAGAAAGTACTCTATATAAAAATCAAAACAGTATATAACAAAAGTAAAAAGATATTACTACTAACTCACCCAAAGCAAAGAGACTAAGGGGTATGTGTACTAAACAGCGCTAACGTCGCAGCGGCGACATTATTGCGCAATAAGTGACTATCGCGCGATAGACCGTCACGTATTGCGTGATAACGGCATTAAGGCACACAGAGGGTGGAGTAAGGCTCCCCAGGGGCAGAAATAAGGGGTCAATGGGCGGAGAGCGGGCGGGGAGAGGCTCCATGCACACTAACGCCGTGAAATGAAGGTCTGAAAATTAACGCCAGTGAAAACCTCACGCTAGAGGCACATTTGCAGGGGAGAGAGACCATTTCAGTCAGCAATGTGCAGCAAAGGCAGGGAAACCAAGAAAAGTGATAGTAGTGATACATGTGCAGCAACATCATACTGCCCAAGTACGAGAGGGCACTATGGTGAGGCTGCAAATGGGGTACAGGGGGCTGCAGGAAGGGCATAGGGTGGACTAGGCAGATGCCTAGGTGACACATAGGAATATAGAAGCGGAAAACCAGCAAGACAGCAACTGACCAAGGGCAAACATGTCCACGAGTGTGTGTTCCACAGTGTCCCAGGGGACAGTACCCAGCAAGTATTCCAAAGGGCACATAACATTGGCAGGCAGTGCCGGGGGAAGCATGGATGTCTATGCAGGCACCCCTACCCCATATCACGCACCATAGGCAGCTACCTAACGGCACACTGGATGGCCTGGGACTGCGCACCACCAGCACAAGGGCTTGTCAGCATGGTGACGGAGGGGTGCTGGTGGTGGAGGGGGCAGTGGCATCTGCCCACAGCAGACCACGGCCAAGCCACGTTTAGGTGGGTGCCGTGCACTGCAAAAGACAAGGTCTGTCTGACGAACAGTCATGGTATCCCCAGGGAATGATCTGCCTCTGTGGCAACGTTTGGTGCAGTACACACAGCCAGTGTATTCAGGGGCAGAAGGTCACAGGTTCAGGTCCCAGTTGTGGCTCCTGCAAACCATGTCTCTATATTATACCCAGTACTAAACCATGGTAATAAAGATGAAACCTTTATTGCAGATAAAATAAACATGCCATAAATGCCTATATTTTACCCTACAGAGCACAGACACCATAAACATGTGCACTCCCTAGAGCAGAGTTTCCCAACTGCAGTCCTGGAGGGCCAAACACCATTCAGGTTTCATGCTGTCCCTAATAAATATGCCTGTGCTGCATTAGTATGCGCCGCCCCCCATTGTATGCAAATGTATCTCATGCATATTCATTACGGACAGCATGAAAACCCGAACCGTGTTTGGCCTACCAGGACCGGAGTTGGGAACCTCTACCCTAGAGCAGCTGCCAACAGGGGCACAAACACCCACACCCACAGGCTCCACTATCCAAAGCCTCATGGAGAGTCAGGCTGTTGGGCCCTGCGCAGAGCAGCATCGTCCAATACTAGTACCTGCATACCTTAGCAATGCCGTCCTAAACTTGGGAACATGTTACACATATATCAAAAGGTTGCTATGATTAATGTCAGATAACAAATCCTAAGTTAAACACAATTTGTTGACAGAAATTCATCATAGCAACCTTTCTGATATCTGTGGAGTGTGTTTCAGTTTCTGCTTCTGACAGTGTTTACCACCCCGGGGAGTGACCCCAACAGTATTGCGTACCATAGCAATGCCCGCACTGTGCCCAGGACTGGTGTGGCGGCCAGGGCTGACAAAAACCTCTATATCTGCACAATGCTGGCATAGGTGTGGGAGTGTGTGTATGTCTATCCAGTGTTTTGTGGCTGCCTACACCTTACTGAGCCCACACTGCTTGCACTGTTTCCAGTGTTAGCCTGCCAGTGTGCATAATGAGGAGCAAGGTACTGTGGGTATGGCACAGACAGGGCGGCCTGGGTAGGATACATCTGCATAGGGCATAGGGCAATGGCTAGGATATTGTAGTGCCCGACCACCACCTGCACGGACAGGGTGGCCTCAGCATGTCATGCTGGGGGGGGGGGTCACTCTCACCTTGACTGAGCAGTGACCATGGCATGGCTAGGTTCCCCCATAGTGCTATACAGTATTTCTCTCAAGTGATATCTATGAGTTCCCTTTTCTGGGGCCCAATCACTGACATACCTGCTTGGTGTGTGTGCTCACATCCCATTTTTGGGTGCACACAGTTCCTCCAGGAACATGTACTAGCTAGCAAACTGTCTGCAGTTAGCATGTGTATGGCTGGAAAACCTTGCAGGGAGCAGCGGGTGGAAACTGACTGTGCCCTCTGCTGGTGAATGTCAGATAGTTGTGGGGGGCAGCTGAGCTTTTCCAAGCCTACTGCCTCTCTGCCAGTGCCCTATGTGATGCGTACAGATCTGCATTGACTGCCCTGTAGGGTGCCTATTTCCCAGCAGCACTGTGGTTGATGGTCCCCTCTACTGCCACCATTGCAGAGATGTAGAATGTGGATCTGTTGGTGGGAGATCCTGTCCCTCACCCTAACCCACAGAGGGCGGGTTGGGTGGTGCTACATAATCTGCTTTTGGGTCCAACCACCATCTTCTCTTATAACATGTGACCATGGCAACCACACAGGATATGTACTATTCTGGGTGCATCATAGTCCACAAGGGCCAGACGTGACTGGGAAATACAGATGGACACAGGTGTATCCTAGGTGTGTCTGAAAGGACTACCTATCACACACGGGCACTGATGGGGACCTGCAGCACAACCTATCTCAGCCAAGCCAGGTGCTGCGGACCTGGTGCTGAGCGCCCAACTTCACCCTCAGGGTGAGCACAGGAACCACACAATGTCACGGTCTGTAGCTACTCTGTGCCTGTAACACACACGGTCAGTTCCCCCTACCAGACCGGGGTGCTATAGAGGCGCATACCCCATCTTGTGAGCAGATGTAGGCTGCTGATCTGCATGTGCAGTGCATCATGGGTATGGGTGGGTTTACCCTATCCTGGTAACCACAGCAGACAGTTTGTGTGGTGACCTACAGTCTTTCTGTAGCCAGCCAGCGGTATGTTAGACGCTATGGAGATGTAGCCCACTGGTTACTTCAATGACTGAGAAGGAAGAGGTCATGGGTTTGATCCCACAGTGGTGTTATTTAATAAGGCTGTCAGAGGCTTTTCCTTTTATTTTAAATCAGTGCTGCCAGCAAAAACACCCTCACAGTGCCGTAGCTTAAGGTGCCTCATAAGGCGCACTATAACGCACCCTATAGGGCACATTATAAGGTACCTTGGCGGACAGTGCACTTTATAATGTGCCCTATGGAGTGCCTTATAGGGTGCCTTATGCTGCACCTTAGGTTACGGTACTGTGAGGGTGTTTTTTCTGGCAGCACTGATTTAAATTAAAAAAGAAAATGCCTCAGACAGCACTGATTTAAATTAAAAAAGTAACTGCCTCAGACAGCCTTCTTACATTAACACCACTGCGGGATCGAAGCCATGACCTCTGCCTCTACAGTCATTGCCGTAACCAGTGGGCTACATCTTTATAGCTTCTAACACTGCGCTGGCATGAACTTAGGGTTAACGTGCATTAACGTGCCACGGCGCCCACTATCGCACGATACCGTTACCTTGCAACCTTACCTCCGGACTGCCCACTACCTTATATGGCATTCTGCACATTAACGCTGCAACTAGCATCTATAACATTAAGACGGTTTAGTAAACATACCCCTAAGAGCTCGCCTTGAATAAGGCTCAGTACCTTTCTCTTGGTTCTATCTCTCCATTAGCTGTGAATGGCATCTCCACTGCAATAGGGAACCTTTCTGGGTTTATTAATAGTTCATTGGAGGTGGTCACGGGCCGATCCCTGCTTATTACCCTTTGTTCTGGAATCAGATAAATCGTTACTTCTTAGGGCTTATTTCAAGAATTTTGGTGTGCAGTTTATGGGCTCTTTTATATGCATTTTCCCAGATTTATCTCGTGCTACCCAAACAAGGAAGAAAGCGTTCCTGGGATATAAACAACGGGTGCTTTCTATCGGTGGGTCTTTTTTGCTTAAGTTTCCTTCTAGATGTTGTGTTTCCTATAAAGGGAAGAATTTTCTGTTTTTGGAGCCAAAATAGCTTCTGGAATTTTTGGAAGCTAGGAAAGAGCTCGGAGTTGCTATTGCTTCTCATCCAGCTGAAGTGTAAGACTTTTCTTAGCCTGGTTTTGATTTTGCTTCTATTAGGGCCTACCTTTGATTTTCTGCCTTTCTCCTTTTTTTGTGGTCTAAGGTGCATGATATTTTCTTTTTGTTTTTTTGGTGTGGCCTCTTTTTGGGAGGCTGGATTGTATATGGAGTAATTGATCATGCTTTTTCTGTTTCATTCAAGTGTATACCTGGATGTTTATTATAAAATCATAATAAATATAAAATAAAAAAAACATAAAAGTCAAAAGAACTTAAAAATAAAATCAACTAAAACCACAACAATAAGGCCATAAGTAAAACCAAGGGCACTAAATAATAAATAAATAAAAGGTGTTTAGCAGATCATAAAAAGTAAAACTGTCCTTGAAAGGAAATAAATTGCAGCAGGCCTGGCACACAAGACAGAGAACCAAGGGGCCATGGAGACCTTGAAACCCTGGCATGAGGTACAGAGTCAGAGAGTCTTTTAAAACCATGAAAACAATTAAGTAAATAGGTTAAATAATTATAACTTAGTAAAAGTAAAAATAAATAAAAACCCCTATTAAATATGTGGATAAAAATCAAAGGAAAACAGACAAATTATTCCGTGGTCCGTATCTTCACCGGTCTTCTCGTCTTACCCACATACATGAGGTTACACAGACAAATGATAAGATAAACTACATTCTATGTATTGAAATTTGAGAAATCGTTAAGAAAGATTTTCTCGTGTGTGAGAAGATGTTCAAAATGATTCTTTGTAACCAGTGCATTGGAGCATATGGAGCACCATCCACATTTAAAAATGTCCCTTCGCTTTACAGACAGTTTTGGGTTTAGACAAGGCCGATGGTACCAAAATATTGGCTAGCTTACGATTTCTTTTGTATGTAATGGTTAATTGCTTTGACGCAAATGCAGGTGTGAAGGAAAGGAGGTGCCACTTCTGTTTTAAAATATGTACAATATCCTTTGAAAGACTAGAAAATGTTAAAGCACACACTATCTTATTCTTCACTGGACGATGTGCACCCTCCAGAAGTGTGGCTCGATCAGCACCCTTAGCTCTCTCATAAGCCTTCTTAATGCAGTCTTGCAGATAACTACAATGTGCAAATCTCTTCCCCATGTCTGTCGTATGGCATTCAAAATCATGATCAGACGCACATAGCCTTCTTATCCGCAGAAACTGACTAATAAGAAAGTTATTTTCAAGGGACCTGTTATGAAAACTGTCAGACTTCAAAAGGGAATTTCTATCAGTCTGCTTGCAGTACAAATCGGTAAGGAAGCCTCTCTGGTCCTTTTTTATCAAAATGTCCAAATATGCAATATGGCTTTGATTGTATGTGTAGTCAAACTGTAAATTCTCATCAAAGATATCAAGCCAGATAAAAAACTCTTGCAATTCAGACTCTGTACCATCCCAAATTATAAAAAACATTGTCAATATATCGCTTTCATAATTTGATTTGGGTCTGAAAAGGATGTCTCAAAATTTTATTTCTCAAAATCAGCTATATAAAGGTTGGCGACATCTAGTCCCATGGCAACACCTTTTATCTGTTTATAAAAAATACCTTTAAAACAAAAAAACGTCTCAGTCATTGCTAAAGTTGCTAGTTGTATGAGAAAAAAGCTTGGCGTCTTAACGGCTTGTTTCTTTTTATTAAAACATCTTCAATAATGTCAAGGGCCGCCTTCTGAGGGATATTAGCATAAAGTGAATCGATATCTAAAGTCACTAATATTAGCTCCTCACGATATCCTGTAAAGTCCTGTAAAATCTTAATCATGTGTGATAAATCTCAGACAAAAGATGCTGCTTGTGTCACAAATGATCTCAGGAACATATCTAGAAATTTTGATATTGGCTCAAATAATGAGCCAATCATGGAAACAATAGGGCTTCCTGGTGGTTTCTTCAAAGTCTTGTGTATCTTTGGTAGCATATATATAGTTGGGGTCACTGGGCAAGCCACGATGAGATAATGAAATTCCTTGCTGGTCAAATAACCAACCTCCTGTCCTATATACAAAAGGATTGTCCACTTTACTTTTAAAAAAAGAAGTAGGGTCATCATATATTTTTTGATAAAAGGTGGAATCATTAATCTGTCGATAAACTTTGGCAATATAGTCAGATCTGTCCTGAATGACTAAAGGGCCTCCTTTATCAGTCGGTTTTATAATTAATAGTATCATTATCCTTCAAACCTTATGCACATTATAGCGGTTTTTAAATACACATTGTTACAATGTTTTGTTTTTAAAAATCAAATATTGTTCCTCAACGAGACATTGTTCTCAATTGTTAGACTTTTGCAACTCGCTGTCTAGCACAAATTATATATGCTATAGCGTTTTTCATGATGCATTTTTTCAATTATGCATATTATAGCAGCTTTTAGAATATCAGCGGCGTTTGAAATCAGATATTGTTCCTCAATGAGACACTGTTCAGTTGTGAGATTGCCACAACTCGTTTGTTGGGCACAAATTGTTTTTATTCACTCAGTGCTCACAGTGATCCGTTTTTCTTAGCGATGAATGAATAGAGCTCATAACAGTACAGCTATGTTCCATTTGGAACTTTACCTAAGGTCGGTCTCCGATGTCATTATAAATATTTTGGGGTATGTGTAATGTTCAGCACAAGATGCTTTTTGCTTTTTTTTTTTACTTTCAATTTTATACTACTTGTTTGTTTATCTGTGCTGTTCGCTGGCTGCTAGGAGTTTTATTTTTGCCTCCTGTCACCTGGTTCCATTCATACAATTTGTGTGTCAGGTACATCTTTTACACAATTTTATATGAAAATGTATCACGTTTATTTTACTATAAAAAGAAGCACATAGGTATTGAATGGGGATTTAATACCACCTGTACATCGGTTTTAGACTTCAATTTGGAGTGGAGGAGTGGAGTGGAGGAGTGGCCTAGTAGTTGGGGCAAGGTACTTCAGGCCGGGGGTTCAAATCCCACTAGAGGACAGCAACCTTGGGCCGGAAGGATTGGGGTTTCTAGTCCCACAGGTGCTCCTTGTGGTCTTGGGCAAGCCACTTAACCCTCCATAGCCCATGTTCCCTGTAAAATAGTTATCTCCAAGTTATAATGCCCTGTTCAATGTAATTTCAGTTTGTTCAATGTAAATTGCACTGATGCAGAATAGCGCGGTATATAAGAGAATGTAAATAAATAAATAAAATTTGATTGGTCCACGACACACACAGAGATCTCCTTTTGAACTTTGCTATTTTGGCGCGAATTCAGAGCCTTGGAAAAGACTGCCGGCACTCACGTCCAGTGGTTTAATTTCTCACTGAATCACTGCAATGCCACAGCAAGCTCTTAGGGGCTTGTTTATAAAGCCGCGGCTCCGATAACGATTGGAAACCACTACCGCGGCTTTGTAAACAAGCCCCTTAGCCTCTTTGCTTTGGGTGAGTTAGTAGAATATCTTTTTACATTTGTCATATACTGTTTTGATTTTATATAAACTACTTTCTTGCTTTGACATCTTAAAAGTTTGGCTTACGGGCTTTTGCCTTCCTTTTTATATCATTTGGTCTCTATTATGATGACACCCACTATTTCTTTGCACTTTGGGATAAAACAGTATGTCTCCTCAGAAGGGGGTTGGTGGGAAGTATTTGAACAAAATGAATATCATTATTATAACCCTCCCTTTGCATATTTGGCTTAGTATTTACTATCCAGCTTTTATATGTTCGTCACAAATATATTTTCATCCCTTATGCAGTATACACGGTATGGCTTTTTAATTAGGATTTTAAATGTATCTTGGTCCTCCTCATCTCTCTGGTTTACTCTTCAGGTTCACACTGTTGGATAAGTACTTGTATGTTTGATCTTTCTAGCACGATAAGGGCGTTTTTGAATATTTTTATGCTCCGCCTTACGTCTTTTATATATTTCTGTCATATGGATTTATGTTATTTATTGAATTTTACTTATTTATGTATTTGATTATTTATGTTTTAGATACTTATTAATGTAATATGAAATGTGTTTTATTTTGAGGTTTGTATCCCCTGAGCAAGGCGTTTGCCGAAACGTGTAGGTGATCTTTTCCAATAAAGCACCTGTGACCACACTACACTTCTCGCTTTGTTGTGCCTTGGTTGTTTTTTTTACGAGTGTGCTCGCTCTCTTAGGGGTATGTTTACTAAACGGCGATAAAGAAGTAGTCTTTTCCGTATGGTAACAGCAGTGATAAAGGGTTATCGTGTGCTAAGCGTGTCAGAGGCATTCCGGCATTAAGGGGTGCTAGTGGACACTTAGCAGGCGGAGTGCTAGTGGACTTAGCATGCGGTAAAAGGACATGCTGTGTAAAGGTGTCTTGAATGCACCCTAATGCAGGAAAGCCTCTAAAACATTGAAAGGGGGGCAGGGAAGTCATTGGAGAAGGTATGGATGCAAGCACAATTGGTAGCTGATGGAGTTGATTCACCAGATGCCTGGCTATGTGGAAGTATGTGTGATGAGCATGTTTGACCATACAGCAGGCCTGTGCTGTTGACTACACGAGATAGGTGGCTGCCTAGTGATGCTGGTAGTGGGTGCAGGCTGTGTCATGGATGGGTGGCTGTGGCAGCAGTGGCAGCGGAGGAGACGCAGCAATGGGGTGGGGGGGCGCTGTGACAGGCGTGCATTCCTAGATGTTCCTGAAAGCATACACCGTGCCATAAGTTATATTATAGTGTCTGAGGTGTGGACATGTATCCAGATGAACTGTCAGTGTGTGGCATGCCACAGGCCAGGATAGTGTCTGGATGGAGGCAGCATGTTCCTGATGTGGGCAGCAAAGGGAGGATTGTCCATGAGTGCTCATGTGGAGCAGTCACAGGAGAGGTGTGCATGATATGGCTGCAAATGACCCCTGATGGCCATGGTGGGGCAGTTTACTGCCAGTAAGCTGCCCCATCATGAATCTCCCTGATGGTCAGATGGTAGGTGCAGGGCTGTAGCATGGATCTTCCAAGCAGAGAGTTTGCAATTTGTGTGGTGAGTAGATGTATGAAATCAAACAGGCCAAAAGCATTTGGTGTGTGTGAACCAAAAGTAGCAGTACCATGGGGTACATGAAACACCATTTGTGTGGGTGGGTCTGGTGCCTCAGTCTCTGAAACTGCAAGACAATATACCTGACAGAGTGGCATGATAGAACGGGACAAACTGAACCCATCTGCCCCATGTGGGACAAGTAATGATGGCAGAACTGTGTAGGGGATGGATATGCAACGAGTGTTAGGTGTCTGAATGTACGAGATATATCCTCTTTACATAAAGCTGGGAGGTCACAATGATGGCAAAACTGAAACGCATCCATACCAGTTGACCCAGACATCTGCTGTGTATACATTACTGAACCACTGCAATGTGCCGAGGTAGAGCCACTAAAGCCATGCTCACAGATGTCCATGATGGGGAATGCTATGTTGGGCTACCCAATGTGTCACCATAATGCATAGAAATGTAGAAGAATGATTGTCTGCAAGTCACAGCAGAGCCAGGACTATGTGAGGTGGGCAAGCGCACCCAGGCACAAAACGAACAAGTGGAAATCAAACCCTGGACCTTTGACCATAAAGACATTGCACCAACCAGTAGGCTACAACTCCATACAACTCTATACAGCCTGCAGATCTCTGATCAAACTGTTTTCTGTCTATGCAGGTATAGGTTGGGCCCTCCACTACCCATGAGGCACTGCACATGCAAAACAGCGGTCTGCTGCTGAAAAATTAATGGAGAAGGCACTGATCCAGCATATCAGCTCACTGATGCACTGGCTGCATGTGCGCTACATGCACATAACAGCAGCAAGCCATGCTGAAGAATGGGTTCAGCTGTCACCCTGAGGGTGAGGAGGGGTGCCCAGCACCTGCTCCACTGAACCTGCGCTGTTAGAGATGGCCTCTGCTGCAGATCCACATCACTGCTAGTGTGTGGCAGATATTGTCTGTAGTGTAATATGCTTTTATCCTTGGTTCCTGCATGCTGTAGGCGATGGTGACAGCAGCAGCTTGGCCCTGTATTCTGCCTATGTTGGACACTAACCCTCTGATAACACTATCCACTAGCCTACGCTGTTAATATACTGCTGCTATGGACAGCCACTCAGTGGGAGTGTATAGGCTGGTGTGGAGCTATGGCTCCTGTCTTGCCAGGATCCCAATGAGTAGGCCATGAAGCAGTACTGCCCCAAACATTGAGAACTAACAATTGACAGGCAGTAAGACTACCCCTACTGCCCCTTCACTGGGCTGTGTCAGCTAAGCACAGATCAACTACAGTTGGTCTGCTAGTCAGCATGCACAGAATGTGCGCAGTGCGACCACAAGCACCCAGCCATTTGCTCAGTGATTGGCAACCCCAGACAGAGAATGCACCCACATCACTGGAGCAGATGGTATAATAGATCTATGTGGATACATAGCCGTGTCATGGTCACTTTTTTGTCATAGTGAGAGTGCCATTTCAGCATGTCATACAGTGGCCACCCAGGCAATGCAGGTAGCATACGGGCACAATGGCATCTCAGTCAGTGACCCTACCACTGTGGCAGACACATCCAGGCCAATCTGCACTGTTTCAAGCAATACCCACAATCCTCTGCCTTGCCTTATTCACATTTTCGAAACAGGCTGGGAAAAACTCAATCGATGTGAGCCAAAGTGCAGTGCAGAAAGCCACAGGACAAAGGAGAGCCACACACGCACGCATGCAAGCACACACACACACACAAGTATACACTCTCATTGGCATTCCTGCTTGACACTCCTGTCTCAATGTCAGCTCAAGGATTGATAACGTGTGCTCTGTTTGTACGTGCTATATTACCGCATGCTATTAGCCTCCAACCAGCTGTGGATAGTGGAACCTGTCAGTGCTGCTGGTGGATGTTTCCACCCTTGCTGGCCATCTCCTTGGGGGTTGAACATGCTGGAGCTGTACTTACACTGTCAGCTAAACCTTGTCCACAGGATTATGCAATACATAAACCCTAGCAGGGCCCTGAACCTGTGACCCTCCACACATATACACACCAATTGTGTGTGTTGCACTACAGTGTTGTCTTATGGGGATAATAGCTCCTGTTGCTGACATGCTTCCTTTTAGCTGACCTTTGGCACATGCTGCAATGCACATGGTGCACACAACCAGGACAAGGCTTCTGCCTACTGCAAGCTGGTGCCACTTCCGAGGCCACCACCAACACCCCACCATGCAAACATGCCCATGGACAGTCAGTGGTGGTGGTCACAGTCCCAGCATGTTAAACATGCAGGTTTGACGGGCGCTTGGGCACAAGGTCCAGATGGGAGGGCAGGAGCACACCAGTTGCCCATGCAGTAGCCCCATCACCGCCTTCTCGGGGGGAGGATGGCAGCCACTGCTGCAGTATTTCCCCGGGCACCTGCATTTCCAGCTACCTGGAGGGCTACAGCATCTGTCACTATCGGCCTCTTCCGCTGGGTTCTGTGGCAGCAGGAGGGGGAGGCAGCCTGGATCTCTGCCTGGGGTGCCACCCCATGTGGCACATTGCCTTTCTGCAGCAGTAGCAGGACTGTGTGCTACCACTGTCACTGTGGGATCATGACAAATATCACAGATGTTTCTATGGATGGCAGGATACCACTTTGTGGAGAGGCTAAAAAGGTTGGGGCTCATCAACCTGGGGAAGAGACGGCTGAGGGAAGATATGATAGAGGTCTATTGACCGGAGTAGAACAGGTAAATGTAGGTTGCTTTTTTATGCCATCAGACTGTGGACAGACTAGGGGACCTGCAATGTGGCTACAGTGTAACCCATTTGGGTCTTATTTATTTGTGCTTATTTACCGCTTTTCGTGAATCAACGCAGTTTACAATGAACTCAAAGTATAGAACAGTACATTTAACAAATAACAAAAATACATGTAACATTGTGAACAAGGAGTGAAGGGGTATAAGGGAAGATATAACTTAAAACAGCTAACAGCCGATCTGAGCAATAACTATATACAGAGAACTAAGCATGTGGCTTATTTAAGTAAGCTGACCTTGGATTGAAAGCACCTTGAACTGTGAGCAGGACTGTTACTTTATTATGAGAATTTTAAACTAAGTGATTAGTTCGCCAAAGTGTTCCTTGAATAGAAATGTTTCTAGCAGTTTACGGAAAGATTTAGGATCCTTAGTGTCTCTTATTAAGGCAGGAAGCAAATTCCACAAGGAAAAATAGGATGAATCCAGTATTCGGTTTTTCAATTCGCTGTTAATGCCCTGAGGAGGGTTTCTACTCTGTGACTGATTCTAAATCCGTGTTGTTGCGGATCGAGCTAAGCAAAGCAGTCTATATGGTTTTGTAGCCTGAGCTGGGCTACTTTTTCTAGGATTTTTGCCATAAATGTCAGACTTGAAATAGGCCTGTAGGAGCTTGGTTTTAATTTATCCAGGTTCTTGCCTTTGAAAAGGGGACGGATATAGGCTCTTTTTAAGTCACACTGCAGACAAACTAGGCTCTCTCTCCTCAAAAAACACCCTTTTCTCCAGGTTTTGAATTGCGTTAGGGTTCCTGCTGTTAAGGTGCCTGTGTTAAGGGAGCAAGCCTTGTTCCCGCCCACTCCCCGTCCATTGACCCCCACTCTCTGCCCCGTGCATGCCTTCTCTCCACCCACAGGGCGCTTTACGCTGCTGGTGCCGTTAGTGCCTGTTAAAGTGCACTTTTGCACGTGCTAGGTGTGCACCTGCAGAGTTAGCACATGCTAACGGCACACTTGCTCCTTTACCGCCATTTAGTAAGCATACCCCTTAGTGTTTGTATGTTAGTTAGAGAAGCATTGGCATGTACCTTTGCACACAGGGCTGGGAGGCAATTTTCAAATAGGCAATTTAATTAGGTAAACGGCTTTTGGAAATTGCCCTTATGAAAGGTGATTTTGTAACAGGACACTTAAGTGAAAAGTCCATAAAGCTGCCTACTTTATGGAGGCAACATAGGCACCTATGTGCCTTTATATAACCTTGTGCAATGACTCCCAGTAATGCAAGTGTAAATTTGTGCAAATGTGTTTGAAATGTATGATTGGCACTCTGTTATAAAATCATGCAACAGCAATGTGAAAAGTCCAAAAAGGTTCCTATTTTAAGGCTATTTTATAAAAGCAACAAAAGTGCCTATGTGCCTTTATAAAATAGGCTTCCAGACTGAGCCTTAACAGCACACAAATCATGATGTATAGTACAACTCTGCCCCTACTCTACTGAAATTGTACCTCTGGAAATGCCTACATGCAGACTGTATAAAAGTAGGCATACTTTTTTTTGTAATTTAATCTTTGTTCATTTTACAATAAATGTCAAGTGTAACAAAACCACTTGTAGGAAAACAAGGAGCATTGGGTAGAAACAATGCATTAGGAAAAAAATAAAGGAAAAATCAATACAGACAACCTTCAACCTCCATCCCCAGCCCACAATTAAAGAAGGGGAATACCACAGGAAATAAACATACTGTTACACATGCAGGAAAACCACAGCATCTAAACAGTTAACATACTGATTAAGGCAGTGTGGGATATCCTCCAGGAAGGTTCAAAACTGGGTGAGCATTTAGGAAAGACAAAAGTCACGAAGGATATAAAAATACATAAGAATGCAAAGGATGTTTAATCAAGACAGGTGAATTTAAGAAAAAATAAAGCCCCTAGCTGGGTTACCCTAGGTCGGAGAAGAAGAAATTCCTTTCTACGATGCTGGGTTTCACAGGCTAGGTCTGGAAAAGCCCAGACCAGAAGCCCACAAAATCTCACGTTTCTTTTCCTAAAGAACATTTTCAAGAACCACTCTATCAGATGACAAAGCAAACTGGACTAAACATGTAGCAGGAACAACATTCTCAGATACTGAACTCTCTAAAATAGCAGTAATATTCAATACATCAAACTGCATATCCATCGCCTCAGTCTGAGGGGACACTTTCTTCCCAGAGGGTAAATAATACACCTTAGTCACTGGTGGTTAAGTGTCTGGCGGAGCACCTAAAACCTCTTCCAGATAACAAACATATCTCTAGGAGATTTAGGAAAATTAATCAACTGCAAATTTGCCAACTTAGAAACATTCTCCATATGCTCCAGTCGTGCCTTAAGGTGCGTCAAATCTTTCATCACTCCTTGGACATAATTCTCCATCTGTTCTACTCGAACTGAGAGATCATTACCAAGTACCTGCAAATTAGATATTTCAGTCGTATTCCTGGCACAATCTGCATGAGTTGCTTGAAGTCAGATATTCAAAGACTGGACTTGAGAAAGAATCGCTTCAACCAACTGCCTGATAGCAATCAAAGTAGATTTGAGGGTAATCTGATCAGGTCTTGGCAAGATAGAATCAACTGTAATCCCCACAGAACTCTGCAACTCTGCCATACCGTTTTGCTGCACAACCAAATCCTGAGACCAGAGGGGCTCTCCAATTCTGAGGGGATGCTGCTGGCACGCTGATCTGATGGGGTCTCCATATTCCCCGCATCACTTCGAGGAAGCTCCCCCCTAGCATCTGCAGGCACACTAACGGAACTGTCTGCAAGACCCGAGCACCCTGAAGGCTCAGCTGCATCCAAAAGGTTGCCGCAATTCAGGAAGGGTAAGGTCAACATCCGAAGAGGACGCCGATCCCTCCCACTCCAAGGTCCCCTCAGCCGGGCTAAACACCGCTCCAACCGTTAGCAGTTGTGCTGCATGTGAAACAAATGGAACCAAAGGTCCCTCGGGCAATCCGACGGAAGACATCGCGGTAGCTGGGGGCAGCTTATTCGCTCTGGCCTTCCGCTTCCCCATCAGAAAAAACGCATGTCCAAAGCTCAGGCGCTGGGTATGGCCATCTTGGCTCCCCCCAGTAGGCATACTTTTTATGCAGGTATATGATCATGCAATTTTATTAGCTGGCTATTAGGAATGCAAGTGGAGACTCAGGGCTTGGATGGGATTGTGAGTGAGGACTCAGAGAATGGGTGGGGTGGAAGAGGGGATTAGCTGGGGGATAATGGGGATTAGCAAACTGAGAAGAGATAAGGAGGACAATAAGGACTAGATGATTGTGTGAAGGATATGCATAGAGCTATGACGACTGAGTACAGAAAGATTGGGAGGGGAGATGGTTTGAAGAACTTAAAAGTTTTCAAAGGGGTTGGGAGGCAGTAGAAAGGGACAGGGTGGTATGGAGAGGGTGAGAGGAAAAGAAATGAAGGAAGTGAAAAAGGATGGAAATGGGAAAGGTAAAAGGGGGAATGGAAGCTAGGATGGAGGTAAGATATAAGGGACTGGAGATGGGAAAGGGATGAGTGATGGGAAAGAGCTAGGGCTAGTGGAAGGATGACAATCAGAAGAAGGGAGATGAGGCTGTGGAGGGGATGAGTACAGAAGAAGGAAAAGGGAGACTAGAAAGTGCGTCAAAGATGGGGAAACAAGGCTGGGAAAGGAATGAGACAAAGGAGGAGAATGTGAGGACTAGGGAAGTAAGAGTAAGAAATAGAAAGTTAGCAAATAGGTGAAAGGTGAAAAGACAGACCTGAATACTGGAGGAGGAGAAGGAAGAATGGCATCTAGCTCTAAGCAGTTAAAAAGGCAGATGAGAGAAATGGAAAAAAAGATGAAACAGAAGGATCAATGTCAGAGAACAGGGAGGAAAGGAAAAAGACAGGGAGAGTGGAGAAACAGAAAATAGAAAACAACAAGAGGAGATGGTAAAGAGGCCAGGATCACCCAAGTGGAAAAATAAAATGATCAGAAAACAAATATTATAATAAATTCTTTTCAGTTTTTCAAAATGATATATAACAGCTTTGAAAATGTGCATTTCTTTGTATTTTGTTCAGTATAGGAAGAAACGCATTTCTGTTTCTTCAGCTTTCCATGTTTCATTAGTGTCTTGGGTTTTCCATTTTCTTTTATGTGTGCATATTTGTTTTTAATTTGTAGTCTCTTATTTTTTTTTACTAGGTAGTGGTCTGTATTTTCTATGTGCATCTCTGCTGATGGATTCTGTTAACATGTAGGTTCTGAGTAGGAAACCCCAGCATTGTGGCTTATTCTCTTTTCTCAACTGGAAGTATATTTTGTGTTCCAGAGTATTTGCAGTGCTGACTTTCCATAGGTAGGGTTAGTGCAATCTGAATTCTTGAACCTGGTACTGGTATGGTATGGTACATTTCTGAGTGTCTGTTTGCAAAGTTTTGGTAGTGGAGGGAGTTTGTGTTGTTGACAATGATGTGACACCATAATATGCATAGAATATTTTTGTATGTCGAATTGCAAAGTGAAAATATCCTACTTCTGCTTTGCATTCTCATCATATGAGCCCTGTTAGAGCGTAGTTCATACCATAAGATGGGCCCAAAATGGAGGTGCAATAGAAAAAGCTAGCTCATCCACAACCCCTTGAGCTGGCCCCATTTATAAGAGCCCTTTTCTACGTATAAAATAGCCTTTACACAAGGAGAAAAGGTTTTATAAAATTACCCCATGTGTAAACTCATTTTCATTTGAAAGGTAGTTCTGCAATGAGGGGGTATAGGATGAAGGTGAAAGGGAATAGACTCAGGAATAATTTTAGGAAATACTGCTTTATGGAAAGGGTGGTGGATGCATGGAATTTATTTAGCATGGTCTATATATCACATTTCACGGTCAAAACGGTTTACATAGAACAGTTGCTAAGAAATTGCATTAAACAATTTGAACTCATGTACAGATAACAGTAACAAGTTAATTTATGTACAAGTAACAGATTAAAACTTATGTACAGTTAGGAAGGCCAGTTGATATTGTTTCTTGTTGTTCGTTATCGACATGCTGGGGAAATTAAATACTGTTTTTGTGTACAGCATAGGATAAGCAGGTATGAGTGTTCTCTTTGTTGCTAAGATTAGGTGGGTGGACCAAAGTGTTCTATAAACAGATGAGTTTTCAGGTGTTTTCTGAATGTTGGTAAGTCTGTGATTGCTTGTAGTGTGTTCCATGCTGAAGATGTGTACAGATCGAAGGATCATACACATACTTGTTGGGATGATTTTGTTCTTGCATGAGGGATGATTAAGGTGTTCTTGGTGGATTGTTGTCTTGCACGGTTGTGTAGGGGAGTATGGAGCAAAGATCGTAGGTGAGATACAGGGTTCCTGTTGAGGGCAAGAGCATCCTGTACCTGATCCAGCTGGGTAGTGGAAGCCAGTGCAGCAATTTCAGTGTAGGCGTGATGTATCTTGAAGTTCCATAAGGATGCGTGCTGCGATGTGTAGGGCTGTTTGGAGAGGGAGTAGGGTGGAGTGCGGAAGGTCTTGATAAATGGAGTTGCAGTAATCCATATGGGGAAGGATTAAGGCTTAGCCTGCAGAGCAGAATTCTGGTGGTTCGAGAAGGGGGCGGAATCGTTGAAGGGTTCTGATCTTATAGTAGACTTTTTTTGTGGTATTCTGTATATGTGATATGAGGAAGAGGTATTGATCTGGCGTGATCCCTAGATATTTGATTTCAGATTGTACCTTTATTTTAATATTGTTTAGGGTGATGGAATCTGGAGGTGGGAAGTTGGTGTCCTTAGTGATGAAGAGTGCTTTGTTTTTTTTTAAGTTGATGGTTAGGTTGTTTTCTAGCCATTGCAGGATGTCTTTGAGGCAGTGTGTTAGTTTTGTGTTGCTGGGATGACTCTTGTTGAATGGCCCGTAAAGCATGATGTCATCTGCATAAATGTGGAAGATGATGTTGTGGGTTCTGATGATTTGACAAAGTGGTTGAAGGTAGATGTTTAAGAGCAGTGGGGATATGGAGGATCCTTGTGGTATGTCTTGTGTCTGTCAGTAAGGGGTGGATATGTTGTGTCCAATTTTTATTTGCTGTTGCCTGTTGGTGAGGTAGGATTGAACCATTGTAATACGGTGTTTTGGATCCCAACAGTTTGAAGGCATTGGAGGAGAACGTTGTGGCTTACTGTGTCAAATGTTTTGGAGATATCATAGAATATCATGATGTATCCCTGTGTCTTGTTCCGGGTTCCCTTTATCAGTGTGTTCATGAGAGAGATCATTAATGTTTTTACTCCATGATGTGGGTGAAAACCTTGTTGCCACGGATCGAGGAGGTTATTGTTATTAATATGTTCCTAGAGCTGCTATTAGACTGCTTTCTCAGTGACTTTTGTTATGAGTGGGAGACTGACGATTGGCCTGTAGGAACAGCCTCCCAGTGGAGGTGGCAAAGACAAGGATGGTATATGAATTCAAGGAAATATGGGACAAGCACAGAGGATCTCTAAAAGAGAGGAGGTGGTGTAGAGCTTAGCATTTGATGTGGATGTCAGAGTTGGTAGGCCATATAGTCTTATATCTGCCCTCATTTTTCTATGTTTCTATTTTATAAAGTGTGCACATTACAACTCCACCAGCTCATGAGTAGATGCAAATGTACATACATAAATTGTGATGCTGCCGAATTCTGCCCAAAACTCACCCACAAACATACCTACACTAAAGTCACATACAAGTAAGTATGTACTTGTCACAACATGTACTTTATATGCATGGTATGATTTTATAAGAAACATTTTGTACATGTATATGTAGGCTGTTGCTCTGATCACTCGGCTACTCCTCCCCTCTGATACATTGTATAGTTTCCAGAAATATATCCTAGAGAAACCTGTATGCAATTCTTGCTATTCAGAAAAACCTTAATATCTGCTCCAGTTAAAGGCCACAGATGAATTGTCCTCATAGGAAAGGCCAGAAGAGTTTAGATGTGCCAGGGAACATATTTGAGCCCATTTTGGAAGGAAAATTAGTTCCTGCTACTGCATTATCTACAGGTCATAAAAGAGTACTGAGAGCAAGTCTCAAAGGAGACTTCCCTCGGGGTTGGAGAGACTTCTTGAATTGTCCTGGTATGCTGTCTGGGAGAGGGTTATATAAATGAGGAGATAAAGGAGGTCATATAAATGAGGAGATAAAGAAAAATAAATAAATATAATCTCTGTATATCTACATCCATATCTAGATCTAGGTGCTTCAAGTCAGTGCTGACTCCTGGCGACCCAGCAGCTCCTGGGTTTTCTTGGCAAGGTGTGATTGCCAAGCCTTTTCTTCTGAGGCAATGAAGGGTACAGTGACTTGCCCAGGGCCACAAGAAGTGCCAGTGGGAATCAAACCCTGGTCTCTTGGTCACCAGGTCACCGCTCTAACCACTAGGCTACTCCTCCACTCCAAATAAAGCTATATATAAAGAAAAGATATCAAGTTGTAATTCAGGTTGCATTTATCTAAATTTAGAACACAAGTTTCAAGATATCCATGGTTTAAAATTATTCAGCAGTAATATTAAAATCACAGACCTGTTCGAGTCGTCAGGGTCACAATTAGCTAGAAAATTACTAGTGGCTTCTGCCACTTCTTCGTTTGTTAAAACATCCCAGAGTCCATCAGTGGCTAAGATCAGCACATCATCTGCTCCATGCTCATATTGCAAGAGATTATAGACTTTTACCTGAAATAGCAAAGAAATGTTGTATTCCATAAGAAATTCAAACACAGTCACTTCCACTCTGCCATCTCATAGGTAACGTATTATGCAGTGAGAATGAAGTAAGCAGAGTGGCGGAGTGGTTGGCTGCTCGGCCATAACCTGCTGTAGCGGAAGTATCAAAAGCTAATGCAGCATCAGAGAATGTCAACAGCACATTTGAGGTACAACAAAGTAGAGCAGCAAAGTACCTGCACACTACTAAAGGAAACCAAAAAGCGGGTACGAGAAACTGGCGAATATCGGATTCAAGTTTTGAAACCCCTTTTATTAGCCCCTATGCGTTTTGGCTCATAAGCCTTCTTCAGGTTTTTTTTTTTTTTGAGGGAGCAAACCTTTAAAATCTTGTCAATTCACAAAGACAATGGCCACACTGCTGCCCTCCTCCTCCATCTCTGCCGCAGTCAGTGTGGTGTCTGGGCTGACTGTGGCAGAGATGGAGGAGGGGAGTAGCGTGGCCATTGTCTTTGTGAATTGACAAGATTTTAAAGGTTTGCTCCCTCAAAAAAAACCCTGAAGAAGGCTTATGAGCCAAAATGCATAGGGGCTAATAAATGGGGTTTCAAAACCTGAATCCGATATTCGCCAGTCTCTTGTACCCGCTTTTTGGTTTCCAACAGCACAATTTGAGCGCATAAGGAGAGGTATTACCAGTAGAAATAAAAAAGGAGGGGACATAAGCTTTGCAAAGGTCCTGCTGCAATCTCACTTAACCTATTGAGTGAAAGTTACATAATTTGTTATAGGCACACTGAGAAGACAGAAACGGTTTGTAACAGGGCTACCAAAATGCCACAGAGACTACAGCTCAAGTTGTGTGCAAACAAGCTTAAAGGACTTTAAATTTACCTTGCAGAAAAGATGAAAAGTATATGCTAATATCATTCAAATAGCGAACAAACTTCAATAGAGTAAAGGGTGTGTGAAGAACTAGAGCGATTCTTGTTCCGAACACTTGGAAGATTGCTAGGAATTAAGATCCCCACAGAGGTCCAGGTTCAAAAGTTTTGTCCAGCTAACTTTGAGAGTTTCCCGGACATATCTTTGTGTAGTTTAAATTAAACCTCCACTGAGTGGGTAAATTCTGCCCATGCTAATCATTGCACACACAAAATTTACCTGCATAATAAGAGGTGGTATAGAAGGTATGCCTGGGCACAGGTAAATCTGGCCCAATATTCCAAAGAATTTATCTTACAGTGGCAGCTGCAATACCTCATCCTCTTTTGTTCCCTCTGGGTTTCACATAACCTTCTGCTGCTTGTGGTATCCTCTGCCCTATTTTTTCTTTATGGTTTCTCTATGTGTTTAAGTTAATGGACATATGGTTTTAATGTCTTTTAATTACACTATAGGTTGGTGTTTATTTGGTATCATGTTTTATTTTTATAAGTACATTTTTATGGAATATTACTTTATCTTTTATTTGTGTATTGCTATACATTTTATTTTATGTTTTATTCCTATTGAAATTATTTATTACTGTTTTTATCATTATTATTATTTTTAAAGCTGCATATCCCCTGAAGAAGGCGTTTGCCGAAACGCATTGGGAAATTGTTACTAAAGGCACCTGTGACCTCCATATGCCGCTCGCCTCCTGTGTTTTGCGCTGATCTTGTATATACACATGGATTTTTCAAATACCGCAGCTGGCATAATTTTTTTTTAATTCACAGAAAGTGTAAGAAATATATCATAATTATAAAAAAAATGCAGAATGGTCAATATAAGAACTGACATATAAATCCTACAAAAGCCCACATCATGCAGCAGCCAGCATCTTAAACAAATGCTTGCTGTGATGTTTAAAAATGAACCCGTTTAATTCAGTCAGTGTTGATACTGAGTGCTGACTGGATGGTCAGGTGGGTAAGTCTAGTCAGGGAAAAAATCTACTCTAAAAGTTATGCATATAACTTTATCTGCATATATTCTGTAGCAGACTAATCCACATACAGCAAGTCTTGCTGAATATCCGAATAGAGTTATCTGCTCATTGCCTCTTTGAATATAGAGCTCATAGTTTTCTTTCTTCCTAATCACTTCTCTGTACATCCAGTCTCAGATGTTAGCTCACCCTTAACTTTTTTCTTCACAGCAAATTATTCCAGATATTATTAACCTATGACGTTTGGCAGCAACTATAATATTAGTGATTGGATCTCATTGCTAGTAACGGGATTAGAGGTACAGAATGCATCACAGGTTAGTAAATAGGCCCCATTAAGTTCACTGCTCTCATGCCCTACATTCTCTATCTTTTATTTTGTCTAAATCCTAAGCTGTATTAGGCAGGGACAGTCTCTTATGTGTGTTAGTACAGCACTGTATCCATCTTGTAGTACCACGTAAGGGCTTAATAATAATAGTGCTGAGTAGTAGTTTTTTTTCTTAGAAAGAGAAGCTCCAGGAAAGGGACATGTAATATGAAGTTGGAAGGATAGAGGATCAGAGGAAGCACGAGGAAGTGCATTTTTACTAAGTGAGTAAAAGATGCCTGAAATAGCTTACCAGCAGTAATGATAAGAACCAAAATAGCTACAGAGCTCACAATGCTTGGCACAGATACAGAGGATGACAGTAAGGGAAATAGAGGTAAATCACTGAGAACAAGCGGAGGTTGAAGAGAAAAAGACAAAGGCAACTTGACAGGCTGGGGGAAGGGGGTGTTCTGTTTATTCTATAGATTAAGAGTAGTTACTCACCTGTAACAGGTGTTCTCCAGGAGCAGCAGGAATGAGTCCTCACTTATGGGTGACATCGACGCCGCTGGAGCCCCCGTGCGGAGCATTTCCCCAGCTTTCTAAGAAAGCCTTTGGGAATACTGCACGCGTGCGCGGTTCCCTTCCCGCCTAAAGGTGCTATCTTGCTCAGTCCAATGACATAGCTAAAAGACAGC
Source organism: Ichthyophis bannanicus (assembly GCA_033557465.1). Lineage (NCBI taxonomy): Eukaryota > Metazoa > Chordata > Amphibia > Gymnophiona > Ichthyophiidae > Ichthyophis > Ichthyophis bannanicus. The sequence goes on from CM066038.1 coordinate 227,471,657, forward strand.
ACATAAAAAACTAAAAATTAACTATGTACAACTGCAACTCCTAGGGGAGGGAGGGAGGGTTGTGAGGACTGATTCCTGCTGCTCCTGGAGAACACCTGTTACAGGTGAGTAACTACTCTTTCTCCAGAACCAAGCAGGAAGTCAGTCCTCACTTATGGGACTCCCCAGCTTCAGGCTACTGGGGACCCAGAGCTGGAAAATGAGCTCCCTCTAGCCTCAGCATCAGAGAAAGGATTTCACTGAAACATACCCCCACCGGTGGCCCAACCAGAGGGCTGGAGGGTAGGAGTTGCCTAAACCTCGAAGAGATTCTGGAGCACTGCCTGACCGAAAGCACTGTCCCTACTTGACTCCCTCTCCAGGCAGTAATGGGCCGCAAAAGTCTGGCTTGAGGACCAAGTTGCAGCCCTGCAGATGTCTGCGAACGGTACAGAGTGGAGATGAGCTACTGAGGCAGCCACTGCCCTGACACGGTGGGCCGTGACCCGACCCTGCAAAGGAAGGTCAGCTGCCCTGTAAGCCCAGGTGATACAGTCAGCCACCCAGATGGACAAGGTACGCTTGGAGACAGGTACCCCCAAGTTATTAGGGTCAAAAGATATGAAGAGCTGAGTAGCCCTCCTATGACCCTTGTCAGACGGCTGCCTAGGGTGAGAACTTACACAATCTTGACGATGCATATATTCATATGATTCTTGCAAGGTATTGTGGGTAATGTAGTTCTTTCACTCCAAACACAGCTGAAGACAATAATTGAGTTGTGAAACCAAGTGGTAAAGCCAATAAAATTCTTCTTTTATTAATGGGGTTTAATTCACCCAGCACAAATATGCTTGGTAGCAATATAAATGAGGTTACTTGCTTGCAGTGTTTAAAAGGATAACATAAAGTCACAAAGCAAATCAGAAAACAACCTTCAGCTTGTCAGGCAATTAGCTAATGTTTTCTTAGCAAATAATTACCAAATAAAAAAGGCACAAAGAAATAAATGAACTTTGCTTGTTAGGTTAACTTCTGCTTATTTTCCACACAGATCCCAGCAGTGATTCTCCCTTGCTCACACACACAATCAGGTGCAGCTTTAATTACTATCAATTGACCAGCTGAAACCCTTTAGCTGGCTGGCTGCTACTGTGTGAACCCAAATCCTGCTTTAAGAGCTGTTTGCAGTGGAAATAAAGAACAAAGTTAGGTTTCTTTGTGATGGCTGAGGTGTTTGCTCACAGAAAGCTAGCAATAGCATTTAGATAGAGAACAGTCCATGTAATGAATAGTTTCATCTGCTGTATCTCCCCCTTCATCAATCAGCATAGGGTCACTATCATACATTGGCACAGACGAGTCTTTCATTAAGGCACTATCATGAGAATGCTTATTTCCTTGCTGCCATTCTCTATTATAGATAGGGTCTGGATCAGTGTTCATACCTGAGCCTCTCCTGCTATCATAATTCCTCTCTGTATAGCCTGGCCAGTATGTAATCCAATTCTGATGTCCAGCCTTCCAATCTTGATCCCTGGACACTGGATCCTCTCTCACATACCTTCTGGCATAGGTCTGAAAGTCCCTTCCACGTGCAGTCTTCTCTCTTCCAGGTAGCCACTGGTGATTCCTATCTCTGCCCTTCCATTCCTCTGACTGACTCCAGTCCAATGGACTCTGCTGGCATTTGGAATACCTCCCAGTATGGGTACTGCCTTGGACTCTCCCAGACCTGCCAATGGGCTTTCTTCTCTTCCTTCCAGAGAGTTTCCTTCTTTCTCTATCCGCTTGGCTTGGCTTCTGTTTCTCCAGGTGATACTGGTGCTTGAGCTTGTAGCCCTTGCTGTATCTGTGTCTGAAGCTCTTTCTGTAGCTGTTATCTGAAGAATAAGCTCTATTCTTATTCTGTCCTAATGTGTGCTCCTCCCTAACACAGCGCAGCTGTGTTGAATCAGGCCCTGCCCTTTGAGATGAGTGCTTAGGGATTACCTAATAGCTCTCTTGATTGCACACACGTTTTCTCACTTCAGCCCCTCTCATGGCTGCTGGAAACCTGGTGCATTCTGGGACTGGTAGTCTTTTATGTGAAAACTCTGTTTTCTTACTTCTACCAAAACTGACAGGTTGCTTGTTCAGAGTCACATCATCTTTTCTATAGCTCCTACCTGAGCTATGATAAGCTTCCTTATCACACCCTGCGTACGTTCAAGGTAGAAGGATAAGGCCCTCCTACAGCCCAGGGTATGCAGGACTGTCTCAGCCTGGCTGGCATGGGGCCTAAGGAAGAACGTTGGAAGAACCACCTCCTGGTTGAGATGGAAAGAGGAGACAACCTTTGGGACGAACTTAGGATGAGTCCTAAGGACTACCCTGTTCCTATAGAAACGAGTGTATGGCCTGTCACAGACCAGGGCTTGAAGTTCACTCACTCGCCTGGCCGAGGTCAGGGCCACTAGGAATAGAGTCTTCCAAGAAAGGAAGCGGAGAGGACATGTAGCCATCGGCTCAAAAGGTGGGCGAGTTAATTGCTGCAAGACCACATTCAACTCCCACTCAGGGGCTGGTGGACGGAGAGGAGGCTTGAGCAACAGTAAGCCACTTAACCCTCCATAGCCCATGTTCCCTGTAAAATAGTTATCTCCAAGTTATAATGCCCTGTTCAATGTAATTTCAGTTTGTTCAATGTAAACCGCACTGATGCAGAATAGCGCGGTATATAAGAGAATGTAAGTAAGTAAGTAAAGTAAGTAGTAAGCCTCTGAGAAATCTGGACACCAAGGAGTGAACTGACAAAGAGCGTCCCTCCACCAGTGAGTGGTGAGCTGCCAGAGCAGAGAGGTGGACCCGAACAGAATTGGACTTAAGGCCCTGATTGGACAAGTGCAGTAGGTACTGGAGCACTACTGGCACAGTGCAGGTGAAAGGATCTTCCTGGCGCTGTTGACACCACAAGGAGAACCTCCTCCACTTCAGAGCATATGTTTTTCTGGTGGATTGCTTTCTAGAGGCCAAGACCACCTCTTCCACTTCCTGAGGCAGGCCCCAGGGAGCTAAGACTACCCTTGCAGCCTCCAGGCCATCAAATTGAGAGATTTGAGATTGGGGTGCAGAAGGGAACCCTGATCCTGAGAGAGAAGATCGGGTTGGAACCCCAGAGGCAGTGGTGTTTCCACTGCTAGTTGAAGCAGAAGTGGGAACCAGGGCTGCTTCGGCCACCTGGGAGCTACCAGAAGGACCGAGGCCTTGTCCCTTAGAATCCTGAACAAGGTTCGGGCCACCAGAGGCGTGGGAGGAAACGCATACAGTAGGCCCTGGGACCAAGAAATCTGGAAGGCATCCGCTGCTAACCTCAGGGAATGCGGTTGCCTGGAACAGAACCTGGGTAGCTGCCGGTTCAGGGGACTGGCAAAGAGATCTATGGATGGAAGTCCCCATTTCAGGAAAATCTTTTGAACCACTAACGGGTGCAGCTGCCACTCGTGGGGCTGCAGAACTCTGCTTAAACTGTCTGCCAGGGAGTTCTCCTGGCCAGGAAGATAAACAGCTCTCAGAAACATTTTGTGCCTGAGCACAAAGGAACAAAGGGCCTGTGCTTCCAGACACAGGGGCTTGGACCCAGTGCCTCCCTGTTTGTTCACACAGAACATGGCCACCTGATTGTCTGTCTGAACTAGAACAGACTGGTGAGACAAAGTGTGAGAAAAAGCCTTGAGGGCTAACCAAGTAGCCCAAAGTTCTAGTAGGTTGATCTGTTGCGTGGCTTCCCATGGAGACCATAGGCCAGCGATGGCGAACCTATGGCACGCGTGCCAGCTGTGGCACGCGAAGGCCTTGCAGCTGGCACGCGGGAAGGTCCGCAAAAAAGAAAAAGCTGGCTCTGACTGCTGCCGCGGACGCGGCAAGGGCAGAATGCAGTGTCCCGCGGGGCCCCCTCCGCCCGCTAAGCCCCTCTGCAAGGGCTTTCAGATTCGCGAGGGAGAGCGTCTCCCTCGCGTCTCTGTTAAGCCCGCAGGGGCTAATGGGAAATTTCAATTTCCCATTAGCCCCTGCGGGCTTAACAGAGACGCGAGGGAGACGCTCTCCCTCGCGAATCTGAAAGCCCTTGCAGAGGGGCTTAGCGGGCGGAGGGGGCCCCGCGGGACACTGCATTCTGCCCTTGCCGCGTCCGCGGCAGCAGTCAGAGCCAGCTTTTTTTTTTAAAAAATTTGCCAGGGGGGGGGGGGTAGGACTGCTAATGGGCGAGGGGGGGGTTAGGACTGCTAATGGGCGGGGGGGGGGATAGGACTGCTAATGGGGTAGGGGGGGTGGGTTAGGACTGCTCATGGGCGGGGGGGGGGGCGGGCGGGCGGCGGGGGGCGGGGGGGGGGTAGGACTGCTAATGGGCTGTGGGCTGGTGGGGGGTGTCGGGAAATGGGGTGATGGGGGTTAGGACTGCTAATGGGCTGGGGGGGGGTTAGGACTGCTAATGGGCGGGCGGGGCGGGGGGGGGGTAGGACTGCTAATGGGCTGTGGGCTGATGGGGGCTGTCTGGAAATGGGGTGATGGGGGGTTAGGACTGGTAATGGGCTATGGGGGGGGGGGTTAGGACTGCTAATGGGCTATGGGGGGGGTTAGGACTGCTAATGGGCTAGGGGGGGTTAGGACTGCTAAAGGGCTAGGGGGGTTAGGACTGCTAATGGGCTATGGGGGGGTTAGGACTGCTAATGGGCAATGGGGGGGGTTACGACTGCTAATGGGCTATGGGGGGGTTAGGACTGCTAAAGGGCTAGGGGGGGTTAGGACTGCTAATGGGCTGTGGGCTGATGGGGGCTGTCTGGAAATGGGGTGATGAGGGGTTAGGACTGGTAATGGGCTATGGTGGGGTTAGGACTGGTAATGGGCTATGGGGGGTTAGGACTGGTAATGGGCTTTGGGCTGATGGGGGCTGTCTGGAAATGGGGTGATGGGGGTTAGGACTGGTAATGGGTTATAGGGGGGGCTTAAACTGAAAATGGGGTGATGGTGGTTTAGGACTGGAAGTGGGTTGATGGGGGGGGGGCTAGGACTGGTAATGGGCTATGGGGGGTTAGGACTGGTAATGGGCTTTGGGCTGATGGGGGCTGTCTGGAAATGGGGTGATGGGGGTTAGGACTGGTAATGGGTTATAGGGGGGGCTTAAACTGAAAATGGGGTGATGGTGGTTTAGGACTGGAAATGGGCTGATGGGGGGCTAGGACTGGAAATGGGCTGATGCAGGGACTAGAAGGGAATGGATGCTGGGTGAGGTTGGAACTAGAAGGGAGCTGATGTTGGGGGAGGATTAGAATGGGATGGGACTGGGAGAGTAAAATGGAGAGGGGAAAAATATTTTGTGTGGGAGGGATAAAAAATCTACAATTGGCCGGGTATTGGGAGAGTAAGTGGGGATTGAGGATGGAGGGGTAAAATTTGAGTGGATGAAATAGGAATGAGGAAAGAGCAAAAGGAGAAAGATTAGTATGTTAAAGCGGATGTAGAGAGAGAGAATGGAAAAAAAAACTAGAAGAGAGAAGAAAGGACAAATGGACGGACAGCAGATGATGGAGAGTTAGCAGAAAACATGAAGAAACCAGAAGAAAGTGGCTGGAGCAATTGCAACTGTGTAACTGAGCTGAGGTATTCTGTTTATGTAATTCCTTTTTGACATTGCCACTTGTTCTCTTTCCCCAGTAGGTCATGTATTGTTATTCTCTGAAATGTATTGGTTTAATATTTGCAGTGTTGCCTTTTGATAGGTATGGTATGGTGCTTTGTGAGTCCTGGTAGTGCTGTTAGGATACGGCGGGTTTGCTATTGGTTCTAAATGGGCAGTGTTTGTAGTAGTTCCTAATGTGCCTGGCGGTTGGCACTGGATTATAGTAATGTAGAAATCTTTTAGTCTGTCTTTATCCATACACTCATTAAGAGACATGTTTACTAAAAGTTAGTGTATGTTAGCATTATGCAAATATTTATGCAAATTGACGTGCTGGCACTTTGAGGAAATTCTTTGGTTTTGTGCGGCAGTTTGGGCACTCGGGCTCAAAAAGGTTAGCCATCACTGCCATAGGCCCTAAGTGCAGCTCTCCTGACAGTGTGCACCCCAGCCCTGCAAGGAGGCATCTGTCGTCAACACCACTGTGGGGAGAGGCACCTGAAAAGGCACCCCCTGGAGCAAGTTGGGGGGATGTAGCCACCACTGAAGAGAATTCAGGAATGGTCTTGACACCCTGACTTTGTCTACTAGGCTCCCTGTGGCTTGCTTCCACTGAGTTCTGAGGCACCACTGTGCAGGCCTCATGTGGAGGCGGGCATTGGGGGGTCACATGTACAGTCAATGCCATGTGCCCTAGGAGCTGTAGACAGAGCTTGGCGAAACCTTTGGCATGCTGAGAAACCGGGATGCCAACTCCATGAGCCTTTGAGCTCTGTCCTCTGGCAAGTAAGCCCTTGCTTGCAGAGAGTCCAGTCGCGCTCCTATGAACTCTAGGTTCTGGGAGGGGAGCAAAGTGGACTTTCCGAAGTTTATGACAAAGCCTAGGTCTTGAAGGAGTGATACAGTTCGGAAAGTGGCCTGTCTGGCCTCCTGGTAAGTCTGACCCCTGATGAGCCAGTCGTCCAGATAGGGGAAGATAAAAACACCTTGAGTCCTCAAGTAGGCCGCCACCACAGCAAGGCACTTTGTAAAGACTCTTGGGGTGGAAGTTAGGCCAAAAGGCAGTACTCTGTACTGGTAATGGTTTCCTCCCACCATGAACCTGAGGTATTTTGTGGTCTGGATGAATGAGGATGTGGGTGTACGCATCCTTTAAATCTAAGGAGCATAGCCAATCTCCCTGCTGGAGGTAGGGCAGAAGTGTTCCAAGAGTAAGCATCTTGAACTTTTTTCTCCAAGAACTTGTTGAGGTTCCTGAGGTCTAGAATAGGCCTTAGGCCCCCAGTTCTCTTTGGCACTAGAAAATACCTGGAGTAGAAACCGTGCCCCTGTAGGCGAGGAGGTACAGGCTCCACCGCCTTGTCCAGAAGCAGACCTTGAAGTTCTTGAAGTAGGAGGTCTGTGTACAGGAGAGGCCTTAGAGACTCTTCTGGGAAGTAGGCAGGGGATAACTGCTGGAAATGGAGCATGTAGCCCTTGTGGACTATGCTTAATACGCAAGCATCCCCTGTAATGGGTGGCCACCTGTGGGCAAACAGGGTTAGATGACCTCCTGTGCAGGAATGGGGTAGCAGAGATGGAAAGGCTATGCTGTGGGAGTCAAAAACCCCCTCCCTGCTGGGTAGGAGCAGGAGCCGGAGGCTTGGGGGTCTTCTGCCTACGGGGCCCATGTCCCTGCCCCTTGGCCTGCTGCCCCTGCTGGGGAGCTGGGGAGGCCTGGTACTGAGGGAAAGGTTTGTAGGCAGCTGCCTTTCTCGGGTAAAAGGGCTTTTTACCCGAGCCCTTCTTTTTGTGAGAAGGGGCAGAAGTATTTCTGGACAGCCTTGTCCTAGTAAGGTGCTCGGTTTCGAGCTCAGCCGCCTTCTCGGCCATGGGCTTGCCAAAAAGGTTTTCACCTTGGCAAGGGACATCGACCAACTTGTCCTGCACCCAGGGCTCGAGGTCCGATGACTGCAGCCATGCCTGGCATCGGGCTCCGATGCCGGCTGCCGCCACACGAGCCGAAGCCTCGAAGCCATCATAGGCTGCTCGGGATATGAACTTTGAGCAGTCCTGGATTCCTGCGGACAAAGTCTGGAACCTCTGCAAAGGTTCCCCGGAGAGACCAGCAGAGAACCTGGCAATCTCTTTCGCCAGGTCTCGTAAGTACATGCCCATGTACAGCTGGTAGGACTGGACACGGCAAGCAAGCATCGAGCCCTGGAAGCACTTTCTGCCGAAAGCATCCAGGTTCCGGGCCTCCCTGCTGGGAGGCACCGCAGAGTGCATCTTCTGGCTCTTCAGACGATGCATGGCCGATTCCACCACCATGGAATGGTGCGGCAGCTGCGTCTTCTGGAATCCAGGGCTCTTACGGAGTCGATAGATGGAATCGACCCGCTTGCTCAAGACCGGCGCCGAGGCCGGTGCCTCCCACATCCGGAAGAGGAGCTGTTCAGGCATCGGAGGAACTGGCACAGTAAAGGCCTCCTTCGGAGGAGAGTCATACTGGAGGGCCTCGAGCTCCTCGGCTCAAGGCTCCTCCTCGGGGCCCACGGGAATCGCCAATGCCTTGGCCAGGTCCCTAACGAACTCCGAGAACCGGGTGTCCTCCGGGGGGACCTACTCCGGGGCTCGGACTGCGGTAAGTTCAAAGGGACACACCGAGTCCGGAAGGTGTCAGGGGACTCCTCGTCCTCCGTCTCCCACGCTGACTCATCCGAAGAGTCGTCGAGGGGCTCCAACCGCGTGGGTCTAGGTGGCACCCGCCCCAACGCCAAAGGCACTGGCGTCGACGCCCTCGGTTCTGAGCGGGAGGTCGAGGGTGACCGTGACCGAGGACGACTTCGAGCCTTCATAGTCTCGAGTATCGGCTCGGTCTCCGGGGTCGACTTCGATGTCAATGTCCCGGTGGTCGGGGCAGATGCACCAGCGAGGCTGGCCATCAGTACCCGCTGCTGATCCATGAAGGCAGACAGTCTGCACTCCAAGGCTGTCAGCCTGAGTCCAAGCTCAGGAGACTCAGCAGCCACCGACTCGGGCCCCGGCGGCGCCCGGCCCGACGTCGGCTCCCTCAGAGGGGAGTCCATGAGGACTACAGGACTTACGTGTCCGACGGTCTCCGGCTCCACACAAGGCATCTTGGACGGCTTCTCCTGTTCCAAGGGCCCGGGATGGCGGTCGGGGGTCTTAGACCTGGCCCTCGAGGAACCAGGGACCTCTTCCAACACCGCCCTCATGAGCCGTTTCTTCCTCTTGCGTTCCCGATTGGGGAACCTCCTGTCCGAGGAACCCCGGCAATGCTCGGGATCAGACTCCCGAGACGTTGAGGCCTCAGACGAAGTCCGGGCCTGGCCAGAGGCAGAATCTGAGAAAATCCTCTCTTTCTGGTGCTGATGGCTTCGAAGTGCCTTGGTGGACATTTTGCCACACGGGCCACAGATTTTTGGATCATGATCTGGGCCGAGGCACCGAAGGCAGCAGGCGTGTGTGTTGGTGAGAGACATTAGTTTCTTGCACCAATCACACTTCTTGAAACCACTGGAAGCCATCGGGGAAAAAAGGGCCCCCGCGAGGTCAAAGGACCGGCTATCCAGGGAAAAACAGAAAAAAGGCGCGAACGCCAGCCACGAAGGGCAAAAACCGAAAAATAGAAAACGGGCTCGATACCGGTGTACCGAACCCAGTGGGAAGGGGAACCGGCGTCGAACCGGAGAAAAAAGACGAAGTAATCGCTGAAAAAAAACATCAACTTTTCCGGGTGACACGGACAGACGTCCGATGGGCTCCATGGAAAAAGAAAGACTGAGCAAGATGGCACCTTTAGGCAGAAAGGGGACTGCGCATGCGTGCAGTATTCCCAAAGGCTTTCTTAGAAAGCTGGGGAAATGCTCCGCACGGGGGCTCCATCGGCGTCGATGTCACCCATAAGTGAGGACCGACTTCCTCCTTGGTCCTGGAGAATACAATAGTTTATTGCAGTACACCAGGGGCATCAGAGCAATTCACACTATAAAATATAACATATGTGAAGGGTGGTATATCAAGTTCAATAAACATACATAAAAATAAATAAAAAACAACAATAAAATATAAAAACCCCAGAAAGACAGATAAGTAGTTTGCTGATCCCTACCAGTTCCCGACCCATCCCAGCAGTCCTTCCATCAAACGGGTGGGTGGTAGAACAACAAGTATAGTCTCACTTTTAGATCAAAGCGTTCTGGCAGGTACAAAAGGAGCAAGCATCTGAGCAAGATAATCCAGTGGCACAGACTGCAAAATCTGTCCTGCTATAATTCCCCTGAACAAAATTATTTACTTACAGCAGTTATTAAAAAAACAACATACCTTGTTTAATTTAACTGCAACAAACTATCCACATGCAGTTGTGCCTTTGGATATGCTCGTGGTTTAATTAACGCCTATAAATGAGCTCTAAAAATGCAGCACAATCCATTTTTTTTTTTAATGACGCAGTGTGCATTACTCTGTGGTATGCTGCAAACGGATTTCTGTATTGAAACTACAGTAATGCTTAAACCATCTGACATTCTTACTGCAGGGTATTCATTTCCCAAGGATGCCCTTTTCAGGACAGGCCCTAGATATGTTCGGGAGTGTTTCTCGCACATGACCCGCTCTCACAGGAGTCCTACTCCCTCACTGCAGTAAACAAGAGGGAACCAATGGGAGCTGGTAGAGGAAGGAGTTGCTGTGGGGCTTGCAGGATGTGATTCACATCAGAGACAGCTTTTCTACTTGCTGCCTCTAGTGTTCTTCCTTTGCTCCACCTGTTGATTCCTCTTAGGCTTAGAGATCACAAACTCCTCCAGGTGTTGCAAAATTAAAACAAAAAAACCTCCACAGTTCTCAGCCCCTTGCAACCTGTCCTCCTAACACACACATATCACATTAGAAAAGCAGCCCCAGTGCGACACACAACACAGTTGGTGATAAAATCTGGGATTTCTTTCCTAACCTAGAGCTTTGCCTACTCAGTGAGATGCACCTCCCTCCCCGAAGCAGCCTTGGTAGTGCACTTAAGAGGGAGAGACATAAGACAACCCAGAGACCAGGGTTTGATTCCCACTAGCACTCTTTGTGGCCTTGGGCAAGTCACTTAACCCTCCATTGCCTCAGAAAAAAAAAAGTTATCAATGTCCCTGTTTAATGAACATTATCAAGTTTAAGTTTCAATGTGAACCGCTTTGATTGAAATGATAAAGCGGTATATAAAACCTGTTAAATAAATAAACCCAGCAGCAGGGGATTCCTTGGGCCTTTTCCAGCCCAAGTATTTTCTCCCAGGCACCTCTCATATTAAAACAAAAAGAAAAAGAAAGCCCGGCCCCCTCCCCCATGCCCACTGAAGGTATTCCTGAGGCAGAAGAGTTTCTAATAGCTTCCTTAGCATGCAGTAGAGTGGCAGAGGTGCATGAGTGTGTAGAAAGGGTTTCGTCCCGTGGTGTAGGTGAAAACTAGCAAGACCCAACCACTGGACTAATGTCTTAAATGCTGTGAAGAGGCTGCAAAAATTGGAAAATAGTTTTATTTTAATTCTGGTCTGATTTATGGTTTGACAGAGTGGATGGTGGGCTGGAGTTGGGAGTGGGAGAGAAAGGAGTTGCACCCATAACTGATATGCTGCACTCTGACAACACCATTAGAACAGACCAGAATAATCTACCATTAATTTGTGTACAAAAAAAAAATGGATTCATAGAAAGCATCAACAGGGAACATGCGTATCTCCTACTATTTGCCTACTCATGCCAGCAGCCACTGCTGGTTTTCCCATTATTTCCCCTGTAAATACTAGGAATAGCGGGAGGGGAGATAGTGCTTTTGGAGAGGGGCAAGAGAGAGGGAAAATGTGGGGGCTTGATGAGAGAGGGAAGGGAGTGCTTTGAAATGGGAGAAGGAAAGGAAGAGAGAGCGTGTGTGCTTGGGAGGCAGGGGGGAGAGATGGGAAAGAGAAAAGGGAAAGAAGAGAGAGTACTTAGATCAGATTGTGGAAGAGGACTGCATGCCTGGGCTACGTCATATGTCAAATGTATTGTGGGTGTCTGCTAGAGAATAGCAGCAGCAACAGAACTGCAATGCATGGGGCAAGAACTGACCAACAGGAAACCAACATGTAGGTTAGTGCCTTTTTTTGTTAAATTTGAAACTGGTATAGCCATAAGCTGATCCTAAGTGAGAGTCAGGGCCCCAGAGTCGGTTCAAGGTGTTGGCATGCTAGGCAAACCTTAAGCCTTACACTCTCCCTGGCTGTCAAAATCTATTGTTTAGCTTTGAATGCCCTGCTCTCTGCTGTACCCCAAGAAGCTGCCACCCTAAGCAACTGCCTAGTTTGCATGATGATTGTGCTGGCCCGGGTGAGGAGTATCTGAATGCATGGTGGCCTGTAGGGAATATAGGGCTATGACCAAGCTAATGATAGAGTTGAAGACTCACACTGATAGGACAATGGGCATACTATTGGCCAGATGTACTATGGCGTTTACGGGAAATAGTTTAATACATCGGCAAGATAGCACCAAGCACATGGGAACTTAGCTGTCTGAGTTTTGTTTGTGGGGGTTTTGAGGTTGATGGAGTCACCTGTAAGGGTACTGGTAGTGGGGTGGTGTAGTGGAATATGGATTGTCTATGAGATTTGCAGCTTTATATTCTTGATGCCGTTAGTCTGAAATTTAAATATTTTGTCAGTTCAAATTCAAGAAAATCTAAAAGGGAATATCTTGGTTTAAATTTTCTTTTGTGGCTTCACCATTGCTGATTTTCTGGCTTTTCCAGCTCTGTCAAGATCCAGCCCAGCCCAGCCCAGCCTGGGCACATGATCTTGAATTCACAGCTACCATGATTTTTTTTCCTCATTTTATAATCTTCCTTCTTCATTATTAACCTGATCATAACACTGATTAAATAAATCCAGTAAGCTAATAGATTTCCAAATGAGGTCCCACAATTAGTTTCTGCACATGGTCTCTCGCATGCCCCTCAGGCAGCCCATGCGTGCCTTTATAAAATGGGTTCCCAGGTCCAGCCTCAAAAGAACATATATACTGATGGCGCACATTACACTTGCTCCAAAGGCAGCGGAAATTTGTGCATGTAATCTATGCACATACATGCACATTTTATAAAATATGCTTGAGCATCGCAACTCCATCTCTGCTCCGCCAAACTATGCCCCCAGGAATGGCTATACACAGCTTGCATAAAAGTAGGTGCACCCTTTCTATGTGCATAATTTTTATGCACATATGCAGTAGCACATTTATACAAAAGCCCTTCTTTCTGCATGTAAACAAACTTTACACGCAGAAACATTTTTATAAATTTACAATGAAACGTAGGCAGAAATATAGCACCTATTACATGATACTGTCTATACTCTTAGGGGCATGTTTACTAAAGGATTTAATGCACATTAAATAGTCAGAGTCCTTTTTCTCTGGGCTCAGTTGCACTTAACGCATGTTAAGTTCATTAATGCACATTAACCTTTAGTAAACATGCCTGTAAGGCAATCCTGTGGGTAAAAAATAGGTGCAACAGGGGCAGGATATGCACCTATTCTTTCTGGCACATACATACACACAATCATAGCTGCCTTGGAGCAAGTATGTACAGTAGTGGCCAAAAAATTAAGGCAGGTATCTTTTTCTACAATTTATTGTTAAATAATGAACTGTGGAGATGTCACACATGCTTACTTATTTAATCAGCATGGCGATTAGTCACACCATGTGTCTGGCGTCCATTTTAGTTTACTTGCACTCTGTAGTAGGTTTCTTGGATGAAGTTTTGAATTTTTACAACTAGGGAAAGATTGAAAGTTACATGTAAAATATACAATCAAGATGGGTAGAAAGTGTGATATTAATGACTTTGTAAAGGGACAAGTTGTCACACTCCATGCTGAAGGATATTCGCAATATGCTATTGCAAAACATTTGCATATATCAAGTGTGCAGTTCAGAATGTTCTGAAATCAGGTGGCCGTACACATCGTTTGAAATGTGTGTGCAGACGGATAACTACTGGATGAGCTGACCGATTCCTCAAAAGCATTATTACATCTAGTCCACATACTTCATCTCAACGTGTGGCTCAGTTAGCTAATGATCAAGAAATAAAGATAAGTGCCAGATCTGTCAGACGACGGCTTGTGGATGAATTCAAACTCGTGGCCAGAAGACCTGCCAAGAAGCCTATGATGACCAGGAAACAAATTGCTGCCCGCATACAGTTTTGTAGCAAAATGAAAGACAAATCTGCTGAATGGTGGGAGAGGGTAATGTTCACAGATGAAAGTACATTTCAACAAGTACGTGGGAGTGGTTACAACTACGTCCGTTGACCAGCAGGCAAGAGACTAAATCCGAAGTACACGATCAAGACTGTTAAACACCCACCATCGGTCATGGTATGGGGTGGTATCTCGGCAAATGGACGATGTGGCCTGCACATTTTTGAGAAAGGTGAAAGAGTAAATGCTGCAAAATACATATCCGTGCTGAATAGTAAAGTTAAAATACACATGTATGTTTCTGGCACAACTATATTTCAGCAGGACTCGGCACCGTGCCACACTGCAAAAACAGTCAAAAAATGGTTCATGGACAACAAGATAGAACTGCTATCAAGTTGGCCATCAAACTCTCCGGATCTCAATGTAATTGAAAACTGTTGGAATCTTATGAAGAAAAAGGTGGCAGCACACCGTCCAACTTTAGAAGCAGATTTAAAGGACATACTCAAGCATGTATGGGTCAACAAAATCACTCCGGCATCCTGTAAAACGCTAGTTAACAGTGCCTACAAGAAACCAGGCTGTGCTGAAAAATCATGGACACCCTATCAAATAATGACACATATATTGTTTCCTGAATAAAGCTTTGAAAATGACATATATATCTTTGGTTCATAAAGTTTTTGACCATGAAAGTGACAATAACACGTACTTTTCTAATAAAATTTGGATATTTTGGACTCTGCCTTAATTTTTTGGCCATTACTGTATGTATAATATAGGTATAACATGCAATTACTGTATGTGCTGCTAGGCACCCTGTTATAAAATTATCTTCCATATTATTTCTTTTGATATTAAAACAAAATTATTTTTCTATAATTATACCTTGTTACTTCTTTTCTGCCAATAAAACAAAAAAACAAAACCATAATCCTGGGTGAATTTCTGCTTTTGTTATGACCAAGAATTGTAGCACCAATGTAGACATTGTACTCCTTTAGCAAAGTTGCTGGTTTGCAGATTAATATTTAATATATTAGCTGAACTCACAATCATCAAGCCAGCTAACTAGGATCTCTTCCCAGAACTGTCTGAAACATGCAGCTGGAGAGAGTTAAGTGTAGCAGAGACGTAGACTAGTATAGTAAAGTTTGTTCTTGGCTTGCATTCCAGTTGTCAAACTGCATACTCCTTAAATTCCCGAACTGAAATGGGAAGGGATCATACAATGTTCACACAGCATTTTAATTACCCCGAGAATGGCTATATTTTGAAAGAGGCATGACAGTTTTTGCAAGGTAAAATTATGATTTGTATTAAACTTAGGAAATCATGCACCTGGTTAGACTAGCTTATCCTTTAGTTTCAATGAGCACAAGAATGCCCTGCAAAATGATCTGGACACATGCAATGAATAGTATGGCTGAAAAGTAGTGACCTCCGTATTTTCCCCTCTACTTGGGAGCAGCAAAACAGGAATGGTGCATAAACATTCTTTGCATATAAAAGCTGTTTTACATGCAGAAAGGCGCTTTTATAAAATTGTGCTGCCATGTACACAGTAGGCGCATGCAAAGATGGGGCTTACTTTTACATGATCTGCATAAAGGTATTCCTAGGAATGTAGTTTTGGTAGAATGGTGGCAGAATTGCAATGTATACTTTTTTTTTTTTAATAAAAGAGGGGTAAATGCATGGAGTGCATGCACACATTTACAGCATTTTTGGTGCAACTGTAAATTTGCACATGGGAACTTAGGGCCTGTTTAATAAAATGTAATACATTTTTGCACTTAACACATATTAAGTGCAAAATTTAATGTTTGATAAGTGCAAAGTCTATGCGGTAACTGTTGGGCCCGTGCCTGGCATCTGCCTTGTTTGGCTTAATCAGTTAACATCATTCCACCAAGACCTGGCTTAAGTTCACAAAGGAGGGGTTCAGTGCAGTTGCCCCTCTCCCAGACAATGCCTTCCATCACCTATGAGTGGTTCTCGGTGATCCCTGCTCATGGTTTGTCCATGTTAAGGCACATGCATTTTCCCTGGCCAATCACGGCCTGCCAGAACAATAGCCTCATATGTAGGCACATCATGCGCACTCCTTCACAGCTGGGGATGGGACAGACAGGCATAAGTTATTGAGAAAACCTGTATAATCTCAATGCACTATCACCATTGTCCCTTTGCAATGGCCAGCCCTCAAATCCAGATATATGTGACCATATTCCTAATATTTGGATTTCTTATATGCAATTAAAATGCCGTATATCAGTGATCAGTTGAGATATCAGGATTTCCCTCACCTAACTGCCCCGCTGGTGTAGCTGATATTTGGATTTCTGGCATACTAATGAAAACCGGTTATTAGGTACTTACATGGGCAGAGGCTAGCCCATTAGTGTACATGTATCTGGATATTTTTAAAAGGCTGGGTGGATAGTCCATCTGTTTTCTGCTATGTCCCTTGGGAACATGCCATGGTCCAGGAAGGGCAATTTCATGGCTGCTGAGATGGAGATGGCTATTGGCCTCGTCATGAGGGACCATGCCACCCCCTTTGAGTCTGAGGATGCTCACATAAAGCAGCGTGTCTAGCAAAAGATTGCCAGGCAAGTAAATGCTGTTCACCAGCACAGCCATGAGGTAGAGGAGCTGAAGAAGAAATAGTGGTCCTCAAGCTTCTGTTCAAGGAGAAGCAAATGGGCTATAGCCATCTTCCAAATGAATAGCGCAGGGCCCTGAGCACCTTGGAAACACAGCTGCTTCACTTTATAAAGGAAGGGACCATCTTTGGGTGTCAGGGCATGATAACAGTGCCACCAACTGAAGAGGGCAAGTACTAACCTATCGTTGCACATGCCAGGGACAGAACACACCTGGGTACCTTGAAGGTGACATGCATTCTGCTGATGGTCCCTGTGACACTTTTGTGGGGAAATGGTGCTCTCCCCCCAAACATGTGCCCCCAGCCTCCTCTTGCTCCAGATACGCACAGGAGTAGGAATACGGCCTTATGGCAATTATGCATTGTCTGTGCAGTAGGTAATCATGATACATTTGACCTCCCAATCCCTGCCCATCCCCTAGCCATGTTTCCTCATCAGTCAGGACATTGGAGCGCCATCTGAACAATGCTGTGTTCAAAGAAACCACAGCTGACTACTTGGGAATTAACAACATCTCATTATTGCGGTCTGTGGGCGGATACAGCAATGGCATAGACATAGGATATATGGTGAGATGAAATGCTGCTTCACGCTCCCCTTCCACTCCTATACCTACAAGAGAGCAGAGGAACAGATTATCAGTTAGGGGGCTGTTGTGAATAGGGCACTGGACATGGTGTTAGGGGTCCATGGGGTTTTGGTGAGAGTTTGGGCTGTGTACCATGGCACCTGTGACATGTCTGAACACATGCCTGGAGGGAAGGGGAGTAATACACAATGCATCCACACTACTCTCCCCATAGGTGCCTGCCATGTGCTGAGGCCAGGCCTGTGTGCAGCATGCCTTCTTTCAGTGAAGTGCTCTAACTAAGCAGTATGCAGATTACTAGCGCGGCAGGCATATATACCCTGTGCACCATTAACCCATTGACCACAGGGAACCACTGATCGCCTGCATGCATTGTGGAGGCAAGTGCTGATCCAGGACCAGACCTTTTGATATGCACAATGACTGTTCACATGGGTGATGCACTGGGGGTGGACTACATGTGGATGCAAAGGTCTAATGATAGCAATCTGGATATGCCCGTTTGCTCTTAAGCACTTTGGTGCTCATACTGCTTCCACACAACCTGTCTTTGTACACTGTCTGGGCACTGCTTGCATCATTTTGTTGCTTGTTCTTTTCCTACAGGTCAACCACAGAGAAGGACCTCAGGGCAGCCAGTGGTGAGCAGACTCACAGCAACAAAGGGGAAGGGCCCCTCAGAGTCATAACAGCAGATCCATAGGAGGAGAACCATCAGAGGGGTCACAGAGGCTATCTGAACCCCAAGGGCAGCCACAGCAGCCTGAGCCTCATAGATGGCAGATACCATCAGGATGTAGCGGATGGCTCTGGGGAGGAGGAGGAACAGCAGCTGGAGGAGGAGAGAAAGATGATCCTTGCCTGCCACATCACTGGAGACATGGAGTCACTGCAGGATCACCTCAGATAGATATCAGACCCAGATGCAATTGTTGGCAATGGGCAGTGTTTCAGCACAGGCTAAGTCCTTAAGAGTTGGTGATGGACAGCGCTTTAGTATGAGCTAAGTGAAAAAAATCTTTAGAATTTATGATGCACTTTTTTGTTAAAATTAAAAACAATTAAAAATTAAAAGGGAGCTGCTACAGCGAGGGGGTAAGTAGTTATTTCTACCCCCTTTTGTTTGAAGCTCCAACATTTTAATTTTTAAATCTATTGAGACTATTTGGTGGCTGTTTTGGACAGGGACTTTTTTTGTAATTTTGCGTGGTGATGTTATGCAATATGCAGCAAGTGGTGAGAATGTTGTATACTCTTTCAGGACTGTACAGCAGTTCCCTCTGTTCTTCTCCAGACACCTGAACCCGGTCTTGAGGACTTCAAAGGTGTGCTCTATCATGGACCTGGTTCTAGGGCGTGCTCTGTTGTACCTCTCTTCCTGAGGTGTCTGTGGCTGCTACACTGATGTCATGAGCTAGGTCAGCTGTGGGAGTGAGGAAACAACAGGCCATATTACAATGACATTAGGAGGTGACACACAACAGTGCAATCATCCTGGTGGGTTTTCCTGGATGGCATGGGCAGTGCATACATATGATATTATAGACCATGGGCAGTGCATCTAGACACCTGTCTCTATGATGATGCACATGTGTTGTGCTGGTGCCCGTCCATGCACATCACAAGGGTCCATAGTAGAGGGGTGGGGAGTAGCTGTTAACAACCCCTGGTCTGCTAGGGATGTGAGGCATTGGAGAACTCCTTCCACGGCACTTCTCTATGGGGGTCCCCACATATCAGAGTGCAGTCATATGTTAGCATGTTATGTTTAGCTTACCTAGCAATTAGGCATCTCCCAGTTGTTCAGTGGCAACAGCTTGTCCAAGAGCATATTATGATAGGACATATGCGTCATTGCAGGATCCCAGGTAATGCACAGAAATATTGGCGATGAACATTTGGGCATTGCAAACCACTTGTATGGTCATGGAGTGGTAATTGCACTAATTTTGTATGCCCTCTCATCCTGACTAGGTGCTCTCAGTACCACGTGTGTTCAATATAGGGCTCTCAAGGACAAAGGGAAACCCAGTAATGGCACGGAAATCCTGCATGGTCATTTGCCACTTGTTCTAGCTTTGGGGGAAGGTGGTGAAGTCCCACAAAAGGGCTCTTAGGAAGGTCTCAATGCAGTGGGATGTGGTGGACTGGGTGATGCCAGTGTTTGCCCCAATAATGTTTTGGAAACTACCAGTGGTTAGAAGGTCAGGACTGTTGTGACTTTTACTGCCACTGGCAGAGCATGGCTTCTCTACGTTACTGTCTCTAGGTCAGTTATCAGCAAAAAGAGGTCAACAACTGTGGTCCTCTTCAGGCTGTAGCTCTGAAAAACTTCCTCCTCTGTGAGCTGGAGGAAACTGACCCTGGGCTTATAGACACTTGGGGCCTGGTACAGGCTGCCTCCCATGCTGGCTAACTGGCTGCAGCTGTTGCTGGGCCTGACGCTGTCTCCTCTGCCTTCTCCTCTGGACCTGGACCAGAGCACAGCACAAAACAGACCGTGTCCAAATCCCCCCCAACTTCAGATTCCATCCTGCTGCAGTGGTCGCCAACCAAGCGCTGCCCCCCCCGAGCACCTCAGGCATCGCCGATAGGCTGGTTCCCCTGCACCTCTCTGGCCAGTCAAGCAAAGTCACTGCAGGTCCCCGGGACAAAAAGGCAACCCCTCCTGCCAAAATCAGAGCAGCTCAGCCGTGACTGTGTGTGGCTGAGCTGTTCCGGTTCTGGCAGGAAGGTACACCACGAGCTGGGTGGTTACCAGAACCAGAGCAGTTCAGCCAGACACAATCACAGCTAAGCTGCTCCAGTTTTGGCAGAAGGGTTTGCCACTTTGTCCCGGGGACCCACAATAACTTTGCTTGACTGACCAGAGAGGAACAGGGGAACCAACCGATCAGCGATGCCTGAGGTGCTCAGGGAATGTAGCGCTTGGTCGGCGACCACTGTGGCGGGATAGAATCTGGAGCTGGGGGGCATTTGGACACGGTCGGTTTTGTGCTGTGCTCTGTTTTCGTGCATTCGGAGACACATCGGTTGGATTTCCCTTGCAGGTCACGCTAGTGCATATAGGAGGAAGAAAGAAAAGGGGGGGGGGCCTGTGCGAGTCCTGGCTGGATGCTGGCAGGGCAGTTGGGGTTGTTGCCGTCTCTCTGTGTGGGTTGCTTTGCTTTTGGTTTGCTTTGGTTTGTTTTAATTTGCACACGGCGCTCACTGCGGAGGGACTTTATGATTGCTCTGTATTTTGTAACTTAACACACAAATCTGCATTCTACTCAAACTCCACTCTTGTGCATGCTTGCACTGAAACTATGCATGATCTGACTTATGCGTGTGCCTACAGACTGCCTAAAGTATGCATATAAGTCCTCAGAATAGATGACTTATGTGCATTAATGGCACATAGCTTTAAGCAGCTCCTTATAAAATTAGCCCCATGATGTATAGATAGATGCATCAGTGGTGTGATGATTTAACTCCTCAAAATGAACTGTGACCTTACTGCTCTATGTTCTGGTCCTATAAAAAGAAATGTATTTTCTGGTTATGCATGTCAAAGTTTTGATAATTATTCCTTGCATAATACACTAGTCTTGAAACCATTTAAAACAGATTGGTCATGGAGAATAAAGGCCAATAGGTTTTGGTAAATCTGTATTCCACTGCACTATCTGCTAATGCTGCAATTCACTGTAGTTTTCCATCTAGTAGCAGTAAATATTCATGGCATACATATCCTCACACTTTCCATTGGTCGATAATTACTATGAACTGCTATACATTATCAAGGTTCCTCTGTTTCCTAGTTCCTAATACAAAAATGAGTAAAATGTCCCCAAAGTTCTAATATTCAAATACTCTCATTATCTGAAAAATACATGAGATTGGATTTCTCTGCTATAAAGACGAAATTAGACCTTACCTGCTAATTGTCTTTCCTTGAGTTCTCTCCGGGCCAGTCCAGGTACTGATGGGTGGTGAATCCCTTCTAGCAGCTGAGGACTGAATTGTGAAACTTTTGCTGGCAGATGCTATAGCTCCCTCTAGTGCCTGAACGCCAGTCATCTATTGACAAAGCAGCGAACCACCAACCTAACTCGAAACCTAGTAACTCCATGGGAACAAAACACAAACTCTCAAACAAAGGAAACAAGCAAGAAGCTAAAAGAAACGCTTCTGAAGCATGTCTCCCCGAAGGGAATCCCCCCTCAAAAAACCCAATCCGAATCGTCCACGCCCCAGAGCACGGTGTCTCCGGAAGGAGAAGGAGGTGACAGTACTTTCCGTTCATGTATCAATTTTTTTATTTTTTTTTTACCCTGTTTGAACTTCGGATATAGAAATCCGAGGCCTAAAAGCCCAGGAAGTGAGAACCTACCAATATCCTCTTCCACAGCTACGAGTCGTACCTAGTACACAGACAAAAATTAGAACCAAGTGCTAAGCATCAACCGCTGTCCGACCCGAAGGACGTAACCGACGCTCGCGACCCAAAGAGGTGGGACCTGGACTGGCCCGGAGAGAACTCAAGGAAAGACAATTAGCAGGTAAGGTCTAATTTCGTCTTCCTTTTCGTCTCTCCGGGCCAGTCCAGGTACTGATGGGCAGTACCAAAGCAGTATCTAAACCGGGGAGGGTCCCACGAGCCCCGCTAGAATGGCTGAGGCCCCCACCTTAGCATCCGAACGCGCCTGGACATCCAAGCGATAATGCTTAGTGAAGGAATGCAGAGAAGACCAGGTCGCCGCCCGACAAATATCCGCAGGTGGAATCAACGCCATCTCCGCCCATGAGGTCGCTTGCGCTCTAGTCGAATGCGCCCGGAGTTCGCGCGGAGGCAGCTTTCCCGCAGCCTCATAAGCGCCCGCTATCGCTCTTTTCACCCAACGAGCGATGGAAGCCTTGGTTGCCGCGTGCCCCTTGCGAGGGCCACCATAGAGAACAAACAAACGATCCGACTTGCGAAACGGCGCCGTTCGTCGAAGATACTTCCTTATCACTCGACCCATGTCCAAGCCCCTCAAAGTGCGGCCCAAGGGAGTGTCACCCTGCGACCGAAAGGTGGGCAGTGAGACTGGCTGGTTCATATGAAAGTCCGAGACCACCTTCGGCAGAAAGGAAGGAACGGGCCGAAGAACCACTTTCTCCTCCGAAATACACAAATACGGCTCCTTACAGGACAGAGCTTGCAAATCTGAAATTCGCCGAGCGGAACACAAGGCCACGAGGTAGGCCGTCTTCCAAGACAATTCCCGCAGAACAGTGTCCGACCCAGCCGCAAAAGGCGGCCGCATCAACGCCTCGAGAACCAAATTCAAGTTCCACGGAGGAACCACAACCCGGTAGGGCGGCCGAATGGTTTTAGCCGCCCGAAGGAATCTCCGAACATCCGGGTGAGACGAGAGCGAGCAACCCTGCACGCGACCCCGAAAACAGGCAAGGGCCGCCAGATGCACCTTGAGGGTGTTGAAGGCCAGACCTCTTTCGAGACCGCCCTGCAGGAACGCCAACACCTCCGGCAACCCCTCAGCACGAGGCGAAACGCCCCTGTCAGCAGCCCAGGCCTCAAACACTCGCCAAATGCGAACATTCGCTAAGGACGTAGAGCAGCGCTGGGATTGCAACATAGTAGTGATCATGGAACTCGAGTATCCTCTGCGTCGCAACCGATGCCCTTCAACAGCCAAGCCGTAAGCAAGAATCGATCCACTTGCGGCATCAGCACCGGACCCTGGAACAACAGATTGACTCGGGAAGGCAACCGCCAAGGAGGAGCGATCAGCAACCGTACGAGATCGGCATACCAGGGTCGTCGAGGCCAGTCCGGAGCAATGAGAATCACCTTGCCCTCGTGACGCGATATCCTCCTGATGACTCTGGCCAACAACGGCCAAGGAGGAAAAATGTACAGAAGCAGGTCTGTTGGCCAGGGCTGGACCAGCCCATCCAGACCCTCCGACATGCGCTCCCTGCGCCTGCTGAAAAACCGGCTCGACTTCGCATTGTCCAGAGTCGCCATGAGGTCCATTCCGGGCTGACCCCAATGCAACGTGAGCTCGTGAAACACCGCCCAGTTGAGCTCCCATTCTCCGGGATCCAGGCGATGACGACTGAGAAAATCGGCCTGCACATTGTCCTTTCCTGCCACATGGGCGGCCGACAGGGCTTGCAGATGTAACTCCGCCCACTGAAACAGACTCTGACTCTCTTGCAATAGGGACGCACTGCCCATGCCCCCCTGCTTGTTGATGTAAGCCACCGTTACGAGATTGTCGGAAAACACGCGCACCGTCTCCCCCCGAGGAGTTCCGAGAAGTGCAAGAGGGCAAGACGAACCGCCCGCAGCTCCAAGCGATTGATGGACCAGGAGCTCTCCTCCTCCGACCAACTGCCCTGTGCTATCTGGGCAAGACAATGAGCTCCCCAACCGAAGAGGCTGGCATCTGTCGTGACCAGGACCCACTCCGGATCCTTTAGCGGAACACCCGCCTGCAGGTGGGCCGGGGACTGCCACCACCGAAGGCTGACGCGAACGTCGTCTGGGCAAGGCAGTCGTCGCGTCAGAGGATGTTGCTGAGGGGACCACCGAGAAAGAAGAGCATGCTCTAGTGGACGCATGTGAGCCCTGGCCCACGGAACCAGATCCAAGGCCGCGGCCATTAAGCCCAACAACTGAAGGTACCTCCAAGCGGACGGCGCCTGGAAGCGGAGGAAGGATTGCACCTGCGCTAACAGCTTCCGGATCTGGATCGGCGGCAGATGAACCCTTCCTCTGTTGGTATCGAAAAACGCTCCCAGGTACAGCAACCGTTGCGCGGGACGCAACTGACTCTTTGATTGGTTGATGACCCAACCCAGTCGCTCCAGAAACTGGACAACCCGAGTTGTCGCTGCCGCCGACTCCGATTGCGAACTTGCTCGGATTAGCCAATCGTCCAGATAAGGGTGCACCTGGATGCCCTCTTTGCGAAGGGCAGCCGCCACCACTACCATCACCTTCGTAAAGGTGTGCGGCGCGGTCACCAGACCGAACGGCAACGCCCGAAACTGAAAATGCCCCAAGGGCACCGCGAAACGTAGAAAACGGTGATGCTCCGCTCGGATCGGAATGTGCAGGTAAGCTTCCGTGAGATCTATGGAGGACAGCCACTCGCCAGGCTTCACCGCTCGAAGCACTGCTCTCAGGGTTTCCATCCGAAAATGAGGCACCCGTAAGCAACGGTTGACATGCTTGAGATCCAGAATGGGCCGGAACGACCCTTCTTTCTCGGGCACTACAAAGTAAATCGAGTATCGACCTAAACCGCATTGGTCGAGCGGCACCGGTTCCACTGCTCGCAGTTGCAGTAGACGCCGCAGCTTCAACTCGACCGCCTGGCGCCTTGCGCGCAGACCGCAGGGAGAGAACACGAAGGCATCCGACAGAGGAGAAGCGAATTCCATAGCATAACCCTCACGGATAATCTCCAGAACCCAGAGATCGGTAGTTATGGTGGTCCAGACGGAGAGAAACTCCTGCAAACGGCCTCCTATCGGAATCTCCGACTGGACCTGCAAACCTTCATTGCGGCTTTTTGGAGGAAGACTGCGGTGTACCGAAGAAACCTCTGCCAAATCCACGAGCCCCTCGAAAGGACTGTCCCCTGGCAGGAAAACGACCCTCTGATAAGGGGTAAACCGAGATCCGCGAAACTTACGAACGTCCCTGCTGTGACCCCTCTGCATGGGACCTGACCTAGGCGCTCTAGGCCGATCTTCCGGCAGGCGACCCCCTTTGGAGTCACCCAAATCCTTAACAATTTTCTCTAGCGCCTCCCCAAACAGTAGCTTCTCTTTGTACGGAAGCTTACTGAGGCGTGATTTGGAGGACGTGTCCGCCGCCCAGTTCCGCAGCCAAAGAAAACACCGAGCCGCAATGACCGACGCCATAGATTTAGCCGAAATTCTGATCAGATCATAGAAGGCATCCGCCAGGTACGCCGCCGCAGACTCCAGCTTAGCTCCCTCCGGAGCGACAGACTCCAGCTTGAGATCTGACTGCTCTCCCTGGATCCAGAGGATAGAAGCCCGGGAGACAAAAGCCCCGCAAACTGACGCTTGCAACGCCAGGGCATTAGCGTCGAAAGCCTGTTTCAACAGGACTTCCAACTTTCGATCCTGAACGTCCTTGAGGGCAGCCCCGCCCTCTACCGGAATCGTTGTTTTCTTAGTGACCGCCGAAACCAGCGCGTCCACCTTTGGCATGCGTAAAAAGTCTTTCTCCTCCTGAGGAACCGGGTAAAGACGAGAAAGGCTACGGCCTCCCCGTAAGCTAGCTTCAGGACACTCCCATTCAGACTCTATCATCTTCTTAATCACCCGGTGCATGGGAAAGCACCGCTGTTCCGGTTTAAACCCCTGCAATAAGGGATCCTCCAGGGGCTCCTGCTGCTGAGCCGGCAGCACCAGATTTAAGGCAGCAAGGGACTGCACTATCAGCGCTCCGAGCTCCTCCTTCCGAAAAACCCTAAAAACATTTGGGTCCTCACCAGGCCCGAGTTCTCCTTCCTCCAACTCCAGAGGCCAGGACTCCAGATCTTCCTCAGATCCAATCTCACCCTCCTCAGGAAGAGAAGGACATGATATTCCAGGTTCCAGCGCTACTGAGGAGTGCACTGCACCCTGCTGCGCTGAGGAGCCCTCTCCCGGATCAGACAGCCCAGGCTCAAGTAATAATGTCTCCTGAAGCCCTGCTGCTGGGCTGACAACTGGCTGAGACAACTTTAAAAGATATGCTTTATGCATAGCCAGGATAAAATCTGGCGAGAAAAACGAATTTCCGGACTCCTGGGTCGCAGGGGGTAAGAAAACATCCGTCTCCGCCTTAGCCGAAGACTTGTGAGATTTTGCCTTTCTTTTCCCGGTACTTTTCAAAAGCGCGGGAGAATCCGCCCCGCTGAAGGCAACGAGGCAGCTGACCCCGATTTCGGCAACGGCGCCTGAAGCCGGTCCCCCGACAGCTCTGCCGAAGTAGCAGCCTCCATGCTTCCACAAATCACAAACAACGATATGAAAATCCTGCTCAAAAGCGCCGCCGAGCAACCCCAGTGAAAAGAAAATGGCGCTCCCGCCTAAAACCGGCCGGAGAAAAAAACTGCCCGAAATAACACCGAGAGAAAACAAACTAAGCCAGCCAACACCGGGCTAAGACAGGGAATATCACCGCTTACCTTGAGAAGCCGAAAAGGTGCCTTTAGACCTGCTGCTAGCAAGGCAGGGAGGCACGGGGACAGCGCCGGGAAGAGGATACTGGGGCTCCCAGCTCCTACCCCCCCTCAGAACCAGCGGATCCCCCGGAAGCAGGCTCTGCCTCCGGTAAATTGATAAAATAAAATAAAATAAATTAAAAGAAATGAGAGGATCGCTGAAGCGTGAACGGCTCACGTTTGTGCAGGGAGAATGGAAGATTCCGCTATGGAGCTCTGCTAGAGCCAGTGAGCAGGGATCCCCTTTGAAAGTCTGAGCTGTCCCCTAACAATACACTCAGGCAATAAAACAAAAAGATCCTAAATTAAGGCACTAGCTGTCAATGCATCTCTCCAGGGAGCCTGCCAGATATACGTCCGTTCCAGCTGCTGAGGACTGAAGACTGGCATTCAGGCACTAGAGGGAGCTATAGCATCTGCCAGCAAAAGTTTCACAATTCAGTCCTCAGCTGCTAGAAGGGATTCACCACCCATCAGTACCTGGACTGGCCCGGAGAGACGAAAAGGAATGTTATTTTATTTCATATATTTTCAAAATAAAAATTTAAAATCATCCAATAAAAGAGAATACTACAGAATAGAGAAATAAAAGGCACCTGTGTGCCTTTATAAACTAGGCTCCAATGTTTTCCAATCATGCACAAAGTCTCACATAATTTGCATTTGCTCTGAAGGTAGTGTAAATTGTGCATGCACTCTGAGGGTAATTTTATAAGGAGGCGTCTATGTTAAGTCTATTTTATAAATAGAAGTAAGCACGCACTTGTCTTTAAAAAATATTAGTGTAAGTGAGGAAGCAGGCTGATGGGTACTGTTAAACTAAGCACATCTTATCATTCAATAACCTGACAATTATAAGTTTTGGCTTTGTGTTTGTTGATCGTCACTTCTCATCACTGCTCACGTCACATTAGGACCTCTTTTGATTAGCCTTTAAAGTTGATGCTTTTTTCTATTTAAAGAGCTTGGTGCTCATAAAGTGTTTTTGTTTGCTAAGCCGACTTGACTGGTCTTGCTATAAAGAAGTCCTGGTAGGTATGAACTTTGATTGGACTCTGTTTTCTATTATACTGATACATTCCGGTTTTTTTTGAATAATGGATTCACACAACTGCGGATGGTGTTTGTTTTTTTATTTTGGTCAGTGGTGCTTATGAATTTTTTGCATTGGTTGTTTGTCATTAGTTAATCCTTTTTGCCCTTCCATTTATGTGTTTCACGCAGGTCGTTACCCTGTTTATCAATACATATTGTGTGGGTTGGAGTAACACTATAATGTCCTTATATAGTTTTATCATAGCTACTTGTAGTTTATAGAACATACTAAATGCTGTTTCCCCCCCCCTTCTGTCCCCCTTCCCTCTTTTTACTCATATGTTCACACGTTGACAATTATTCCTTGTGATTTCAAATGTTAAATGGTACTGGATGCACACTACAGTGGTCACTGTATACTTGATACAATGGCTTCACCTTTTTTATACATATAGCTTAGTTCAGAGCAGTTTTCTGCAGTTTGCAGAATATATTAACATTTTCTGGATAATAGACCCTCTTTTAGAAAATTTCTTCTGTTCTTTTGCCAACTTTTCTTGGTTAAATATTATTCCTAACGCCCTACTTTCAAAGTTCTTCAGTTATGATTCCTGGTGTTATACCAAAATATATATTTTTTAAAATACACAGCCCCACACGACCTGTGTGCATAATTTTGGTCTATGCAAGCAAAGTTCCTTTCTCCCCTGCTTCTCCTACCCCCCTTTTCATGTTTCTTGTTAAGTATCGTGCCTTTTAGTATGAGCAGCCGTCACCAGTTTCTGCTCATTACACAACTATTTCAATCATATTGTGCACTTTCATTTATAATGCATACTCTTATGTTCACTGCACAGTTTGCTATTTATGTCTTTGTATGATTTTTCATTCTTTAGGCACATCACAATTTTTTGTTTATATATTTATTCATGTTGTGTCATTGACTTACTCGCTTTTTAGAATTTTATATTTAATTAACCTCTTAATACCTCACATTTTTTCTTTTCCTCCCTCTCCCTTCCCCTTTTCCCCTTCTCTTCTTCCCTCCTTTCCTTTCCTTTCCCTCCCCTTCCTTCTCTCTTTCCCTCCCCTTCAATCCTACATCCCCAACCCCCAACCCCCTCCCCCCTTTTCCCCCTTCCCTTCCCTTCCTTCCTCCCCCTTCCCCCCTTTTTTGTCTTATTACACGGCTATATTGAAATACCATATTCGCAGTTTTGTAACAAGGTACTCTTTGGTTGATTCGTTTACTTACTTATTCATTTATTTATTCATTAGGTTAGTCATGTATGTATTTATTTATTTATTTTTAACTTGCCTTTTACTTTTTTATCATCATTTATTTAAGACATAGGTGGTACTGTTTTTCTCTTTTTACCCTTGGGTCTGGAGGGTTTCTGCAATGATTTGTGGTATCAAGTGGATTCTCAATCAAGGTACACAATGATCATCATGACACATTAGAACAAGCAGCTTTTCTACGGTTTTTGTAGAGGTGAATCCACGTGATTTAACCACTAAATGCATCAACGGACTACTTTGTCCCTCTATTTTAAACATATGCTCTTTTGTTATGTAATTTGTTTGTTTTTATGAATGTGTTTTATACTGTTTTTATTAACAACAAATAGTATACAATTTGTTGGAACTGTTTCATGTGGACTTAAAGTTTGGTCCTATCAACTTGAAGTGAGTATATTTAGTGCCCCTCCCTCTTCATCAATTAGATATGTTCCTCCTCTCTTTGATGTCTAATCCCCACTCATCATTATGCCAATATAGGTTCTGATTTCTCAATGTCTCTCTCTATCCTTTAACATTTTGTTTGTGTTAAGTTTTAATTTATTTATACTCAATGAGTTAGCCTTCAATATAAGTAGAAGTTGGCGATTACTTGTTATTTTTAAATAGCTTTTGTTTTTAATATATGTGTTTACTTAACTGTTAATGCACAAATTGAAGTTAATTGGTTTACTTTGATTTTATGTATATGTATTTATTCATTCATTCAATTGTTTGATTTTGTATTGCTGTTCTCCATGCAGTATCCCTGACGAAGGCAATGCTGAAACATGGCCGTGTAGGGTTTTTTTTCCAATAAAGGACCATTTACCTACTTGCCCTTGTGTAGTTCCTGGTTTCAGCGAGTGAGGTTGTGTGCAATCTGTGGAATAAATAAATAGGCGCCATCAACATGGGTAGACTGATGTGGAATTCTAGGTGCTACTCACAGAATTACCCTCTTTGCGAGTTATTTTTCATGCCTAGATTTATGCATGTGTTTACGTATGCAAATCTAGGTATTTTAGACATATATGCATATAAATGGGCACTTATGAGTGTATTTGATGTGGTCATTTTTCTGAAAGTATATGCCAGGCTGATCACACATGCTTTCACTATAAGTGTGTATAGGGGTGGAGTTTCAGCAGAATGCAGTTATGTGCATGAACTATAAATTATTATAATTTACATATGTTCATGAAAAACAGTAGGGGTACATGTTTGTGGCTTAAATGACTGTGTGTACTGTGTTTCTATGAGGAAGGATCTAGCTAAGCTTGAAGAATGGTCTAGAATTTGGCAGCTGAGATTTAATGTTAAAAACTGCAAGGTCATGCATTTGGGCTGCAGCAATCCAAGGGAGCACTATAGTATAGGGGGTGAAGTACTTTTGTCCACTAAAGAAGAGCAGGACCTAGGCGTGATTGTGTCTGATGATCTTAAAGTAGCTAAACAGGTAGAAAAGGTGACGGCAAAATCTAGAAGGATGCTTGGGTGCATAGGGAGAGAAATGGCCAGCAGAAGAGAGGTGGCGATAGTGCCTCTGTATAAGTCTTTGGTGCGACCTCATTTAGAGTATTTTGTACAATTCTGGAGACTGCACTTTCAAAAGGATACAAACAGGCTAGAGTCCGTACAGAGGGTGGCTACTAAAATGGTTAGTGGTCTTCATTATAAAGCATATGAGGACAGACGTAAGGATCTTAATATGTACACCTTAGAGGAAAGGCGGGATAGAGGTGATATGATTAAATACCTCAGTGGCATAAATACACAGGAGGAGAGCCTCTTTCGATTGAAAGCAAGCTCTGCTACGAGGGGACATGGGATGAGGGTGAAAGGGGATAGATTCAGGAGTGATATGCGCAAATATTTCTTTACAGAAAGAGCGGTGGAACCGTGGAATAGTCTTCCAGTGGAGGTGGTAGAGATGAGGACAGTATCTGAATTCAAAGAAGCAAGGGACAAACACAGAGGATCTCTAAAGGAAAAAAGGGGAATGTTGTAATGGTTGATATGGAAGGACAGACTAGATAGAAAAAGACCGCATGGTCTGTCGTCATGTTTCTATTTACACCCTATTTGATAAAGTCAAGTACACGTATAAAATCAGTACAAAATACGCACATTAAAACATGCATTACCCTAGGTGCATCTTACACCAGATATATTTAGTTAGATAGTGCTGAATATCAGTATTACCTGCCTTATTTTTCATCTCTTTCCTACATGCCTATTTCTCATCCCACATTCATTCTGATAATTTTTTTTTCTGGACATCAAGCTGTCCAGCCACAATTTACAAGATTCGCAAGGGTGGAGAAAGGAGGAACTTAAAGCCAGTTATCTTCTAAACTTACTGGAGTGCTTGCAGAATGCTTCATCTTTTGAGAACCTTTTCTATGAAAGATTTAGGCAAATAGAATAATTATGCTTGTAACCATTTTGTTCTCATTCATTTAGTCTGCATCAGAGTACCTGGAATCTTTCAATCAATACTGTGACCTTTTCTGACAGCCCATTTATTTGCATAACCACTTGCTGATTTCTCTCTTCACCCCATTTTGATGGTCTGAGTATTTCCCATAACATAATTAAAATGTCAGTACCTTTCACGTCTTTTTAAATAACCTCCTGTTCTAGGCTGCCAGTTCTCTCAATTATTTTATCTTTATAACTCTGCAATGCTTCTCTTTCTGGTAGATTTGCAATCTGGCTCGATATATTCAAAACAAAGCAATCCAGTCCTGGTTTTATTCCCTGAATGGAGTTGTAGTCCTGGTATTCTCAGGGATATCAACAGAGACAACAGAAATGGAAGCTTGGCAAGCCTCAAAGAACTACAAGTCCATGCAAACACTGGGGTAAAACCCGAAATGGATGAACCCACCCTAAAAATCTGGAGTTAGTAGGCAACCCTATTCCCTGATGCTATAAAACTGACTGGTCTTTCCATAGATGCTATGTTTATGGAGCATTCATATTTCATTAATTTGCTCATGTTTCATTAAACACAATGCTTTATTTTTCTTTTTACTATAGTCTACGCCCTCCTCCTGTATGCTCACAGGCCTTCACCGATTTCTATAAATTACTCTCATGGTGAAACTTGGTGTATATGTATTTGAGTGTGTGTATGTGTGTGTGTGAGAAGGGGAGAGACTAGACAAGAATATGCAAGGTGATTCATTTCAGTGTTATCATGAATAGTACATACCTGGGAGAATTCTGCGCAAATATTTGAAAATTCTGCATGCTTTATTAGTAAATTTTTGCGCAAAATTCCTCCATCATAAACCTCAGCTCATCCGCTAGACATAAAATGTCTCCTGTCATTTTCCTTCTTAGCTCTCTTGCTCCAATCACAGTTCTGTCCCCAACCCATCCTTGTCCTCCCTGTTTTCTCTCCCTCTAACTTCCAGCCCCCAGCCCCCCCGACTCACCACACCAGCCCATCTCCAGCCCCCAGCAACCTCCTGCTCATCAGCAGCACTTCTCCTGCCCACAGCAAGCCCCCCACTCACCAGCAATCCTTCCCTGCTACCAGCTAGCCCACCCCCCCACTCACCAGCAACCCTTTCTTGATTCCAGCCCCCAACCTCCTTGACTCCCAATTGAAGTAACACAGCCGCGAGAGCACTTCCGTTTGCTCCTGCAGCTGTGCTAAAGTCACCGGCATGTTTAGAAAAGTACACAGGAAGTGTACCTTTCAAATCGTGCCAGCATCGGACTCTAGCACCGCCATGGGAACAAGTGCCCTGTGGAAGGGCTAGAGTCCAATGCTGGCACGATTTGAAAGGTACATTTCCTGTGTACCTTTCAAAATGTGCCGGAGACTTTAGCAGAGCCGTGGGAGCAAATGGAAGTGCTCTTGTGGCTGGTTACCTCACTGTCTGGTGCCTGCACAGCAAATGCAGAATTCTGTGCAAATTCTGTATTGTGCAGTTGCACAGAATTCCCACAGGAGTAACAGTTACAAAAATGGGCTTTGTATTTCATTGCCCTTAGAATCAGACTCTTGAGCTGACCATCACATGTTATCCAATAAGCAGTACTTGATCATCGCTCTCATGCCAGGAGCACCCCAGTTTTGATCATTTGGTATTCCCAGCCTGGATAAGCTGCAGTGAATAAAACTGTGAGAAATTTGTAAAACTGACATTTCAATATCGAACTTTCCCTCTGTTCATTTACCATACTTCCTTAGATTAAAGAAAAGGCAATTCTGTCTGAGTTTAGAAGTTGCACACACATATATTCAAATATAGCTAAGCTCCAGAAAAGATTCTTTGGTCTTTAGCGACAGATGCATTCTTTATATTTAACTGTTTATTACAACAACTATACAAACATGTGACCATTGTAGAAAATGCAATTTGCCAAAGAAATTTAGCAAGGTCAAATAACAAATTTAACAGAATTTTCCCCCAGGTTTCTCCCCCCACCTCCCCACCATACACCCCCTCTCACAACCTGACTCCTAGACCCTGCCCTGCTGCTCTGTCCTCTCTACTGTCTCGTGTGAATGTATACGTTTCCTGTCATATATTGGCGTTCCTTTCTCCTCCTGATTTTTTTTTTGATTGTACACCACCCTGCTGTTCAAAGGTGCAGTATATCAACCGCAATAAACAAACAAACATTTCCTGCTGCTGTGAAAAAGATTATTCTGGGGGTGAAGCAGGTAGCTGGCTTGCTGGGACTGATGATGGGGAAGGGTGCTGGGACTGCGGCTGGGAGGAGGTTGATGCTGGGGGAAGGCTGGGACTGGAAGAGAGTTTTGGGGAGACTGGGATTGAAGGGAGCTCATGCTGGAAAGAGCTTGAGCTGATGAGGAGAATGGATCAAGATAAGTGCTGTGGCTGGTGGAACTAGAAAGGGCCAATACTGAAGCTAGGGCCGGAGTTTGGGGGTGAGATTCAAAGGGGGCTGATGTGTGGGCTGGGAATGAAGGGGGATTATGCTTGGATAGGGGCTGGGAATGAAGGGGGATTATGTTTGGAAAAGGGTTGAAAATGGAAGGAACTAGAGCTGATGCTTGGATAGGGGCTGGAAATGAAAGGGTTCACGTTTGGACCTGCTCAAGGCTAGGCTTAAGTGTTAGTAAGTGAAGTATGCATGTGCATATGTATTTTATAAAGCAAGCATGTGACTGTGACTCCGCCCAAAGCCCTCTGAGCATGCTCATTCTAAGGTTACATATAAATATGCGCCTAACTGCAACCACATATACTTTTACATGTTACCTAATTTTATAAGAGGCCTCTTATACTCTTAAATCAGTGTTTTATGTGTGGAAAAGATTTATAAAATTACTTCCAATATGTATATTTGATGCTGTTACCTGTATTATGTGAATAGCAGCAATAGTGCCGCTACTATACAGATAGAGGCAAAATTTATCTGGATAAATTTAGGACAGCCTTTGTGCTGTACTAATTTTTCTGAATAGTAGGCTGAATATCACCACTCTCCATTTAGTTAGACAGAAACTCCGCACTCGTTCCACTCTGGCACTATTTGGGCAGACTGTAATTTCAGCAGCATGGATAAGACACTTATCTGGATAAATGCTTTTGAATATTTGTCATGTAAGTAAATGAGGCCTTAAATATGAGAAGAACTTCAAGTCCAGTAACTTATAAACAGTTCAGTCTGATTAAAGGATAGTCTACAATGGAGAAATGTAGGTAGATGCTCTCAGCAAAATTAACATAATGGCACATAAAACCTTTGCAGATTCAGACCCCTGTTCTGTTAAAAGCTATTTATCTTGGTAAATAATAATCAGACCAACATTTAATAGTAGCAATGAGATTTTTTTAAGTTCAAATATCTTTATTATTTTGTTATTAACAGTATGCAACTCCAACTACTCAAAAGAAAAGTATGCCTGCCAATATAAAGCCATATATAGATTAGAATAAACTAAATGGCATCTGCTATTATATACTGCTCAATACTTCTCCAGTACTGCACTCATTGCTGATTCATATTTCTGTGTAAAAGGTAGTTCCTCACCTGTAGCAGGTGTTCTCCGTGGATAAAGCGTAGTTACTCACCTGTAACAGGTGATCTCCGGGAACAGCAGGAATTTAGTCTTCACATATGGGTATCGTCGGTACCGATGGAGCCTGCGCGGGAATGCTCCCCAGAGTCCAATAGGAAAGCTTTTGGGAACATCCCACAGCGCCTGCGTGCTGCCTTTCCGCCTTTCCCACTCTCCTTCGTCAATTGAGTTTATAGCTGAGACAAAAGGAGAGAAAGAGAGAGAGAGACAACTCCTAGGGGAGGTGGGTGGGTTGTGAAGACTAAATTCTTGCTGTTCCCGGAGACCACCTGTTACAGGTGAGTAACTACGCTATCTCCAGGAACAAGCAGGAATGTAGCCTTCACATATGGGGACTCCCAGCTGCCAGGGAGATGGCCCCAGGAAGCTGCAAACCCATGGTGAGAATGGGTCATGCTTCCCCCCATGGATCTCTGGCATCCAAATCCGGACGGTGGGTAGGAGTTGCATTAAGTCTGAAAGAGATGCTGAAGAACAGCTTGGCCAAACAAGGCATCCCGAAGGGAGTCCTTGTCTAAACAGTGTGGTAGGCTATGGCCTGTAAACTAGGCCTAGATCCTAACCCCCACCTGAGAGTAGTATTGAAAAGAACCAAAGTTTAAAAATCTGCTTTAAACTGCTTTTTGAAAGTCCCTTTCCTTCCCCCATGAAGTTTGTATAAGTTCTTTATGCTTGGTTTGCTCTGTCCTTGCATTCTCTGAGCTACAGAAATGTACCTATGTCTAAGACTATGCCTTTGTCAGAATAAGCCAGAAAGGGGGAACAAGGAGCCAGGTGCAGAGAGGGTCCCCGATTGGACAGGTGCAGGGGGCGTTGGGACCAGTAGAAAGTTTGCCTGTATCACACTGTGAAAAACTGTGCACAATAAATTGGCTTGGATCCTGCAACTGACTCCTGTTATTATTTATTGCATGCTTATCAGCTGCTACATTTCTTGGTGCGTTGGGCCGGGAAGTGTGAGTAGTGTGATGGTATTCAAGTAAATACGTTACAGATGGCATATAGTCGTGGATATAATTTGAAGGATCGCTTATGTCCTGCTGTGTTACGATGGGACACTATTCCTGCTGGGACAGGTCATTCAGCATGTCATCGATGCTCGTTTTGTAATATGATGTGTGCCTCGGTTTGTGTGAAGTATCAAAAGTATGTGCGACGTGTACCTTTTTCTACAACCTGCAATACTTCCTATGTGGTATATGGCATATGGTGCAATTGTCCAAAGCTGTATATTGGTAAAACCACACGGCCTTTGAGGACTCGGTTGGCTGAACACAAGTATAGCCTTCATAAAGCACGAATTGATACCCCTCTAATACAGCATTGTCTGGATTTAAAGCATCAGTTTGAAGATCTCAGTTGTACTGTCTTGGAGTATGTTCCCCAACACATTAGAAGAGGTGATCATAAAGCACAGTTACTTACCTGTAACAGGTGATCTCTGGGAACAGCAGGAATCAGTCCTCACTTATGGGTACGTCGGTACCGACAGAGCCTGCGCGGGAAAGCTCCCCAGCTTCCCAGAAGGAAAGCTTTTGGGGCCTCCCACTGCACATGCGCGCTGCCTTCCTGCCTTCCTGACCAGCTCTCCTCAGTTCGAGTTTATAGCTGAGACAATAGAGAGAGGAAAGGAAGATAGATAGAAGATACAACTCCTAGGGGAGGTGGGTGGGTTGTGAGGACTAATTCCTGCTGTTCCCAGAGATCACCTGTTACAGGTAAGTAACTGTGCTATCTCCAGGAACAAGCAGGAATAAGTCCTCACTTATGGGGACTCCCTAGCTAAGATGCCTGGGAGATCCCCTTCCAAGGGTTCGCCATCTTCGTATGGATCTCAGGCATCCATCCTGGGAAGGTGGGCAGGAGTTGTTCAAGTATGGAACAGGTGTTTGAGGACAGCCTGACCAAACAAGGCATCCCGGCGGGAGTCCTTGTCCAAGCAGTAATGGGCTGTGAAGGTATGAACCGAGGCCCATGTGGCGGCTCGACAGATCTGATCTATGGATACAGAGTGAAGATGAGCCATAGAAGTGGCCATGGCTCTCACATTGTGAGCTGTGACATGGCCTTCCAGAGAAATATTTTTACTCTGGTAAGCAAAGGAAATACACTGAGCAATCCAATTGGAAAGTGTACGTTTGGAGACTGGAAGTCCCAAATGAGAAGGATCAAAAGCCACGAAAAGCTGGGAAGACTTTCGATGTGGCTGAGTCCTGTTGAGGTAAAAGGCAAGAGCTCTTTTACAATCTAAAGTATGAAGGTTCCTCTCTGCACTGGATGCATGAGGAGCTGGAAAAAAGACAGGTAGATATACCTCTTGATTAAGATGAAAAGGCGAGACCACTTTGGGCATAAAGTGTGGATTCGTCCTAAGGACCACCTTATCATGATGAAACCTGGTATAAGGTGGATGAGCCACTAAGGCCTGTAGTTCACTGATGCGGTGAGCCGAAGTGACTGCAATAAGGAAAAGGACCTTCCAGGAAAGAAATTTCAAGGAGGTAGAAACCAACGGTTCAAAAGGTGGCTTCATAAGCTGACCCAGAACTAGGTTCAAGTCCCATGCTACCGGAGGAGGTCGGATGGGAGGCTTAGTTAGAGTCAGGCCTCTCATGAACCTTGCAACAAGCGGATGAGAGGAGACAGGTTGTCCATTTATAGGTTTTAAGGATGCTGCAATAGCACTCAAATGGACTCTTACTGAATTCGTTTTAAGGCCTGCATTAGAAAGATGCAGGAGATAGTCTAGTAGAGAATTCAAAGGAAGTGCTAGAGGGTCAAGACCCTGTTGAGCACACCAAATGGAAAAGCGTTTCCATTTGAAAGCATAGGAACGCCTCGTGGAGGGTTTCCTAGAGGCATGAAGGATATCTTTCACTGGTTGAGAAAGATTGAAGTCATGAAGGCTTAGGCCTTCAGTAACCAAGCTCTGAGGTGTAGGGACTTGGGGTTTGGGTGCCACAAAGTCCCCTCTTCCTGAGACAGAAGGTCTGGCGCAGCTCCCAGGTCCAGAGAGGGTCCCTGGGAGAGATGCAGAAGTAGAGGGAACCACACTTGGCGTGGCCAGCGTGGAGCTATGAGGATCATCGATCCGTGATCTCTCTGGAATTTGAACAGAGTCTTGGGAATCAAAGGAATGGGTGGAAAGGCATATAGGAATTCCTGACCCCAATGCAGGAGAAAGGCGTCGTTGGCCTGAGCCCCCTGACACGGATTCCTGGAACAGAACCGGGGAAGTTTGGCATTCCACGGACTTGCAAAGAGGTCTATGTCCGGGGTTCCCCATTCCTGAAAGATTCTGCGTATCTGGTCCATATGTAGGGACCATTCGTGTGGAAGCAGAACTCGACTGAGTCTGTCCGCCCGAGAGTTTCGAACCCCTGGAAGATAGACTGCCAGAAGATGAATTTGATGCTCTCTGGCGAAGGCCCATAATCTGAGAGCTTCGTTGCAAAGCGACAGAGAGCCTGTCCCTCCTTGTTTGTTTATGTAGAACATGGCTACCTGATTGTCTGTCTGGACTAGGACGGTCAGGTTGACTAGGAGGGTATGGAAGACTTTGAGGGCAAAGAAGATTGCTCGCAGTTCCAGGAGGTTGATGTGAAGGGTGGTCTCTTGGGGAGACCAAGTACCCTGAGTGGAGAGGTGTTGAAGATGGGCTCCCCACCCTGTTTGGGAGGCATCTGTTGTGAGGGTTGCTTGGGGCAACAAAGGTTGGAAGGGGGTCCCCAACAACAGATTCTTGGTGGACATCCACCATTGGAGGGACCAAAACAGACGCTTTGAGGTGAGTATTTGGTCGGAGAGCGCTCCTGATGCTTGAGTCCACTGAGTGGCCAAGGTCCATTGAGCTGCTCTCATATGAAGACGAGCGTAGGGCACCACGTGTACCGTGGAGGCCATGTGGCCCAGAAGTCGTAGCATTTCTCTGGCTGTCAAGTGACTGCTGGATTGAGCTTGGGAGGCCAAGCACATCAGACGTTGGCCCCGGACTTGAGGTAGGTAGGCCCTTGCAGTGGCGGTGTCCAACTGGGCCCCTATGAATTCCAGAGACTGAGTAGGGGTAAGTTGAGACTCGGGAAGGTTTACCACCAGTCCCAGATACTGCAGAATGTGCCTGGTGCGGTCCAGGGAAATCTGGGCCTGTGACTGAGATGGAGCTCGGATGAGCCAGTCGTCCAGATATGGGAATACAAAAATTCCCAGACCTCTTAGAAATGCAGCCACCACTGCCATGCATTTGGTGAACACTCTTGGAGCAGAGGCCAGACCGAAGGGAAGTACTCTGTACTGGAAATGTTTTCCCTGAAACAGAAATCTTAGATATTTTCTGTGGGATGGGTGGATGAGTATATGTGTGTACGCATCCTTGAGATCTAGAGAACAAAGCCAATCCTGACTCTGAAGGTATGGAAGGAGAATGCCTAGAGAAAGCATTTTGAATTTCTCCTTGTACAGAAATTTGTTCAATTCTCTCAGATCTAGGATAGGTCTGAATCCCCCTGTCTTCTTTGTTATGAGAAAATAAGGGGAGTAGAATCCTGTCCCTTGTTGAAGAAGAGGAATCTCTTCTATTGCCCCTTGGGCAAGGAGAGAAGAGACTTCCTGATCCAACAGGCCCAGGAGAGATGGGGGAGAATTGAAGTGCCTCACCATGGTATATGGAGGAAGGTTGGAAAATGAAGTTTGTAGCCCTCTCTGATGATAGAGAGGGTCCATTGCTCTGAAGTAATTTGCTCCCATCTGGGAGCAAAGTGAGCTAACCTTCCGGGAATGGTGAGGGGCTCTGGTTGTTCTAGAGCCAGAAAGGTTAAGTTCTCTAGGGGCAAGTCAAAACCCCTGAGGGGGTTGAGCCTGCTGAGGAGTGGCAGACACTGCAGGCTTTGACCTTGCCTGTTTAGGTTGCTGACGTTTAGCAGCAAAGCGAGGCTGAGAAGATTGTTGGCCAGTATTTGTGGAAAATCTGGCCTTTTTGTAGTAAGGCCTCTTGAAAGACTTTTTCTTGGCAGGAGTAGAGGTAGACTTAGAAAGTCTATCCAATGTAGCATTTTCTGCGTCCATTTGAGTGGCTTTAATTTGCCAGTCTTTACCAAATAAGTTCTCACCTGTACAGGGCAGATTCCGTAAGCCATCCAGGACCCAGGGTTCTAGGTCAGAGGCCTGGAGCCAAGCAAGTCGTCGGGCTGCAATGGCAATGCCCGAAGCTCTACCGGCACCTTCAAAGGAATCAAAGGCTGCTCTGTTGGAGAACTTAAAAACATCTAGAAGCTGTTTCACTATAGAAATGAACTCCTTTCTATCCTCCGGGATAAAGGGGGCAAAATGCCGTACATTTAGGGCAAGTTCCCTGAGAAACATGCCCATATACAGACTGTAAGAATTAATCCTGGCTATAAGCATACTAGCCTGGAAAATTTTCCTGCCAAAAGAGTCTAGGGTCTTACATTCTCGCCCTGGAGGGGTAGAAGAGTGCCTTTTGGTGCTCTTAATCTTTTTCAGCGCAGACTTCACCACAATGGAATGGTGAGGCAGCTGAGTCTTTTGAAACCCAGGAGAAGGAGGGACCCGGTACATGGTGTCCAACCTACGAGAGTAAGGAGACAACGTTAGAGGAGCCTCCCATAAGTCCATCAAGTGTTCTTGAAGGATTTCATGGATAGGCAGGGTGACTGCCTCTTTAGGAACCTTAGGGTATCCTAAAATATCCAATTTCTTTGACCTAGGTTCTTTTTCAGAGGATGTGGTAATAGAAAGTCCTTTAGCTAGCTCTATAATGAAGTCTTGAAAGGACAAATCCTCTGGTGGAGACATTCTCCTCTTTGGGGAAGAAGGGTCTTCATGAAGAACTAGAGACAGCTCATCAGAGTCCTCAGAGGAGTCAAAATCCTCAGAAGAATCAGAGTATTCTCTATTTGCTTCCAACGCACGATACGCATACCGATCGGTATCGACATCGGGCGTACCGGGTATGGGATCGGTATCGGGTGAAAACCCGGATCCGGCATGCGGAACCGATCTGCGTTTGGAAGTCGATGGTCTCGGTTCCGGTATGGGAGACGATACCGGAACCGGACCCGGTACTGCTGAACGCGGTACCGAGGGCGTCGCAGCTTTAATAAAAGCCAGCATGGCCTGCTGCATGGTCTGAACAGTATTGCTCATAGACGCCACTGCTGCCTGGATGTCGGTACCAGTATGGGCCGGTACCCCAGGGCAGTCTAACAGGTGATCAGTCGAGGCCGTGCCATCGATGTCAACCTGTAACCCCATAGATGGTGCTTTGGAAGCCAGAGCTTCCCGCCGGGGTTGTTTGGCTGGGGCAGGATCCTCAGATTCAAAAGTGAGAGCCTCTCGATGCTTTGAAGGAGATTTGCTCTTTGAGGACCTGCCCGAAGAAGGTTTGGTTACCTGAGATCCATCCGGAGAGGAAGACCTGGATGACTGTGATGCTGGATTATCTGAAGCAAACAGCACATGGAATTTGTTGGCCCGGTTCTGCAAACCACGTTTAGACATCTGGGAGCAGGATGGGCAGTCCGGAATGGAGTGGTCAGGTCCCAAACATTTAAGACACCATTCATGGGTGTCTGTGACAGAAATAACAGCACTACACTTGGTACACTTCTTAAAACCAGGGGCTGGTTTCTCCATGAGGAGAATTTGTGTAGGCCTGAGGCCTAACCGAAGTCACCAAGTTGTGCAAAGATAAGATTTTTTTTTTTTTTTAAAGAAAAGAAAAGAGAGACCGGCGGTACCGGTTTCGGTATGGGGAAGGCAGGTACGCGG
Organism: Ichthyophis bannanicus; assembly: GCA_033557465.1. Lineage (NCBI taxonomy): Eukaryota > Metazoa > Chordata > Amphibia > Gymnophiona > Ichthyophiidae > Ichthyophis > Ichthyophis bannanicus. The sequence continues at coordinate 227,513,212 of CM066038.1, forward strand.
TCTAAAGAAACAAACTAAAACAATAATTTCTTCAGCGGTGACAGGAACACGACCTGCTAGCTCCGCGGAAAAAGAGAAACTGAGGAGAGCTGGTCAGGAAGGCGGGAAGGCAGCGCGCATGTGCAGTGGGAGGCCCCAAAAGCTTTCCTTCTGGGAAGCTGGGGAGCTTTCCCGCGCAGGCTCCGTCGGTACCGACGTACCCATAAGTGAGGACTTATTCCTGCTTGTTCCTGGAGATCAAATTATTGTTACAAAAAGAACAGCGGTTGATCTATCGTTTGAATACCCTACACCCGAACGGCCTTAATGATAAGATTGAATGGTCATTATTTTTTTGACTTTTTTGATTTTTTTGAATTTTTCTGAATTTTTGTGATTTTTTGCATGGAAGGACTGTGCAGCTTTAATCCAATCAACTCTTTTTTATGTGTAGAATTTTAAGTGTAGATTTTTGTGTATAGAAATTTTGTGGTGATGTCATGGGGGCGTCGAGATGTTGATTGGCTGTGGGTTCCTGTTAAAATGGTGCGTCACACGCCGTCTTGGTTGATGGCGGGATAGTCAACTGAATTGAAGATGAAGATGGTCTGCATTGTATACTGTTATTGAACCCCTGAAGAAGCCGTATTTTGGCGAAACAGTAGCTTCTGTAGGGTGTAAAGCAAATTTGTTTCAATTTTAGTGAAAGAATTCTTTTCCCGCTGTTATTTATCCTTGGAGATCTTTAGGATCCAGTTTGAGTACTTTGGAATCCTTGCCTGCGATGGGGCGTTACGGTGCCAGCTTGCTGTTAAGAAGATAAGTACATGGAGCACTTTTGTGCTGCTGTTCTTTGCTTTTGCTTAATTATACCTATACCGTCTCTTTCAGGTGCAAGCTTTGATGGTATTCCGTATAACCCCTTGCTGTTGAAATTGTTACGCTTTTTGTATGCATTGTATGTTTGTATGGTGGATGTTTTAGAGGTTAGTTTAGAGTATTTATCCCAAGGGTAATTAGGGGGTGTTTAAAGGTTTGGTACATATTAAGGTATAGGTGGATGAATGGTGGCATTTTTGACCAGTGATGTTAGCGTAAGCTGCTCCCTATGGTGAATGTTCACTAACTGTGGGATATGAGCTGTGCTGAGGTCATTTTGCCTGTGTAATTTGTATAAGTTGTGGTATAAGATTTTTTTAGTTGAGAATTTTGTTTAAGAGCTGATATCAATTGATATTATTTTGACGATTCAAGTAAATATACCATGACTTCTCGCCTTAAAGGTTTGGTCCGGCTGGAGCCACACCTGACTGATCGCAGGGGAGCCTCTGGCGCCACCGGTTCTCTTGTATCGGAGAGGACTCCTCCTTGCCTCTGCAGGTTGCTGGTTCCGGCTGGCCAACACCTCTGAACCCGAAGGGAGTCCAGGATTCAACCCAAGGAGGAATTGGTTGCGCATTGGGTACCGGATCCGGTGAGTAGAAATTAACTTGTTTCTTAGTCAGTTAGGTTTGGGAAAGTCTTGCATGAGTATACGCGAGACTAATTTGGTTTGGAATAAGGTACCGAGAGCCTGATCACCTCTCAGGGTGCGTCTGAGTAATCCTTGCATGAGTATGGACGAGGACGAAACCACGGCCCTCTTGGTTTAGTAAGGTAGGCCTTTTGGAATTTGGAATTTTGGGAACCTGTTGGCATGCCTGTTTGTTTGTGTGAATGAGAGGTCTTGAAACACAGACCAAGTGAGAGCGGACTCCTGAGTAGCGCAGTTTCTGGCCGGGCGACCGCGCCCAGGTCGCAAAAAGGAGGAAGCGTCTCGTGTTTGTGTCCCTCACTGTTTCTAGGGCTGTACGGACCCCCCTGTCTGTTGTTTGTATCTGGTTTTGTTATCTGTTGAAACTGCTGGTTTCCCTTCTGGTGTAATATAAACAGTTTACCGATTAAGGGACAGTACTGAGAAAGAAAAAAGAGGAAAGAAAAAAAAAAAAAAACCTCAGGAGTCACTTTAAGGAATCAAATCTAAGCACCGCACAGCGAGACAAGCTGTTTCAGTGATTTTTTTTTTTTCAGCACAGCATGAGAGAGATGGTATCTCGAGTAAGCAGAGGGAGAAGGGGTGTGTCTTTCACACAGCCTAGTTCTCATTAACCCCTTCGGAGCTCCTCAACTGTTCTTGTTATATCTCAGCCCTGCCTGTATTTCTATGTCAACTGTTAGAGGTCCGAGTACGGACCAAGTGAGGAGGATTCTGTAGAGCTAGTATTACTTGTTACGGCATGTTACCTTTCAGAACTATCCAGGGGGGAGTTTCTAGTTCAGTTTTAGTGTGCAGGGTGAGATTCCTTAAAAGAAATACCTTATTCTGATCAGATAGGCTGTTAGGTATAATGCATTTGTGGGCTTAGCTTTGTCTTGTGTTTTTATGTTTTAGTCTTTAGTAAACACTGTCCTTCTTTCATTACTGGCTACTCCACTAGATTTTATGGTCCCTGGAACTGAACTGATTAAAGTTCTTTACTTTAGCTAAATGAAACGAACAAGAAAGATAGAAAAATTAAGGAAACTGCTTGTGTTTTTCCTTTGACCTTAAAAGTAGAGGTTAAGAGCCCTGACAGGACAATGAAGCATCCCGAGCCATTAGTTACCAGATTGCAACTTGAAAATGATTTAATTTTGTCTCTGATATATTTGGTTTTGACTGTATATGCTATCGAGCAAAATTATAAGTAAAACGGGATTTTTTATATACTGTGGCAAGCACCTCATAGAGGACATACTTATTGTTCATAAATTACAGAAAAAAGAAAGAAAGCTGTAACTCAGCTGCATGGTAATTAGTTGAAAGTCAGAAAAGAAACCTATTGTTTATTTTGTTAAGATACCGTCAAGGTTGGCTGAAGCTCTCAGTAATTTGCTTTCAACTAACTTAAAAAGGGGAGTGTTTGCATTCCAGATATCCACCAACTTTATGAAAAAGTATCCGTTTAATGTCCTTTGAATATCTGCTTTCTGAACTGTAAGATTTAAAGTAATTTCTTTGCATTGTTCAGCTTAGTGCTGATGACTGCTGGCAGTTAGTTTCATGCCAAGTATTTTTAAGTTTCCTACAGCATTCTCACTGAGAACAGTCTATACGATAGACTCTAGTCATACGTAACAGATATGTGGCCGTCATGTTAGGAGCCATATTTCTTTCTATTGGGATTGATGTTATGTTATAACATGTTGCAAAATAATAGTTTTATATTTTAAGGACTTTATCTAAATTGTTCCCATTTAGAATGAGCACATACATCTATTATGCTTATTGCAACTAATCTAAGCTTATGTTTTCTGCCTACCCTTTGTTTACAGCAATAATAAGTTTTTAATAAGTGCACCCAGAGGAACATTGTTGCATAGTTCTGACTCGTAGTCCACAGGAAAATGCGGCCTGACTGCCGCCCCCTCTGTCTGTTGTCAAGTACGTCATCATGGAGGGGTCGGAGTCCACGCAAACTAAGTTGAAATGTATGACTAGGAATTTTAGCAAGGGATTTGCTGGAGACTATGGAATAGAAATGTCTCTATCCCTATTAGAAATGCTTTGTGATAGGGAGTGGCTGGTACTGGTCTCATCATGGCCCCCTGGTGGTACCTTTGATGTTAGTATCATATCCTTAGTTCACCAGATTGCACGAAAAGAACATCCTGACCAGTTCCCTTATATAGACTTCTGGTTAAATGTTTGTGAAAAAGAGCCCTCCTGAATGAAATGTTGTTATGAGGAACAGTGTAGGATATTTGTAGCAACTACCCAAGGGGCCCAGAAGCCTGGGGAAAAGAAACTGCCTGTCTATTCTCTTCTCTACTGCCATCTCAAATGCTCCTAATCAGACCCGACACCTCTATAATACACTTCACTTCACTCCCTCACCTCCCTTCTTCCCTCTGCCTCTGCCTCCTCCGCTCACCTATCTCCCCCTCCTTCACTTCTTGCCACATTTTTTAGCGATAAGATCTCCAATCTTAGGTCCTCCCTTCCCTCCTGCCCCTCACCCATCCTCCCTCCCCCTCCCGTTGTGTCTCCTCCTCCGTCCCCTGGCCATTCCCATACCTGGTCTTCTTTTTCCCTAATAACCTCTGCTGAACTTCACCACCTTATCTCCTCTTCTAATAAGACCTTCTGCTCCCTCGACCCCATCCCTTTCTCTTGGTTATTAAATCCATCATTGGCACTTCTCCCCCCTCTTCTCTCTATGCTTAACTCTAGCCTCTCCTCCGGTATCTTTCCCCACTCCTGGAAGCACGCTCTCATTCGCCCCATTCTCAAGAAGCCCTCCCTTGACCCCATGGTTCCCTCCCACTATCGCCCAGTATCCAACCTCCCCTTCATTTCCAAACTTCTAGAAAAATTTGTATTTGCTCAACTCTCTCACCACTTAGACGATGTCAACTTTCTTCATCCACGGCAATCTGGTTTCCGTCAGGGTCACAGTGTAGAAACTGTCCTTCTCGCTTTCACCAATGCCCTACACGTTGCTCACGATCGTGGTGATATTTTGGTGGCGGTAGCCCTTGACCTGTCCACCGCCTTTGACCTTGTTGATCACTCCCTCCTTCTCACCCGTCTCCGAGAGGTGAGTCTTCGCAGCACGGTGCTTCATTGGTTTCACTCTCCTGTCCTCGCGGTCCTGCTCAGTTCCTTTCTTCCTCTCCTTCCATTCCTGCCTCCGACACCTTTCCTCTGATATGTGGTGTCCCCCAGGGCTCTGTACTTGCACCTCTTCTTTTTAATCTTTTTCTAGCCCCCCTCACTCTTCAGATTCAGTAAACTGGGATCAGCGCCTTTTATTACGCTGATGATATCGTTCTCCTACACCACACCTCCCCCTCTCACCCTGATCTCTCCCCACTTAATTCCTGTCTTGCCACCGTTGCTGATTGGTTGTCACAAAACTGTCTTCACCTTAACCTCACAAAGACTATTGCTATTTGGTTTTCCCACGGCGGTCCTTCTCCTTCCCTAGCCCCATCTTTTTCAGGTTCCCCCATTCCATTGGTCTCTTCTTTCCGTTACCTTGGCATTTTGTTTGACTCAAACTTATCTTTTCACGATCACATCTCCCACATCACTAAGACCTCCTTCTTCTTCTTGCGCCAAATTCGTGCTATTCGCCCTTTCCTCACCCCCTCAGCACTCACTACACTACTCCTATCTCTGGTCATGTCCCGTGTTGACTTTACTAACTCTCTTTTTCTTGGTCTTATGAAAACTCAGCTTCACCGACTTCAACGTATCCAGTACACTGCTGCCCGCATTGCTACTCACTCCTCTGCCCGCGATCACGTCTCACTCCTCCTTTCCCGTCTCCATTGGTTGCCTCTACCTTTCCGTTCCCAATATAAATTGCTTACGCTGGTACATTGGGCCTTTCACACTAACACTCCGCAATATCTGGCAGACCTTATCACTTATCACACCCCCAGGCACACACCTCACTCATTTCACCTTAACCGTCTCACTCTCCCTTCCCCCTCTCTTGCACACCTTCAGTCCACCCGCTCCTCAGCTTTCTTCTTCGCAGCTCCCGCCCTTTGGAACTCTCTTCCCCCCTCCCTCCGGCTTGAGCCCCACTATCCCACTTTTAAATGTAATCTGAAAACCCACCTCTTTTCCCTCGCCTTTGACCTTCCCTCCCCTTTTGTGTAAACTCTCTCTACTGAGATTTGTGTTGTGCTCTTTCCTCCTCCCCCTTTCCTATCTCGAGATTGTAACTTCCGTTTCCTTTCTTCTGGCTTATTGTTTTTATGATTGTTTTTACATTGTAAACCGCTCTGGTCCCCCTGAAGGGCGGGTATATCAAGTTTAATAAACATAAACAAACATTCAGCCCCCGAGTCCCCAGACATTCTGTCCCTTCCGCCCCAGTTCCTCTATAGGCCAGTCCCCTCGGCTCCGCCACTATCCCAGGCAGAGCCTGTCCAGGAGGAACCCATTCCTGCAGTTTTACCCCGGGTGTCCTCCCAACGGCTCCCGCGGCTGGAGGAGGCACTCCCCGCCCCGGCTCAGTTCAGAGTACTCCGAGTGGGCCAAAGTCCACCGATGACACTACAAGCAGGGATTCATTCGCCAGTTCAGGGTCACTCACAGCCAGCTTTCCAAGAACATGAAGTGGAACCCCGACAGTCCCGACTGCCGTATGCCTTCAGAAGTACAACTACCAGTAAAAGGGATGGTCACGTTATACCATTGCGCCAGGTCCAGGGCCTACCCACCCTTAATACCGAAGGTCGGGTCATGGTAGGGCCGACCAGCCTTGTTTATGTGCCTTTTTCCACCAGGGATTTCCTGAACTGAAAGACGCATTATGCCTCCTACACTGAGAAGCCTCAGGATTTGATTGAAGTAATGAACAGTATTATGCAGACCCATCAGCCTACCTGGTCTGATTGCCGCCAGCTCCTGTCCACCCTTTTCAGCACTGAAGAGCGAGCACGAATTGTGCAGGCCTCCATTAGATGGTTAGAAGAAAATCCTGTAGGAGATGCAGGCCTGGACTCTCGGCAAGCAGCCACTGCGGATTTCCCAAATGATGGCCCCAAGTGGGATCCAAATAGCGCAGACAGACCTCAATCGGTTCCGCCAAGCCCTCATGCAAAGCCTGAAGAAGGGAGGCCAGAAAGCCATGAATATTGGAAAAATATCTGAAGTTCTCCAACGACCAGATGAGAGCCCAGCAGCCTTCTATGAATGATTATCTGAAGCCTACAGACTATATACCCCATATGATCCAGTGGCCCAGGAAAATTTGCGCATGGTAAATGCTGCATTCGTGAGTCAGTCCCAGGGGAGACAAAGCGAAAACTGCAAAAGTTGGAAGGATTTGCGGGCATGAATACAGCCCAGTTAATGGAAGTTGCTCAGAAAGTGTTTGTGAATCGTGATCAAGAATGTCAGAGGGAAAGTGAACATAAAATGAAGAAGAAAGCTGATTTTCTTGCTGCAGCTTTAGTTGAAAGACGCGGAGGAAGTTTCTCTAACAGAAGGACTCGAGGACGTGGAAGGGGCCGAGGAGATGGTCGGCCCCCATTGGGTGCAAATCAGTGTGCCCACTGTAAGGAAGAAGGACATTGGAAGAATGAATGCCCGAATTTTGACTCCGCCTCCCGGAGGGGAGGAGGGAGCACTTGGAGAGCAGGGGGCGATTCCGGCATCGGGGAGGAATGCATCGCACACAGTTCCAGCAGGGAGAAGCCGCTGTAGAGGGACTGGCAACCGTTGAGGGCTACTACACGGATGAAGACTAGGCCAGTCCGGGCTCCAAGTTCTCTCTGGGTACCCAGGAGCCTATGGTCAGTTTGAAATTGGGGACCAATATATGGACTTTATGGTGGATACGGGGGCCGAACACTCAGTGGTGGCCAGACCTGTGGCTCCGTTGTCGTCCTGATCTATCACTATTGTTGGGGCCACTGGTACTCGAGCCATCAAATCCCTCTTGCAGAACCGCACTTGTGAATTAGGAGGACGGAAGATAACACACCAGTTCCTGTACATGCCTGAATGCCCAATCCCCCTCTTGGGCCGAGACATGCTCGCTAAGCTCCAGGCACAGATATCCTTTGTTGAAGGGGGAAAAATGGAAATGACTGTGAACTCAAAATCTGCTGGCTTGATGGTGCTGACTGTCCCTCGAGAAGAAGAATGGCGGTTCTATAGTCCATCTTTGTTCAAAGCAGCCAGCCCCCGTATACCTACCAGCATCTCAGCTCCGCCCGGGGTGTGGGCGGAGGATAATCCTCCTGGCCTAGCGAAGAATATAGCCCCTGTGCTTGTCACCCTCAAATCAGGAGCGGAACCACTGCATGTGAAACAATATCCTCTCCCACGACCAGTAATCGAAGGCATTCATCGTCATCTAAAGAAATTATTGCAGTACGGACTCCTTAGAGAATGCCAATCGCCATGGAATACCCCCCTCCTCCCAGTCAAGAAGCCTGGGACAGGTGACTACCGCCCAGTGCAGGATTTGAGACGAGTGAACAATGCAGTTGAAACCATACATCCAGTAGTACCAAATCCCTACACCCTCTTGGGACTGATTCCTGCTGAAGCTACTCACCTTACTGTTTTTGATTTAAAGGATGCCTTCTTTTGCATACGCCTGGCATCCACCAGTCAACTCCTGTTTGCATTTGAATGGGAGAACCCGACCACCGGAAGGCAAGGCCAACTCACCTGGACTCGATTACCTCAAGGATTCAAGAACTCACCCACCATCTTCAGTGCTGCTCTTAATCAAGATCTATCAAGTTACTCTGTGACTCCAGGAAAAAGAGTCCTGCTCCAGTATGTGGATGACCTGCTTGTAGCCACCAACTCCAAAAGTAAATGTGTGCAAGCCACCAGTGATCTCTTGCACCTCCTGAATGAAGCTGGATACAAGGTCTCCAGAGCCAAGGCACAGTTGTGCCAAACAGAAGTAAAATACCTGGGATTCCATCTGTCCAGAGGGGTCCGGAGATTGGGACCCGAGCAAAAGGAAGCAGTATGCCGCATCCCTACCCCCACCACCAGAAAGCAGGTGAGGGCCTTCTTGGGAGCTGCCGGCTACTGCGAATATGGATACCCAACTTCGCGCTCTTGGAAAAGCCATTGTACCAAGCCACCAAAGGAATGGAGCGATCTCCCATGGAATGGGGCCCAGAACAGGATAAAGTGTTCAAATCGTTGAAAGCAGTTTTGATGTTATCACCAGCCTTGGGCCTACCAGATGTATGTCCATGAGTCAAGTGGAAATGCTCTGGGTGTATTAACCCAAACCCTTGGATCTTGGCAGCGACCTGTAGCCTATCAAAGCAGCTGGATACTGTTGCAAAAGGATGGCCACCTTGCCCGAGAGCCGTTGCAGCTACAGCTCTCTTGGTGAGTGAAGCCGACAAGCTCACCTTAGGTCAGAGTCTCCAGGTTACAGTGCCACACTCTGTCCTAACCCTCATGGAACATAAAGGAAATTACTGGTTCACGAATTCCCGCATGCTAAAGTACCAAAGCATGCTGTGCGAAAACCCTCGATTACAGTTGATAGTCAGTCAAGCTCTGAACCCTGCTACACTATTACCAGTTGGTCCAGGTCCACCCGACCATGATTGCTTGGAAGTAATGGATACTGTGTTCTCCAGTTGCCCTGATTTAACCGATCTTCCACTGAACAACCCTGAACAGACTTTCTTTGTGGATGGAAGCAGTCTTGTCATCAACAGACAACGTCGTGCTGGCTATGCAGTAGTGACCCTGGACATGGTAGTTGAATCTTCAGCTTTGCCCCAGGAACCTCAGCACAGGAGGCTGAACTGATAGCCCTTACTAGGGCACTGATAATAGGGACAGGGCTCCGCTTGAATGTGTACACAGACTCCAGCCCCCAGGTCCAACTGTAATCCCTGAATCACTGGGCCCAGCCTTTGTCCATGCTTTTCACCAAGCCACACATTATAGGAAAAACAGCTATGGAAAAAGCTTTTAGGCCCCATTTCTATATCCCGCTGCTAGGGGATATGAGTCAGATTGGATCCGAAATCACTAGACAAGAGCTGTTGGCTTTAGGTTCTGTTTTACAGAGTCTCCACATTTGGGTACTAATGTAGAATCTACAGCCCTACTCCTGCCACCACCGGAAGCTGGCAGGTCCACGTATGGCAGAAGCCTGAGGAACATACAGCCCTACTCCTGTCACCCACCGGAAGCTGACAGGTCTACGTACGGCGGAAGCTGTGGAAGAAAAGAACTTAAGTGATAGCTATGTGTTTGCTTCTCCCATGTTTCCTACCCCTTTGCTTGTGAATGTTTACCTCAATCATAGACAGTACAGTTGAACGTAAGGCAGCAACCAGGGTACTAGCCATGTGGAAGTATCAAGTTATATCCGGGGAAGAAGCCTCAGTTTAAGGTGACTTTGATAGGTGATTAATTTCTCACCCTCTCTTATTCGGGTTGAGAATAATCAAAGGGGGGAATGTGGTAGGCTATGGCCTGTTATCTAGGCCTAGATCCTAACTCCCACCTGAGAGTAGTATTGAAAAGAACCAAAGTTTAAAAATCTGTTTTAAACTGCTTTTTGAAAGTCCCTTTCCTTCCTCCATGAAGTTTGTATAAGTTCTTTATGCTTGGTTTGTTCTGTCCTTGCATTCCCTGAGCTAGAAATGTCCTTGAAGTAGAAATGTATCTATGTCTAAGACTATGCCTTTGTTAGAATAAGCCAGAAAGGGGGAACAAGGAGCCAGGCCCAGAGAGGGTCCCCGAATGGACAGGTGCAGGGGGCGTTGGGACCAATAGAAAGTTTGCCTGTATCAAACTGTGAAAAACTGTATATAAGGAATTGGCTATCATACGTCATTGCTCAGTCCTTTTCTGACACGAAAGCTGTCCGTCTGAGCCTGTGCACAATAAATTGGCTTGGATCCTGCAACTGACTCCTGGTATTATTTATTGCATGCTTATCAGCTGCTACAACAGTAGTGGGCTGTAAAGGTGTGCACTGAAGCCCAAGTTGCTGCTCTGCAGATGTTGTCTATAGACACAGAATGAAGGTTAGCCATAGAAGCTGCCATGGCTCTCACATTGTGAGCTGGGACATGGCCTTCGAGAGAAAACCCTTTACTCTCATAAGCGAAGGATATGCACTGTGCAATCCAGTTAGAGAGAGTTCTTTTGGAAACTGGAAGTCCCAAATGACTAGAATCAAAAGCAACAAAAAGTTGAGAAGATTTTCTATGTTGCTGAGTTCTTTGCAGGTAAAAGGCTAAGGCTCTTTTGCAGTCTAAGGTATATAGATTCCTTTCTGCATTGGAGGCATGAGGCCTTGGAAAGAATACAGGAAGGTAAATCGCCTGGTTTAAGTGGAAAGGCGACACCACCTTTGGCATAAAGTGAGGATGAGTCCTAAGAACAACCTTATCATGGTGAAATTTTGTATAAGGAGAATCAGCCACTAAAGCTTGTAATTCACTAATGCGTCGTGCAGACGTGATTGCAATTAGGAAGATGACCTTCCATGAAAGGAATTTTAGAGCTGTAGTGGCTAAAGGCTTGAAGGGCGGTTTCATGAGCTGCCCGAGAACAAGGTTCAGATCCCATGCCACCGGTGGTGGTCTAATGGGAGGTTTTGTTAGTAGAAGACCTCTCATAAATCTTGCTATAAGTGGATGAGAGGAAATAGGCTGTCCATTTAGAGGCTTGTAAGAGGCTGCAATAGCACTAAGATGGACTCTTACTGAATTGGTCTTAAGACCAGAATCTGATAAATGAAGGAGATACTCCAGTAACGATTCCAAAGGTATCGCAAGAGTGTTAGGTCCCTTTGGAGAACACCATATGGTAAACTGTTTCCACTTGAAGGCGTATGATTGTTTTGTGGAGGGTTTTCTGGAAGCCTGAAGAATATCCTTTACCTGTTGAGAAAGGTTGAGATCCTGAAGTACTAGGCTTTCAGTAACCAGGCCCTGAGATGCAGGACTGGGGATTTGGGTTCCATAGCATTCCGTTCTCCTGGGAGAGAAGATCTGGAGCACATCCCAACTCCAGAGGTGTAGCCTGAGAGAGATGTAGAAGCAGAGGATACCACGATTGCCGTGGCCAATGTGGAGCTATGAGTATCATATGACCTCTGTCTCTCTGAAGCTTGAACAGTGTTTTGGGGATGAGGGGAATGGGTGGGAAGGCATAGAGGAAGTCCTGACCCCAATGAAGAAGGAAAGCATCCCTTGCCTGACAGTTTTTCGCCAGAATTCTGGAACAGAACCAGGGAAGTTTGGCATTCTGTAGACTTGCAAAGAGGTCTATGTCTCGGGTTTTCCAGATTTGGAATACTCGGGCCATCTGGTCCGAATGGCGGGACCATTCGTTTGGCAGCAGTACTCAGGCTGAGTTTGTCTGCCCAAAGGTTTTGAATGCCTGGAAGATATACCACGAGGGGGTGAATTTGATGCTCTCTGGCGAGGGCCCATAGTCATAAAGCTTCGCTGCATAATGACAGAGAGCCTGTTCCGCCCTGCTTGTTCACACAGAACATGGCTACTTGATTGTCTGGACTACGACTGTCTTGTAGCTGAGCTGGGCTTGGAATACTCGGAGAGTAAGGAAGTTTGCTCTGAGTTCTAGGAGGTTAATGTAAAGACAAGCCTCCTCTGGGGTCCAGAGACCCTGGATGGAGAGATCGTGCAGGTAGGCCCCCCATCCCAACTGGGATGCATCTGTTGTTAGAGTGGCCTGGAACAGGGGCTGATGGAAAGGACAGCCTATGAGAAGGTTTTCCAGTGATTGCCACCATTGGAGGGATGAAATAAGACGTTCTGAGTTTCTTATTTTGTCCGACAGGCGACCTGAGGCCTGTGTTCACTGGGAGGATAGGGTCCACTGGGCTGCTCGCATGTGAAGACGAGCATAGGGAACCACATGTACAGTGGATGCCATATGTCCCAGTAGCTGAAGCATTTCCTGAGCAGTTAGGGAGGTTTTTACCACTGCTTGGGAAGCTAGCTGCACTATGCAAAGACAGCGGGGCTGTGGAAGGAAAGCCCTTGATTGTCTGGTATCTAGGCGAGCTTCTATGAATTCTAGGGACTGAGAAGGAGCGAGATGGGATTTTGGAAGGTTTATGACCAATCCCAAGTAATGCAAAACTCGCATTGTGCAAGTAAGAACTGAGCTGGCTTCTGGAGTTGTGGATGCTCGAATGAGCCAGTCATAAGAACATAAGATATGCCATACTGGGTCAGACCAAGGTCCATCAAGCCCAGTATTCTGTTTCCAACTGTGGCCAATCTAGCTCATATGTACCTAGCAGTTTCCCCAAGAGACACAAGTTCCACAATGCTTGTACTGGGTCAAGCATTGATATCTTCGGTCACTTCTTAATAATGGTTTATGGACCTTTCCTCCAGGAACTTGTCCAAACCTTTTTTAAATCCAGATACACTAACAGCCTTTACTACATCCTCCGGTAACAAATTCCAGAGTTTGATTACACGTTGAGTGAAAAAATATTTTCTTTTATTAGTCTTAAATAGTTTACCCTGTAGCTTCATTGCATGTCCCCTAGTCTTTCTATATTCTGATAAGGTAAACAATCGATCTACGTTTACCCGTTCCACTCCGTTCATTAATTTATAGACTTCTATCATATCTCCCCTCAGCCGTCTCTTTTCCAGGTTAAAGAGCCCTAACCTTTTTAGAATTTCTTCATAGGAGTATCCTTCCATCCCCTTTACCATTTTGGTGGCTCTTCCCTGTACCTTTTCTAAAATCGCTATATCCTTTTTAAGATACGGCGACCAGAATTGCATACAATATTCAAGGTGCGGTCTCACCATGGAACAATATAGAGGCATTATAATATCTTTTGTTTTATTTTTCATTCCTTTCCTTATCATACCTAGCATTCTATTTGCTCTCTTGGCCGCCGCTGCAAACTGGGCCGAGGGTTTTAACATGGTACCCACAATGACGCCTAAATCTTTTTCCTGGGTGGTGGTTCCTAATGTGGAACCTTGCATCGTGTAACCATAGTTTGGGTTGTTCTTCCCTAGGTGCATAACCTTGCACTTGTCCACATTAAATTTCATCTGCCATTTTGATGCCCAGTCTTCCAATTTATCAAGATCCTCTTGCAAATTTTCACAATCCTCTTGGGTTTTAACAACTTTAAATAGTTTTGTGTCATCTGCAAATTTGATAACCTCACTCGCTATTCCACTTTCCAGGTCATTTATGAATATGTCAAAAAGCAGCGGACCCAGCACAGATCCCTGGGGTACACCACTATTCACCATTCTCCATTGGGAAAATTGGCCATTTAGCCCTACCCTCTGCTTTCTATCTTTTAACCAGTTCCTGATACACAATAGTACACTGCCTCCTATCCCTTGACTCTTTAGTTTTGCCAAAAGTCTCTGATGAGGGACCTTGTCAAAGGCTTTCTGAAAGTCCAGATACACAATATCAACCGACTCACCTTTGTCCACCTGTTTATTCACTCCTTCAAAAAAACATAACAGATTAGTAAGACAAGATCTTCCTTGTCTAAAGCCATGTTGGCTGTCCCCCATTAGGTTGTGACTATCTACATGCTGAATAATTTTATTCTTTATGATAGTTTCTACCATTTTTCACGGTACTGACGTCAGGCTCACTGGTCTGTAGTTTCCCGGATCACCCCTGGAACCCTTTTTAAAAATTGGTGTTACATTGGCCATCCTCCAATCTTCAGGTATTAGAGATGATTTTAATGATAGTTAACAGATTACTGATAGCAGTTTTGCAATCTCATATTTCAGTTCTTTCAATACCCTTGGATGTATACCATCCGGCCCAGGTGATCTGCTACTCTTCAGTTTATCTAATAGTTGTAAGACATCTTCCCGATGTATCAATATTTCCTTCAATTCTTCCGCACCTTTAAATACCACTTCAGTCATGGGTAACATCCCTACATCTTCCTCAGTAAAGACCGAAGCAAAGAATTCATTCAGTCTCTCCGCTATCGCCTCTTAGTGCTCCTTTAACCCCTTTATCATCTAATGGACCAACTGACTCTCTCACAGGTTTTTTGCTACGAATGTACTTGAAAAGGTCTTTATTTCGCGTTTTTGCTTCCGCAGCAAGCTTCTTCTCAAATTCTCTTTGCCTGTCTTATCAATGCCTTGCATTTGACTTGCCAGTGCTTGTGCTGTTTCCAGGTTTCGTCGTTTGGCTCTTTTTTCCATTTCCTGAAAGATGCTTTTTTGGCAACAACAGCCTCTCTGACCTCACCTTTAAACCATGCTGGCAGTTTTTTGGACTTCCTTCCACTTTTCTTAAAGCGTGGAATACAGCTGGTCTGGGCTTCCAAGATAGTATTTTTCAACAACACCCAAGCTTGATATACGTCTTTAACCTTCGCAACTGCTCCTTTTAGTTTTTTCTGAACTGTTTTCCTCATTTTATCATAGTCTCCCTTTCGAAAGTTAAAAGGTAGTACTGTGGATTTCCTTACTATCCCTCCTCAAACTAATTAAATCAAAGGCGATCATGCTATGATCACTATTGCCAAGTGGCCCCAACACCCTTATCTCTTGCACTAGATCTGGTATTCCACTAAGGACTAGGTCTAATATGGCTTCCCCTCTGGTCGGTTCATGAACCAGCTGCTCCAAGAAGCAGTCATTTATTCCATCTAGGAACTTTATCTCCCTAGCATGTCCTGACGTGACACTGACCCAGTCGATACCGGGGTAATTGAGATCACCCATTATTATTACTGCGCTGTAACTTTTGTTAGCTTCCTTGATTTCTTTGAGCATTTCATCATCCATTTGGTCATTCTGGCCAGGTGCTCGATAGTACACCCCCACTGCCATCGCCTTCCCCCTTTTATATGGAATTTCAATCCATATAGATTCTACAGCAGATTTTGTTTCCTGCAAAACTTTAATCCATTCTGAGTCAATGCCCTCTCTAACATAGAGCGCAACCCCTCCACCAATTTGATCAGCTCTATCATTACGATATAGTTTGTACCCAGGTATCACAGTGTCCTTTCATTTAGTGCTATATATTCTAACTCTCCCATCTTATTCTTTAGACTTCTAGCATTTGCATACAAGCATTTTAGAGAATGTATTTTATTCATGTTAATTTGGCTATTGTTAGACATGGGTAAATTGGGATCTTTAAGCTCTGTCTGCTCCATACTTGAGGGCATTTGGGCTACTTTACTCTTTTGTGGAACCTCTCTGCTTTTGGTAGTATCCTTCAAGGATACATTCTTCCGAACCATCCGCTCTTGGGCGACTGTCGGCTTTCCCCTAATATCTAGTTTAAAAGCTGCTCTATCTCCTTTTTAAAAGTTAATGCCAGCAGCCTGGTTCCATCCCGGTTAAGGTGAAGCCCATCCCTTTGGAAGAGCCCCTCCTTTCCCCAGAATGTTCCACAGTTCCTAACAAATCCAAAACCCTCATCTCTGCACCATTGTCTCATCCACGCATTGAGACTCCGGAGCTCTGCCTGCCTTTTGGGTCCTGCGCGTGGAACAGGAAGAATTTCGGAGAATGCTACCCTGGAAGTTCTGGATTTCAACTTCCTACCTAAAAGCCTAAATTTTGCCTCCAGAACCTCCCTACCACATTTTCCTATGTCATTGGTACCGACATGTACCAAGACAGCAGACTCCTCCCCAGCACTATCTAAGACCTTATCTAGGTGGCGCGTGAGGTCCGCTACCTTCGCACCAGGCAGGCATGTTACCAGGCGATCCTCACGTCCACCAGCCACCCAGCTATCTACATGCCTAATGATCGAATCACCAACTATAACGGCTGTCCTAACCCTTCCCTCATAGGCACATGGCCCTGGAGAAATCTCCTCGGTGCGAGAGGGTTTTACATCAGCTGGAGGACAGGTCCTAGTTACAGGATCACTTCCTGCCACACCAGGGTGATACTCTCCTGTCACGTGACCTCTCTCCTCCATGGCAACAGGGGTGCTGCCAGACTGGAGGTGGGACTTCAGGACTATATCCCTGTAGGTCTCGTCTATGTACCTCTCTGTCTGTCTTATGCTTTCCAAGTCTGCTACTTTAGCCTCTAGAGAATGGACTTGTTCCCTGAGAGAAAAGAGCTCCTTGCACCTAGTGCAAACGTAAGACCTCTCACCAACTGGGAGAAAATCATACATGTGACACTCAATGCAAAAGACTGGAAAGCCCCCATCCCGCTGCTGGACTGCTGTCTGCATCTTAGTTTTACGTTTGTGTCTAGATCTTTAAGTTCTTACTTACTAGGGGTTGCTATGGGTATTTATACCAATAAAACTGTACCTAATACGTCGTCCAAGTAAGGGAAGACGAATATCCCCCGAGTCCCTAGGAATGCAGCTACTACTGCCATGCACTTTGTGAAAACTCTTGGGGCAGAAGCCAGACCGAAGGGGAGAACCCTGTATTGGAAGTGTCTTCCCTGGAAAAGGAATCGAAGGAACTTCCTGTGATCTGGATGGATGAATATATGAGTATACTGTAAGCATCCTTTAGATCTAGAGAACATAGCCAATCCTGACTCTGAAGGTATGGCAGAAGTGTTCCGAGAGATCATTTTAAAGCTTTTCTTGGAACAGATATTTGTTCCATTCTCTGAGGTCCAAAATAGGTCTGTGTCCCCCTGTTTTCTTTGGCATGAGAAAATAGGGGGAGTAGAACACTGTACCCTGCTGAGGTATGGGTAATTCTTCTATTGCTCCCTGGCCAAGTAGTATTGTGACCTCCTGACTCAGAAGATTGGTGACAGGGGTTTGAGAATTGAACTGTTTTATGATTGTAGGAGGGGGCATGCTGTGAAAATGAAGTCTGAACCCCTCTCGTACAATGGCAGAGTCCAGTGTTCTGATGTTATTTGGTGCCGTCTGGTGGCAAACTGACAATCTGCCAAGGATGGTAGAGGGTTCTGGACCCTGCAGGGGCAGGAAGGCTAAATTCTCTAGAAAAGAGTCAAAGCCCCTGAGGGGGCTGAGCCTGCTGAGCTGGCTGAGCTCTTGGGACTTTTGGTTTCTTCTGTTGTCTAGTTTGTTGCTGTCCTCTCTTTTGGGCAGCATGGACTGGACAGTGACCCTGCTGGATATAAAAAGGATAAAACTTCTTTTTCTTGTTGAAAAAAGGTTTTTAGTAGATCTTTTCTTTGCTGGGTTGGCTGTAGACTTTGACAACCTGTCCAAGGTATTATTGTCAGAGTCAATCTCATTAGCTTTTTCTTGCCAATTCTTGCCAAAGAGATTTTCTCCTGTGCAAGGAATGTTTCCCAGTTTATCTTATACCCAAATTTCCAAGTCTGATGCCTGAAGCCAGGCAATACGACGTGCACCAATGGAGATAACAGAGGTTCTGCTGATACATTCAAAGCAATCAAAGGCTGCACGGTTGACAAACTTGGAAACATCTTGGGCATGTTTGACCAGAGCAAGAAAGTCCTGTCTTTTATCATCAGGAAGAAGGGGGCTCATAAGCTTCAAGTCTCCTGTAACCTCTTTGAGGAACATCCCCATGTATAGGATGTATGAGCTGATTCTAGCTGAGAGCATGGAAGCTTGGAAGCATCGACGTCCAAAAGCATCGAGAGTCCTGTACTCACGGCCTGGAGGATTGGAAGAATGTCTTTTTGCACTCTTTATCCTGCGCATGGCCGATTCCACTACCATTGAATGGTGTGGTAACTGAGTCTTCTGAAAGCCAGGACAAGGTGAAACTCAGTACATGTATCGAGTTTGCGAGAGTGTGGAGATGTGGTTAAAGGAGTCTCCTACATTCTCAGCATGAGATCATGCAGGATCTTATGAATGGGCAGAGTAGCTGCCTCTTTAGGAGTTTTAGGGTATTGAAGAATCTCTAACTCTTCTGCCCTAGGCTCTTTTTCAGGAGCCACTGTGATTGCAAGGCCTCGAGCCACATCACGAATAAAATCCTGGAAGGACATATCCTCTGGAGGAGACATTCTACGCTGGGGAGAAGGAGATGGATCCTCCGGAAGAACTGCTCTGGTATCGGCAGAGTCATCAGACTCATCGGAATATTCAAAATATCTCTGATACCAATGTTCATGCAAGACGTGGTACTGGTATCGATCGAAGTCAGTATCGAGTTGTCTCGGTAGCGATCCTTCGATAGCGGGGATGGACTCTAGACTCAGCATGGGGGGGAAATACCTGCCAAGGCCGGTGCCGATGGTACTGGTACCGATGTCGCTACTGGTGCCTGTTGAACAGTCTGAAGCGGTTTCAACGATACTGAAGCCGTTAGAAGAGCCGCTAGACTGCGTTCGATAGTGAGAAATCTTTGATCTATCACTCCTGCTGATGCTTGGGTGTCGGTACCGGTAGAAGTGGCCAGGACCCCAGAGCATGGCACCAGTAGTTCTGCCGAGGTGGAAGCCTCGAGAACATTCTTGAGCCCTGTTAGTGCTTTGGAAGTCGAAGCCTCCCGCCGGGGCTGTTTTGCCGGTGAACTTTCCTCAAGGGCAACGCCGATGGCATCTTGATACTTTGAAGGAGATCTACCCTTTGAGGGCCGGCTAGTCTTTGCAGACTTATGTTTAGTTACCTGAGATCCATGGGAGGAAGATGAAGCCCTGGAAGACGTTGATGCAACGGACATCGCATCTGTGGCAAAAAGGGTACCGCGCTTTGCAGTTCTATTCGGCAGGCCCCTTTTGGTCATCTTTCCACAGGAGAGACACTCCAATGGAGAGTGGTCAGGTCCCAAACACTTGAGACACCAGTCATGGGTGTCGGTGACAGATATGGTACCGCCACACTTAGAACATTTTTTTATAACCAGTGGCAGGTTTTTCCATTGTAAAAGAAAAATGGGTCTAGTGCCCAAAATGGTGCCTAGCACTGAGAGGAAAAAGATTTCTGAAGAAGTACTCCAGAAAAGATATACTTTTTTTTTTTTAGTAAAGAAGAAAAGAGAACCAGCGGTACCGGTAGGGGTCAAGTGAAGGCAGATGTGACCACAAAAAACAAAGAAGTAAAAAAGAATTTTCTGTGGTGATAGGATATGCGACCTGTTGGCTCCACGGAAAACGAAAAACTGACAAAGGAGAGTGGGAAAGGCGGGAGGGCAGCACGCAGGCGCTGTGGGATGCTCTCAAAAGCTTTCCTACTGGACGCTGGGGAGCGTTCCCGCGCAGGCTCCGTCGGTACCGACGATACCCATATGTGAAGACTACATTCCTGCTTGTTCCTGGAGTTAAGGAATTAGTCCTCACATATGACCAGGACCGGTGCTAGGGTTTCTAGCGCCCCCTGCAACCTATAAATCGGCGCCCCTCCCTCATTATTATTAATGTTGACTGCACCCTACCCTCCTTTTTAGAAACATAGAAACATGATGACAGAAAAAGACCACATGGCCTATCTAGTCTGTCCTTCCATAACAACAACTACAACAGTCCACTTTTTACCTTTAGAGATCCTCTGTGTTGGTCCCATGCTTTTTTGAATTCAGTTCCTGTCCTCATCTCTACCACCTCCACTGGGAGACTATTCCATGGATCCACTACTCTTTCCGTAAAGAAATATTTCCGCATATCACTCCTGAATCTATCTCCCTTCACCCTCATCTCATGTCCCCTCGTAGCAGAACTTGCTTTCAATTGAAAGAGGCTCTCTCCCTGAACATTTATGCCACGGAGGTATTTAAACATCTCAATCATATCACCTCTATCCCGCCTTTCCTCTAAGGTGTACATATTAAGATCCTTAAGTCTGTCCTCATATGCTTTATAATGAAGCCCATTAATCATTTTAGTAGCAACCCTCTGCACCGACTCCATCCTATTCACATCCTTTTGAAGGTGCGGTCTCCAGAATTGCACACTATACTCCAAATGAGGTCGCACCAAAGACTTATACAGAGGCATTATCACCTCCTTTTTTCTGCTAGCCATTCCTCTCCGTATGCACCCAAGCATCCTTCTAGCTTTTGCCGTCGCCTTTTCTACCTGTTTAGCTACTTTATGATCATCAGACACAACCACGCCTAGGTCCCGCTCTTCTTTAGTAGACAAAAGTACTTCATCTCCTATACTGTATTGCTCCCTTGGATTGCTGCAGCCCAAATACATGACCTTACATTTTTTAACATTAAATCCCAGCTGCCAAATTCTAGACCATTCTTCAAGCTTAGCTAGATCCCTCCTCATGTTATCTACACCTTCCTGGGTGTCTACTCTATTGCAGATTTTGGTATCATCTGCAAAGAGGCAAACCTTACCCGACAGCCCTTCCACTATATCACTAACAAAGATGTTAAAAAGAAACCGCTTTCTGAACTCTTTTCTCCTTCAAATCCAGTGTTGTAAGAAAATTGCAGTGAAAGAGCAAATACATAGCTAAAATAAAAATACTTAACATCATATAAACAGACTGTGATAGTCCAAAAAAAAAAATCTGATTCTGGTCATCTCACTAACATTCTCCAGTGCCAGGCATATTGTGAACTAATATAAAACACTGCAAATGTCACTGAAGATTTACCAGGCCAAATCTACCATACCATACCAGCATACACTTCCAAAACTCATACAATAAGGGGCTTACCCAGAAAAAAAGCAGCACTATATATATGCTGCAATAGGCCCCCAAAACATCCATACACCTATTTGAAAAACTGTACAAGTCAAATTACTACAGTACAGATACCTACATACAAACTCCATGTTAACAGAACACCTGGCCTTGGTCACACACTCAGAACACAGACCCTCACCAAGTACAGAATAAGTGACCACAACCTAAAGTAAAAATAAAAATATGTAGACAAAAATTAAACTGAAACCCCAAGAAACCAGACTCCGCATGTGGTACCACACCAGATAAGAGATGCAGTTCCCCATATTGTGTGAAATATAAAGATAGCACAAAGTCCAATCACTAAATTGAAAATAAAATTATTTTTTCTACCTTTGTTGTCTGAAGTTTTTGATCATGCTGGTCCCGATCTGAGGTTTCTGTTTTCCTCTGTCTTCTGAGTTCTCTTTCTATGGTCTATAGTCCATCTGTCATTTCTTGTCTCTCCTTTTGCTTTCTTCATTTTCTTCCATCAGCCTTTTTCCAGTCCCAGTAATCCTCCCCAGTATCAGTTCCCTTTACAGGCTCCCCTCCCAGTACCTTCTAGTATCAACCCCCTTGCATTCCCACACTGCCACTGGTGTCTATTCCCTTCTAGTTTCCCTCCATCCCTACCGTCCAGCCCCTTCTAGTAAAAATACCATCCCGAGTATCAGTGAACTTCCAGTACTAGTGCCCCCTCCCCTGTCAGCTCCCTTCCAGTCACCCTCTCCTCTGTCCATTCGCCTTCCAGTGCCATTCCCAATTGTCAGCTCCCTTCCAGCCCCCACCTCCCCTCCAACCACCTCCTTCCCCTCTTTTCGCTCCCTTCCAACCCCCCATGTCAGCTCCCTTCCAGCCCCCACTTTCCCCCCTGTAAGCTCTCTTCCAACCCCCCTCCTATTACCTAGCCACTTCCAGTCCCATCTCCAAGTGTCAGCTTCCTTCCAGCCCCCCTGTCAGCTCCCTTCTGGCCCCTTTTCTTCCCTTCCTTCACTGATTCGTCCTTCAGAAAAGAAAGCAGCTGCAGGAACATTTTTCTGTTCCCACGGCTCTGTATCTTTTAAACTGCTGGAATGCAGAGTTTCTAAAGGCAATAATAAGCATTTTGTGTTTATTATGAGAAACAGAAAACGCTCGTTAGTGCTGGAAACACCACGGTCCAGCAATTTAAAAGATAGCAGGGCTGCAGGAACAGAGGAATTTTCCTGCAGCTGCTTTCTTTTCCGAAGCGGTGGATGGTGGGTGGCTAGTGCCGGCGCCCTCCACCGCCAGGACCCTCCTGCTGCTCTTACCTGGCTTACTGGGTAGCACTGGCCCTGTCCCTGACAGAGCCCTGTACGGGAATGCTCCCCCAGCTTCTATTGGAAGCTTTTGGGAGGTTCCACTGCGCCTGCACGCCTCCTTCCTGCCTGCTGCCATGGCACCATCTTGAATTAGTCTGATAATATAGCTGTAGCAAAAGACAACTCAGGGATGTGGGAGGATTGTGATGACTAATTCCTGCTCTCCATGGAGAACACATCTGCTAGATGTGAGTATAGAAAGAGACACAAAGGGGGGTTGAATTCTCAGAAAAACGTTTTGGGTGTGAGAACTGCTCTGAATATACTGACAGTTTCACAGAGGGTTTTTATGAATAAGAATGACACACAAAGTTACATCTTGCAAGATAGGAAGCTTTTATCTGCAGGAAGTTTGTCCTGATAAAGCGTGAGCAATATGTTTGTGCTTGGCATGATCTGTAACATGTGTTTAGCTTGACCTGGAACATATAGATTAAGGCAAAAGCATGATGTAGAATGATAAGATGAAAATGTACAATGTAACATCTTTCCTAATAAACAAAGGAGCTGTGGCCAAGCTAATCGAGGGGATTACAGGAGACTGCTCAGGTTTGTGGACCTTTGAATTCCTCCCTAAAGCTTTAGCAGACTTTGTTATGATATAATTCTCTGTGCATTTTATCTTCATTTCTTCTTACTTGCTTCTGGGACCAGAGATAGGAGACCAAGGGCTGAGGAAGTATCCCAGTGTTTGTTGCTCCTGGCTAGGAATACGTTACATACAACAGTTGGTGACCATACTCAGATTCTTTCTTTGAGTTGGAGGCAAGTCAGAAGAACTATGAATATGATGGGTAATTTGTTCAGTCACCAGCAGAACAAAACTAAATTGCATGAATTGCAAGAAAAGGCATGTGATTTAGCATTTAAGAATAGCAGCCTGTCACTGCTGCAAGGATATATGCCACAGGCACTCAATCAAGCCACAATACGACCTGTCCTCAAGGGTGCAAAGCTAGACCCAACAGAACCAAAATCATACCGACCCAAATCAAGTCTCCCATTCATAGCAAAGGTTATTGAAAAAGTGATACTTAACCCTCCATAGCCCATGTTCCCTGTAAGTATTAGTGTATGTGTCTCATATCCCCGCGTGTTAAATGTATCCCCCAATTGTGTTGTGACCGCTTTGATTGAAGGATAAGGCGGTATACAAAAACTGTCTAAATAAATAAATAAATAAAGATACAGAGGCAACTAGAGGAGCACATCGATCTACAAGCCCCACTGGACCCTCAGCAGCATTGATTCAAACCAATGCACAATGTGGAAAATCTACTTACATCTCTTTTTGACAATCTACTGAAAGGTATCGATTGTATAAAAAATGGATTTCTACTGGTATTCATGGACATCACAGCAGCATTCGACATGGTCTCCCACCCAGTTCTGCTAAACCGACTGCACGAGATTGGCCTACGCAACACCACAATGAAATGGTTCATGTCATATTTAAGTCACAGAACGCAACAGGTCAAAGGAGATCAAGGATACTCATCACAGTTCCCTACCACCCAAGGAGTACCACAAGGATCAGCCCCGTCATTTGTTCTATTCAACATATACATAACAACCAATCTGTGACATTATCAAAGGTCAAATGTTACAATACCACATTTATGCCCCAATAAACACTCTCGCTCCAGACTTAACCGCCATGACCAATTGCCTAGAGGACATGAACAACTGGTTTGCAGATAACAACCTGAAAGTCAATCTCAACAAAACAGAAGCCCTCATCATATCCAGAAATCCCTTTGGTACCCAACCACAAGTCATAAACGTCCTGAATCATACCATACCAATAAAGGAAGAGGTGAAATACTTAGGCATCACCATGGACAGGAACCTAAGCCTACATACACATATAAACAAAACTGCAGCAAAGGCATATTCAGCGATTAAAGATCATCCGGAGACTCAAACCAATCCTCAGCCAGGACCATTTCTGAACCGTATGTCAGGCAGTCATCACTCCAGTACTGGACTATGGAAACTCCCTCTATCAAGGCCTACCTAAACAGACAACCCACCCACTCCAACTGGTGCAAAACACAGCAGCCTGCATCATAACCGGCACAGCCAAGAATGAGCACATCACCCCTGTACTCCAACACCTACACTGGCTCCCAAATACATGTAAGGGCAAGATTCAAAACAACCACAAACATATATAAAATCATGCAACATTGCACAACAGATGTACTCCATAGCCTGATAACCAAGGACACAACCAACCGACCCAGACAAACTGGGAACAACAACAAACTATGCACACCAGCTGGATATCATAGAACAAAACAAGTAACTTCCAGCAGAGCCATATCCCTTTCAGCACTGGCCCTCTGGAATACTCTCCTGGATGAACTGAGGGTGTCAAATGACCTCAAAGACTTCCGCAAATCTCTTAAAACCTTCTTATTCAGAGATTACTATGATCAATCAGACAAAGGACCCTCTAACTGTGCTTGAACATAATGATAACCCACACTTCTAACATTTATGTATGTAGTGTCCAACCTTTATGTACGTAGTGTCACCCTGCTCGATGTAAACCCAATGTGTGTAGCCCACCACTTTGATTAAAGGAGAAAGTGGAATACAAATCTGGATAAATAAAATAAACAAATAAATAAATTTATTTATTTACTTAGCTGTGCTTTTATACTGCTTTTCACTGGGTCAAAGCGGTTTACAAACAACTGAAGGATGCAGTAAAATGAGGAGTGAACGTAACATGCACAAATAACATTATAAGTCATGCACAAATAACTTATTTGTTTGCTCTCCTTACGCGGTGCTTTTAAAAGGATTATATTTTCTGTTTGTAAGGGATTTAACTTGGTAATTGTTAGGCTTTTTTTTCATAAGCTGATTTTCTTCTTTAGTAGGTCAGGGCCTTATTTTGCCAGACTTGCAAGATGATATTTGAAATGTTTGTTTTCTTATCACTGTTGGCCAGTAATGTGTAAACACCACCCAAATTTGTCTTGTTTTGTTTGTTTCACTCTTTGGTCTTATGGCAATTTCTATTGTTTTTCTGTATTTAAGTTATACGTTTTGGCTTCCAGGTAATAAGTGCACTTTGTTTTGAGAGTTTTCCTGACCTCAATTTCAGGGGAACTACTAAGTGAAAAAAATCATATATATATATGAAAGTAAGTTTGTTTGTACAGGATGGTGTACACAACCTGACTGTCTAAGTAAACCTGAGAAAGAGTTAAAGTTGTTCAGAACTTTGCTTAGAAATAAAACTTCATATATTTGCTTACTAAGTAGGTGAAGAGGTACATGTCCTGTAAATAAGAAAAAGGGCAGCTTGTACTCCAGCCTTTTAGTCTCAGGGTTATTAGATATCAAGCAGTCAGCAGTAAACAGTTATGTCTTGGAATATATGTATGTCTCCTCATACTGACCTATGCTGATTAGAAATTGACCTGTGATCTGATGAATACGTTATACCTGACGTAGGATAATAAAGTGAAATTATGCTGTATCCTCCAAAAGAGCCTTATAAATAAAGTGAACCATGGCTAATAGAGTAAACAAAGAGAACTTGTTTCTATTTGTTTCTCTCCGCAAAGCTTTGGTGTATCTATATAGAAGTGTGTGGTATTTTATTGCTGTCTCTTAGATTCTCTTCTCATTGCTTTGAATGCGGATTTCTGTGACTCCAAGAGCCCTGCAGGTTGCTGGTGAGGTGGGGGGGCAAACAGAAGCCCACAGTTGGTGCCATGCCGGTCTGCACATTTCTCCATTCCTGGCAAGGGCGGAAGGTGTTTGTGAGTATTGTATGGTGACAGCAATGGGTAATCTGTTAGGTAAACGAGAGCTATCTCTGTTGCGTGAATGGCATGACAAGGCTAAGGGGTTTTAGCTGTTCAGAAAGGTAGCCCTTCTTTTTGTATGCGTGAGACGTATGGGGATATGGCTACTAATTATATTGTACACTGGTATGCAGTGACTAACGATAATGTGCTTCTACAGTTTCCTTTGGAGGGAACATTTTCTATAGATAAACTTCGTTATCTGGAATGTGCTTTGCAGGCTAAACATAAATTATGTGATGCCCGTGAAGGGCTGGTGTTTAGTTGGTGGCAGCGAATGGCACATAATATGAAGAATGATTTGTTTGTGTTAAAGAATGCTGGTAAAGCGAGTAAACCACAGGAGAGTGATAATGACCGGGCAGGGAAATTCCCAGTCGTTTTTTCTCCAGAGTATGATGCAGATGTGGCTGCAATGGTAATTGCAGCTGGAAGAGTTCCAAGTGCGTCCCCATTGTCTCCCCCTGTTTCTTGTGAGAGTTATGTAGTTTCTGGAAGGGGGAGGATCACTCGTGCAGCTGAATTAAGAGAAGAGATAAGAAATAAACAGAGGATATTGGGGGATGCACAAATTGAAGATTTCAGTACATGCAATGTTTCTCAGCTCAGAGAAGTGAATGCCCTTCTTAGCCGTGAAATAGAAAGTATTGTACATATAATAGAATCCTTAAAGGGAATAGTAAGAAATGATATTTCTGCTACAAAGGAATTGGGAATTTCTAGTAAACTTATTGATGTTATTGCAAAAGATCTGGATAAGCATTTCATGACCTATAGAGAAAAATGTGATCAATTACATGGTGCTATAAGTTTTTTTCAAACTGTTTTACATCAACATAATAGTCCATGTTCTACTTGGGCTGATCTAGATAATTTGCTTAGAACTGTGTTTTATAACCCAGCTGATGTTCATAGGGTCACTCATCCAGTTTGTGACATACCCTGTGATAGATTTCCAACAGAAGACTCAAAGAGATAATTTTGTTTCAGTGGTTATTGAATTCCTTAGAGTAGTATGTAAACTTGTAAAAGGATTGGTTGAGATTAACATCTCTAAGGCAGAATAGGGGTGAAAAAGATTTTCACACTAGGTGTATGCAAGCGTTCACCAATTGTTTTTGTAAATGGTTTAATCCCGTGAGTAAAAGGAATTTTTGAAACTTTAATAACAGATTGGCCAGCTAGAACAGCTGATGTAATTCTGGAAGGAGCTCGGTACAGTGGGCTGACATTTGATGTGAAATGACTAAATTGCTCAGCTTGCAGATTGCTTCTATGTAACTTCCCAGGAGCAGGGGGAGGGGTAGGGTCAGAGCGAGAGGATGGTCAGAGAGCTGATTTCCCTCCCCCCCCCCTCCGGTAGCTGCTGATTTCACTCTATCCTGGCTGAATGGGAAGATATATCTCCAGCTGTATTCTCTCTGAAGTGCCGTTTCCTGCAGATGCCAGTATCATTCATCCTGGAGAACTTTCTTCTACTTTATGGACAGTGCCGGGATCAGATATCGGATGTCTTTCTATTCCGCCTGTGAGGATCATCGTGAAACCTGGAATTCAGTTTCCTAGACTCAAGCTGTGTCCACTGCCAGCAGCTGTCGGTGAAGGAAGTTGTTCTGTGCTTGAAGATCTCCAGACACAAGGTGTCATTTATCCTACAACTTCTTTATGTAAGACTCCAGTTCCTCCTGTACTAAAGGCTGACGGTAAGACTTATAGATTTGTGCGAGTCCTACGAGACCTGCTTATTTTCAGTATGAATTGGCAAAGAAAAACCAGTTTTGTTTTTATTTTATTTCTTTTTGAAGGATACACTGCTAGTCCTGCATATTTTCACAGGCCCTAAGGACTTCATTATTTGATGTAAGACTCAACCATTCCTCTTTAGTTCATTATGTGAATGATTTGCTTTTAATGTAGACCAAGTTACGTATGTTGTTGGTCAGATTTCTTGTCTTTATTAGCTTATATTGCTAAATTAGGTTAAAGGTTAATTTGTCTCAGCCACAGTTTGTATCTTAAACTGTTATTTTCCTGGGTATTGCCCTAACACTCTCTGGTTGTGCAATTACCTCTGCTAGATTGGAATCTATTTTATCATTGTCTTTTTAGCAACACTGGTGTTGATGTGTAGATTTCTGGGTTTACTATTGTTCTGTAAATAAGAGCTAGCAAATTTCTCAGATCTTACTGCTCCTCTTTGTCCCCACATTATCACAGTGGGAGGTTTGTTTTAAATGTAGAAATGTACTGGGAAATGCGCCATGTTATTGTCTATGATTATTCTTTACTATTCAAATTGTTTGCGGCTATTTCTGATTTCTCTGTTGTCTGTGTGCTTTTGTGAGCTTTCCTGACTGGTTGTAAGCCAGTGGGCTCTTACTCAGAGTGAATTGATGACGTGACTTTGGGACTCCCGCTATGTCTATGTAGTGGTGGCTTTTGAATTGAATCTCATTGATTTTCTGGTTCTACAGCGCCTCTTGCCAGCACAAGTTGCAGTTTTGAACTCCAAAGGACATCCTTCTGCTGGAGATTTATGTCATAGGACAACCATTTTGGGAACCTAAAAGACGCTCTTCTGGTATCAGTGTCACTGACATTGCTGTATTTAGCACCGTTAAATATGACTTTGTTTTTCCTTTCATCTTTCTTGCAGCAATAGCAAGATACCTCCTTTGAAACCCAGGGTCGGACTTCGTGCTGTCCAGGGCTGCTGGAAAGAGGATCATCTGCTTATTTGTCCTGACCGTCTTTTGTTTCTACCTGCCCTGTTCCTGCATCATGAGCTTTACCGCTGTGGCTATGCATTTTGTCTTTTTGGTTCTCTGGTATCCCCTGAACATGTTATTGTTTCTTTGGCACAGCTTGTCTGCACTGTTGCAGGACTGGCACTGTAGGGTCAGTTATTAAGATTCCTGCCTGCCGAACTCATTTAATTATGCTTTTGCAGTCTGTTTTGTGGATTTGCCCTGTGCCAGAGGAGGGAGGTGGTATTCATCTGGCGGTCACTTGTCTATTCCCAAAGGTCACTTATGCACACTGATACAGGATTGAGCTTCAAATTGGACAAAAGCCCTTCCCTTTGCCCTTATGGCAGTGTGTATTTCCCCCAGCCTGACACCATATGAAATAGTTACTGGACGTCCAGCTACTTCTCCACATGCCTTGGCAGTTATCCCAGACCCCCAGTTGTTGCGCAGCGATATCTTAACTTATTGTGCATGATTGCACTCAGTCCTGTTTCCCCTTTTATTGAAGGTGAATCTTCAACAAGGTGCTCCTCCAGAATCATCACATCTGGACGTGAAACCAGGGGATTGGGTCCTGATTAAGAATTTGCATCCAAAGACGCTTCTGGCTCCGAAATTCCTAGGTCCATTTCGTGTACTTCTGGTGGGATATTCAGCCTGTAAAGTGGAAGGACATTCTCGTTGGATACATCTTACGCAGTGTAAGAAGGTTCCCTCACAAAATTCAGAAGATTCCCTGCATCCATGATTCAAGAAATACAACGCAGACTTCTCGGACAACATTGATATTGCAGAAAAAAACTTTTTATGATTTAAAGTACTTTCAGAGAGAACAACGATAACATCACAGAAAAAGATTATTGTATTAAGTAAATTCTGAATGGACTATTCATGTAAAATGCTTTTATTTAGCATTTATAGTAAGGCTTAGAGGGATGAGGTTAGTTTAGATTAGTATTTTCCTGATATATATGTAATGACCTTTAGGTACTTAACCTCTACTTCATAAATTTATTGAGCCTTAGAGGCTAATCATAGCTACAGTATATATCCTCATTATATAAAGGAGAGTATTAAGAAGAGTAGGTATATTTTCAGTGTTGATTTAGTATATTTTAAAGCAATTATAGTTTTAGATATTTAAAAGTTTTGCTAAGAATGTTTTTATATCTAATCTTAGTTATGCTGAGGCATATTAGTAGTAGTAAAGCGGTGCTTCAGTTAGAACCTTGGGAATGTTATGATGAATATTCAAATATTTTCGAGTCACAGGTACACTCAGTGACAAAACATTTCAATTTATCAGATTGTGCAGTGTGTCTTCCATCTGTGACAGCTACTCAGCATGGATTTCTACCTAGGGTTAGAGGTCTAAGACCTTTGAGGAGTTTCGTGACATAGCCTTTAATCTGTACAATGGTCTCATACAGGCCCAGAACCTAGAATAGTTAGTCCTATGCCTCTGCAACATCCTCCAATATGTTTTATGGCTCAGGGTAAGGGAAGAAAGGTAGGGGATACTCCATGGAATGTTTGTAGAATAGTAATGCTGCATAATTCTTCTATCTGGTATAAGAAATCCCTTGTAGGAAACTCTTATATTTCAGTGGTACAGTTAATGTCAGTTCAAGGGAACCAGGTGCATGATTATGAATTACTACAATATAATAGTTCTGGCTACCCTTTGAATGCCTCTAGTTCAGACCTAGGCATACCTAGCTGGAGTCTCCCTTTACTAGGGTATTATCATCCCTGGAAACATAATTTGTCTGAAGGGCTTAAAGTAAAATGGACATGACTCAGTGGACTTTGAATAATTGTATACAGAATATATCTTGTCCTCAGAATTTGACAATCTGGGAAGAGGGCTTAATGGCTTTAGAAGGAGATTATTTTGTGTGTGGTACTTTTGTATATACAGAGCTTCCCAGAGGTTGCTATATAAGCCCTGGTGGATACTCCATGGTGAATTGAACCTTACTATATTACTTTATTATCAACCCTGAACAATTCTGTTAGAAGAAAAAGGGATGTTTCTTCACAGGATAAGGCTATAGAGGCTGCTCAACACCTGGTAGACACTACAAAACCTTTAACTAAATCTCAAATAGATGCATTCACAGGTACTGTGTGGCTTTCAACACTTGGAGCTATAGCACCCACTAGTGAATATGGTACCCAGATTATGCGACTACAGGCAGTCGTTGAGCTTACAGCCCTAGACCTCACTGAGGCAATTAGTGTCTTGCAAGGTACTGTAAACAAAGTGTCAGCTTATGCAGCCCAGAACCGAATGGTTTTAGATTATCTCCTAGCAAAGGAAAATGGTGTGTGTGGAGTAATAGTTGGTTTTTGTTGTAGTATGCTTGATAATAATGGCGAAGTAGTAAAAGGCATATTGGATAAAGTTAGAAACCATACTTTTGATTTAGTATAGTTATGTAAGTTCATTTTCAGCTCTATTTGATTCTGTTTCTTCATTATGGAATTCATTATCCAGGCCTTTGCAAGGCATGTTAGCATCATTGCTTGGCTTGTTGGGGATTCTCATTCTGGGAGTATTAATTCTCTGTGTGATATCAGCCTGCTGTAAGAAATCAGTAGAATCACTGACCCCTACATTGATATTAGATTGACCCAGAATCTAGTTTTAATTCTACTTTAATGGCAATGTCTGAGTTTACTTACTTTAGAAATGATTCTTTACAGAATCAGAGGAGGGACTGAAAGTAAGTTTGTTTGTACAGGGTGGTGTACACAACTGGACTGTCTAAGTAAACCTGAGAAAGAGTTAAAGTTGTTCAGAACTTTGCTTAGAAATAAAACTTCATATATTTGCTTACTAAGTAGGTGAAGAGGTACATGTCCTGTAAATAAGAAAAAGGGCAGCTTGTACTCCAGCCTTTTAGTCTCAGGGTTATTAGATATCAAGCAGTCAGCAGTAAACAGTTATGTCTTGGAATATATGTATGTCTCCTCATACTGACCTATGCTGATTAGAAATTGACCTGTGATGTGATGAATACGTTATACCTGACGTAGGATAATAAAGTGAAATTATGCTGTATCCTCCAAAAGAGCCTTATAAATAAAGTGAACCATGGCTAATAGAGTAAACAAAGAGAACTTGTTTCTATTTGTTTCTCTCCGCAAAGCTTTGGTGTATCTGTATAGAAGTGTGTGGTATTTTATTGCTGTCTCTTAGATTCTCTTCTCATTGCTTTGAATGCGGATTTCTGTGACTCCAAGAGCCCTGCAGGTTGCTGGTGAGGGGGGGCAAACAGAAGCCCACAATATATATATATGCTGAAGCACTGTGAGAAATAAAGCAGTACATGCTTATTTTTGTTCTGGTTTTAGACACTAATAACCTACGTTTTAAACCCTCATTGGTTTAAATAATTATTTCAATATTGTGATTTTCCTTATATAGCAGATTCAAATTAGTTTCTTTCCAGCTCAGGTACGTCATCTTAAGTTATGGAAAGTGCTCCCTTACATGATATTATTAGTGCTCAATTTGTTGTATTTATTGCCCTTCCTAAACCTTTAGTTAGTATATAGACTCTAGATATGCCTGGGGGATACTTCTTCCTATTGAGATTGTAGTTATAAAATGTTTTGAAAGAATAATTTTCATGTTTTAAGGACTTTCGTTATATTGAATGTTTAATGCTAATTAGGACATATGTATAGAGTTGCTATTTGGAATGAGCAGATATACATTTATATTTTCTACCTGCAGTTCACTTAAAAGCAGCACTAAGTTTTAAAAACCTTAATCTATAAGGATACATTAGTATGGTATGAAAAAAGGTCTATGTATGTAGATGGTGGTATGATGCAAGTGATGAGAAAGGGTTGCAAGAAGTGAGATAGGATACTGGAAGTGAAAAGGAGGATTTTTTTTATGGACAAACTGGTGAAGCTAATCAAATGATGTGAAGTAATGTGTCAGTCTAATGAATACTGTGCTGATGGACTACATCTCTCTGTCACAGGGAAAAAAAGCCTAAGTGAAAAATTCAGGCAGTATGTGGATATGCATTTAAACTAGAAAAAGGGGGTGACGGATGGGGGAAGGTCAAGTTCTGGACATCACTCCCTGCAAAAGCAGAACATTAGAAACAGACACACTTTTAAACCACACATCAAAAACAAGTGCAAAGAAGTGGACAGAACAAAATCAATGCAAAACACACGCAAGCCAGTTAAATGCTGGAAAGCAATGAGCACAAATGCTCGAAGCTTATCCAATAAAGTTCCAGACCTGGAAGCCCTAATGGTGGAAATGGACTTGGACATTGTGGCCATTACAGAAACATGGTTTAATGAATCGCATGATTGGGATATAGCCATAGCTGGCTATAATCTATTCAGAAGAGACAGAGAAAAAGGAAGAGGAGGAGGAAGTAGCCTTGTATGTCAAAAGCAATATTAAAGCTACTGAAATGCAGGGGGCATGGGGAAAAGAAGCAGCACTCTGGGTTGTGTTGGAAAGAGGAGATGGCACTGTCATCCATACTGCTGTAGTCTACAGACCTTCAACTCAAATTGAAGAGTTAGATAACGAATTGATTATAGACATTGTCAAAATAGCCACAAAGGGGGAAGCGATCATATTGGGTGACTTTAATCTACCCGATGTGGATTGATTACTCCTTCTGCAAATCTGGAAAGAAGGAAAAAAATTGCGGATGCTCTGCAAGATGCGTTACTTAGACAAATGGTGATGGAACCAACAAGGGAAAGCTCAACGCTGGATTTAGTCCCCAACGGTGATAGCATGTCGAATGTCTGGGTGGGTGGGTGCACCTGTGAGCAGCAGCGATCATCACACGGTGTGGTTTGAGATAAAAACCAAGGTGCAGTCCAACTATAGCAAGCTCAAAGTCCTAAACTTCAAAAACACTGACTTCAATAAAATGGCCATGTACCTAAAGGAGGAGTTGACAGGGTGGACGGAGATAAGGGAGGTGGAATTGCAATGGGCTAAACTAAAGGTGGCAATAAAAGGGGCAATGGATAAATATGTAAGAAAAGTAAATAAAAACAAAAGGAGAAGGAAACCTATTTGGTTTTCCAAAGAAGTGGCTGTTCAAATAAAGGCAAAAAACACAGCTTTCGCAAAATATAAAAGCTTGCAAACAGAGGAACACAGAAATGAATACAGGATCAAACTCAAAGAGACAAAAAGAGAAATAAGGATAGCAAAATCAAAGGCAGAGGAAAAGATGGCTAAAGATGTGAAGTGTGGCGACAAAACTTTCTTCAGGTATATTCGAGAAAGGAAGAAGATCAGAGGTGGAATCGCAGGACTCAGAAGTGCTGGGAATGGACTCGTGGAAAGAGACACTGAAAAAGCTGAATTGCTAAACAAATACTTCTGCTCTGTTTTTACTAAAGAAAATCCTGGAGAAGGACCAACTGTGACTCCCAAATATAAAGATGGGAATGAAGTAGATACCACATAATTCAAGGCCGTGGAACCGGATGGCATACATCCCAGGATACTGAAAGAGCTCAGAGAGGTTCCTGCAGGGCCGTTAAAGGATGTTTTCAACATTTCCTTGGAAACAGGAGTAGTTCCTCAGGACTTGAGAATGGCTGATGTCATACCTCTACACAAAAGTGGTGACAGGGAAGAAGTGTCAAACTACAGGCCCGTGAGCCTTACCTCGGTGGCAGGAAAAGTAATGGAGGCGCTTCTGAAGGAATGAATAGTGAAGTTTCTCAAAACCAACAGGTTGCAAGATCCGAGGCAACATGGTTTTACTGAAGGACGATCTTGCCAAAGAAATCTGATTGAGTTCTTTGACTGGGTGACCAGAGAACTAGATCAGGGGCATGCGATGGATGTCATCTACCTGGATTTCAGCAAAGTCTTTGATACTGTTCCTCATAGGAGGCTTATCAATAAACTCAGTAGTTTGGGGATGGGTCCCAAGGTGGTAAAACTGGATCAGAAATTGGTTGACTGATAGAAGGTGATGGTAAATGCAGCTCACTCGGAGGAAAGGAAGGTGATTAGCGGGGTGCCCCAGGGTTCGGTCCTGGGCCCGGCACTGTTCAATGTATTTGTGAGTGATATTGCTGAAAGACTGAATGGAAAGGTCTGTCTTTTTGCAGATGACACGAAAATTTGCAACAGAGTGTACTCCCCCGAGGGAGTCCTTAACATGAGAAAAGATCTACAAAAGCTGGAAGAATGGTCAAATACTTGGCACTTAAGATATAATGCAAAGAAGTGCAGAGTCATGCACTTGGGTAGCAGAAACCCAAAAGAAATGTACACGATAGGGGGCGAGAGGTTGGTGTGCACGGATCAGGAGAAAGACCTTGGTGTGATTATTTCTGTAGATCTCAAGGTGGCAAAGCAGTGCGACAAGGCGGTGGCAAAAGGCAGGAGGATGTTGGGCAGCATACGAAGAGGAATTGCCAGCAGAAAGGAAGAGGTTCTAATACCACTGTATAAGTCACTGATGAGGTCTCACTTGGAATACTGTGTTCAGTTTTGGAGACCGTATCTTGCAAAGGATGTAAAAAGAATGGAAACTGTTCAGAGGAAGGCGACCAAAATGATTTGGAGCCTGCGTCAGAAGCCTTATGAGAAGAGACTTGAAGACCTAAATATGTACACTTTGGAGGAGAGGAGGGATATGGGAGATATGATTCAGACCTTTAAATACTTAAGGAGAAATAATGAACAAACAAACCTCTTCCAAAGACGGGGAAGCTGTAAAACGAGAGGGCATAACGAAGTTGCAAGGTGGAAAATTGAAAGGCAATATCAGGAAATACTTTTTCACTGAGAGGGTGGTGGATGCTTGGAATGCCCTCCCGATGGAGGTGGTGGGGGAAAACACAGTAACAGAATTCAAAATGGCATGGGACTGACACAATGGATCCATTTATAGCAACAGAATAAAATCAAAATAAACGGAACCATCTAACTTCTCAACAAATAGGGGTGTCCTGCATGGAGCGGTGGGTTCACCCCTAAACAAAGACATGGGGAGGGGTGGCCTGCACAGAGTGGCACCTACTCCTGCCATCTTACTTTGGCCATCTTACTGGTCTTTATCTGCCGTCATTTACTATGTTACTAACTGAAACTGAAACAGAACTAGATCAGGGGCATGCGATGCATGTCATCTACCTGGATTTCAGCAAAGCTTTTGATACTGTTCCTCATAGGAGGCTTATCAATAAACTCAATAGTTTGGGGATGGGTCTCAAGGTGGTAAACTGGATCAGAAAAATGGTTGACTGAAAGACGTAAATGAAACTCAGTCGGAAGAAAGGAGGGTGATTAGCGGGGTGCCCCA
Organism: Ichthyophis bannanicus; assembly: GCA_033557465.1. Taxonomy (NCBI): domain Eukaryota; kingdom Metazoa; phylum Chordata; class Amphibia; order Gymnophiona; family Ichthyophiidae; genus Ichthyophis; species Ichthyophis bannanicus. The sequence goes on from CM066038.1 coordinate 227,549,557, forward strand.
GGGTTTGGTCCTGGGACCGGCACTGTTCAATGCATTTGTGAGTGATATTGCTGAAGGACTGAATGGAAAAGTCTGTTGTTTTGCAGATGACATGAAAATTTGCAAGAGTGGACCTCCTCTGAGGGAGTGGATAACATGAGGAAAGATTTCCAAAAGCTGGAAGAATGGTCTAATGCTTGGCAGTTAAGATTTAATGTGAAGAAGTGCAGTGTCATGCACTTGGGAAGCAGAAATCCAAGGGGAAATGTATGCGATAGGGGGCGAGAGGTTGGTGTGCACGGACCGGGAGAAGGACCTTGGTGTGATTATTTCTGAGGATCTCAAGGTGGCAAAACAGTGCGACAAGGCAGTGGCAAAAGCCAGGAGGATATTGGACTGCATACCAAGAAGAATTGCCAGCAGAAAGGAAGAGGTTCTAATACCACTGTATAAGTCACTGGTGAGGCCTCACTTGGAATACTGTGTTCAGTTTTGGAAAACGTATCTTGCAAAGGATGCAAAAAGAATGGAAACTGTTCAGAGGAAGGCGACCAAAATGATTTGGAGCCTGCATCAGAAGCCTTATGAGAAGAGACTTGAAGACCTAAATATGTACACTCTGGAGAAGAGGAGGGATAGGGGAGATATGATTCAGACCTTTAAATACTTAAAGCGTATTTAATGAACAAACAAACCTCTTCCAAAGACGGGGAAGCTGTAAAACTAGATGGCATAACATGAAGCTGCAAGGGGGTAAATTGAAAGGCAATGTCAGGAAATACTTTTCTCTGAAAGGGTGGTGGATACTTGGAATGCCGATGGAAGTGGTGGGGGCAAATACAGTGACAGAAATCATAATGGCATGGGACAGACACAGTGGATCCCTCTACAGCAAACAGGATAAAATCAAAATAAACGTAACTATCTAATTTCTCAACAAACAGGGGTGCCCTACACAGAGCGGTGGGTTCACCCCTAAACAAAGACACGGGGAGGTGTGACCTGCATGGAGCAGCAGGTGCACCTACTCTTGCCACCTTGCTGGGCAGACTAGATGGACCATACTGGTCTTTATCTGTTGTCATTTACTATGTTACTATGATCATCAAGGTGCAGTCGCACTATGGAACGATACAGAGGCATTATAATATCCTTTGTTTTAATTTTCCATTCCTATCCGTATGATACCTAGCATTCTATTTGCTCTCTTGGCCACCTCTGCACACTGGGTGGAGGGTTTTAACATGTTATCCACGATGACACCTAAATCTTTTTCCTGGGTGGTGGTTCCTAATGTGGAACCTTGCATTGTGTAACCATAGTTTGGTTTTTTCTTTCCTAGGTGTGTAACTTTGCACTTGTCCACATTAAATTTCATCTGCCATTTGGATGCCCAGTCTTCCAATTTATCAAGATCCTGTTGCAATTTTCCACAATTCTCATGGGTTTTAACAACTTTAAATAGTTTTGTGTCATCTGCAAATTTGATAATCTCACTCGTTATTCCCTTTTCCAGGTCATTTATGAATATGTCAAAAAGCAGCGGACCCAGCACAGATCCCTGGGGTACTCCACTATTCACCTTTCTCCATTGGGAAAATTGGCCATTTAGCCCTACCCTCTGCTTTCTATCTTTTAACCAGTTCCTGATCCACAATAGTACATTGCCTCCTATCCCATGTCTTTTTAGTTTTGCCAAAAGTCTCTGATGAGGGACCTACCATTTTTCCCGGTACTGATGTCAGGCTCACCAGTCTGTAGTTTCCCGGATCACCCCTGGAACCCTTTTTAAAAATTGGTGCTACATTCGCCATCCTCCAATCTTCAGGTATTACAGATGATTTTAATGATAGTTCACAGTTTACTAATAGCAGGTCTGCAATCTCATATTTCAGTTCTTTCAACACCCTTGGATGTATACCATCCGGTCCAGGTGATTTGCTACTCTTCAGTTTATCAAATAGTTGTAATATATCTTCATGGTGTATCAATATTTCTTTCAATTCTTCCACGGTATCACCTTTAAATACTACTTCAGTCATGGGTAACATCCCTACATCTTCCTCAGCATAGACTGAAGCAAATAATTCATTCAGTCTCTCCGCTATGGCCTTGTCCCCTTTTAGTGCCCCTTTTACCCTTCTATCATTTAATGGTCCAACTAACTCTCACATGTTTTTGCTACAAATGTACTTGAAAGACTCTTTATTACGTGTTTTTGCTTCCACAGCAAGCTTCTTCTCAAATTCTGTCTTTGCCTGCATTATCAATGCCTTCCATTTAACTTGCTAGTGCTTGTGCTTTTTCCAGTTTTTGTCATTTGGTTCTTTTTTCCATTTCCTGAAAGATGCTTTTTTGCTAACAGCCTCTCCGACCTTATCTTTAAACCATGCTGGCAGATTTTTGGACTTTCTTCCACTTTTCTTAAAGCGTGGAATACAACTGGTCTGGGTTTCCAAGTTAGTATTTTTAAACACCTAAGCTTGATGTAAGTAAGTCTTTAACCTTTCAAACTGCTCCTTTTAGTTTTTTCTTAACTATTTTCCACATTTTATCATAGTCTCCCTTTCGAAAGTTAAAAGGTAGTACTGTGGATTTCCTTACCATCCGTCCTCCATTAATTAAATCAAACGCGATCATGCTATGATCACTATTGCCAAGTGGCCCCAACACCCTTATCTCTTGCACCAGATCTGGTTTTCCACTAAGGACTAGGTCCAAAATGGCTTCCCCTATGGTCGGTTCATGAATCAGTTGCTCCAAGAAGCAGTAATTTATTTCATCTAGAAACTTTATCTCCCTAGCATGTCCTGCCATGACACTGACCCAGTCAATACCGGGGTAATTGAAATCACCCATTATTATTGTGCTATAACTTTTGTTAGCTTCCCTGATTTCTTTGAGCATTTCATTATCCATTTGTTCATACTGGCCAGGCGGTTGATAGTAACCCCCCCCACTGCCATCGCCTTCCCCTTTTTACATGGAATTTCAATCCATTGAGATTCTACAGCAAATTTTGTTTCCTGTAAAACTTTAACCCTTTGTGACTCAATGCACTCTCTAACATAGCGCAACCCGCACCAATTTGATCAGTTGTATCATTGCGATATAGTTTGTACCCAGGTATCGCAGTGTTCCACTCGCTGTCCTCCTTCCACCATGTCTCAGATACCAATCATATCTAACCTCTCATTTAGTGCTATATATTCTAACTCCTCCATCTTATTTTTTAGACTTCTAGCATTTGCATACAAGCACTTTAGAGAATGTATTTTATTCATATTAATCTGGCTATCGGTAGACAGGGGTAATTTGGAATCTTTAAGCTCTGACTGTTCCGTACTCAAGGGCATTTGGGCTACTTTCGTCTTTATTGGAACCTCTCTGCTGATATGCCCTAACTTCATTCTTTTGGTAGTATCCTTCAAGGATACATTGTTCCGAACCATGCACTCTTGGGCGACTGTCAGATCTAGTTTAAAAGCTGCTCTTTCTCCTTTTTAAAGGTTAATGCCAGCAGCTTGGTTCCATCCCAGTTAAGGTGAAGCCCATCCCTTCGGAAGAGCCCCTCCTTTCCCCAGAATGTTCCCCAGTTCCTAATAAGTCCAAAACCTTCATCCTTGCACCATCATCTCATCCATGCATTGAGACTCCAGAACTCTGCCAGCCTTTTGGATCCTGCGCATGGAATAGGAGACATTTCGGAGAATGTTCCCCTTGAAGTTCTGGATTTCAACTTCCTACCTAAAAGCCTAAATTTAGCCTCCAGAACCTCCCTACCACATTTTGCTATGTCATTGGTACTGACATGTAGCAAGACAGCAGACTCCTCCCCAGCACTATCTAAGACCTTGTCTAGGTGGCGCGTGAGGTCCGCTACCTTCACACCAGGCAGGCATGTTACCAGGTGATCCTCATGTCCAGCAGCCACCCAGCTATCTACATGCCTAATGATCGAATCACCAACTATAATAGCTGTCATAACCCTTTCCTCATGGGCACATGGCCCTGGAGAAACTTCCTCGGTGAGAGAGGGTTTTACATCACCTGGAGGACAGGTTCTAGCTATAGGATCACTTCCTGCCACACCAGGGTGATGCTCTCCTGTCACGTGACCTCTTTCCTCCATGGCAACAGGGATGCTGCCGGACTGGAGGTGGGACTTCAGGACTATAGTCCCTGTAGGTCTCGTCTATTTACCTCTCTGTCTTCCTTATGTCTTCCAAGTCTGCTACTCTTGCCTCCAGAGATCGGACTAATTCACTGAGAGTAAAGAGCTCCTTGCACCTTGTACATACGTAAGACCTCTCACCAACTAGGAGAAAATCATACATGTGACACTTTAATGCAAAAGACTGGAAAGCCCCCATCTCGCTGCTGGACTGCTGTCTGCATCGTCATTTTAAGGTTGTGTTTAGATATTTAAGTTCTTTACTAAGGGTTTCTGGGGAGACTCATACTAATAAAACTAAACCCAACACTTTTAATGTACTTTGTTCACCTGAAGTTTAATTTATCTCAGGTCCTTAATAGGCTTGATAGGATAAACAGCTACAACTGAGAATGAATATGGCACCTCCTTTCCTTTAAGAAGTTAAAGCACTTATAAAGCTACGATTATCCCATGTGTGGGTGGGTGTTGGGGAGGGAGGGAAAGAAGACTTATGAAAAGCTGGCTGCTACACAGTACCCTGTCCTGTGCTTCTAAGGTAATTTGTGACCAATTTCCAGGGGGAGTCCCACAGCCCTTGCTTGGATAGAGGGAGTCTTGGGGTCTAAATTTAACAAGAAAGCTCTCTGCTGTATTTTAAATTTAAACTGAAAGCTCTTTGCTGCTACTAGGCCCTCAAACACACTGGGCTCACAGAGACATTCAAGGTTACATCTTGCAAGACAGGGTGCTTTTGTTTGCGGAAACTTTGTCCTGATTAAGCATGAGCAATATGTTTGTGCTTGGCATGACCTGTAACATGTAGATTAAGGTAAAAGCATGACAGTGTGATAAGATGAAATTGTACAATGTAGCATTTTTTCCTAATAGAAGGAGCTGCGGCCAAGCTAATTGAGAGGGTTACAAGAGACTGCTCAGGTTGGTGGGCCTGTGAATTCCTCCCTTAAGCTTTAGCAGACTTTGATATGATATAATTCTGTGTGTGTTTTGTTTTCATTTCTTCTTACTTGCTTCTGGGACCAGAGATAGGAGAACAAGGGCTGAGGAAGGATTCCTGTGTTTGTTGCCTTCATCTAGGAATTTGTTACACGCAACAGTGAGTAACTACCTTTTCAACATTGGCAAGCAAGAATGGGACTCCAAAGCTACAGGCTACCAAAAACCGAGGCAACCACTGAGAAGCCCAACATGGGCTAAACTCAATGCAGCATAACAGGCTTTAATGGTCAGGAGACCAAATATGTACAATAACAGTGCTTCTCTCTTCCCTCACTTTTTTTTTCTTTGTTAGCCTGAACAAAATAGAATGGGCCTAGGGGGGATGGAGCTGGACTTTAATCTTCAAACATATTCTGGAGTACAGATTGGCTAAAGTTGCTGTTGCGTTGTGAATCCCTGTCTAAGCAGAAGTGAGAAGTGAATGTGTGGACAGAAGACCATGTTGCAGCCTTGCAGATCTCTTCCATGGCCACTGATGCCGCTATAGCTCTGACACTGTGAGCTGTGACATGGCCATCAAGGCTCAGACCTGCAGTATGCCAGACAAATTGAAAGAGTGTTTGGAAAAGACAGCCCCTAGCTTTTTGGGGTAAAAAGAAACAAAAAGCTGGATGGACCTGCTATGGACTTTTGTCTGTTCCAAATACAAGATTGAGGCTTGCTTGGAGTCCAACATGTGCAAAGTAGCTTCCCCTCTGTTTACAAGAGGTCTCAGGAAAAATGTTGGAAGAACAACTGATAGAATAAGGTGAAAATCCAATACCACCTTTGGAAGGAATTTAAGATGAATATGGAGGGCTACTCTATTATGGTGGAATTTGGTGTAAGAGGAATGAATCACTAGAGCCTGAAGCTCGCTTACTCTGTGTGCTGATGTGACCACCACCAGAAACAATACCTTCCAGATCAAGGACTTCAGAGGACAAGAATTGAGCAGCTCAAATGGAGCTTTCATGAACTGCGCAAGAACCACAGTGAAGTCCCAAGACACTGCGGGAGGCTTGTAGGAAGGCTTCAAGGGAAGAAACCCCACATAAAGCGAACAACTAAAGGCTGTACTGATGATACATTCCAAATGCACTGAGATGGACCTTGATGGAGTTGGACTTAAAGTCCAGACTTGGTGAGCTTTAGAAGATATTTAAGCAGTGTATGGAACAGACGAAAGGATTTAGGGCCTAACTCTCACACCAGACAGCAAACCTCTTCCATTTGCAAAAGGACTTTGGTTACACCATCTGGCAAGCTGAGTTGTGACAACATTAGCCTCTCAACACCCATGCCGTGAGGGCCAAGGACCAGATGTTGGGGTGCAACATCATCCTGCACTCCTGCAATATCAGATTGGGTGCAAGGCTGAGCTGTGGTGGCTCCAGATTGGTGAGCTGCAGCAGGAGGGGAAACCAAGGCTGTCTGGGCCAGTAGGGAGAAATGAGAATCATTGTGCTGCTGTCTGTTTTGACCTTCAGGAGGGTCTTTGCAAACAGAGGTATTGGAGAAAATGCGTACAGAGGACTCTCCCCCCATTGCAGGTGGAAAGCATCTTACTTTGGAGCAGAACTGATCCACCTGGGCATTCTGCAGTGTGGTGAACAAATCTATCGAGGGGGTGCCCCACTCTCAAAAGATGTGAGTTGCAACTTCCCTGTCCAGCATCCACTCATGTGGCTGGAGGATTCGACTCAGTCTGTCTTCCACAGTGTTTTGCTCACCTTGCAGGTATGTGACTCTCAATTCCATCCCGTGCACGATGGCAAACTTCCACAACCTGAATGCTTCTCATGACCCTGTTCCTCCCTGCTTTTTGATGTAGAACATGGCGACCTGATTGTCAGTCTGAATTGGAACAATTTGGTTGGTCAATCAATCTCGGAAAGCCTTCAGAGCATTTGCTGCTGCTTTTAGTTCCAAGAAGTTGACCAACTGCCCTGGGTGTACAACCAAAAGAGATGAGCTCCCCATCTTGGATGCGTCTGTCATCAGGACTCTTTGGGGTGGAGCAATTTGGAAGGGAAGACCTTTGAGCAGATTGTGATGGACTGCTCATTAGTGCAATGACTAAACGAGAGGGGCAGTGACATACAGACAAACCCTTGACACCTGGTTCGGGTCCACTCAGCCTGCTTCATCTGGAGACACGGTATGACATGCAGTGTTGAGGCTAATTGGCCTGGTACGGTCAACATCTTGTGAGCTGTCACCTGCTAACTCCGTTGATCTCCCGCACCAGTGCTGTCAGCCTGTACAGACAGTCATGTGGAAGAAAGGCTCTCGTCTAAGTCATGCCGAGCAGGGCTACAATGAATTCCAACTGCTGGGTGGGTTGAAGGTGGGACTTTGGGTAATTTATAATGAACCCTAGTAGTTCCAACACCCGAGAGGTCAGGTTGATTTTTAAACCCCTTCTAGAGAGGTATTCTTGATCAGCCAATTGTCCAGATAGAGGAAGAGAAACACTCCCAGTGTCCGGAGGTAAGCAGCTACTACCGCGAGGCATTTTGTGAAGACGCAAGGAGCTGAGACCAGGCCAAACGGCAGCACTCTGTACTGGAAGTGGTGTTCCCCCAGGACAAATTGGAGATACTTACTGTAAGTAGGGTGCATATGTGGGTATATGCAACCTTCAGATCCAGAAAGGTAAGGAAGCAGGGTGCTTAGATAGATCATTCTGAACTTATCTCTTACCGAATACAATTCTGGTCTCTTAGGTCTAAGATGTGATGGCATCCCCCCATTTTCCTGGGGATCAGGAAGTACCTGGAATAAAACCCCTGACCTCTTTGCTCTGGTGGCATGAGCTTGATCGTGAGATCTGACAAGAGTGCAGTAATTTCTCTCTAAAGCAGTTCCTGATGCAGAGGGTCGAGATGATGCACCCTGGGGGGACAATTTGGTGGTAGTTCCAATAAATGTAGTTTGTAACCGCTTTGGATGATCTGTAGGACCCATGAGTCCAAGGTTATGAGGGGCAACCTTTGTGCAAAAAGAGTGAGCCTTCCCCAATCGAAGAGTTTCCTACTGCGGTTATTAGAAGAGTGGTTATGCTTCAAAGGAACCAGTCAAAACCACGCCCTAGGTTTTGGCTGAGGAGCCGGCTGGACCATCTGAGGCTTTTCTCTACACTGTTGTTGGCAAAGAGCCTATTTGGGCTGGGAAGTCTGGGCACCAGGGAAGTACCTACACCTACGAAGGTGGTAGGTCTTTTTCTGGCTCCCACCCTGGTATCCCCTATGATAGGAGGTCTGCTCAGATGTGCGTCTCGAGAGTCTGGTGAGGGTAACATGCTGCTTCTCAATATAGCTGGCCTTCTCTTTGACCTGCCCACTGAAGAGATTCTGTCCACGGCATGGGATGTCCGCTACATTGATCTGCACTGATTGCTCCAGGTCTGACTGGAGCAGGTGAGTCTCCGGGTGCCAATACCTATGGCAGCATTTCTTGAAACCGTTTTGAAGGTGTCATATGAGTCCCAGACCATGAACTTCAAGCAGTCCTTGGGAACGATATTGATCCAATTTCTCTGAAGGGCGAAACTGAGCCAGGTCGCACATGATGTTCTTCAAGAATATGCCCATGTAGAGCTAGAAAGAGGGCTACAAGCATGGAACTCTGAAAACATCTTCTCCCCTAAGCAGTACAATGTTCAAGCCTCCCTCCCTGGGGGCACCGAGGAATGAGTCTTGGTACTTTAGATTTTCTTTAAGGTGGATTTGAATGGTGCGGAAGCTGAGGCTTCTTGAATATGGGAACCTTCTGAACTCTGTACATGGAGTCAAGCCTTCTACTAACTGGTGGTATGGTAAGGGGGTTCTCCCTCATTCTCATCTGTACTCTCTGCAGAATGCAATGCACAGGTACGGTCACTGCTGAGGAGTGCTGCAGGATCTCCAACTCTTCTGCCCTAGGCTTATCCTCAGTTTCCAAGGAAAATGGTATGGCCTTGGCCATGTCCCTGTCCCTCACAAATTCCTGGAAGTTCATGTCCTCAGAAGGGGACTTATGCCACTCATGAGGTGGAGAAGGGTCCAATGGGAGCTCAGGGACCTACTATCCAACAAGTCCTTTGATTATATGTTGGTGACCAGCCTTCTGAGTCAGAGAGGAAGTCAAAGTACTTCTGAGTCTCTGCCTGGATCTCTCTCCTACCCAGAGGGGATCGGGAGCTTCGTCAGGAGCAAGGATGCAGTGATACCTGTCTAGACTTCAAAGACACATCGGACCCCAAAACGCTAAAGAGGAATATCGGTTGGGCAGGTACCGGTGTCGGGGTCCGTCAATGTTCCAATGTCGATACCTCTCCTGCAGGGCTGATGTCAATGCAGCAGACATCGAGGACCCAGCATGCTGCACTGCCAACAGCACTGTGATGTGTTACTCGAGCGCTTGCAGAAGGCGCTTCTCCGAAGGCTGTGGGGCTTGCGCAGCTTCGACCGATGTACCTGGGTATCTGAACAGGGATATCAGCGGCTGGGTCTCAGCTGTTGATAAGGCTGTCAGTGCCCCTCCAATATCCTAGAGGATGAACTCTCCTCTCTTCGAGACACTTTTTAGGAGCCTTCATTCTGTGAAATCACCCCTTGGTATCGAAGATGATGAGCCCAAATCCTTCCTCATCTTCATGTGGAGATCATCGATGGTCCATGCTCTGGGGCACTATGAGTGCTTGGCTCTGACTCAGCTCAAGAGCTCCTTGATGTTGATGCACCGCTAGCATCTGATGCAGCCTTGGAAGCTATTAAGACCAATGTTTATGTTTATGTTTATTTGGTCACTTAATATACTGCCCATCACGACAGCGTCTGAGCGGTTTACAACTACAGTTAAAACTTAAAAATGCTGAAGGCAATGCATCGGACCTCTGAGCATCAAAAAGTGCTTTGCTCTGCTTCTCCTGACCTTTGAGTCCTCTTTTTGTCATCAACAAACAAATTGCAAGAACAGTGCTGATGACTGGGTCCCAGGCACTGTAGTCACTGGCTGTACATAACTGTGGTGGATATGGTCCTAGCACATTGGGAGAAAACAAAAAAGCGGAGCCTGGACTGGTATAAAAAACCTTGTTTATTGCGCCCCAACGCGTTTCGGCCACCGGCCTTCTTCAGGGGGTCTTAGAGAACACACCTCAAAAATAGTAAACATAAACATAAAAGTTAAAATCATAATATATAAAAAAGATATTGTATTACATCAATAAATAAATAAATAGAATATTGATGAAATAATAAATAAAACCATAACTTACACATAGAGCATCTAAAGGACAAACTATTAATCCATAATAGTTAATTAAAAACAAAATAGATAAAAATATATTATAAAATACATATACACTGGAAAATAATGAATACCTTTTTAAAAAAGGGGGGGGGGGAAAAAAAAAAGAGAGAGACGAGGAGAAGCAAACAATAAATAAATACCTTAGTAGGAGCAAATTGAATGTTATCCCGGAATGAGCCTACGGGATACTGACGGCTGACAATGAACAAATAAATTATTAAATAAGTAAATAAATACTCACAAAGCAAATAAATACAATTCTAAAAGATCAATAATACATATTGACAAATGTATAACTAAATAATTAATTACATAAATAAATATACATATACATAAAAAAGTGTAAAAACCACATGTACTGTATAAAAAACATTTATAAAAATAACAATTATAAAAGTAAAACTATATACATGTGTAATAAAAACTTTTCATATATGAACACAACAAGGTACTTCAGGGAACACAAAAAAAGCAAGTATTATGGATTAATAGTTTGTCCTTTAGATGCTCTATGTGTAAGTTATGGTTTTATTTATTATTTCATCAATATTCTATTTATTTATTTATTGATGTAATACAATATCTTTTTTATATATTATGATTTTAACTTTTATGTTTATGTTTACTATTTTGAGGTGTGTTCTCTAAGACCCCCTGAAGAAGGCCGGTGGCCGAAACGCGTTGGGGCGCAATAAACAAGGTTTTTTATACCAGTCCAGGCTCCGCTTTTTTGTTTTTTTCCTCTATATTGTGCGGATCCTTAGCTCCTTTTTTGGTACTTTTGCTCTTTGAGCTATGTTTCCCTCGTGGCAGGAGGTCCTCAGCTATAATGAGAAAGACTTGCAAGACTTGTTACCTGAGGACCCCTTTTTTAACCAAGAAGAAATGAGTGTTGGATTAGAAGAAGAATGGGAAAGGACTGTGCATTTAACCCAGAAACTTATTAAAGAAGAGATGCACGCTTCATCCCTTCTTGAGAACTGCCGTCACAAGATTATCCCTAGGGGACTTAGAGTTTATAAGGCCCCTGGATGTATCGTGACGACCCTTCCTTTATGGCAGATTGGATCAAAATTTTAAACAAGTGTTCCTTGGATTTGATGATCCTTCTTATTAACACTTCACGTCGGAAAGCTACTGGATTTAAGGAAGATGTGTCATCAAAACTTGCTGCATTAAAAGATAAGGACAAACAGTTTGATAGATCTAAAAAGGATTTTGACAGGAATATGTCTGAATATAAGAAAATCATTAAAGATAGGAATTAAGGAAATTTAAGAGAGACGAGGAGGATTATAAAACTGGGAATGTTTATTTTTGGACCAATAATACAAACCCCTCTAGAAGCGCTTCAAGGAAGCGTAAATTTGATTTTAAAACGGATAAACAGCGTAAGAGAGTGCCCTCTGCTGTAGGGAGTCCCGAACCCTTTCGAAAAAGGAGTAGAAGTATCCATATTGAATCTGTTAGCGCAGTAGCTCCACTTACTCCTCCTAGAGATGGTCCTTCTAAGTATCCTTCCAATAAACATCAGGGTTTTTCCATGGACGCTTTATGGAAAGGAGGGGGTTCCAATCGCTTTCAGGAACAGCCCTCCACGTCCAAGGATCCTCTATACCAACAGTCCGGGACCTACTCCAGAGGCAGGGGCAGAGGGAGGGGACAAGAGACCCAACAATAACGCCCCTAGAGGGCATTTTCAATTTATCTAAATATGTCCTTAGTCCCCTTGAGATTTCTGTTTTACAAAAGGGGCTGTCCTTTGTCCCTTCAGTCCGTCATGATCGGTTTAACACCCAAGTAGAGTTGTTTCAAATTTTTTAGAAAACTTCACATTAAAGAGTTTTTCAAGAATCAGGAAGCAAGTAATAGAGATCTTTCTGTCATAAAAAATCCCTCTACTTGGATGCCTAAAGCTGACAATGCTATCATTAATACATTCCAACAAGTTGTACTTCATGAGATACAAAAAATGTATGACACAAAAAGAACCGCATACTTATTTTAATTTGAGTAAAGAAGAAAAGCAGGCACTTTCTAGTTTAAGAACGAATTTTGAAATCATCATAAAACCAGCAGATAAAGGTGGAGCGCTCGTTATTCAAGACAGAGATGATTATATTCATGAAATTTTACGACAAATTAAAGATGTTGGTTATTATATAAGATTACGTGAGGATCCCACTCCGGCTCTTAAACAACAGGCTGACACGTTGATCTATATTGGTACACAAGCTGGATATCTTACAGCTAAAGAAGCGCAGTTTCTCACAGTGGCCCATCCAGTGATGCCTACGATATATGTATTGCCAAAGATTCACAAATCTTTAGACAATCCCCCGGGCAGACCCATTGTCTCTGCTATTGGGTCTTTATTTGAACCTATATCCAAATATCTCGATGTATTTCTTCGCCCATTCGTGCAACTCACTCCATCGTTTGTGCGTGATTCATCACATATGATTCAGTTACTTGGAGCTTATGATGGTGCCCATAGTGATATTTTTCTTGTCACATTAGATATTAAGTCCCTTTACACTAATATTCCTCAGCAGGCCGCGATTGAAGTTTTAGCAGATTATTTAATTACTAGGACTGTACCTGTTCGTACTCCTACTAGTTTTTTAATTCAATTGGCCACTTTAATATTGTGCAATAATTTTTTCTGCTTCCAAGATCTATATTATCACCAAATACAAGGAGTTGCAATGGGCTCGTCAGTAGCCCCAGATGTGGCTAACCTTTATGTTTCACATTTCGAATCAGTTTTTTTAAATGCACACCCTTATCAATTAAATATAAAAATGTGGAAACGTTACATTGATGACGTGTTTCTCATTTGGGAAGGTACAGAAATTTGTTGCAGTGTTTTTTTCCAGTGGCTTAACTCTTGCGACCCGCATTTACAGTTTGAGCACACATATAGTGCACATGAAATATCCTATCTAGATATATTAATTAAAAACACTCTGGAAGGTTTTACTACCACTTTGTACCGAAAACCTACCGATAGGAATTCTCTTCTACATTTTAGCAGCTTTCATAACCGGTCATTGAAAGAAAATCTCCCTAATGAGTCAGTTCCTGCGAATTCGACGACTCTGTACTACAGATGAGGATTTTACAGTCCAGGCTGGCATCTTAGGTCAAAGATTCGTTGAGCGTGGATACCCAGAAGCTTGTATCACTAAAGCCTGCCAACGCGCTTGGTCGGCTGATCGTATGTCCCTTTTACAGATACGTACGCCTGATGCATCTAACAATGTTGTTTGTACAATCACATTTTCAGAACACTCAAAAGAGATTGCTAACATTTTGAGAAACGCATGGCACATTTTGGATCCTCTCTCTTCTCTAAGTGATACAAAACTCTTGGTTGCGTACAAGAGAAACTCAAATATAAGAGATATTCTAGTACCATCTGCCCTTGGCAAACCTAAGTTCGTTCCAAGAGCGTGTGGACATTTTAAATGTGGGACATGCTGCGTCTGTGAAAATGTTCTGGTAACTAAAAAAGAATTTTCTAAGCCAAATTCTACATATAAAGTATTGTTAAAAGACTTTTCTAATTGTAACACCCAGAATGTCATTTATTTGATTCTGTGCCCGTGTAACCTTTGTTACATTGGCAAGACTAAAAGATGCATTAAGACACGCATAATCGAGCATAAGAGCAGTATTCGGAGACAGGTGCTGGACAAACCCTTAGTTTGATCATTGGGTGGCTGCTCACCATACCCTTTCTGATTTAAAATTTTTGGTATTGAAAGTAGTAAGGCCTCATTGGCGAGGGGGCAATTTAGACAAACTCCTCTTACGTCTCGAACAGAGATTTCATTTATGAGTTACGTACATTACACCCTTTTGGGGTTGAATCAAGAGGTTGATCTTTCTGTCTTTTATAGTATTCTTATTTACAATATTCCTTTCCCCCAGCAGCAGCTTCCTTTTCCCTCCCTCTTTTTCTCCCCCCCCCCCTTTCCCCTTCCCCTCCCCTTCCCCCCCTCCTTCCCCCTCCCCCCTTTTCCCCACTCCCCTTCCCCCTTCCCCCTTTTCCCCCCCTCCCCTTCCCCCTTCCCCTCCCCTTCCCCCCTCCTTCCCCTCCCCCCTTCCCCCCTTTTTTCCTTTTTTCCTCCTTCCTCCCCCTTCCCCTCTTTCCCCCTCCCCTCCCCTCCCCCTCCCTCCCCTCCCCCCCCCCTCCCCTTTCCCCTCCCTCCCCCTCCCCCTCCCCTCCTTCCCCTCTCCCTCCCTTCCCCCTCCCCCCCCCCTCCCCTCCCTTCCCCCTCCCCCCCCTGCCTCTTCCCCCTCCCCTCCCCTCCCCCCCCTTTTTTCCCTTCCCTCCCTCTCCTTCCCCTCCCTTTTTCCCCCCCTCTCCCCTTCCCCCTCCCCTCCCCCCCTCCCCCCCTCCCTTCTCCCCCTCCCCCCCTCCCCCTTTCCCCCCCTTTCTCCCCCTCCCCGCCTCCCACATTCCCCCCCTCTCTCCTCCCTTCCCCTCCCCCCCTTTTCCTCCCCTTTCCTCACCCCCCCGTCCCTTCCCTCCCTCTCTCCCCCTCTTCCCCCCCTCCCTCCTCCCTCTCTTTCCCCTCCTTCTCCTCCCCTTTCCTCCCCTTCCCCCTCCCCCCTTTCCCTCCCCCCCCTTTCCTCTCCCCCTCCCCCTCTCCCCTCTCCCCTCCTCCCCTTTCCCCCCCCCCTTCCCCCTTCCCCCTCCCTCCCCTTCTTCCTCCTCCCCCTTCCCCCCCCTCCCCCTTCCCCCTTCCCCCCCCCTTCTCTTTCTCTCATACTATTATACAATCATTTGTTCTCAGTCGGTTTCCCCTCATTTGCATAGATGTAAAAATGATGACATCCATTTGATAAAATGTTTTTCATTATTGTGTTTTGCTCATTTTCAATGTGTGTGTTACACAATTCACAAAAGGAGTACATTTCTCTAGGTATTTAATATATTTTTTTGCTGTTTTCACTCAGTGCCCTTTAACCCGCAGCGGCGGGAAAATGTTAGTATTTAAGCGTTCGTTCCTAGTACGCCCTACTCCGTTAGTTAACAGTGCAATAGCACAGAACGCTGGCTCTTGGTAAGCTCCTTTTATACTTTCTTTGAAGATAATACAATTTAATGACATACTCTGATTTTGAGTCCATATGTTTTAACGATGGTTATGTGCTTGCTTTACAGCTAATTTGCCTATAGAGCATTTTTATTCAGTATTTATTTGTACGATCTTTGGCCGCTTCTTTGGCCCTTTAACCTGTACAAACGTCATCCTTTGGACGTCCGTTTTCAGCACAACCTACTGCTGTAGAGCAGAACGCTGGTTCTCGGCAAGTTTCTCCTTTTTACATTTAATACACATGTATTTAATATTTATTTGCTGTTCTTATTCAGTCCCCTTCACTTTGCACTACGGGAACATGTCAGCATTTGAGCGTTCGCTTTCAATATGCCCGACCCCATTAGCCAACAGTACAATAGCACAAGCGACTGTCTCTTGGTTAGTTCTTTTTACATTTTTAAATATAACGCAATCTAATCATATACTCTGACTGTAAGTCCATATGTCTTGAATATGGCCATCGGTTTGATCTACCGTTATTGTGCCAACAGAGTATTTTTAATTATGCGATTATTTGCCGGTTTAAGTCAATGCCCTTTAAACCTGCACAAGCGGGAAAACGTTTCTTTTTGGGTGTTCTCAGCACAGCCCATCGTGTCACTCAACAATGCAGTGGAGTAGAACGTAGGTTCTTGGCAAGTTTTATACAAAACAACACAATTAGAAGTTCCCGTGAGAGGTTTATAAGTTTGTGATAGATCTGGTGTTTGTGGTTCCCTTTTAAATAGTTGAGTACTGCTCGCCACCACATTTCATTTTCCGTTTTGTTTTTAAATTTCTTAAATATTCATCCTTTGTCTAACTCAATACTTTGTTTTTATTGTTTTTTTATTGTTCTACTCATTATTCCATTTAGCATAATCGGTTCATATTTTCAGTTATAAGTTGTCAGTACAATAAGTATGACATGTAAGTCACAATAGATAACTTTTTTGACGTGACCTTCAATTCTATCATGAATTATTTCGGCTAATCATCCATCTTTCTCTACTACTTTGTGTTTTCTGGTTGATATTTTTAGCTATTTGTTGGCAATACAACAAACACATTATATAAGCTGCATTTTTAAAATTACAATTTTTTGATGTACTTTTTAAGCACATTTAAGAGTGTCTCCACCTTTTTACAATTTGTTTTTGGAATAGGTTTTTTTATAATTTCTTTATACAATTCTCACATGTTTTACATGTGTTTTTCATATTATTTTTATATGCATTTTTATATGGGTTCTATGATGATTTCTTCTTTACTTGCTTTTTTTGTGTTCCCTGAAGTACCTTGTTGTGTTCATATATGAAAAGTTTTTATTACACATGTATATAGTTTTACTTTTATAATTGTTATTTTTATAAATGTTTTTTATACAGTACATGTGGTTTTTACACTTTTTTATGTATGTATATTTATTTATGTAATTAATTATTCAGTTATACATTTGTCAATATGTATTATTGATCTTTTAGAATTGTATTTATTTGCTTTGTGAGTATTTATTTACTTATTTAATAATTTATTTGTTCATTGTCAGCCGTCAGTATCCCGTAGGCTCATTCCGGGATAACATTCAATTTGCTCCTACTAAGGTATTTATTTATTGTTTGCTTCTCCTCGTCTCTCTCTTTTTTTCCCCCCCCCCCCTTTTTTAAAAAGGTATTCATTATTTTCCAGTGTATATGTATTTTATAATATATTTTTATCTATTTTGTTTTTAATTAACTATTATGGATTAATAGTTTGTCCTTTAGATGCTCTATGTGTAAGTTATGGTTTTATTTATTATTTCATCAATATTCTATTTATTTATTTATTGATGTAATACAATATCTTTTTTATATATTATGATTTTAACTTTTATGTTTATGTTTACTATTTTTGAGGTGTGTTCTCTAAGACCCCCTGAAGAAGGCCGGTGGCCGAAACGCGTTGGGGCGCAATAAACAAGGTTTTTTATACCAGTCCAGGCTCCGCTTTTTTGTTTTCTTCTATATTGTGCGGATCCTTAGCTCCTTTTTTGGTACCCTAGCACATTGGGAACATTTTTTAACCCGCTGGCAGGTTTCTGGGACATGTTATCCGAGAAAATGGCAATGGCAAAGTCAAATGACTCGATGTTGGAGTGAGGCCCACCTGGAGCCCCAGCGCTGTCTAGATAGAGGTGTCATGGCAAAAATAAAATCAACAATCGAATGGAGAAAAATTAAAAGGGAAAAGAGAACCATGATGGCAGGTGACTAGGTGAAAAACCCCAAGGGAGAAAGAAAAAATTTTATCAAGAGGAGGATAACTGGAATGTTATGAGGCTCTGTGGAAAACAAAAGACTGATTCAAGATGGTGCCATGGCAGCAGATTGGATGGAGGGATGCAGGTGTGGTGGAGCCTCCTAAAAATTTACAATAGAAGCTAGGGACTGTCCCCACATGGGGCTCTGCCTGGGACATCACCCATACTTGAGGACTCATTCTGCTTGTCCACAGAGGCTACATACAATATCCCACCAGTGATTTACATCTAAGATTGAGTTGTTCTTCCAGATACTCAGAACCATCCATATACCAAAGACAGAAGACAATCTAAGAGGTGCGCCCCATTCTAAGAGAGATCTGACTGTTCCGTATGGGATTCCAAAATCAAAATCTGATAAGGCTGCACATCGAGCAAAAAAACTCTATAAATTTAGCCCCAGACAGTATTCCAAAAAGACTGCAAGTTAGGATAAAGATATAACATGTGGGACAATGTGTCTATATCATTTTGGCAGGACCAGCAATGCTTGTCCAGATCTGCAGCAAATTTAGCTGCAATCATGAGTCATAACTGTCCTATAGGCAATAATAAACATGGACTGTGAGCGTGATGCAGACAGCAATACATGGACAGTTCTACTAAAATCTTCCCCCACTGTTCTTCTGTTAGGAGTATCACCCAAAGCTGCCCCTCACACTTTCTCCATCTCTGTTATTAGTCTTACAATTGAGAGGCAAGTTTAGGTAATTTCCCCATTTTTAGCATGAAATTCTCCACCCCCCAAGTCTCAGCTAAGTGATCCACCACCTGCATTACACTTTGAATAGAGTATTTCAATTGAAACTGGATCTGGGTACCGGGCAAGTTAAACTCCATCTGCAACTCAGCAAATGATTTAAAAAGAGTGCTTGTCAACAATTGTTCAAGCCTCCAAACACGTCAAACTTGCCAGAGTTTGGAATAGGCTGGCTTACTCTACATTGGAATTTTGTGAATGTACTAGTGAGGCATCTTGCCTCAAGGTCTCATTCCAACTCTCTGGTTATGCAGATAATTAGGGACGGCTTACTTTCCATAAATAATTTCATAGCAGGGAAAAGACAAATAGGTATGGGGGAAAGCATCTCTTCCTCTAATGGATAGCATGTGAGTTTAGAACACTAAACACTACTACTAAGCATGAAGTTAAATGGTATTTACGGAATTTCGGGAATTTCCATTGCCAAATCCTTAATAAATGAACCCTCAGAGCAGGACCAGCCACCAAAAATATCTGCACAATCTATAGCTAACCACCTGATCTCTAAATTCCCCCCGCCCTCATTAACCAATATCCCCCAACCTATTGCTGACTACTGCACTCAACCACATGAACCAACCCCCTTAAATTTATGGAATGAATTTGATCCCCTTACACTGGATAACGTATCTAATGTCATAAAAGATTTAAATGCCTCAACCTCTGCCCTTGATCCTTGCCCTGTCCCTTGGATCAAATCCACCAGAAGTTCTCTCAGCCCCTACATCCTGTATATTGTACAAACCTCCCTCCAGACAGGATCTGTACCACCTCCACTTAAGTGTGCCACTATCCGTCCAATCCTAAAAGGAACAAAACTTGACCCCACCTCCCCCACCTCCTACAGACCCATTTCTAGCATCCCTTTCTTAGCAAAGATAACCGAGAAGCTAGTTCAAACCCAACTTCAGAACTATATTGATGATCATTCTCCTCTAGATTTATTCCAACATGGTTTCAGAACGAACCATGGAGTTGAAACCCTTCTTACCTCTCTACTAGATTCCTTATACCTGCACACCCAGAATCCTACCCAAGGATGCCTACTCATTTTCCTTGACTTATCCGCTGCTTTTGACTCCCTTCCTCACCATCAACTCCTAAGCAGACTCCACGAAATAGGACTGAGAGGCACAACCCTAAACTGGTTCCGATCCTACTTAGATGACAGAACACAACAGGTCCGTATTGGAAATGATACCTCCCTTCCATTTACCCTAAAACAAGGTGTCCCCCAAGGATCTAGTCTATCTGCTCTTCTATTCAATATTTTCCTTCAACCTGTCTGCAAGATCTTTCAAAGCTATGGCATTCAGTACCAATTATATGCGGATGACATGATGTGCTTCACCCCATTTAACCTTACTAACCCTAACTTTACTAAACTAAGTGAATGCCTAACCAGCCTAAAATCTTGGCTCTCCCAGCACAACCTCCTAATTAATCAATCCAAAACTGAGGTTCTTCAGGTATTTTCCAATACCTCATACACCCCACCTCCAACCATTACTATTGGCGATCTCACACTCACTATAAAAAACCAAGTGAAATATCTTGGTATTATCCTTGATCAGAACCTCTCCCTCACTGAGCAAATAAAGAGAACCACCAATACAATATACGCAAAGCTACGTGCCCTCCGGAACCTCAAACCTCTTTTAAGCCCTGACTCTTTCCGTTTTGTCTGTCAGGCCCTCACAATCCCTTCTCTTGATTATTGTAACCTCATCTATCACGGCCTTCCCAAGAACACCATACAACTGCTCCAACTAGCCCAGAACACGATAGCGCGGCTCATAACCAACAACCCCAGACGATCACACATCACACCAGTTCTATATGATCTCCACTGGCTCCACATTCAATACAGAGTTAAATTCAAAGTGCTTACCCTTACACATAAAATCATCTCCAGCGAGTCAGCTCCATGCCTCTCCCCACTCCTTTCCTTCCTCAATAACACAAGAACACGCCACTCCAATACCAAAAACCAACTGATCATCCCTTCAACTAAAAGACATTCCAAACAATCTACCTGTAACAGGGCTTTCTCCCTCTATGCTCCGTCTTTATGGAATACCCTTCCTCACGAGCTGCGAAACTGTCAATACCATTCTGAGTTCCGAAAGCAGTTAAAAACTCATCTTTTCCTCAAACATTTCTCCCTACCACCTTAGTACCTACCTTTTACATCCACTTCCCGCCCCTACCCTCTCAATTATCTATTATGCAGCCATGTGGTATCTCTGTATATACCTTTGTAAATAGTTGTTCATTGTTCATTTAATTAGATTATATTGTTTACCTATTTATCCCTGTTAACTTGTTCTATGTAAACAGTTGAAACATACTGCAACGAAATGTTTTATGTAAACCGTCTTGATTTGTAGAAAGACGGTATATAAAAATGGTTAAATAAATAAAATAAATAAACTGACTTTTTTTCTCTGAGTAACTTCAACTTCCTAAGAACAATTCATGGGTTTTTTTTGTTCCATTAAAATTGAATTAATTTTGACTTCGTTTTTTTTCATAAATTTGGTCTGCAAAGGGCAGAGGCAGCATATTAAAAATATAATTCAACTTTGGTACAACTACCATTTTAATAGCCTCCATCCCGTCCTACCATTATAGGTAGAGTGGAGACTACTGTACCCTCAAGTTCTTCTCTATAGAGAGCAGCAATGCTTCATTTTTCTGAACAGTTTTTGGAAGGGGTCTGTCAAAGATCATGACTCAGAGAATCCTCCTTAATGATATGCTTATTCATGGAAAGAATTCAATTTTACTCCAATTCACTTGGTATCCAGACAAATTAGAAAATGTTGCTAAGAGCTGCAACAAGTGGGGTGCAGAGTCTATTGCTAAAAAGGCCATATCATCATCAGCATATACTGACAGCTTGAATTTCAAAGAACCATATTTAGCTCCTTTGATCGTATTTGATTGCTGAATTGTCAATGCAAGGAGTTCCAAGGTGAGAGTGGAAAAAAAAGTGATCAAGCTCCATTGCCTTTAAATTAGTGCATGATCATCAATCACATCAGTGCTATGATTTGTAGGCAGACTAAATAGGGTGGTAGCGGTGCAGTTGCTTGCATTTACAAAGAAGGCTTGGATATAGTATACGTTTGTTTCATTATCTTTTTCCAAATCAAGGAAGCCTTTCTTCCAGTAATGCAAATTACTTGTGGGCATAAGAACCTAGAGGTAGATAGTCAGCATTCTGATGACTATAACTATTTACAGACAAGTTACCTATCTAAAGTTACCCCCATATATTCAACCAATTTATATGTTTAAGCCAACCTGCTGAATTTTTATGTAGAACTTTATATGGATAATTTGTCCACATAACGTTATACCCGTCATTTCTGCAAGTCACTTAACCGCATAAAGTTAAATGGAGAGCCACTGAATTTTGCTGTTCTTCATATAAAGTTTGGCCCATTCCAAGTCCCTGCACTCCTGAGGCAGGGAGAATTTTTTTCCAGAATCAAAAAAACTCATAAACCCTTACATTAACATTCCCACTTGCTTAACCCCATCTCCCCTACACATTAAACACCACTCACTCACTAACCCATTCCCAGCCCTCTACTAACACCCTAGGGTAGGCAGATCGGTGGAGTGGAGCATTGGGTAGAGTGGGAATGGGGTATGTCACACCCTCAGCGGGCCCTACTGGTGGGGTCAGGTATCACATGATGATTCCTCTCCTGGCTCTGTATGAAGATGCAGACAGCCCTGCCTGGCCCTCTGGGAGTTGTAGTTTATGCCTTCTCTGGTAAGAATTAGTTGTGCACACAGGTAAGGTTTCAAACAAGGGCTTTATTTCCCCGTCCACGAGGTTTTTCTCAACTTGGCAACACAAATAACAAAGCCTCTCCGGGCATATAACAAAAGAATAGAGTAGAACAGAAATAGCTTTACTTCAGCCTTTAAATCTAGCAAAAGAAAAGTATTTAAATAGTCCTTCTGTTAGCAAACAGACTTTCCTTTTGCTGCTTTACTACAGCCTAGTTTTACTGCTTAACTGAGAAACCTTTATCAGCAAATATATTGTTGCTTTAACTTCTGGTTAACCTCATTACTTTATCTTAGAGAGAACATGTGGTCAGCAGTTGATAAAGAACAATCCATATCTTCTGGACTCACTTGTATATCAGAAGTATCACACTGCATCTGTTCATAACCATTTGTACATACGTTAGTTTGATCAGCTGGTTCACTAGAGTGAAGTTGGCTTGCTCCGTCTAACAGGAAATCTCCTCTCTTCTCTGAGCAAATGCCCTGCTGGGGGTTACCGTATGCCTCTGTGAATAGCTTATAGAAGCTCTTTCCCTGCTGGTGGTTAAAGGGAAACTGAAAACATTCACTGGTTCTGCTATTAGAATGTTTGTGATAGGCTTTGAGCCTGGTAGGGCTTAGCTCCCTCTGCACAGCTGTGTGTGATTGCACTGCTCGAGACGGCACTTTGTTAAAAGCTTGGTATTTAAGATTGCTAGCAGAGTTACATGCTCCTGTAGGTAAGAAACCTTCCTTTCTTCTGTTGCTGCTAGCACAAGGAAAGAAGTTACCCTCTGCTTCCTTTAAACTTGTTCCTGGTTGGCTTTTCCTAATAACTCTGGGTTTTACCCATTCAGGTAGGAAACGGCCTCTCTCTGTATTTACTGCTCTGTTACCTTCTGTAAGAGTCTTCCCACGTCTCTCGTGACTTTCATTCATACATTCAGCGTCCAGCTGCTGACTTCCATACGTATCAAACAGGTCCTGGGACTCACTCAGACTCTCCTGTTGGTTTTCACGCTGACACAATTGTTCATTCTCTCTCTGCCACCGGTCTTGGTTCTGGGTATGAGACTGATTACCCGTCTCTCTCTCTTTTTCCTTCTTTCCCTTTCTTCCCCTAACTGTTTGTGAGCATGCCTTATGTATGTGTCTCTGGGCTCCACCTCCTCCCAGCTGATCCGCATCAGGTAATGAAATTTCCACTCCCCTGCTACCTGGATGTGTCTTCTTAGCCCTTGACCACGTGTGTCCTAGTTGCTTATAGCAACTGCCTGACAGGTTTTTGTTTATGCTGTCAGATTCTCCCTGATCTTCCATGCTGATCTCCATCTGTATAGGCTCTGTTGGGTCTACCCTGTGACAGGTAGTATATATTCATAACTTCTCTTCTGAAGTCTCTTCATTGGCTCCCTATCCTTTTCCACATCCAGTTCAAAAAATATTTTTTACTGATCTACTCGTACAAATGCATTCACTTTGCTGCTCCTCATTACCTCTCCTCTCTTATTGTTCCCTATACTCCTCCTTTGGAACTCCACTTCTAAGGCAAATCTCTTCTTTTTATGCCCTTCTCTTCCACTGTCAACTCCAGACTTTGTTCCACCTTGCTGCACCATATTCTTGGAAAAGATGACCCGAGTCAGTATGTCAGGCACCGTCTCAGGTCCTATTCAAATTCAGGCTAAAAGCCTACCTCTTCGAGACTGCTTTTTCATCCTGACCCTTTACTTTCATGTTTACCACCCACGTGTATTAAAATTATCTTTTGTCCCGTTTGTTGTGTTTGTCTGGCATAGATTGTAAGCTCTATTGAGCAGGGACTGTCTCAAATGTTTATAAGTATAGTGCTTCGGATGCCTTGTGTGGCACTATACAAATAAGTAGTAGTAGTAATAAGCTAGTGGGATAGTAGGAAGGTGGTTTGTTAGATGGGTGAGGATGGGTAGGTGGTTAGACAAGTGGGTTAGTTAATGGGACAGTGGATGGTTCAGTGGGGGTTTAGACAAATGGAAGTGAGTTAGTAGGATATGGGGATTAGGTAGGTGAGAGCTGGATTAATGGTGAATGAAGATAGGTAGGTGGATAGGGGAAGACGGGAGTAGCTGGTTGATGAGGTGATGCTGGACTTAGATCTGAGCCCTGGGACCCAGGGTCCTAGGGGTCCCCAATTCCAGAGCTCTAGTTTGGAGATCTCAGTTGTTTTATTAAGTACATTTTCAGCACTTAGCTGGAAGTAAAAAAGTGCATGAATTTTTAGTGCAATTTCCTATATCCGAAGTAAATTCACATACAGGTAACTAGCATTCAAAGTGCCTAAAATTACCTTATGCTTGTAATTCCCATTTAGTACACATTTTTTGTGTTAAAACCTTTACTATGTTGAAGATACTTTTAGCGCACAAAAGCACTGAAATGAAAGCAACAAAGTTGGGCTAAATATTAATGTGACTGAACATTTGGGGCCCGATTCCGTTCTCCATGTTGATCTCCTTTGTACGTCCGGACATACAAAGGAGATCGCGATTCTGATTCCGTGGGCACATCGAGCCCCACGGGATCAGAATAGCGAACAGCACTGTACATGCAGGCCAGGACTGCGATTCAGTCCCAGCCTGCATGTATAGTGAAGTCCGACTAACAATCAGGACATTTAAATGGAGCCACGGTGCCATGGTATGTTGCCATGGTGCCGCGGCTCCATTTAAATGCCATGATGCCGGCCGCTGATGAAAAAGTTAATTCCCCGCAGCTTGATCCCCGATCCAGCCTTCTAAGGCCAGGGTCGGGCTGCAGGGATTTAACTTTTGCACCTCCCAGCCCCTTCTGCGCCCCTGAACTGCCGAAATGGAACGTCCAGGGAAGTTATTTTACCCCAGGGGTGGAATAACTTCCCCGGCCATTTCGCCAGCCCTGGATGTACACGGCCGACATTAGAATCAGTCTTGTACGACCAGGGCTGGTGACCATCCACTCTCCGCCCCTGGGCTGCCTCTTCCCCGCCCTGACTAACTTCCCTGCACAACCCACTGCTATTCGTGGTTCAGAATGACCCCCTTGTCCTACTAGATCCCCTATGCAGCCTGTCAGGCAGACTTAGCTGTGTGCACACCTATGTTTCTAGTTATTACTATGCTTTCAGCCTGCAAGATCAATGAAACTGCTAGTGAATTTGTAGTTTATATATGCGCTGGTTGTATTGTTTTGCAGTATGTATTGTTTTATTTGATTTTAATATTTCTTATGCTAAGTCACTTCAAGTTTTCTAAAGATTAGGTCACTAATGAACTGAATTAAAATACATTAACAAAATACAATGTGAAGTGGCATTTTAGAAATGGCATTAAAGTGTAATCTGGGATATCCAGGGCAGAATGTGCAGAAAAATGCTGGAGACGTCTGTTTCGGCCAAATTTTAGAGACACAGAAGCCCTGATGTGGATGTCCATTCTGCTGTCCATATAGATGTCCCTGCTATGAAACCGTGGAGAGGGGACATCCATCTTATATAAGTTCAGAATACATTAAAAGTTTGCATAAGGGGATGTCCAACAGTGTGGCAAAATAGAAGCATGAACCCCCATTCCCTGTATGTGTTCCTCGACAAATTGGGGGGTATATGAAGGTACCTCCTTCTGCACATCGTCCAGACATTTGCCTGACGAAATGAGCATTGTTTAGATGTCTGTTCATGTCTGGAGAAGGCATAACCTTTGATGCAGCTCAGAACGTCTCAGGTGTTTCTGAAATCGGGCAGAGACGTAAAGTTCTGGGAATGCCCCGGCCATGCCTCCACCATGTCCCCTTTCCAACTTGAATGCCCTTGGCTCTAGGAACCATCCACAGATCCGGCTTCTAAAAGGGCTCTGGGGACATCTCTGCGCGTTGGACGTTTCTATGCCCTTTTTAAGGAGTCCAAAACACTAATAGGGCTTCTAAAATAATCCTTGTAATGTATTACAATTCAATAAATTGACTCAAACCAATTTCATTCTCACTAGGGAAAGGCAAACTCCAGTGCTCTGTGAAAAATCCCTTCATGGTGAACGTATAGAATATATTGTGTGGAAGAGTGAAATAAATTCCTATTTTAATGTATTCTGAATTGTATTTTTCAGACAACAGAATGTGAAAAATGATCAAAAATATGAAAACCTTTGCAGCAGGTCAAACATCCACATACTTGTACTGTAGTTTGTGATAAGGAAGCTTATCATAGCTCAGGTAGGAGCTATAGAAAAGATGATGTGACTCTGAACAAGCAACCTGTCAGTTCTGGTAAAAGTAAGAAAACAGAGTTTTCACATAAAAGACTACCAGTCCCAGAATGCACCAGGTTTCCAGCAGCCATGAGGGAGGCTGAAGTGAGAAAACGTGTGTGCAATCAGGAGAGCTATGAGGTAATCCCTAAGCACTCATCTCAAAGGGCAGGGCCTGATTCAACACAGCTGCGCTGTGTTAGGGAGGAGCACACATTAGGACAGAATAAGAATAGAGCTTATTCTTCAGATAACAGCTTCAGGAAGAGCTTCAGACACAGATACAGCAACGGCTACAAGCTCAAGCACCAGTATCACCTGGAGAAACAGAAGCCAAGCCAAGCAGATAGAGAAAGAAGGAAATTCTCTGGAAGGAAGAGAAGGAAGGCCATTGGAAGGTCTGGGAGAATCCAAGGCAGTACCCATACTGGGAGGTATTCCAAATGCCAGCAGAGTCCATTGGACTGGAGTCAGCCAGAGGAATGGAATGGCAGAGATAGGAATCACCAGTGGCTACCTAGAAGAGAGAAGACTGCACGTGGAAAGGACTTTCAGACCTATGCCAAAAGGTATGTGAGGGAAGATCCAGTGTCCAGGGATCAAGATTGGAAGGCTGGACATCAGAACTGGATTACATACTGGCCAGGATATACAGAGAGGAATTATGATAGCAGGAGAGGCTCAGATATGAACACTGATCCAGACCCTATCTATAATAGTGAATGGCAGCAAGGGAATAAGCATTCTCATGATAGTGCCTTATGGAAAGACTCGTCTGTGCCAATGTATGATAGTGACCCTATGCTGATTGATGAAGGGGGAGATACAGCAGATGAAACTATTCATTACATGGACTGTTCTCTATCTAAATGCTATTGCTAGCTTTCTGTGAGCAAACACCTCAGCCATCACAAAGAAACCTAACTTTGTTCTTTATTTCCACTGCAAACAGCTCTTAAAGCAGGATTTGGGTTCACACAGTAGCAGCCAGCCAGCTAAAGGGTTTCAGCTGGTCAATTGATAGTAATTAAAGCTGCACCTGATTGTGTGTGTGAGCAAGGGAGAATCACTGCTAGGATCTGTGTGGAAAATAAGCAGAAGTTAACCTAACAAGCAAAGTTCATTTATTTCTTTGTGCCTTTTCATTTGGTAATTATTTGCTAAGAAAACATTAGCTAATTGCCTGACAAGTTGAAGGTTGTTTTCTGATTTGCTTTGTGACTTTATGTTATCCATTTAAACACTGCAAGCAAGTAACCTCATTTATATTGCTACCAAGCATATTTGTGCTGGGTGAATTAAACCCCATCAATAAAAGAAGTATTTTATTGGCCTTACCACTTGGTTTCACAACTCAATTATTGTCTTCAGCTGTGTTTGGGAGTGAAAGAACTACATTACCCACAATACCTTGCAAGAATCATATGAATATATGCATCGTCAAGATTGTGTAAGTTCTCACCCTAGGCAGCCGTCTGACAAGTTATAAAAACCATCCAGTTAAATATATCATACTAACTACAAGCCCAGCTCTTTATCAAGTGATGATCATACTTCTATTGTGAAATCAAATGGAAAACCTTTCTAATTAAATGTTTGCGAAAGCAGAACCAGATTATGCTAATAATGGATTTCTCTCTACTGTATTCAGTTGTACTCTGATTCCTTCATGAGTGGCAATATCCTGAGTTTACTCAAATCTCATTTTGATGATCTGTGAATTTCTACTAAAACTCAGACTGATGTAAATCATAGATATCTGTCAGCCACACTGTCTTGTTACTGCAGAAAGAACCAGGCTATTTTGAAATACAGCGTCAAGAGGAGGTTTTTCCATCATACATACATGTAGATAGAGTCACACGGTTCATGACACATGGGGGTCGAGGCCTGATTTAGGAGACTTTGTTTTAGGAAACTACAGCTAGGTGAAAGTTCAGCCTTAGGTGCCCAAGTTTTAGGATGCAAAAACCAAGGTCTCTAAATTTAACTCTACAATTGTCTAACATTAAGTGCCTTAAACAGGAAATAATGCCTAGGGCCTAACTTACTTTCCCAACTTAACCTGCTTCTCGTTTTACAAGCCTAAACTTAGAACTGAACAGTGGAAAATTTTCACTGTTGCAGAACTAGTCATCTAAATCCTTAAATTAGGTGCCTAGATCTTTTGAATTTCTATCTCAAAGAAAACATCTTATTTTGTTGTTTACTGTGTATTCTTCTTCTTGCCATATTTGAATAATTTGTTAGAGCCGATATTTTTATTGTACTAAAGCAAGGGATTTGGATTTGATAACTTGCATTTCCAAATTTGAGCTCAAGGTGAGTTTAACTTATAAATTTGTTTATCTAGTTACATAATTTGAATAACTGCTATTCAAAAAAGACATCATAGTGATGTACAATTCAAAAGAAAATTCATAAATCTACCCAACCCACCTACTAAAACTCCTCCCACCTATACTGACCTTAAAATAGCATATAATCTCCATACAAGAACCCAAACAACTCATGTTTCATGTACATTGGGGGTTATTTTAGAAGCCTTACTCACAATTTCCACATGTGAAATCCGTTTGTACACATGAAACTGTCAAAAATGCAATGTGTGCCATCAATGCTAACACGTGACTCCAGCAGTCCCATAGGTTTTCTTGAAAATGTGTGACAAGTAGATTACCAGGCCTTTTTTTCCAAGGCAATAGAGGGTAAAGTGACTCTCCCAAGCTTACAAGGATTGCCAGTGGGACTTGAACCTTGGCCTTTTGGTCACCA
Organism: Ichthyophis bannanicus; assembly: GCA_033557465.1. NCBI lineage: Eukaryota > Metazoa > Chordata > Amphibia > Gymnophiona > Ichthyophiidae > Ichthyophis > Ichthyophis bannanicus. The sequence goes on from CM066038.1 coordinate 227,578,967, forward strand.
GGCTACTGCTCTAACTACTCTTTCACTGCATGGAATTGTCATCCACATGTAAATGGTGATTTTAGAAAGAGCTACATTTACATATGTATATCCATAATAGGTAGAAATAGCAAAGGGGTGTGTCAGGGTATGATTAAGGTGTGGCCTGACGAGCCAAAAATCTACAGGCTCGATATTCAGTGGTGGTGGCTTGTGCTGCTAAAGTGGCTAGCCATTGCTGCTGAATTTTAGATCCACCACAAAAATATAAATATCGTTCCTCCACTGTCCTACAGGTTAGATGCTTGACTTATTTATTCAATTTAACTATCTTAACTGTTCCTTACTGATTGTCTAGGTAACTCAACTTGACTGCTTCAAATATTCCAGAATGTATTAACCCCAAGGTCTCAGACTTAACTTGACATCGTTCTTAAACCTTCTTCAAGTTTACAAAGTAATGCCGTGCTTGCATCAACGACCTTATATTTTTACCCGAGGTTATACAGTTTAGAAAAACTTCCTATGACAATCAAGAAAAAAGTGCTTATCTCATTTTGATGGTTCTCGAAACCCTGACGCCACTTTTCAGCCCCTTATAGGCGTTTCACTCAATCCAATGAGTTTCTTCAGGGGATTGATTCCATTCAAACACTTTAATTTAAACTAGTCCAACTATTACGGGTGCCAGCGTTTTGGTTTGAATCTTTCTTCCATTACTTCAAAAAGACGCTGCGCGTAACACGGACCAAGTTTTCAGTGGTAATACACAAACATGAATTTTAGATCCAGATATTCAATGTATGGGCTATATCTGGGTCCACCAAACAGCAGCAAGCTGCAATGGAAGCAGCAGAAATAACCAGTCCAGAAACGTGGCAGCGAGGGGCAAAGAAAACTTTATCCTTAATAGGGACGAATTTTGCCAATTAACCCGACACAGGCCGTGTTTCGTGTAATACTTCTTCAGGGATAATTATGGCTCACTACAATTATAAATAAATACATAAATATATTTGAAAAACATAAATAAGACAAAATAAATAGGTTATTCAAAATAATAGTTGAAACTAAGAAAAATAAACAATATTGATTGTAAAAAATTAAAAACATATCAGCAATTATAAAACAGCCAACAATAAATAAGTGTTATGTCATACTTTAGTTGTTATATTATAAAAACATATATACAAATAAAAACCATGTATATGTGAAAAAAGTACAAAAGGAAGTATGACACAAGGAACATGAGAAAATCATATCTAAAATAATGCTTTTATGGATATAAAACTAATTTCATATCTAACAACCAGTTCTAAAAAGTAACAAAAAGAGGGGGAAGAGAAACAAAGCAGGGGTGAACCGACTGCATAATGAACACGTAAAAAGTAGGAAAACACACATGGTTTCGCTGATACAAACTAAAAAATATATGTAAATAAAATTATACACATGGATAAACTGTTAGAAATAATTAAGATAACTAAAAACAATTAAAAGCAATTAAAAGTAAAATGTTACGTCTCTAAACTGTGAATCGGGGGAGGGGGAAAATGTGTGTGAAGTGGGGACGAATTCATTGTGCGTTTGAAGATCGACCCAGAAGAGGAGATTTTGTTAAATTTATACTGCTCAGTATTCTAAAAGATAAACCCTTTCTTTGAAAATAAACAAGACATACCACTTAAGAAAAGACATATAAAGTGAGTTCCTTGCAAGCGTGTATAAAAACATTCGCTAACACCACGGTGTTATAAGCCACTGCAGTGCCCTTAAATCCACCTTCAGGCTTCTTTAGAAAAACCAAAACATATCAAAGTAGTTTCTGTAAAAGTTTGTCGAGAATAATTTATTATGAGTGTCTCTAAGTAACCATGTGTCTTGTCATAACGGGCACATACTTTTATACCAAAAATTCTTCACACAAAATGTAAGGTTCCTTAGCGTCTCTCCAGTCCGGTCCCTTCTACTGGGTTGTGCCCCTCTACCAGCAGCTTGTGGACTGAGCACGTCATCTTTTGATGATCCTGGGGTATAAGTAGACTGGCACCGCCCACCAACTCCAGTTTTTGTGCTCAGTCTGCTAGCAGCTGGTAGGGGTACAGCCAGGGATCTGGCTTACTGGAGAGACTAGCTTAGGCAGATCTTGGGTTTATTTTTACTTCTATTTATTTTACCTTTATTTCATTTCATTTATTTAATACCCATTCGGAGACTTCCCCCCTCCCCCCCCGGTGTGGGAGCGGTCGGAAGGAGGCCTTACCGCCGAAGAGGGAGTTGGGTTGAGGCCGGCAGAGCTGGGGCCGTTCCCTCTTCCTCGCTGGTGAGAGGAGACAAGCCTTTCCGTCCTTTCTGCCTCGCCGCGGAAGCCCTTGAGGCGGCTGAGCGGGCGGGCGGAAGGCCAAAGAGCCACCTGGCTTTACGGCGCAGAGAAGCAGTGTGCCTGAAGAGGAGGTTCGCGGCAGTGCGCCGTCGGAGAAGCGGCTCTCCATGCTGTCGCGGACTGTGTGCTTGGTGAGGCCCGCGCATCGGGAGGTGAGTTCCATGCTGTTTTCCCTCACGTGGTGAGAGCGCGCACGCGGAATTAGCCGGGGCTGCAAGTCTCCAGTACTTTTGGCATTAAGGGGCCGTTTTTTCCCCGAAACCCCCCCCCAAAACAAACATATAGAAAAGGAAAACAGAGGGGACTTGAGGGGCTAAAGAGGGAGCCAGCCAAGAGCTAGTTTACAAAAAAAAAAAAAAAAAAAGGAATTAAATTACAGATAGTCAAGTAATTAAAGAGAGTGAAGAAAGGTGTTTTAGGCTGCGGCCTGCCTCTGTTCCCCTCTCCCTCGTTTTCTCTCCCAGCCCTGGGGCTAGCTGAGGTAACTATGCCAGCTAAAGCCCAGTGCATGGTGTGCGGGTCCCGCAAAGGGGGAGCCTTGGAGTCAGGCATCTGCAAAGCCTGTATGCAAGAGGCGGCCTCGGGGAGGATCTTCCCCCTCTTCTTCCCAGGATTTGGGTACTCCTTCTGGGGAGGTAGGCCGTCCTGAGTCCCCCCTGAATATGCCAGGGGACTTCCCCACTCAGCCACCTCCCAAGCCCCGTACTGTTTACCAGGCTCTAATCATTCCCCATTTCGATTTCGCAAACTCTATACTACAAGGGCTTCCTCAATCTACCTTAAATCCTCTTCAACTCGCCTTGAACAGTGCAGCGAAAGTACTTTTTGGAGTATCCAAAAGAGACCATGTAACACCCCTTCTAAAACAACTACACTGGCTTCCTATTCAAGCGAGAATCACTTTCAAGACACTGCTCCTGGCCTTTAAAGCATACAAAGGTCTCACCTCCACCTCATTATCGGAGATGATACAACCAATCATACCCAACAGACTAAGAAGAACCACGGAACTAAATATGCTAATCGTACCAAAGGAAGTCATAAGATACAACTCTACAACATCGAGCAGAGCCTTCAGTCTATGTGCCCCAAAACTTTGGAACACCCTTCCTTCACACATTAGGGCCATCTCTGATCTCAGCCAGTTCAGGAAGGCCCTGAAACATCACCTTTTCCTCAAATACTTCCCAGGGAACAAAGAAACACAATCACACCCAAATATCAATAACTACATTCCAACCACGTAAACTTTCCTGTCTCAACAGCACATTACACTACTTCACCAGATTAACAGTACGCTTTTCAGACACTATGACACTGTTATGTAAATAGTTGTTTTGTAAATAGTTGCTCCTGTTATCCAAGTTGATTTTCCTGTTAACTGTAATGACCAGATAAATGTAACTTGTCTGAGGTTTCTTGTTCCATGTAAACTGCGCTGATAACGAATAGTGCGGTATATAAAAAATGTTAATAAATAATAAATAATAATAAATAAATAAAGCCGGGTCCCTCCTCCGCGGGGCTGGAGATGGAGGAGGAGGTTGCTGGCGACTTCTCCCTGGAGTTTGTTCTTCTTCTGCATAAGGCGTTTTGCCTCCGCAAGCAGGGGCGGCTTGGGCAGGAGCCAGCGCAGGCGGGGGCAAAGGCCCGGCAGGCGGACACCAGGGAGCTGGCAGAGGTAGGCCCGCTGCCGGCAAAGCATCCGAGAATGGCGCAGGAGGAGGAGTCCCACCCCCCATTGCCAGAGTCCTTGGAGGGGGATCTGTCTGACAGGGAAGGGGGGGACGAAGAGGAGCTGGAAGGTGGTGAGATCCCCGAAGAACAGGCCAAGATTGTTCGGGTCTTCCGCGGGGAAGAATTGCCAGCCTTGATCGGAGAGGCCCTCAAGGTCCTGAACATGTCGGCCGGAAGGCCAGCGGAGGAACAGGCGCTGGAAGATCCTTTGATTCAGGCGGTCAGGAAATCTCAAAAGGTTTTCCCGGTCCATCGTGTGGTGCGCTAAATGATCCAAGAGGAATGGGATCAGCCGGAATCGGCCATAAGGGGAGCAAGGTACATGTCTAGATTGTACCCGCTACCAGAAGGGGAGAAGGAGTTACTGCGGTCTCACAGGGTAGACGCGGCGGTGGCAGCTGTCACCAAGAAGACCACGATTCCGGTCGAGGGCAGTTCGGCCCTTAAGGATTCCCAGGATAGGAAGCTGGACACCCTGCTGAAACAGGCTTTCGATGTAAGTGCCCTAGCGCTTCAGGCTTCGGTATGTGGGGCGTGGGTCGCCCGGGCCTGCAGATCCAGCTGGCGGGGGAGAATCCCGTTGAAGGCACGGGGGAGGCAGCAAAGATTGAGTCGGGCGCAGCGTATCTGGCTGATAGTCAGTATGATCTCATTAGAAGCCTAGCGAGGAATATGGCCTCGGTAGTTGCGGCCCGGCGATATCTGTGGCTCCGCAATTAGGCAGCGGACAGTTCTTCGAAGGCTCGTCTCGGTAGGCTGCCCTTTAAAGGCAAATTATTGTTTGGGGAGGACCTGGATAAGCTGGTGAAGGAGCTGGGGGAGTCTAAAGGGGGTAGACTCCCGGAGGATAGGCCGAAACAGAATAGAGCCCCCCTCATTAGGGAGGGCTCAGCCTCGGGAGATGAGGAGGTTTCGGACCGCTCGCTCCTCGTCCTTTCAGAGAGGGAGGTTCTCCTCTAGGGAACAGAGCTTCTGAGGTTTTCGGGGGGCAGGAAGAGGTTTTGGAGCCTCGCCCTCCTCCTCGGTTGCCAGGAAGTCCCAATGAAGCCACGGGGGCCTGGGGAGAGGACCTGCCAGTGGGGGGCAGACTGAGGCGGTTTCTCTCTGCTTGGGCCCGGGTCACGACAGACCAGTGGGTCTTGGAAGTGGTTCGAGAGGGTTATGATCTCGAGTTCGCAAAGCCCGTCTTTCCTTCCTTTGTTCTTTCCCCTTGCCGTTCTCCGTCCAAGCGGGCGGCGGTAGAGGTGACGCTCAGGAGACTGCAGGCGCTGGGGGCGGTTGTTCCCGTTCCCGCGGCACAGCGCGGGACCGGACAGTACTCCATTTACTTTGTGGTGCCCAAAAAGGAGGGCTCCTTCCGTCCGATCCTGGATTTGAAAGGAGTCAACAGGTGCCTACGGGTACCACATTTTCGCATGGAGTCCTTAAGGTCAGTGCTGGTAGCTGTACGACAAGGGGAGTTTCTGACTTCTCTCGACCTCACGGAGGCTTATTTGCATATTCCCATCCGCGAGTCCCATCAACAGTTCCTGCGGTTTGTGCTTCCGCAGGGACACTTTCAGTTTCAAGCGATGCCGTTTGGCTTAGCAACGGCACCACGCACCTTTACAAAGGTCATGGTGGTGGTAGCGGCGGCCCTACGCAAGGAAGGGATCTTGGTCCACCCGTATCTCGACGATTGGCTGATCCGAGCGAAGTCCGAGCAAAAGTGTCGAGAGGCCACACACCGGGTAGTCACCTTTCTGGAGAGCCTAGGTTGGGTCATAAATGTCTCAAAGAGCAAGTTAGTTCCCTCCAGGGAGCTGGAGTATTTAGGAGCAAGGTTCGACACGGGCAGGGTGTTCTTGCCGGAGCGCAGGATAGGGACGCTTCAGGAATTGCTCCACCAGTTCCTGGCCTTGAGGGCGCCCTTGGCGTGGCACTACCTTCAGGTGCTGGGGACCATGGCGGCGACAATAGAGCTGGTCCCGTGGGCCAGAGCTCACATGCGGCCCCCTTCAGCGAGCTCTGCTCCGTTGGTGGTCCCACAAGAGAGAGGCCTTGTCAGTAACTCTGCCCTGCCCGGTGTCCGTCAAGGAATCCTTGCAGTGGTGGCTCCTCCCAGGGCCCTTGGAACTCGGGATGCCCCTCGAACCGCTGGAGTGGTTACAGCTGACGACGGATGCCAGCTTCTCAGGTTGGGGGGCCCACTGCGAGGGTCGGATCACTCAGGGGCCTTGGAGCATGCAGGTGGCACAGTGGCCCATCAACAGATTGGAACTGAGGGCGGTTCGCCTAGCCCTCAGGGAATTTGGAAGCTAGATGGGCCAGAGGGCGGTCAGAGTTCTTTCCGACAACATGACCGCCGTGGCATACATCAATTGTCAGGGCGGAACGAGCAGCCCTGCCTTGGAGGAAGAAGCGGAGGAGCTGATGGCTTGGGCTGAAGCCCATCTAGTGGCCCTATCGGCGCAACATGTGGCAGGAACAGAGAACGTGACGGCGGATTACTTAAGTCGTCACAAAGTGGATCACGGAGAGTGGCAGCTGTCGCAGGAGGTCTACCAAAGGATAGTGTGCAGATGGAGTTCCCCCATCATGGATCTGATGGCGACGTGGGAGTCAGCCAAGACAAGCCGTTTCTTCAGTCGACGGAAGGAGAGGATGTCCGAGGGCTTGGATGCCTTAGTGAGAAGCTGGCCGACCGACGGTCTCTTGTACGTGTTTCCGCCGTGGGTGCTCATTGGCAGGGTCATTCAACGGATAGAGGCTCACGCAGGGCTGGTGGTCCTTGTCGCCCCGGACTGGCCGCGCCGTCCGTGGTATGCCCTCATGCGTCTTCTTGCTGATCGTCCGTGGCGCCTTCTGTTCCAGGGGCTGGTGTGCATGCCGCAGGTGGATCGATTGTCGCTTACGGCCTGGCTATTGAGAGGGCTAGGCTGCGAAAGAGAGGTTACTCAGGGGCGGTGATCTCCGCAAGCGTTCGACCTGTCTTTCCTATGTGAGGGTCTGGCGTATCTTTGAGGCCTGGTGTGCAGAAAGGAAGATGAGGCCCCTCTCAGTTTCGGTGCCTGAGGTTCTGGAATTTTTGCAGGCAGGCTTCGACAAGGGCCTAGCCGCTAGTTCTTTGAGGGTGCAGCTGGCGGCTATTTCCTGTTATAGGGGCAGGATTCAGGGAAAGCCCTTGGGCGAGCATGCGGACGTAGGTAGGTTTCTGAACGCGGTGCGGCGGCTTAGGCTGCAACAGAGATCGCTGGTTCCCCCGTGGGACCTCAACCTCGTTTTGGACGCCCTTTCCGCTGAGCCCTTTGAACCCTTGCAGCGGACGTCTCTGAAGGATCTTACTCTAAAGGCAGTGTTTTTGGTGGCCATCTGTTCGGCCAGATGCATTTCGGAGTTGCAGGCGTTATCTTGCCGCCCGCCCTTTCTGGTTTTTTTCTAGGGAAAAGGTAGTCCTCCGTACGGTCCCATCCTTCTTGCTGAAGGTGGTTTCGGCCTTTCATGTGAATCAGTCGGTTTCTCTCCCCTCCTTCGTGGATCGCCGGGAATGGGATGACACTTGTCTGCATCTCCTAGACGTGCGCAGAGCTCTAAAGCGATACTTAGCTCGCACTGAGCCCTTCCGCAGGTCGGAACGGTTGTTTGTGCTGTTTGCGGGGCCGCGTAAGGGGGAGGCAGTAGCGAAGTCCTCAATTTCCAGATGGATCAGGGAGGCCATTTCATCGGCTTACATTTTGAGAGAGGTAAACAGGTCCCGGCAGGGCTCCGGGTGCACTCCACTCGGGCCCAAGCGGCCTCGTGGGTGGAGTTCAGTCTGGTCCCTCTGCTAGACATCTGTAGAGCAGTGGTTTGGTCATCCCTGCACACCTTTGCTAAGCATTATAGGTTGGACGTTCAGGCATCTGAGGAAGCAGGTTTTGGGGGTGCGGTTCTTCGGTCCTGCATTGATGGGCCCTCCCGATTTTGGAACTGCTCTGGTACATCCCAATAAAAGGGACCGGACTGGAGAGACGCTAAGGAAAGAGTAATTAGACCTTACCTGCTAATTAGCATTCCTGAAGGATCTCCAGTCTGGTCCCTGTTCCCTCCCAGATCTTGGGTGTCTTTTTTCAGGTATGCTCGGCCCGAAGAAATAAGCGGAGATAGGAGCGGTTGGTTGCTCCTCTGAGGCCTTTTCGGTGAGGCGGGTTGGATGGTTCAGGCGTCTCGCCGCTGCGAGCGGGTCAGGTAAGCCTTTCTTCTCCGGGGACGGTGGGAAGTCCTCCCGGGGGAGGGGGTATCAAAGTTTCTTTTGTTTAAGTTTTCTAGTGCAGTTTTAGTGTTAAGTTTGGTATGTATTCACTTGTCTCTCCGTTAAGTCTGCTTTGCCAATAGGTCACTGGAGTTGGTGGGCGGTGCCAGTCTACTTATACCCCAGGGTCATCAAAAGATGACGTGCTCAGTCCACAAGCTGCTGGTAGAGGGGCAGAACCCAGTAGAAGGGACCGGACTGGAGATCCTTCAGGAACGCTAATTAGCAGGTAAGGTCTAATTACTCTCTCACAAAGTCATCTTCGCGTATTCATTGTCTAAATAGCTGCATGGAATGTCTCTAAGAAAACAATATATCGTGCCATAACAGAACAATATTTTAAAAACCAGGGATTCTTCACACGAAGAATGGGGCGCACAAGGCCATTTTCACATTTTATTGTATAAATAGCTGCATAGACTAAGCCACGATCACGTTACATTTCAATGTATGAATCTTATTGGAAAACAACTATAAGACCTTATAGAATTCTTTTCTGACCACTGATGTTTTTTGAGCACAGTTCGATTATTGTGGCACCATTTGGCTGATGTTCTTGTCTGGTTTGCCCTTCGGCTGGCTCATCCTCTCCGTTTACATTGTAAGGAGAGGTGGCTGAGGTCTTTATTCCTCTATTATATGTATAGTATCACTCTAATTGGCATTTTCTTCCTTTTTCTGACTCTCACATTTTGTGGTTTTTTTGTAGCCTGGTTTGGACTTTTTTCTTTTTCGTTTTGTCAGTTTTTTGGCTCCTTGATGAAAGCTTTTTTATATAATGAAAGAACTTCAGCAGTTCAGAAATTTTATGTCTTTATACATTCATCAATCAAGTATATCATCTTTCATCACTATTTTATTTGGTGGGCTAATATATCTCTACTTCCTAATCAGGAAAGCAGATAGGCAAGCATGCAAAATACCTCCGGAACAGCAGACAGGAAAGGCTTAATGTAGATGTTCGAGTCATGAACCTTCAAATCATGATCTCCAAGCCCACGGGTTACTCCAATAGTTGCCATCACACGAGCCTGGGAAGAACATAGAAACTTCTGTAACACTTCATCAGTTGAACAGCTACTCTGATAGACCAAAAATATTTAGGGGGTTATTTTAGAAGCCCTATTTGCAATTTATATATGTAAATCTTGAACCTTACATGTGGAAATGGCCATTTTAGAAAGGGCTCAATTCACACGTCAATGTCTTTACTATGTGGCAGTTGCAAGGACAGTTGCAAGTAGGGGGATGTGGTTAGGGCATGGACTGGGCAGGCCAAAAATACACACTATTCTCCATTTCATATGACGAATACATGTATAATGACCAATAATGTCCACATCAAGATTTATATCTGTTCCCTGGCATGATTAGATTTTTAAGTAGTGCTCATTTTGGCCAGCACTTTACAGGGGGATTAAAGGTGCTACCCTCCTTAATTCTGCATTGTTTATTTCCCCCTCCATACTGAAATTGGAAAAGGATAGAAGTACCTGAAGCAACCTGCCAGCATTTACATGTGTAGACTTGCATAATGATTCACATACATATGTAAGTCGCAAAATACTGGCCTACATGTGTATGGCCAGCACGTAGGCGTTTATGTAGCTGCGTTTCCTCCATTGTTTCTTCCTACATGTAGGTTTGTAAATGCATCTTCCCCATATCCAAGTGCACTTCTGCACTTCCTTTTTTGGTACTTTAGAAATGGCTCCACAATTAGCAGAGCACTTTCTAAAATACTGCCGGAATAGTAAATGTTGTGACCTCGACGTCTTAGTTCTGATCTCCACATCTTTTTCTAAAATGTGCCTTCATGTGCAACATCAGTGGCACACATTTTGTAAACTGGATTTTAAGTATAGGCCTCTCCTTTCATATTTCTGAAATCTCTATTTGGGTAGTGGCTGCCCACCTTGATTCTTGTGTTTCTGACAATGCTTTCATGTTCATCACTGGCTTCAGAGGCTCAGGGTCACTCATATTTGAGTAATAGCCAAATTTAATGACAGTTTACCACCGCTGGCTTTAGCTCTGCATATTAAACATAGGGCTTCCAGGAAGTTTCAATTTAAAAAATAAAAGGGGTTAGCCAATTAATTTAAATGCTGGCCATGGCATTTAAATTAATACATATATTCGGCACCTCCATGGGGCAAATAAAGCAATTTTTGTGCTTTTGTGACCTCCCCATCGCACGGCCAATCAGAGCCCCCCATCCAGGACTTTAAATTTAAGGCGTCACTGGGCCTGAAGAGGTGCAGCGCCGCCACACAGAAGCCCCAATCAGCTTCAGGGTAGGGAGCAGGAGGCTAAACCCCTCCCCGCTCCCCACTGCAAGGCCAATTGGGGGCCCCCAGCCAGGGCTTTCAATTTAACCTTCAGAATACAAATGGGTAACATGGGACCCTTCTACTACGTCCTGCTATTACTCCTTCTACTATGCATACAACTGTCACTACAACAAGTTGGAGTAAGGCCAGCACAGAGCACATCCAACATGCTCCCGTTATTCATGGACATACAAAACAGCGCCCAATGGCTATACATTTATAGGCACCCTAACAAGTGATCATCAAGGCTTATACACATCAGGCGCTCCAGCCTTCAGTGTCCCATCAACAAAAACCCCATTCTAAATGCACCAGTGAAATGCACGCTTATCAATGATAGGTCTATAAGAAAAAAAGTCAACACTATCACTGACTACCTACATGATGAACATATTGACATACTTTGCATAACAGAAACATGACTCATGGACACAGACCACGTCATACTAAAAAATAATCACACCACCCACATACACAACATACAACTGCCCTCAGTTACATAGGAAGGGGGGGGGGGTGCTGATTCAGGCAAGGAGTCACTTCAGATTCAAAACAGTTTCGCAGACCAACACAGGAGAAACCAACAATATAACCATAGCAAATAAACACTTGTCCATATGTCTAGCATATAGAACACCAAACGCTAACCCTGAGTTCTCCTCAATACTTGAATCAGCATGTACATTCAAAACCCCACACAAACCCATGCTAACCCTTGGGGACTTCAACCTCAACTTGGCCTCCAAACACACAGCAAAGGCTTTCCTTAGAGCCATGAAAGACATGCACTACAACCAACTAATTCATGCTCCCACACAAAGACAGGGCTCTTCACCTGACCTGATTTTTGCCCCCAATATAATGTTGGAGAACAAAATCACCACTCCACCGATAATCACATCAAATCCCTGGTCAGATCACTACCTAATCACAGTCAACATGGCAATTGATAATCTGAGTAATCAAAACCAAATACAACATAAGAACAGGAGATCCAAGAGTTATAGCAAAGAGCAATTCCTGAGTGAAGTCCTGCCAAAGACGAAGAGACCTCTCAGACACTGCTTGTATGATGGAAAACTGGAACTACACCATTAGCAAAGCTGTGAAGTGCCACAGAAAATAGAAAGAAAGGCTACATTCACAAGACTTCACAAGGCGCCCTGGTATTCTCAAGAAATTAAACAAACAAAAAGGGCTCTAAGAAGGATTGAGAGGAAATGGAGACAGATCAAGAACAAGAATAAATTGAAACAGTATAGAATGAAACAGAAAGAATATGACACACTAATAAATATATGTAAGCAGAAGTACCATACAAATCTCATTCAGAAATCAGCAAACAAGCCGAGGGAACTATTTGAAATAGTCTGCATGTTCACAAAAGAACCAACACCCAAAAACCAGCTGGAGATACATCCACAAAGAATAGCAGATTAGCTAGTGGTGAAACAAAACTGCACATACAGGGGCTCCTTACCACAGCCAACTAACCCAAACCATCACCCAACTGATTCATACGACCACCCAACCACCAGAGCAACATGGGGCGAATTTGCGATACCTTCTACAACACAACTAGTCCACACAATATCTATGCTGAACACAATAATATCAACAAACGACCCTTGCCCGGCTGAATGGATAAAATCAGCCAAGGAAGAACTTACCCCAATCATTCACAAAATAGTACAAAACACCCCTCATAAATGGTCAAATGCCATCATCACTCAAATGAGCCTCAATAAGATCTATCTTGAAGAATTCAGCACTGGACAAGAAGGACCCCTCTGCATATTGACCGATACCTAGCCTACCCTTTATGGCCAAAATCATTGTGAAGACGGTACAAATGCAACGGCAAGATCATATTAACACACACGGCACTAGACCCCCACCAGCACGGTTTTAAACCTAACCATAGCGTGGAAACATTGCTAACCTCACTCTTTGATACGATCATCAAAGGCATGGACAACATTAAAAGAGGATTCTGCTAATCTTTCTTGATATATCTTCAGCCTTCGACACTGTATCTCACACATTACTATTGAAACGGCTATGAGAGATTGGTCTGCACAATAGAACAATCAATTGATTTCATTCTTACCTTGAAGACAGAAAACAATATGTGAAATGCGGGGGAAAATATATCCACGTCAATCAGTATACAACAGGGAATACCACAAGGATCCGCTACATCATCAATGCTCTTTAACATTTACATTCAGCCTGTGTTATCATCCAAAATACATAATATACAATACAAATGATATACCGATGATATCATGATATACACCTCCATAAACAATGACAAACCCAACTACTTTACAATAACCAACTGCCTCACAAAAATGATTTCATGGCTCAGTAACCACAACCTCAGCATAAATTACAACAAAACAGAAGCACTTATCGTAACAAGAAACAAGGACTTCACCCCTCCAAGCATAATTAAAGTACATGATAGAAGCATTAGTGCCAAAAACAAGATTAAGTACCTAGGAGTCACCTTGGGCCATAATCTTAATCTCCTGTCACACATTAACAAGACAAACAAAAACTGCTTACTATAAGATGAGGATCATAAGGAAACAAACCACTACTCTGTCAGAATTATTTCCGCATGGTAATACAGGCCACCATAACGTCAGGTTTAGACTACTACAACTCACTGTATCAGGGACTACGAGCTCAAGCTATCCAACTCCTGCAAATGGCCCAGAACACGGCTGCATGTGTCCTAACAGGCTCAGCGAAACATGATGTTATAGTGGGAGATCATTTTGCATCCAGTGATCACCAGATGGTGTGGTTCAGTATTAGGACTAGGGTTGTTAAAATACATTCAAAAGCAAGAGTCTTAGACTTTAGGAAAACTAACTTTGCCAAGATGGGCCAATATCTCAGGGAGTCATTAGCGGGATGGGAACAGCTGGGGGACGTAGAAAAAGTGGGCAGAAATGAAAGGGGATATTTTAAGGTCTAACAACCTTTTTGTTAAAATGGTAAATAAACGAAAAGGAAAAAGGATACTGCTATGTTTTTCAAAAGTAGCTGAAAGGGTGAAGAAAAGAGGGAGGCCTTCATGAAATACAAGAGATAACACAGAGAGGAAAACAGCCATCTATATTTGGAAAAACTTAGAGAAGCTAGCAAAGTAGTCAGGAAAGCAAATAGTCAAAAAGAGGAGGAAATAGCCAATACAATAAAATGGGGGAGGGATAAGACATTTTTCAGATTAGTTAGTGAGAAGAAGAAGGGCAAAAGTGGTATTGTCAGACTCAAGGGTGAAGGGGAGGAATATGTAGAAGCTGATGAGGATAAAGCGGAATTGCCTAACAAATATTTCTGTTCTGTGTTCACAGATGAAAAACCAGGAGCAGGACTTCAGAAAACACCCTCAAACAGGAAAAGAAGCAAGGGGCATCTTGAACTATTTTCAGAAGACTGTGTTCATGAGAAACTAGCTAAACAAAGTAAAAGCAATGGGACCAGATGGGATACACCCTAGAATACTAAGGGTACCTGGGGACATTCTAGCAGCTAAACTGACCGACCTTTTCAATGCCTCATTGGAGCTGGGAGTGGTGCCAAAGGACTGGAGAGAGGCACATGTGGTCCCTTTACACAAAAGCAGAATTAAGGATGTGGTTGAAAACTACAGACTGGTTAATTTAACTTCGGTGGTGAGTAAATTTATTGGAAGCGCTGCTGAAAGAGAAAACAGTGAGGTTTTTGGAGTCCAGCGGATTATAGGATCTGAGGCAGCATGGATTCACCAGAGGCAGGTCTTCTCAGACAAATCTGATTGATTGGGTGACCAGGGAGTTGAACCGAGGGAAAACCCTAGATATGGTGTATTTGGATTTCAGTAAAGCCTTTGACACAGTTCCTCACAGGCGACTTATAAACAAACTGAGCACCCTAGGGATGGACCCTAAAGTTATTGCTTGGGTTAAAAATTGGTTGAGTGGGAGAAGACAAAGTGTACAGGTAAATGGAGCTCACTCTGAGGAGGAGGCGGCTACCAGTGGTGTGCCCCAGTGATTTGGTCCTTGGTCCGATTCTTTTTAACATCTTTGTTAGCAATACAGCGGAAGGGCTGTCAGGTAAGGTTTGCCTCTTGGCGCATGATACCAAAATCTGTATTAGAGTAGAGTAGACACCCAGGAAGGCGTAGATAACATGAGGAGGGATCTAGCTAAGCTTGAAGAATGGTCTAGAATTTGGCAGCTGAGATTTAATGTTAAAAAATGCAAGGTCATGCATTTAGGTGCAGCCATCCAAGAGAGCAAAATAGTATAAGGGGTGAAGTACTTTCTATCATTCAATATGTTTATTAAGAGATTTAAATTAATACAACCATAAACAGGAAATACCAAAAAATTGTAAAATAAACTAGCATATAAAAAAGAACTCTAATAGTCCACATCATGATGAGTAAGAGACTCACATATTACAATATCAAGTAATAAAAAAGGAAATCAAGAAGTAAAAAAAATTACCTCCACAACACTGCAGGATACATCAAAATAGGAGCAAAAACAGAAAAACCTACTACTTTTTCCTATTAGAAAGGTTTCCAATTGAGTAACATCAGAAAAAAACATATGTACATCCCATAAAGGTAATAATAGATTTACATGGAAATCTAAGAAAACAGTAGCGCCCAACTCTAGCACCCTAGGTTTTAAGGCCAAAAAGCCATTCCTACGGGCCTGAGTAGGCTTGGAAACATCAGGGGGGGAGGGGGGGGTTTGAAGTACTTTTGTCCACTAAAGAAGAGCGGGACCTAGCTATGATTATGTCTGATTATCTCAACGTAGTTAAACAGGTAGAAAAGGCGACAGCAAAAGATAGAAAGATGCTTGGGTGCATAGGGAGAGGAATGGCCAGCAGAAGAAAGGAGGTGATAGTGCCTCTGTATAAATCTTTGGTGCGACCTCATTTGGAGTATTGTGTGTAATTCTGGAGACCGCACCTTCAAAAGGATATAAACAGGCTGGAGTCAGTACAGAAGGTGGCTACTAAAATGGTTAGTGGTCTTCATTATAAAGCATATGAGGTCAGACTTAAGGATCTTAACATCTACACCTTGGAGGAAAGGCGGGATAGAGGTGATATGATTGAGACGTTTAAATACCTCTGTAGCATAAATGCACAGGAGGGGATCCTCTTTCAATTGAAAGCAAACTCTGCTATGAGAGGACATAGGATGAGGGTGAAAGGGGATAGATTCAGGAGTGATATGCGGAAATATTTCTTTACGGAAAGAGTGGTGGATCCATGGAATAGTCTCCCAGTGGAGGTGGTAGAGATGAGGACAGTATTTGAATTCAAAAAAGCATGGAACAAACACAGAGGATCTCTAAAGAAAAAAAGGGGACTGTTGTAGTGGTTGATATGGAAGGACAGACTAGATAGGCAATGTGGTCTTTTTCTGTTATTATGTTTCTATATTACACCTATTTTGCATCAATTATACTGGCTCCCAATTAAGAATCGTGCCGGATATAAATCCACTCTTAACATCTTCAAACTCCTGCATGACAGCTCAGCTGAGATACTCGAGGATCTCATAAAACGGAACCCTGAAAACTGGCGAAGAAGAATGAACAATAAGAACATGTTTACCCCTAATGATTACTCCAAAGCTAAGCAGAACATCACAAATAGAGTGTTCTCACTAAATGCACCGGCACTGTGGAACTCCCTCCCTGAAAACTTCAGAGCCCTTCACGAAATCAAGGATTTCAGGAAGAGTTAAAGACCATACTGTTCACAGAACAATATGGTGACCTTACATAAAGACAGGATGCAGATACGACACCGCCGAAGATGGACTCTGGAATCTCAACTCAAAGCATGTTCACTACTTCATCACTCTACCCACTGTATATAAGCTACTGTTTATAAGTTACTGAATGCTTTAATCTACTCTGCATGCATATATAACATATGTGCTATCTCTATTAGCACTTTCTTTTGGTTACAACCCGCACCTGTTACCCCATCACTTTGAAACGTTCTATGTAAATAATGAGAGTTGAATGTAAACCGCCTTGACTTAAGGAGAAGGTGATATATAAAACCTGTTAAACAAATAAATGTCATCACTGGAATTCAAGATATAATCTCTACACTTACACTAGTATTTTATAAAGACAAGTAGGCACCTAGTAAACTTTAATAAAGAATTCCATCAATACCCTTCTTAAAACCATAGTTTCAAACTTTTGGTCCTTAATCTGAATCCAGATATCAAGGAAAGAAATATGATGATTATTATGATATGATACCTCTCTTATAAGACAGGTTTAAATAGATGTGCTTTGGTTGCCTTAACCTTGGAGCCCTGTAATAAAATTACTCTCCACATGTATAATTGGTGCTGAATATGCATATTGGCTGCTGACTGCCATCCCAACTATCCATTTAGTTTAGGACTGCTCTTTTGTAAGTCTAAACTAAACATATAGCTTATTTGGATATTGGTTGATAATATTGCTGTGCTGCCCACCCTCCCTCCACTATACAGAGTGTGACAGAGCAGTACAATGAATTTTCACCCTGGCACTATCCGTTTAGCCTTTTAAAATCTACAGATAGTGGAGTTATATTTTTACTAACAACTGCTAAACATGTAACTCCATTTGTAAATTGACCCTAAAAAGTATTAAGGAGAAGGCAATGTTACCATTCTAACATTTAAGTAAATGATGCTTCATCTCTCCCAGTCCAGGAGTAAAATGTGCAGAGTGGCTCACGATTGCCCTTCCAAAATAAACAGAACCATTTCTCCGGAACAAGCAGGAAGAAACATTCCTCAGTGCCTCCAGGAAGGGAGGCCCGTACCCTGGAAACCCTCAGTAGAAAGTGTTACCACGGCTCAATGCCTGCGTGCCAGATCCAAGCGTACAAGCTCTATATAGGCATATACCTTCGAAACTTGATGAAGGAGCTCACCGGGTTCTCCGCTGACCTCGGGAATGACCACCTCCAGCGATTCTGGAACCTGTCCAAGGGTGTTGGGGAGTGCTCAAAATACCTGACTCGAACGGCCTATAATGGCTTCGAGTCAACAGCGAGGATACCTGCCACAGGTATCGCTGCCAGGCGCCTGACGTGGCTGCAGTCTTTGGATCTGGAGCAATGGGTTCAGGACAAACTCATCGATGTCCCATGACAAGGAGAGAATCTCTTTGGAAAACCCATGGCAGAGAGAGTGGCAGAAATTGAGTCTGAGTTCCTAACAAGGACTCAATTCTCCAAGAAGACTGCTACCCTCCCCAAGAGGAAAACCTTGGGGAAAAAGCCTCCCTACCCGAGGAAGGGTCAAGACTTACCAGGGATACTCAGAGTATCAAGCTCCTCCAGCCCCTCAGCAGGGTCACCTTGCCAAAGGAGCAGGTCAGGGGCCCCCGCAAGCAGAAGGGCCCCAAGCCCCCAGCACCAGCCTAGGGGGCAGTTTTTGACTCCCGGGGCATAGCCTCTACACCCTCAGGTGGTCAGCTGCCCACAGTGAGATGTTTGGTCCACTTTGCCCACCGGTGGCTTGCCATCACCAATGCTTGGGCACTCCAGGTAGTTAGAGAAGGCTACCTTCACCACCTGGACCAGATGCCTCCCCCATTCTTTCCAGGAGAGCAGTCTCAGACTCCCCTGCACTGGGCACTGCTACTGCAGGAATTTGCAAGTCTCCTCATGGCAAAGCCGTGGAACCAGCGCTCCATCAGCTCTGGGACAAGGGGATTCTACTAGTCCCAAAATGAACTGCGGGTCTAAGGCCCATCCTAGACCTGTAAAACTTAAACAAGTTCCTGGTGCGGGAGAAGTTCAAGATGCTCTCCCTTGAAACACTGGTGCCATACCACCAGCAGGGAGACTGGCTATGCTCCTTGGATCTAAAGGATGCATATACCCGCATATTCATTCATCCCAGCCACAGATTCATGGTTGGAGGTGACCACTACTAGTACAGGGGGTGCTACCCCTCGGTCTAGTCTCCACATCCAGAATCTTCACCAAATGCCTAGTAGTGGTGGCGGCCTTCCTCAGTCACCAGGGAGCCTTTGTCTTCCCCTATTTGGACGACTGGCTCGGAAAGGGGGACACAGCCACAGAGGTGCAGCAGGCCATGGCCCACACCATCAGTGTCCTGCAACACCTGGGTCTGTGATAAACCACCCCAAGTGACTCTTCTTTGTACCTTTTCTAATTTCGCTATATTCTTTTTAAGATACAGCGACCAGAATTGCACACAATATTCAAGGTGTGGTCACACCATGGAATGATACAGAAGCATTATAATATCCTTTGATTTATTCTCCATTCCTTTCCTTATGATACCTAGCATTCTATTTGCTTTGCCACTGCTGCACACTGGGTGAAGGGTTTCGACATGCTATCCACGATGATGCCTTAATCTTTTTCCTGGGTGGAGGTTCCTAACGTGGAACCTTGCATCCTGTAACCATAGTTTGGGTTCTTTCATAGGTGCATAACTTTGCACTTGTCCACATTAAATTTCATCTGCTCTTTGGATGCCCAGTCTTCCCCAAGTCCCACTTGACCCCTAACACAGGGTCTGGAGTTCATAAGGGCTCAACTGGACACCCTTCAGGTCAAGGCCTTCCTCCCCCTAGACAGAACAAGTTGCCTGATAGCTTTCGCCACAGAGGTAGAGTGCTGCCACTCTGTGTCAGCTTGCTCCCTGCTCAGTCTACTTGGCCACATGGCATTGACAGTCCATGTTGTCTCCAAAGCCTGCCTTCATATGAGGGAAGCTCAGTGGGGCCTCCGCCATAGGTCGGCTTCAGGACAGGGTGTGCGTGCTCAGCTGGTGGAAAGCCACACAGCACCTACAGGCAGGTATGCCTTTTCAGAACTAAGCACCCCAGCAGGTCCTCACCATGAATGCCTCCTTGCTGGGGTGGTGGGCCCATTGCTGGAGTCTCTACTCGCAGGGGAACTGGTCTAGGGCTGAGAGCCAGCAACAGATCAACCTGTTAGAGCTCAGGGCCATATTCCTGGTGCTTAAAGCTTTCCGCCACTGCCTACAGCACCAGTCGGTGCTGCTCCAGACGGACAACCAGGTTGCGATGTTCTACCTGAACAAGCAGGGAGGCAGAGGGTATTACACCCTCTGCCAGGATGCAATAGCCCTCTGCTCGTATGCGATCAGTCAAGGAATGTTCCTGAAGGCGGTGTACCTGCCGGGCCAGGACAATGCCCTGCTGGACAGACTGAGCAGGGTCCTACAGCCGCATAAATGGCTAATAGACCCCAGGGCTGCCCAATGGCTCTTCCATCTCTGGGGCACCCCATGAGTGGACCTCTTTGCCAGTCCGGCCAATGCTTATCTGCCCTGCTTCTGCTCTTGCCAGCCTCATCCGTCCCGGGTGACAGCGGATGCCTTCCTCATTCCGTGGTTGGAGGGTCTCCTGTATGCCTTCCCGCCCACACCACTGGTCACCAAGACCCTTTTAAAGGTCCTCTGGGACAAGATACCACCGATCCTGGTGGCTCTGCCATGGCCCAGGCAGCCTTGGTTCCTGCTGCTGCTCCATCTATCGACAGAACCCCCCAGTCCCTCTGGGGAATGCCCCGGGATTACTGACTCAGGAGGACAGCTCCCTCCTTTACCCCAACCTGGGGTCTCTGGAGTTAACAGCATGGCTGCAGTTAGGGTAGCCTTGGCTCCCTTCAACCTCCCAAGGGAGGTGGAGGAGGTCCTCTTAACTTCTCATAAGATCTCCACAAGGCAGGCCTACGCCTTCAAAGTGGTGCAGATTCTCAGTGTGATGCACAGAGCAACAGATCAAACCATTCTCCTGCCCGCTGCAGACAGTGCTGCAGTCCCTGCTTCATCTCTCACAGGCTGGACTCAAGTCTGTCAGGGTGCATCTGAGTGCTCTTTTGGCGAACCACCACCTTATCGAGAGCAAATCCCACTCTGTGCAGCCCCTCATTACCCAGTTCTTACGGAGCTCCTGCTCTCTAAGCCCCCCATCCACCCACCTCTGGCAGAATGGGACCTTAATGTGGTACTGTCACAGCACACTGGACCGCCATTTGAGTCCCTGGCTTCTTGCCACCTCTCATGGAAGGTTGTCTTCCTGGTCGCACTCACATCCATTCCCAGGGTCAGCGAGCTTCAAACCTTGGTGGCAGAGCCACCCTACACCAGGTTCTATAAGAACAGGGTTGTGCTTCGCACGCAGCCTAAATTCCTTCCAAAGGTGGTGTCCTCATTCCACCTCAATGAGGAAGTGGTGCTTCCCAGCTTCTTTTCTCATATAACTCCAGTTGATTTGGTGGTGGACTGCATTGTCCTCACCTACGAACAGGCAGGGCTCCCGCTGGAGCACTGGGTTACGGCACACAGCATCAAGGCTATGGCAACATCTGTTGCAAACCTGTGTTCCGTGCCTATGACAAAAATCTGCCAGGCCACCACCTGGTCGTCGGTCCACACCTTCGCAGCTCACTACTGCCTGGAGAGGGAGTCCCGATGGGACAGTGCCTTCAGTCAGGCTGTACTCTGTAATTTCTTTAGGGTCTAGGCAACTCTTACCCTCCAACCCTTCTTGTTCAGGCTACCGGAGTGATGGCCCTCCCTGGACACTGGGATCTTTTCAGAGCCTGCCCTTCGGACTCATGTGCTGCTGCTCACGGCTTGATCGTGATTTTCTACAGGTTTGCGGTAGCCTGTAGCTAGGTAGTCCCATATGTGAGGACTGACTTCCTGCTTGTTCCCGGAGAAAGCATAGCTACTCACCTGTAACAGGTGTTCTCCGGGGACAGCAGGAATCAATCCTCACAACCCTCCCTCCTCCCAATGGAGTTGCTGTATTTTGCCATCTTCTTTTGTTAGCTCTAGCTGTCACCTGACTGAGCAAAATGGCACTCTTGGGCGAGAAGGGGACCATGCATGCGTGGTGGCATCTCCAAAAGGCTTTCTTTGACAGCTGGGGAGATGCTTCTGTGGGGGCTCCATCGGCAACGTCACCCGTGAGGATGGATTCCTGCTGTCCCCAGAGAACACCTGTTACAGGTGAGTAACTACGCTTTCCTTGCGTTGAAACATAAGACTTCAACCCATATCAGATAAATAGGTTGTTTGATCAAAACTGAGTGATAGATTTAGTAAAAGTCTTTTTTGGTCAATCTTACTGAGATCACACTTGGTTGCAGAAATTAGCATTACTTCACATGCCTACAGACGATCTTTCAACTATCTTCACACTGCTCAAGAGGAAGTGAAATTTTGTGACAGCCTGTTTTTATAACCTCTGTCAAAATCTGATGGGACAAAGAAGATATTTATAGACAGAGATTCATTTAGATAATTCCTTATTTGTAAGAACTTCCTGAATTATCTAAAACAGCCCAACTGCAATCCTGGAGGGGTGCAAACAAGTCAGGTTTTCAAGATATCCCTTATAAATATTCACATAATTTATTTATAAGCAGCACCTCCATTGTATGCTTTACACCAGAGGTTCCCAGCTCCAGTCCTGGAGGGCCAAACACCATTCAGGTTTTCAGGCTGTCCCTAATAAATATGCATGAGATGAAGTTGCATGCACTGCCCCCATTGTATTCAAATGTATCTCATGCATATTCATTAGGGACAGCCTGAAAACATGAATGGTGTTTGGCCATCCAGGACTGGAGTTGGGAACCTCTGCTTTACACATTAAACGTGGGATAATACTTCGGGACAAAGGAGGGGTGCTGCAACATCAGCCATTGCAGATAGCGAAAATCTTTAGAACATTCTATGCTAGATTGTATAGTGAGGAGGAGAGAGATTACAAGAAGGGTAATGCATTCTTGCGCGAGTTGTCTTTGCCTCAAGTGTTGGAGGAGGATTTGTGCAGGTTAAATGAACCATTGTCAGTGCAGGAACTTATCAAAGGAATAAGAAAAGGGAAATCACATAAGACTCCAGGCCCAGATGGCTTTAGCATCGAGTACTATAAACTGTTGGCGTCCAGAGTTGCCCCATCTATGGTGGTGATGTTTGACGCAGTTCGCCTGGGTGGTGAGTTTCCCAGGGATATGCGATGTGCAGATATTGCAGTGATTCCGAAAACAGGGAAAGATTCAACGGACCCGGCCTCTTATAGGCCTATTTCTCTCATAAATTGTGATATGAAGATTCTCGCGTTGGTGTTAGCGGAGCGGCTTAACCCTGTCTTGCCATCACTTATAGATACCCGACAAGTGGGCTTTGTGCGGGGCAGAGAAGCGACCAAAAATATTGCTAGGTTGCTTTTGGGTATGAGACACTGTTTGCGGCGGGATGAGGCCTTGCTCCTGGTGAGCTTGGATGCCAAAAAGGCGTTTGACAGGGTTGCGTGGACATACTTGTGGGATGTGTTGGGTAGCTTTGGTTTGCAGGGGAACTTTGTGCAATGGATAAAGGCTCTCTATGAACGTCCAATGGCCAGAGTGGGAGCAAATGGGGCCTTCTCGGATCCTTTTACACTGAAGAGGGGGATCCGTCAGGGTTGTCCCCTATCGCCCTTACTGTTTGTACTTTCGTTGGAGCCCTTACTACGAGCTATTCAATGTGATTCGCAGATTGGGGGAATAACTCTGGGGGGAGAAGAAATGAAAATTAGTGCCTTTGCGGATGATATGCTTCTCTGCCTGACGAGGCCGCAAAGGTCACTAGAACGAGTGCTGCAGCTGATAAACGATTTCGGAAGTTTCTCGGGGCTAAAGATCAATGCATCAAAGTCGGTGGTTTTAGATGTGGGGGGTAGAGTTAGGCCATTTTGGAATGGCGAGTTTCCGCTGGTATGGGCAGCTGGGTATATTAAATACTTGGGGATACAGCTGCCGGATAGGCCAGAGTACCTCTACTGGGCCAATGTCCCCAGCATGCTGGACAAAACTAGGCAGACTCTTGCTGGGTGGCGAGGTTTGCCTCTGTCTTTGAAGGGGAGGATAGCACTGTTTGCTATGGTGGAGTTTCCCAGATGGTTATATGTACTGCGCTTGTTGCCTATATGGATCCTGGACAGGGACTGGAAGCGTTTCGAGAAGTATTTACGCGGTTTCTTGGGGAGAGGTAAGAGAGTGAGGATCCCATTACGAGCTTTGATGAGAAGGAGAGATGAAGGCGGGCTGAAGTTGCCTTCGTTGAGGAATTATAACCTCCGTTACTTGATCAGACATATTTGGGCGTTAGTGGGGGAGGCTGAGGGTTGTGCCCCGCTGCGGCAACTGGACGAGGTTTATGTGCCGTTTCATAGCCTCTATGTCTTGCATGCGGATAACACCACTGTGGTCAGAGGTGGAGTGGGCTGGGGATATATGGGAGCATTAAGGGCAGCATGGCGGGCCCTGTGTTCTCGGTATGGATGGGACTGGCGGAGGTCGCCCTTGCTTCCCTTGGTGGGCAATCCCGATTTTCTCCCGGGTTTTTCAGCACCGACTTTATTTCATAGGTGGACTAATAAGGGGATTGTCTGCATTGGGGATTTATTCATGGCTGATGGGGCGGTGGTTGATAGCTTCCAGAGTCTGCAAGCTTGATATCTTCTGCATAAGCATGATTTCTATGGGTACTTGCAAGCTAGACACTATGTGGGACAACTTGGTGGGATGGAGGGTGATTGGAGGGCGGCTGGACTCCCTAGATAAGTACTGGGAAAGTTGGTTGAGAGCCGCCCGAGAGAGAAAGAGTGCAGAAAGTTGGTACGCCCCGTGGGGAATACTTTGGTTTTGTCTGAGTTGACTCAATGGTGGCGTAAGGATGGCCTGGCGGGAGTGTCCGTGGAAGGTTTGCGGGCGGCTTTTGAGAGTATACCGAAGGGGACGTTGTGGGTCTACCTGCAAGAGCTACAGTATAAATTCCTTTGGAGAGCGTACACCAGTGACGAGTGGGCATTTCCAACTGGTTTAAGGACCTCAGCTACTTGTGGCTGATGTAACTTGGCAGTAGGAACATTGTTGCATACGTTTTGGGGTTGCCATATGGTGCAGGACATCTGGGTCCCAGCATGTAATAAACTGGCGGGATGGCTAGGAATAGATGTAGTCTTGCAAAGAGAAGTGTGCCTATTGCACAACTGGTTAAGCCAAATGTTGTTTAATTACTCCAATATATAACTTGAGAATGTCCTAAAGACAATTTCTAACTTCCCACCTCAAACATTAAAGTATTTTAGCACTGGGTCTCAGACTCATGTGAGCTATGGTATTCAGTTCATAACCAAATGCTCAAATTTGCATCAATGACCCTTTATCTATGTTATCGTGCTCTTTTTCTCTATGGCATCTAAAATGAAAATTTTTCAAAAATAAATAAGTCAGGTTTAGCTTTAGTTAAAAACTCCCAACGCCAGTCTCAGCGCTGCTGCGTTTCACGAAGGTATCGTTTCTTCAGGGGTTAATGCACTGACTTCTTATATCATCAAATTTTAACTGGGAAAACAGATAAAATATTCTCCGGTTAATAAACAGCTTTTCAACAAAATATTCATGAAGACATATATATATCCTGCAGCGTCACCAGATTCATTGCTTTAGATCATAAAATGGCTCACCACATGCTCTACCCATTGGTAAGTATTCTTGCCTTGTGAAAAAACGCCGCGCATGCGATCTAAGTGCAGTAAAGGCTCCATTTATTAGCAATCAGCTAAAGAACCATGCTGACGTCATCCAATTATCTACATAGATTCCAGTCAATCTGAGAGTTAAGGCCACCCGGCGAGACGGTTTGTAAAGTGAAAATCCAACGTTGTTCCTTGTAAAATAAGGTTTGATCCAAGGATCTACCTCCACTACCCCGAGATACCCGCTCGATACAAAAGCAACGAAGATCTTGAAATGTAAGATTGTGGGTAATACAATGTTCAACTAGCGGCGCCGTCATGGTTCATGCCATAGAGAAAAAGAGCACGATAACATAGAGAAAGGGTCATTGATGCAAATTTGAGCATTTGGTTATGAACTGAATACCATAGCTCACATGAGTCTGAGACCCAGTTCTAAAATACTTTAATGTTTGAGGTGGGAAGTTAGAAATTGTCTTTAGGACATTCTCAAGTTATATATTGGAGTAATTAAACAACATTTGGCTTAACGGTATTATTACTCTAAAAATATCAGACCACTCTTTGATTGTCAAGTATTGCACAACTGGAGCAATAGTGCTCTGGGGATTGTACCGAACATTTTTGGAAAGGGGCTTTTTGATAGTCAAAAAGGTGTTGTTGAGTCGCTGGATTGAAATTTTGCCCCCTGAGGTGATTGTGTGGGAAAAAGCTATAATAGAACTAATGTATATGGAAAAATTGACAGCGAAACAAAAAGGTGGCAAATGTTGGGATGTATTCCTGGATATATGGATTCCACTTATAAATGGCTTGCCTTAATCTTTTTCCTGGGTGCTGGTTCCTAATGTGGAACCTTGCATCCTGTAACCATAGTTTGGGTTCTTTCCTAGGTGCATAACTTTGCACTTCTCCAAGTTAAATTTCATCTGTTATTTGGATGCCCAGTCTTCCAATTTACCATGGTCCTCTTGCAATTTTCCCAGTCCTCATGGGTTTTAACAATTTTGAATAATTTTGTGTAATCTGCAAATTTGATTACCTCACTCGTTATTCCCATTTCCAGGTCATTTACGAATATGTTAAAAAGCAGCAGACCCAGCACAGATCCTTGAGGTACTCCACTATTCACCTTTCTCCATTAGGAAAACTGGCCATTTAGCCCTACCTTCTGCTTTCTATCTTTTAACCAGTTCCTGATCCACAACAGTACACTGCCTCCTATACCATGACTTTTTAATTTCGCTAAGAGTTTCTCATGAGGGTCCTTTTCAAAGGTTTTTTGAAAATCCAGATAGAGTAGTTACTCACCTGTAACAGGTGTTCTCCAGGAGCAGCAGGAATCAGTCCTCACATATGGGTGACGTCGGCGCCGACGGAGCCCCCGTGCGGAGCATTTCCCCAGCTTTCAAAGAAAGCCTTTGGGAATTGCAGCGCGTATGCGCGGTCCCCTTCCCGCCCAGGGGTGCCATCTTGCTCAGTCTGATGACATAGCTAAAAGACAGCAAAAATAGCAAAAAATAAATCATATGACTGCAACTCCAAGGGGAGGAGGGAGGATGGTGAGGACTGATTCCTGCTGATCCTGGAAAACACCTGTTACAGGTGAGTAACTACTCTTTCTCCAGGACCAAGCAGGAAGTCAGTCCTCACATATGGGACTCCCCAGCTTAAGGCTACAGGAGACCCCAAGCTGACAAAATGAGCTCCCTCTAGAGCGTCAGTACGTAAGGAAGGAATATTCTCTGAAAACACCCCCGACCGGTAGCCCAACATCAGGGCCAGAGGGAAGCAGTTGCCTAAACCCCAAAGAGATTATGGAGTACTGCCTGTCCGAAAGCACTGTCCGTGCGGGACTCCCTCTCAAGGCAGTAATGGGCCGCAAAAGTCTGGCTCGAAGACCAAGTAGCGGCCCGGCAGATGTCTGCCAACGGAACAGAGCGGAGATGAGCCACTGACGCAGCCTTCGCCCTGACACAATGAGCCGTAACACGACCCTCCAACGAGAGGCCGGCTGCCCCATAAGCCCAGGCGATACAGTCAGCGACCCACATGGACAAAGTACGCTTGGAGACAGGTAACCCCAACTTATTGGGGTCAAAAGAAACAAAGAGCTGAACAGCCCTCCGGTGCTCCCGCGTACGGTCAAGGTAGAAGGATAATGCCCTCCTACAGTCCAGGGTATGCAGGACCATCTCAGCCTGGCTGGCATGCGGCCTGGGAAAGAAAGTCGGAAGAACCACCTCCTGATTGAGTTGGAAAGAGGAGACAACCTTAGGGAGAAACTTAGGGTGAGTCCGTAAGACTACCCTATTCCTGTAGAACCTAGTGTAAGGGGGATCAGACACTAGCGCCTGAAGTTCACTTACTTGCCTAGCAGAGGTAAGAGCTACCACAAACAAAGTTTTCCAGGAGAGAAAACGGAGAGGACAGGTAGCCATAGGCTCAAAAGGCAGACAAGTAATCTGCTGTAAGACCACATTTAAATCCCACTCAGGGGCCGGTGGACATAGAGGAGGCTTAAGCAGGAGGAGGCCTCTGAGGAAACGAGCCACCAAAGGGTGGTTGGAAAGAGGCCTCCCGTCCACCGGCGAGTGGTGCACTGAGAGAGCACTGAGGTGAACTCTGACAGAATTGGACTTAAGGCCTAGATTGGAGAGGTAAAGCAAATATTGCAATACTACCGCTACCAAACACGAGAAGGGATTCTCGCTGTGCTGAGCACACCATGCGGAGAATCTACGCCACTTACGAGCGTAGGATTTCCGGGTGGATTGCCTTCTAGAGGCTAAGACTACGTCTTCCACCTCTCTAGGCAGTAGTAGGGGAGCCAAAACTACCCTTTCAGCAGTCAGGCCATCAGATGAAGGGACTGGAGGTTGGGGTGTAAGAGAGATCCCTGTTCCTGAGACAGGAGATC
The DNA here is from genome assembly GCA_033557465.1 of Ichthyophis bannanicus. Taxonomy (NCBI): domain Eukaryota; kingdom Metazoa; phylum Chordata; class Amphibia; order Gymnophiona; family Ichthyophiidae; genus Ichthyophis; species Ichthyophis bannanicus. The sequence goes on from CM066038.1 coordinate 227,607,168, forward strand.
GTGTTGAATCCCCAGAGGAATAGGAGTATCCACCGCCAGTTGCAGCAGAAGTGGGAACCACGGTTGCCTCGGCCACCTGGGGGCTATCAGAATCATGGAGGCCCCGTCCTTGAGTACTTTGAACAGTGTTCTGGACACTAGTGGCGTGGGAGGAAACGCATACAGTAGGCCTTTGGACCATGGGAGCAGAAACGCATCCGCTGCTACTCGGAGAGGATGCGGTTGTCTGGAAAAGAATCTCGGGAGTTGCCGGTTCAGAGGACTGGCGAAAAGATCCATGGTGGGGAGGCCCCACCTCAGAAAGATCTGCTGAACCACCAATGGATTCAATCTCCATTCGTGTGGTTGCAGGATCCTGCTCAGTCTGTCCGCCAGGTAATTCTCTTGACCTGGGAGGTAGACTGCCTTGAGAAGGATTCCGTGATTGACAGCCCAGGAGCACAGCCGTTGTGCTTCCTGACATAGAAGGAAGGAGCCTGTGCCTCCTTGCTTGTTCACGTAAAACATGGCAACTTGATTTGTCCGTCTGGATCAGTACAGACTGGTGAGACGTGAGATGGGAAAAGGCCCTCAGAGCTAAGCGTATCGCCCGCAGCTCCAGGAAATTTATCTGCTGTGCAGCCTCCCAAGGGGTCCAGAGACCCTGAGTACATGCCCCTTGGCAATGCGCTCCCCAACCTTGAAGAGAAGCATCGGTTGTCAGCACTTGAGAGTGCGGAGGGGTTTGAAAAAACACTCCGAGCACCAGATTCGGAAGATGAAGCCACCATTGCAGAGAGGAGGCAAGCAGTGTGGATATTCTTACTGAGTCTGCAAGGCTCCCTGTGGCCTGATGCCACTGAGTTCGAAGACTCCACTGGGCAGGCCGCATATGCAGGCGGGCATTGGGGGTTACATGAACCGTGGAAGCCATATGGCCGAGAAGTCTCAGGAATTGCCTGGCGGAGACCAGGGAATTGCTGTGAAACTGCCTGGCTAGATCCATTAATCTGTGGGCTCTGTCCATGGGTAGAAAAGCCTTCGCCTGAAGGGTGTCCAGCCTTGCTCCTATGAACTCCATGTTCTGGGACGGGAGCAAAGTGGACTTTGCGAAGTTTATGACAAATCCCAAGTGCTGAAGCAGAGCCACAGTGCGAAGGGTAGCTTGACTGGCCTCCTGTGAAGACTGGCCCCTTATGAGCCAGTCGTCCAGGTATGGGAACACAAAAAGACCTTGAAGCCTTAGGTAGGCCGCCACCACCGCCAGGCACTTGGTGAACACCCTGGGGGCGGAGGTTAGGCCAAAGGGTAGTACTCTGTACTGATAGTGGTTTCCTCCCACAACAAATCTGAGATATTGTCTGTGTTCTGGATGAATAAGGATGTGAGTATAAGCATCCTTTAGATCTAAGGAGCATAGCCAATCTCTCTGCTGGAGGTAGGGCAGCAGGATTCCAAGGGTAAGCATCTTGAACTTTTCCCTCTCCAGGAACTTGTTGAGGTTGCGCAAGTCTAGGATGGGTCTGAGGCCTCCTGTTCTTCTTGGTACCAGAAAGTACCTGGAATAAAAGCCGTGACCTCTCAGGTGGTGGGGCACCGGTTCCACAGCTTGTTCCTTTAGCAGACTTGCTAACTCCTGTAGGAGTAGGTCCCTGTGCAGAGGGGGTCTTGGAGGCTCTCCTGGAAAGAAGGAGGGAGGTACCTGGTGAAAATTAAGTAGATAGCCCTTTTGGACTATATGGAGCACCCAGGTATCTGATGTGACGGCTGACCACCTGTGGGCAAAGAGGGCCAGCCGGCCTCCTGTGCTGATGTGAGCCAGCTGAGGAGGAGAGGCTATGCTTTCTGAGTCAAAAACCTCCGCCCTGCTGTGCAGGAGCCGGTGTTGGTGGCTTGGGGGCCTTCTGCCTACGGGGCCCATGACCCTGCCCCGTGGCCTGCTGACCCTGTTGGGGAGCTGCAGAGGCCTGATAATGAGGGTACTGTTTATAGGCAGATGTCTTCCTCGGGTAAAAGGTCTTTTTTCCCGAGCCCTTCTTCTGAGAAGGGGCAGAGGTTTTTCTGGACAGCCTAGTCCTGGTCAGAGTCTCGGTCTCGAGTTCAGCAGCCTTTTCAGCCATGGGTTTGCCAAAAAGGTTTTCACCTCGGCAGGGGACATCGACCAACTTGTCCTGTACCCATGGCTCGAGGTCGGATGACTGTAGCCAAGTCTGTCGGCGGGCACCGATGCCGGCCCGGCTACTCGGGCCGAAGCCTCGAAGCCATCGTAGGCTGCTCGAGAGATAAACTTTGAGCACTCTCGAACACCAGTGGACAAGGCCTGGAACCTCTGCAAAGGTTCCTCGGAGAGACCAGCAGAGAACCCGGCAATCTCCTTTGCCAGGTCTCGAAGGTACATGCCCATGTAGAGCTGGTATGTCTGGACACGGCAAGCAAGCATAGAGCCCTGGAAGCACTTCTTACCGAGGGCATCCAGGTTCCGGGCCTCCCGGCCGGGAGACACCGAGGAGTGCATCTTCTGACTTTTCCGTCGATGCATGGCCGATTCCACAACCATGAAGTGGTGCGGTAATTGTGCCTTTTGGAACCCGGGGCTCTTGCGGACTCAATAGATGGAATCGACCCGCTTGCTTAACACGGCGTCGAGGACGGGGTCTCCCACGTGCGGAAGAGCAGCCGCTCCTGCATCGGAGGAACTAGAACAGTAAAGGCCTCCTTCGGGGGAGAGTCATACTGGAGGGCCTCGAGCTCCTCAGCTCGAGGCTCCTCCTCGGGATCCCTGCGGAATGCCAAGGCCTTGGCCATATCCCACATGAAGTCTGAGAACCGGGTATCCTTCGGTGGGGATCGTCTCCGAGGTTCGGACTCCGGTGAGTCCGATGGGACACACAGAGTCCAAAAGGTGTCGGGTGACTCTTCATCCTCCGTCTCCCAGCCCGACTCCTCGGAGGAGGAATCGAGCTGTTCCGGTCGGGCGGCACCGATGCCCTCCGCCCCGACGCCGAGGGTACCGGCGTCGACGACCTCAGTCCCGAACGGGAGGCCGAGGGAGACCATGGCCGAGGATCGACTCGAGCTTGCATGGACTCGAGGATCGGCTCGGCCTCCGGGGTCGACTTGGACGTCGATGTCCCGGTGGTCGGGGCAGATGCACCGGTGAGACCGGCGATCAGTGTCCGCTGCTGCTCCATGAAGGCAGCCAAGCTTCTCTCCAAGGCCGTCAACCTGAGTCTGAGCTCAAGAGATTCAGCAGCCCCCGACTCGGGCCCCGACGGCGTTGGGCCCGACGTCGGCTCCCCTGGAGGAGAGTCCACGAGGACTACAGTACTCACGTGCCCAGGAGACTCCATCTCGAGACGAGGTTGTTTGGCAGGCCTCTCCGACTCCGAAGACCCGGGACGGCGGTCGGGGCTATGTGACCTAGCCCTTGAGGAACCAGGTGCATCCGCCGATGCCGCCCTCGTGGGTTTTTCTTCCTGCGCTGCTCCCGCGAAGGAGACCCCCGCTCAGAGGAACCCCGACGCTGCTCGGGGCCGGAGTCCCGAGACGTCGAGGCCTCTGATGAGGTCCGGGCCAGTCCGGACGCGAAGTCAGAGAAGATTCTGTCCTTTTGGTGCTGCCGACTCAACGCCTTCGAGGACATTTTGCCACACGGATCACAGATCATCGGGTCATGATCGGGTCCGAGGCAACGGAGGCAGCAGTCATGTGTGTCGGTAAGAGACATAGGTTTCTTACACCGATCACACTTTTTAAACCCGCTGGCAGCCATCGGGGGAAAAAGGGCCCCTGCGAGGTCGAAAGACAGGGCTGCCAGTGAAAAAGAAAAATGGCGCGAACGCTAGTCACGAAGGACAAAAACCGAAAAAAGAGAGTGGGCTCGATACCGGCGTATCGGGCCCAGGCGGGAAAAGGATCCGGCGTCGAACCGAAGAAGGAAGACAAAAAACAGGGTAATCAACTTTTCCCTCGGCGAAAAACGAACTACATCCATCGGGCTCCGCGGAAAAAAGAAGACTGAGCAAGATGGCACCCTTGGGTGGGAAGGGGACTGCGCATGTGCGCTGCAATTCCCAAAGGCTTTCTTTGAAAGCTGGGGAAATGCTCCGCACGGGGGCTCCGTCGGCGCCGACGTCACCCATATGTGAGGACTTTACTTCCTGCTTGGTCCTGGAGAAACACTATATCAACCGACTCACTTTTGTCTACCTGTTTATTCACACCTTCAAAAAAAACATAACAGATTAGTAAAATAGGACCTTCCTTGGCTAAGGCCATGTTGGCTCTCTCCCATTAAGCCATGACTATCTACATGTTCAGTAATTTTGTTCTTTATAATGGTTTCTACCATTTTTCCTGGTACTGATGTCAGACTCATCAGTCTGTAGTTTCCTGGATCACCCCTGGAACCCTTTTTAAAAATTGCTGCTATAGTGGCCATCCTCCAGTCTTCAAGTATTACAGATGATTTTAATGATAGTTCACAGATTACTAATAGTAGGTCTGCAATCTCATATTTCAGTTTTTTCAACACCCTTGGATATATACCATCCAGTCCAAGTGATTTGCTACTCTTCCATTTATCAAATAGTTGTAATACTTGTTTCCTCCCCACAAGGAGATGTGGGTTTAGGTTGATAAATAGGCTGGTGTGCTTTCTTTTGTGTATTTCCTGGTGTTTAGGTATTTTTTGATGTCCTCCGATTTGTGTCTTGCTCTTCCGTATTTAACTTTTTTTGTAAACTGAGCTTTTTCCTCTTGTTTTTTTTTAAACCATAACCATTTCATGGAGTAGTTCTTTTTCTGTGACAAGTCGTTTCACTGCTTGTGATTGAAATTTATAAAGGTTATAAATAAAAAATTGGTGTTACATTGGCCAGTCTCCAATCTTCTGGAATTATAGATGATTTTGATAGTTTAGAAATTACTAATAGTAGGTCTGAAGTTTCATTATTGAGTCCTTTCAACACTTTGAGATGTATATTATCTGGTCCAGGCGATTTGCTACTCTTTATTTTATCAGATTGCTGTATTACATCTTCCTAGTTTATCAAGATTTGTTTGAATTCTTTTGACATATCATCTTTAAATATCATTTCTGGCATGGGTAACTTCCCTACAGCTTCTTCAATAAAGACAAAGTCTCTTTGCTATGATCTTGCCCTCCCTTAGTGCCACTTTTACCCCTCTATCATCTAACAGTCCAACTGAAAAAGATTTTGAGTTTTTGCTTCCATGGCAATCTTATTTTCAAATTCTCTCTTTGCCTGCCATATCAAGGCCTTGCATGTAAATTATGATATCTCCTGTTTTCATTATTTGGCTCCTTTTTTCCCATTTTCTGAAAGATGCTTTTTTGGCTTTAACAGCCTCTCTGACCTCACTTTTAAACCATGCTGGCAGTCGTTTGACCTTCTGTCCACCTTTCTTAGGGCATGGAATATATCTGGTCTGCCCTTCCAAGATAATATTGTTAAATAATTCCCATGCCTCATCTAAACTCCTAAATCTTTGTAGTTGCTCCTTTCAGTTTTTTCTTAGCCATTTTTTCTCATTTTATCATAGTCTCTCTTTTGAAAGTTAAATACTAGTGCAGTGGATTTTGTAGCTGTCCTCTCTCCATTTATTAAATCAAATGGGATTGTGCTATGATTATTATTACCAAGTGGCCCCAACACTGTTACCTCTTGCACCACATCCTGTGTTCCACTATGGGCTAGGTCTAAACTAGCTTCCCCTTGTGTCGGTTCTTGAACCAACTGCTCCATGAAGCAGTCATTTATTTCATTAAGTAATTTTATCTCCCTGGGATGTCCTGATGCAACATTGAGCCAGTTAGTATTGAGGTAACAGATCATCAGTTTTATAGTGTGTTGTAAACTTTGTTATCCATCTGTTCATTCTGGCCAAGCAGACAATAGTACATTCCCACTGCTATTCCCTTCCCCTTTTTACATGGAATTTCTGTCCATAGAGAACACCTTTGATTCTTTATCACCTCCCTTGTAATTCAACTCCTATTGCCTTTATTCCTATTGTATTATTTTGTCTTCTAGATTGTAAGCTCTTTGAGCAGGGACTATCTTATTTTGTGTCTGCACAGCACTGCATATGCTAGGTAGTGCTTTATAAATGCTTAACAATAATAAGATTCTACAATGTATTTTATTTATTTTATTTATTTAACAGTTCTTCTATACTGCACTCTTTATCATCAGTGCGGTTTACAATTAATAAAAATGACTCTCGAACAGTAGGGTCTGTCCTGAGATTACATATAACAGGGATAGTGACTAGTCCGAGTCCTCTGCTTCCAACTCCCTGGCATCCTCGTCCTCACCAGAAGGTGGACTGTCTTCTATCACCACCTTGCCTCTTTTCACCAGAGCTGACTCCTCCTCCGGCCGCGTCCGTTTTCGCCCCCGTGACCCTTGGGGAGGAGCCGCCAACGGCTGCAAGGCCAAAGCCTGCTGCATAAGGGCAAAGAAATCCTGCGGAATTCCTGGAGCGCTGGGTCCCTGGCACCCCTCTAGCTGCCGGCCAGGGTCCACAGTGAAGGACGGCCCAGCTACCGGTTCCGCGGGAGCCAAGACCAAGGACAGGACTGGAGGCAGGACCTCCCCCACCTCTGGAGGAGTTCCCCCTGGATCCCGAGAGGACCCTTCCAGCGGATTATCCTAGAGCGCTGCCCCTATGGTACAGGCGCTACACACTCCCTCAGGTAACCTCTCACCGCGCCTGGTGCCACACACCAAGCAGCGTGGCCTGGTAGGCATCTCCGCGGCTGGAAGTAGCACCAGGAGCCTCCCCCTCAGCCCCTCTCACAGTTAGCCTTTGCGGTATTTCCCTTCCCTTTTTTTTTTTTCCCCAATCTAAGGCCCCCGAGGCTACCCGGCCTCTAACTGCCCAGGAAATGAAAAAGGAGCAGAAACCGCCGCAAAAGAAAAAAGGAAACCGAAAACCAAAACTGAAAACCAAAACAGAAAATAAAAAAAACACGGCTCACAAAATGGCCGCCGTCCCCGAGCTTCCTGCCCTGAGACACGCGGCGCCTCTAAACCCCCGCGAAACGGGCCGGCAAACCGAGGGGAAGCCTAACCCAGCCCCCCGGCCTACCTTGCACTCCACAATCCAAGGGGAAATTAACCCCGAACCCGGGAAGGGAAAACCCCGGCGCCGGAGCTCAGCCTTGCCACGGCTTCGGCTCCGGCACTGCTCTTACCGCCTCAGCGGGACTGATGTTGCCGCTGCCTTCAACCTGTTCCTCACCCTTGCTCTGCGGGTTCGGGAACAGGGAGGCCCCAAAATTCTGCCGGCTGCTGCTCGTTTGCACAACGGGGAATAAGGGCCCGAGAGGGGAGGGGGAGGAAGGGGAGGGGGAGGGGGGAGACAGGAACCAAGAGTCCAACAGCCAACAAGTAGGACTCCTTCCTGCAGCAGCACTCCAGCTAGAAAGGTAAAAAGAAATCAAACTAAATTAAATCAAATCAATTAAATCAAATCAATTAAATCAAGTAAATGAAATTAAACTAAAGTAACCAACTAGCTCTGCTTATTTGCCTAAACTGAGCCCAATCCCAGGCTCAGCCCTCTCTCCAGCTGCTTGGAGACTGAAATACTGATGGAAGGGGGCGGTCTTTGCCCATTTATATCAGTGACATCAAAGCAATGTCTTTTTTCAGTCTCCAAAGCTGCTGGTGGAGGTTGACAACTCTATGGTACCGGGACTGGACTAGAGGGACGTAAAGGAATATACATTTTGTTTCATGCAAAACTTTTATCCCGTTTGACCCAATGCCCTCTAACATATAGCACCACCCCTCCACCAATTTGATGTAGCCTGTCATTGTGATATCATTTGTAACCAGGTACGACAGTGTTCCACTGGCTATCCTCTTTCCATCTGATCTCTCAAAGGCCAATTATATCTAGTTTTTCATTCAGTGTTATAAATTCTAACTCTCCCATCTTATTTTTTTTTAGACTTCTAGCATTTGCATATACACATTCAAAGTTTGTTTTTTGTTCATATTAACAACATGGTTATCAGCAGACAGGGGTCATTTGGAATCTTAACCCTGTCTGCTGTTTACTTAAACGTACCTGGGTTACTTTTACCTTTATTGGAACCTCTCTATTGCCATGCCTTAACTTCCATTTTATTAGTATCTTTCAAAGACACATCAATCCGAACCATGCACTCTTGGGTGACAGTTAGCTTTCCCCTATTATTTAGTTTAAAAGCTGCTCTATGTTATTATCAAAAGATTATCAAAAGGCAACACTGCAAATATTAAAACAATACATTTCAGAGAAAAGCAATACATGACCTACTGGGGAAAGAGAACAAGTGGCAATGTCAAATAGAAATTAGATAAACAGAATACCTCAGCTCAGTTACACATGCAGAATATAGACCATCACCAAACAAGGAATCACAGTTTAGAAACAGGAAGAAAATAATTAAACTGGGAACCCCAAAAGCCAAACTTGGAATGTACAACAACACTGTAGAAATAAAACTATAAATTAATTTCCTCTTGTACTAAACAAAGCGCAGACGTTAATGATGCACATTTCCCAAAGCTGACATATTCCAGTTAATAAATTCAAAATAAAGAGATATTTTTCTACCTTTTGTGCATTTTTTTTCAGTTGCAATTGCTCCAGCCACTTTCTTCTGGTTTCTTCATGTCTTCTGCTAACTCTCCATCGTCTGCTGTCCATTTGTCCTTTCTTCTCTCTTCTAGTTTTTTTCCCATTCTCTCTCTACATCTGCTTTAACATGCAAATCTTTCTCCTTTCGCTCTTTCCTCATTCCTATTTCATCCACTCAAATTTTACCCCTCCATCCTCAATCCCCACTTACTCTTCCAATACCCGGCCAATTGTAGATTTGTCTTCCCTCTCACACAAAATATTTTTCCCCTCTCCATTTCACTCTCCCAGCTCTACCCCATTCTAATCCTCCCCCAACATCAACTCCCTTCTAGTTCCAGCCCCACCCAACATCTGCTCCCTTCTAGTCCCCGCATCAGCCCATTTCCAGTCCTAGCTCCCCCACCCATTTCCAGTCCTATCCGAGTCCCTCCATCAGCTCATTTCTAATCCCAGCCCCCCGTCAGCCCATTTTTAGTCCTTTCCTAGCCCCATCATCAGCTGATGTCAAATCCTAGCTCCCCTCCACTCAGCTCATTTCCAATCTTAGCACCTCCAACAGCCCATTTCCAGTCCTATCCTAGTCCCTCCATCAGCCCAATTCCTGTCCTAGTTACCCCCCACTCAGCCCATTTCCAGTGCTAGCTCCCTCCCCTCACAGCCCATTTCCATTCCAAGCCCCCCTCCCCATCAGCTATTTGCAGTTCAAGCCCCCCTTCCACTCAGCCCATTACCAGTCCTAACCCCCCATCAGCCCATTTCCAGTCTTAGTCCCCCCCATAGCCCATTACCAGTCCTAAACCCCCCCATCGGCCCACTTCCAGTCCTAGCCCCCCCATCGGCTCATTTCCAGTCCTAGCCCCCACCCCTATAGTCCATGACCAGTCCTACCCCCCCCCCATCAGCCCATTACCAGTCCTAACCCCCCATCACCACATTTTCAGTCAATCCCTCCATAGCCCATTACCAGTCCTAAACCCCCCATCAGCCCCTTACTAGTCCTAGCCCCTCCATAGCCCATTACCAGTCCTAAACCCCCATAACCCCATTTTCAGTCTTAGCCCCCTCCTCAATAGCCCAGGTAGATTAAAAAAAACAAACTTGCTGCCGCTGCGGCAGCAGCAGAATCGAGCATCCTGCGGGCCCCCCCCCCTGCCCGGTAGAGTCCTCCATGCAGCGTCAGCTCCCTCAGCGCAGGCTTTTCAGAGCCGCGAAGGGAGAGTTTCCCTTTCTCGCGGCTCTGTTTAAGCCCGCGGGGCTGATGGGAAACAGGAAATCCTGTTTCCCATCAGTGCCAGAGGCTTAACAGAGCCACGAGGGAGAAGCTCTCTCTCCCTTCGCGGCTCTGAAAGCCGGCACTTAGGGAGCTGAGGCCGCATGGAGGACTCTACCGGGCAGGGGGGGTCCCGCGGGATGCTCGATTCTGCTGCTGCCACGGCGGCAGCGGCAGCAAGTTTTTTTTTTTTTTAATTTACTGGTAGATGCAGAATGTTGTTTGCGCGGGGCACCCTGAAACGTGGGGCCCTGTGCAAACAACATTCTTGCACAATGGATGGGCCGGCCCTGTCTAGGTCACACCATGGAGAATTCCCATAGTATTGTAAAAGGCTCTGGCTATTTACTTATGGGGGATGCTTCTAAAATAACTCCCTAAGTTTCAAGTCAGTGTTAACTGTTAGCATGGGTGTGTGATAACAGAGCACACTAATTCCTGCATTAACTGCTTAAAGCACTTTAGTAAAATGGGTCTTATATCAGTCCTGAGCATGTTTAAATTATGTCCTGTTTGGGTTGGCACCATCCTTCCAGTAGTTTATTCCAGGCACCTACCAGCTAGGCAAAATGGTATCTTCTCATGTTTTCTTTGTACTTCTGTCCTTGCAACTGCATATCATGACGTCTTGTTTTTAGCTTCTTTTTCTATAGAAGATGTCACCTTTCTGCCCATCTATCTCTTCTCTCCCCGCCAGTGAGTACATTTTGAGTGTCTTAAGTCTTTATTGTGGAGGTTGATACCACAGGTCAAGTATCATTTTAGTAGCCTTTCTCTGAATCATCTCTGATGTTTGAAGAGGTAGGGAGGCAGAGTGAATGGGAAGGGACAGGAAGAGGAATGGAAGTTGAATAGGGTTGGATTGGGATCTCTGAGTCCCTTCTTTATTGTACTTGAGGAGGGGGAAGACTTTATGTGGCCACATGGATATTGTACGCCGAGAGTTTGGGAAATGGGATTCACCTGACTACATATTTTTTGTATTCAAAGAAAGTTGGGGGGGGGGGAAGATTGTAGACCCCACTGGTATAGCATAGTTACTCACCTGTAACAGGTGATCTCCAGGAACAGCAGGAATTTAGTCCTCACATATGGGTATCATCGGTACCGACGGAGCCTGCGCGGGAACACTCCCCAGCATCCAATCAGAAAGCTTTTGGGAGCATCCCACAGCGCCTGCATGCTGCCTTCCCGCCTTTCCCAAATGCCTCTCTCCAGTTGAGTTTTAAAGCTGAGACAAAGAGAGAGAGAGGGAAAGGAAAGAGAGAGATAGAGAGATACAACTCCAAGGGGAGGTGGGTGGGTTGTGAGGACTAAATTCCTGCTGTTCCCAGAGATCACCTGTTACAGGTGAGTAACTATGCTATCTCCAGGAACAAGCAGGAATCTAGTCATCACATATGGGGACTCCCTAGTTTTGGGTGCCAGGGAGAAACCCCAGAGGTTGTGTCCCTGAGAAGGGCTCCACTTCCCCCCATGGATCTCTGGCACCCTATCAGGGATGGTGGGTAGGAGTTGATTAAGTATGGAACAGGTGTTTGAGAACAGCCTGACCAAACAAGGAATCGTGGCGGGAGTCCTTGTCCAAGCAGTAATGGGCTGTGAAGGTATGAACCGAGGCCCAAGTGGCTGCTCGACAGATGTCGTCAATAGACACAGAGTTCAGATGAGCCATTGAGGCTGCCATGGCTCTCACATTGTGAGCTGTGACATGGCCCTCCAGAGAAAGGTTCTTACTGTGATAGGCAAAAGAAATACACTGAGCAAACCAGTTGGATAGTGTTCTCTTGGAGACTGGCAGTCCCAAATGAGAAGGGTCAAAAGCAACAAGGAGCTGAGAAGACTTTCTGTGTTGCTGTGTCCTCTGTAAATAAAAAGCCAGAGCTCTTTTACAGTCCAGGGTATGAAGATTCCTCTCTGCACTTGATGCATGAGGTCCTGGAAAAAAGACAGGTAGGTAGACCTCCTGGTTGAGATGAAAAGGCGAGACCACCTTAGGCATAAAGTGTGGATGAGTCCTAAGGACTACCTTGTCAGGATGAAACCTTGTATAAGGTGGATTAGCTACTAGTGCTTGCAATTCACTAATGCGGTGTGCTGATGTGATTGCAATGAGAAAGATAACCTTCCAAGAAAGAAATTTCAAGGAGGTGGTAGCTAAGGGTTCGAAAGGTGGCTTCATGAGCTGCCCAAGAACCAGATTCAAGTCCCATGCCACCGGAGGTGGTCTAATAGGAGGCTTAGTTAGAAGGAGGCCTCTCATGAATCTTGCTATAAGAGGATGAGAGGAAATAGGTTGTCCATTTAGAGGTTTAAGAGAAGCTGCAATAGCACTCAAATGGACTCTTACTGAATTTGTCTTAAGGCCTGCATTAGACAAATGGAGGAGATACTCCAGTAAAGATTCTAGAGGTATAAAGCAAGGGGGTTAAGACCCTTTTCTGAACACCAAACAGTGAACCTTTTCCACTTGAAAGCATAAGAACGTCTAGTGGAAGGTTTCCTAGAAGCATAAAGAACATCTTTCACTTGCTGAGAAAGATGAAGATCTTGGAGATCTAGGCCTTCAGCAACCAAGCCCTGAGATGCAGGGACTGGGATGCCATAGCATTCTGTTCTCCCGAGATAGGAGATCTGGATCAGACCCTAACTCCAGGGAGGGAGCTTGAGAGAGATGTAGAAGCAGAGGGTACCACACTTGCCGTGGCCAATGTGGTGCTATGAGAATCATGTGGCCTCTGTCTCTCTGAAGCTTGAAGAGGGTTTTGGGAATTAGGTGAATGGGTGGAAAGGCAAACAGGAAGTCTTGACCCCAGTGAAGGAGGAAAGCATCCTTGGCCTGAGCTCCCTGAGCCGGAGTTCTGGAACAGAACCGGGGAAGTTTGGCATTCCACGGACTTGCAAAGAGGTCTATTTCCGGGGTTCCCCAAAGTTGAAAAATCTTGGCCACCTGGTCTGCATGGAGAGACCACTCGTGTGGAAGGAGAACTCGACTGAGTCTGTCTACCCAAGAGTTTTGAACGCCTGGAAGATACGCCTGTTTCCTCCACGTGTGCATAGTCTGTTTTAGTCTGCTTTTCTCTGATCAGAGAAGAGCAGTGCTTTTTACAGTGCTCTGCTAAAGAAGTGGATATTGCCTCCTGTGACACCTTGCTGTGAGTTCTAGCTGTTTATTAATTATTGATTGTTTGTCTAACTGTTTATTTAATTATTTATTGTTTGTCTTAGTGGTGTGCTAGTTCAGCCTTCTCAGTTATAACTTACCTTGCCTCTCTCAACTAACTGGGCTTTGTGTGGTACCCCCCTCCCCCCTGCTGAGGGTTCAGGACAGGGTACCTTGTAACTGCCCTCTTTAATAGGACTTATCTCCCTCCTTCCCTCCCCAGCACCCACCCACCCCTGGGGTAATTGTAGTTTTATAGGTACTTGCACATCTTAGAGGAAAGGGGCTGCTCTCAGGTGCAGCTCGTTATCCAAATCAGTCATACACAGAGGACCTGAGATTAATTACTTAAGCTTCAGGTACACAAGGTGTATTAGGGGTATTAGATACACTTTTATTGGTATAAGCATCTACACCAATCCTTATTATATACAGAATTTAAAAGACCTAAACACAAGCTTTAAACTAAGATGCAGACAGAAGTCCAGCAACGAGATGGGGGTTCTCCGGTCTTTTGCATTGAGTGTCACATGTATGATTTTCTCCCAGTTGGTGAGAGGTCTTATGTATGCACTAAGTGCAAAGAACTCTTTGCTCTCAGGGAATGAGTCCGTTCTCTAGAGGCTAGAGTAGCAGACCTGGAAGACATAAGAAAGACAGAAGTACATGGACGAGACCTACAGGGATATAGTCCTGAAGTCCCACCTCCAGTCTGGCAGCATCCCTGTTGCCATGGAGGAGAGAGGTCACGTGACAGGAGAGCATCACCCTGGTGTGGCAGGAAGTGATCCTGTAACTAGGACCTGTCCTCCAGGTGATGTAAAACCCTCTCGCACCGAGGACGTTCCTCCAGGGCCATGTCCCCATGAAGGGAGGGTCAGGACAGCTGTTATAGTTGGTGATTCAATCATTAGGAATGTAGATAGCTGGGTGGCTGGTGGACGTGAGGATCGCCTGGTAACATGCCTGCCTGGTGCGAAGGTAGTGGACCTCACGCACCACCTAGATAGGATCATAGATAGTGCTGGGGAGGAGTCTGCTGTCTTGGTACATGTTGGTACCAATGACATAGGAAAATGTGGTAGGGAAGTTCTGGAGGCTAAATTTAAGCTTTTAGGTAGGATGTTGAAATCCAGAACTTCCAGGATAGCGTTCTCCGAAATGCTTCCTGTTCCACGTGCAGGACCCAAAAGACAGGCAGAGCTCCGGAGTCTCAATGCGTGGATGAGACAATGGTGCAAGGATGAGGGTTTTGGATTTGTTAGGAACTGGGGAACATTCTGGGGAAAGGGGGGGCTCTTCCGAAGGGATGGGCTTCACCTTAATCAGGATGGGACCAGACTGCTGGCATTAACCTTTAAAAAAGAGATAGAGAAGCTTTTAAACTAGAAAATAGGGGAAAGCCGACAGTCACCCAGGAGTGCATGGTTCGGACGAAGGTATCCTTGAAGGATACTACCAAAAGCAGTGAGGTTCCAAAAGGGAGTATAGTAGCCCAAATGCCCTTGAGTAAAGAGCAGACAGAGCATAAAGATTCCAAATTACCCCTGCCTACCAATAGCCAGATTAATATGAATAAAATACAGTCTCTAAAATGCTTGTATGCCAATGCTAGAAGTCTAAACAATAAGATGGGAGAGTTAGAATATATAGCACTAAATGAGAGGTTAGATATGATTGCACTCTCAGAGACATGGTGGAAGGAGGATAACCAGTGGGACACTGTGATACCTGGATACAAACTATATCGTAATGATAGAGCTGATCAAATTGGTGGAGGGGTTGCGCTCTATGTTAGAGAGGGCATTGAGTCAGAAAGGATTAAAGTTTTGCAGGGAACAAAATTTGCTGTAGAATCTCTATGGATTGAAATTCCATTTATGAAGGGGAAGGTGATGGCAGTGGGAGTATACTATCGACCACCTGGCCAGAATGAACAAATGGATGATGAAATGCTCAAAGAAATCAAGGAAGCTAACAAAAGTCACAACAGAGTAGTAATAATGGGAGATTTCAATTACCCCGGTATCGACTGGGTCAGTGTCACAGCAGGACAAGCTAAAGAGATAAAGTTTCTAGATGGAATAAATGACTGCTTCTTGGAGCAGCTGGTTCATGAACCGACCAGAGGGGAAGCCATACTGGACCTAGTCCTTAGTGGAACGCCAGATCTGGTGCAAGAAATAAGGGTGTTGGGACCACTTGGCAATAGTGATCATAGTATGATCATGTTTGATTTAATTAGTGGAGGACAGATAGTAAAGGCATCCACAGTACTACCTTTTAACTTTCAAAAGGGAGACTATGACAGAATGAGGAATATAGTTAGGAAAAAACTAAAAGGAGCGGTTCCAAAGGTTAAAGACTTACAGCAAGCTTGGGTGTTATTTAAAAATACTATCCTCGAAGCCCAGACCAGCTGTATTCCACGCATTAAGAAAAGTGGAAGAAAGTCCAAAAAACTGCCAGCATGGTTTAAAGGTGAGGTCAGAGAGGCTGTTGCTGCCAAAAAAGCAACCTTCAGGAAATGGAAAAAAGAGCCAAATGATGAAAACTGGAAACAGCACAAGCACTGGCAAGTTAAAAGCAAAGCATTGATAAGGCAGGCAAAGCGAGAATTTGAGAAGAAACTTGCTACGGAAGCAAAAACACGAAATAAAGACTTTTTCAAGTACATTCGTAGCAAAAGGCCTGTGAGAGAGTCAATTGGACCATTAGATGATAGAGAGGTAAAAGGGGCAGTAAGAGGAAACAAGGCTATAGCAGAGAGACTGAATGAATTCTTTGCTTCGGTCTTTACTGAGGAAGATGTAGGGATGTTACCCAAGACTGAAGTGGTATTTAAAGGTGATACTGCAGAGGAATTGAGAGAAATATCTCTACACCGGGAAGATATATTACAACTATTTGAAAAACTGAATAGTAGCAAATCACCTGGACCGGATGGTATACATCCCAGAGTGTTGAAAGAACTGAAATATGAGATTGCAGACCTGCTATAGGTAATCTGTGAACTTTCATTAAAATCATCTGTAATACCTGAAGATTGGAGGGTCGCCAACGTAACACCAATTTTTAAAAAGGGTTCCAGGGGTGACCCAGGAAATTACAGACCGGTGAGCCTGACGTCAGTACCAGGGAAAATGGTAGAAACCATCATAAAGAACAAAATTACACAGCATGTAGATAGTCATGGCCTAATGGGAGACAGCCAACATGGCTTTAGACAAGGAAGATCTTGTCTTACTAATCTGATGTTTTTTTGAAGGTGTGCATAAACAGGTAGACAAAGGTGAGTCGGTTGATATAGTGTATCTGGACTTTCAGAAAGCTTTTGACAAAGTCCCCCATCAGAGACTTTTGGCGAAGCTAAAAAGTCATGGGATAGGAGGCAGTGTACTATTGTGGATCGGGAACTGGTTAAAAGATAGAAAGCAGAGGGTAGGGCTAAATGGCCAATTTTCCCAATGGAAAAAGGTGAATAGTGGAGTACCCCAGGGATCTGTGCTGGGTCCGCTGCTTTTTGACATATTCATAAATGACCTGGAAAAGGGAATAACTAGTGAGGTTATCAAATTTGCAGATGACACAAAACTGTTTAAAGTTGTTAAAACCCAAGAGGATTGCGGAAAACTGCAGGAGGATCTGGAAAAATTGGAAGACTGGGCATCCAAATGGCAGATGAAATTTAATGTGGACAAGTGCAAAGTTATGCACCTAGGAAAGAACAACCCACACTATAGTTACACGATGCAAGGCTCCACATTAGAAACCACCACCCAGGAAAAAGATTTAGGAGTCATTGTGGATAACATGTTAAAACCCTCCGCCCAGTGTGCAGCAGCAGCCAAGAAAGCAAATAGAATGCTAGGTATCATAAGGAAAGGGATGGAGAACAAAACAAAGGATATTATAATGCCTCTGTATCGCTCCATGGTACGACCGCACCTTGAATATTGTGTGCAATTCTGGTCACCGTATCTTAAAAAGGACATAGCGTTATTAGAAAAAGTACAGAGAAGAGCCACCAAATTGGTGAAGGGGATGGAAGGCTACTCCTATGAAGAGAGGCTAAGAAGGTTAGGGCTCTTTAGCCTGGAGAAGAGACGGCTGAGGGGAGATATGATAGAGGTCTATAAATTAATGAATGGAGTGGAACGGATAAACGTGGATCAATTGTTTACGCTATCAGAGTATAGAAAGACTAGGGGACATGTAATGAAGCTACAGGGTAAACTATTTAAGACAAATAAGAGAAAATATTTTTTCACTCAACGTGTAATCAAACTCTGGAATCTGTTACCGGAGAATGTAGTAAGGGCTGTTAGTATAGCTGGGTTTAAAAAAGGTTTGGACAAGTTCCTGGAGGAAAGGTCCATAAACCACTATTAAAAAGGGACCCAGGATATCAATGCTTGACCCAGTACAAGCATTGTGGAACCTGTGTCTTTTGGGGATATTGCTAGGTACGTATAACCTAGATTGGCCACTGTTGGAAACAGGATACTGTGCTTGATGGACCTCGGTCTGACCCAGTATGGCATGTCTTATGTTCTTACACTGCCGGAAGATGGATATGATGCTCTCTGGCGAGGGCCCACAGTCGCAGAGCTTCATTGCAAAGCGACAGAGAGCCTGTTCCCCCCTGCTTGTTCACATAGAACATGGCTACTTGATTGTCCGTATGGATAAGGACTGTCTTGTAGCTGAGCAGGGTGTGGAACACTTGCAGAGCAAGGAAGATTGCTCTGAGCTCCAAGAGATTGATATGTAGACAACTCTCTTGTGGAGTCCAAGTGCCCTGGGTGGAGAGGTCTTGCAGATGAGCTCCCCAACCCATTGGAGAAGCATTTGTTGTAAGAGTTGCTTGTGGCAGAGGTTGCTGAAAGGGGGACCCCAGCAACAGGTTTTGAGTGGACTTCCACCACTGGAGAGACAAAATGAGACGACTTGTGTTTGCTATTCTGTCTGACAGGCAACCTGATGCCTGGGTCCACTGGGTGGATAAGGTTCACTGAGCTGCCCTCATGTGAAGGCGAGCATATGGTACCATATGCACGGTGGATGCCATGTGGCCTAACAACTGCAACATTTCTCGAGCAGTTAAAAAGGGCTTTAGGGCTGCTTGAGAAGCTAACTGCACCAAGTGAAGGCAACGGGCTTAGGGAAGGTGGGCCCTTGTCTTTGTGGTATCCAGCAGGGCTCCTATGAGCTCTAGAGATTGAGTAGGAGTTAGACTGGATTTTGGGATGTTTATGACCAGCCCTAAATACTGAAGGATACGCATTGTGCAGGATAGAGAAGTCCTGGCCTCTGACTGTGTTGGAGCTCGAATGAGCCAGTCGTCCAAGTAAGGGAAGACGAATATTCCCAGAGTGCGTAGAAATGCTGCTACCACAGCCATGCATTTCGTGAACACCCTTGGTACAGAGGCCAGACCAAAAGGAAGCACCCTGTATTGGTAGTGCTTTCCT
The DNA here is from genome assembly GCA_033557465.1 of Ichthyophis bannanicus. Lineage (NCBI taxonomy): Eukaryota > Metazoa > Chordata > Amphibia > Gymnophiona > Ichthyophiidae > Ichthyophis > Ichthyophis bannanicus. Next base: position 227,625,715 of record CM066038.1, read on the forward strand.
TGAAACAGGAACCGAAGGAACCTTCTGTGGGGTTGGATGGATGAGAACATGGGTGTATGCATCCTTGAGATCTAGAGAACAAAGCCAATCCTGACTCTGAAGGTATGGAAGTAGAGCTCCGAGAGAAATCATTTTGAATTTCTCCTTGACCAGGAATTTGTTCAATTCTCTGAGATCTAAGATAGGTCTGTATCCCCCTGTTTTCTTTGGGATAAGAAAATAAGGAGAATAGAACCCTGTGCCCTGTTGATGAAGAGAAACTTTTTCTATTGCCCCTTGGGCAAGAAGGATGGTAACCTCCTGACCTAACAGGTCGATAAGAGAGGTCGGAGAATTGAACTGCTTCACTATTGTGGGAGGTGGCATGCTTGAAAAATGAAGTTTGTACCCCTCTCTTATGATGGAGAGTGCCCAACGCTCTGCTTATATTTGCCCCCATCTGGGAGCAAAATGGCATAACCTTCCTGGAATGGTGGACGGTTCTGGTCCTTCCAGAGCCAGAAAGGCTAAGTTCTCCAGCAGAAAGTCAAAGGCCCTGAGGAGGCTGAGGCTGCTGAGCCGGTTGAGGCCTAGCAGCCTTTGCTTTCTTCTGTTTGAGTGGTTGCTGACGTTTGGTTGAAAACTGACCTGCAGAAGATGCCTGCTGACCATAAGCAGGATAAAATCTCTTCTTCTTAGAAAAAGGTGTTTTCTTGAACAACTTTTTCCTAACAGGATCAGCAGTAGGCTTGGATAGTCTATCCAAAGTGGAATTTTCAGCATCCATCTCATTGGCTTTTTCTTGCCAATCTTTACCAAAAAGGTTCTCACCAGTACAAGGGATATTTCCCAATTTATCTTGTACCCAGAGCTCTAAATCAGATGCTTGGAGCCAAGCAATTCTACATGCACCGATGGCAATAGCCGAGGCCCTGCTTATACATTCAAAGCAGTCGAAGGCTGCACGGTTGGAGAATTTAGAGACATCTTGGGCATGTTTGAGCCAAGTGAGAAACTCCTGCCTTTTATCCTCAGAGATGAAAGGACTTAAAGTCTGTAGATGATCAGTAACTTCCTTTAGGAACATTCCCATGTAGAGACTATAGGAACTGATTCTTGCAGCAAGCATGGAAGCTTGAAAGACTCTACGTCCAAAAGCATCCAGAGTTCTGCATTCACATCCTGGAGGATTAGAGGCATGTCTTTTTGCTCTTCTAATCCTTCTCATAGCAGATTCCACCACAATGGAGTGGTGGGGAAGCTGAGTTTTATGGAAACCAGGACAAGGAGGGACACGATACATAGTATCTAACCTACGAGAATGAGGAGAGGTGGTAAGTGGTGTTTCCCACATCCTCAACATGAGATCATATAGAATCTCATGGATGGGTAGGGTAGCAACCTCCTTAGGAGTTTTGGGATATTGTAAAATATCCAACTCCTTGGCCCTTGGCTCTGTTTCAGGGGTCACAGTGATGGACAGGCCCCGAGTCACCTCTCGGATGAAGTCTTGGAAAGACATGTCCTCTGGAGGAGACATCCTGCATTTAGGGGAGGACTCCTCCTGTGGAAGCATCATCGCTGCATCGACAGAACTTTCAGAATCCTCAGATTCTTCTGAGGAATCAAAGTATCGCCTGTCTGGATGCTCTTGCAGAGCCCGATACCCATATCGAGCAAAATTGGTATCGGGAATAACCGGTACTGGGGAGTCGGGACCGGCAGGCATCGAAGGACAGGGTACCGGCATAGCAGGCATCGATGTCGATGCTATCGGTACCGGTTGCGATACCGATACTGATGCCGGTGCCGGTGGAGTTGTCTGTTGCGGTACCAAGGGTGTTGATGCCACAAGGAAAGCCGCTAGACTGCGTTCTATGGACAGAATTCTCTGGTCCATAGACGCTGCCAATGCCTGGAAATCGGTACCGGTGGAAACTGCCGGTACCCCAGAGCATGGCACCAGGAGATCTGTCGAGGCCGAGCCATCGAGAACATCCTGGAACCCCGATGATGGTGCTTTGGAAGCCGAAGCCTCCCGCCGGGGTAATTTTGCCGGTGCAGAATCCTCGAGGGCAACGCCAGAGGCATCTCGATGCTTAGAAGGAGATCTACCCTTTGAGGACCGGCTAGACTTATGTTTAGTTACCTGAGATCCAAGGGAAGAAGCAGCAGCCCTGGAAGACGTCGATGCCACCGAAGCTGCATCAGAGGGAAACAGGGTACTGAGCTTAGCAGCTCAGTTCTGTCGACCCCTTTTAGACATCATAGCACAGGACACAATCTGTGATGGAGTGGTCAGGACCTAAACATTTTAAACACCATTCATGGGTGTCGGTGACGGAAATGGTACCGCCACATTTTGTGCACTTTTTAAAACCTGAAGCAGGTTTTTCCATATTAAGGAAATTTCTGGGCCTTAAGGCCCAAAAAGACAGGTGCATCTGAAGGAAATAAAAGAATGGAAAAATTAATTTTTTTTAAAAGAAAAGAAATACCGGCGGTACCTGCAGAGCGTCTGGGAAGGCAGACGTGACCACAAAAAGAAATAAAGAAATAAGGAAATTCTTCTGCGGTGACAGGAACACGACCTGCTGGCTCCGCGGAAAAAGAAGAACTGGAGAGAGGCAGTTGGGAAAGGCGGTAAGGCAGCATGCAGGCGCTGTGGGATGCTCCCAAAAGCTTTCTGATTGGACGCTGGGGAGCGTTCCCACACAGGCTCCGTCGGTACCGACGATACCCATATGTGATGACTAGATTCCTGCTTGTTCCTGGAGATTGGCCTTTCCACAGCCAGTAATGCCCATGGAGTGGAGTGGAGGAGTAGCCTAGTGGTTGGGGCAAGGTACTTCAGGCCGGAAGGTCGGGGGTTCAAATCCCACTAGAGGACAGCAACCTTGGGCCGGAAGGACTGGGGTTTCTAGTCCCACAGGTGCTCCTTGTGGTCTTGGGCAAGCCACTTAACCCTCCATAGCCCATGTTCCCTGTAAAATAGTTATCTCCAAGTTATAATGCCCTGTTCAATGTAATTTCAGTTTGTTCAATGTAAACCGCACTGATGCAGAATAGCGCGGTATATAAGAGAATGTAAATAAAAATAAATAAATAAATAAGCCATGGTCAAATCTTCTCTTAACTGCAGAAGTACTAAAGGCTTTACATAGTTTGGCAAATCAGCCTTTTAAATGCAAACTAGTGCCCATGTTGAAATTGGCCTTCAATGCAGCTTAACATTTAACAGTTTTTTTAAAATACCACTTTATCATTTTAGTCAAAGCGGTTTACATTGTAACTTAAACTTTGTAATGTACATTAAACAGGGACATTGATAACTTGGATTCTTCTGAGGCACTAGAAGGTTAAGTGACTTGCCCAAGGCCACAAGCCAGTGCTGTAACCATTAGGCTACTCCTCCACACAACATAGTGTTGCATCATGGATAAGTAGTAACTTCCTTCATGTTAACCCATCTTTAATCTGCTGCACTTTGGCTTTCCTTTAGTACACCTCCCTCTGCCTGTTCCCCTCTCTTCCTCCGATTCCGGTGGTTTCCTCCGTCCGCTACCTAGGGGTCACGCTCGACACCTCTCTCTCCTTTCACCACCATATCTCTTTGCTCATTCGTCACTCCTTTTTCCTACGCCAAATTCGCGCTGTCCATCCTTTCCTTCCTTCCTCCTCCCTCACCTCATTAGTCATTTCACTTGTTCTCTCAAGGCTGGACTATTGTAACACCGTCTTAGCAGGCCTCCCAAAATATCAACTCCGGCGACTCCAATTGGTTCAGAACACAGCTGCACGTTTGCTCACTCACTCTTCCGCCCGAGAACACATCACCCCCTCCTTTCCAGTTTGCACTGGCTCCCTCTCAACTTTAGTTTCCTCTATAAGATTCATATCCTTACCCATAAAGCACTACACACCGGCTCCCCCCAATATCTGGCTGACTCTGTCCATCTGCAGCCTTCTCCCCGTCTCCTATGATCAGCACACAGATACCGTCTCTTTCTTCCTTCCCCCTCCTCAGATCACTTGGAATCTACACGTCATTCCGCTTTCTTCTTCCTAGCCCCCGCCCTCTGGAACTCCCTTCCCCTTACACTCTGTACTGAACTGTCCTAACACCGCTTCAAAAGCTCACTCAAAACTCACCTCTTTCAGCAGGCATTCGACCTCCCTGATCCCTAAGGTTATCTCGCTCTATCAGCTCCCCTCTCCATCAGGCTATTTCTTCTCTCTCCCCTTCCCTGTCTAACTGTCCTTTTCTGTCTCTTCCTATCCCTCTCTTTCCTATCCAAATAATGGCGTTCTTTTCTATTTCTAATTGATTTTATTGTACACCGCCCTGACGCATACGCTTGGGCGGTATATCAAGCACTAAATAAAGATAAAGAATGGGCCTCTTGATTTACAAGTTTCTCAGTTCAAACTCAGAAGTCTCAGGAAGCAAACACAGTAGAGTTAGGCAGCTCAGAGTTAAGAGCATAAAATGCAAAAGGAATTTAGCAGGAAATTTAGATTTGCTATAAAACTGATTATTCATAGTTGTATTTTGCAAGTGTCTTTTTCTGTGTTGTGCTTTGTCATCATTTTTTCACTTAGCAGAATCTTTAGTAAATTGTACTTTTAACAAGATACTTGACAAATGAATTGGGGAAACACTGGAGTTAGCAAAGTTACCCTCCATAAAATGACTACACAGTAGATATGACCAATGGTAGACAGATCCCATGTTGAATGTCTTAGTTTCAGTAAAAAAGTAGAAACAAGGTCATGATTTTAAAAGGTGATCAGACAATGAAAAAACTGATTTATTTTTTTTATCTATCTTGCACAAAACTATTAAAATGATAAATGTAAAAATAAAATACCAGATGGAAAATATTTTGGTTTTCACCATATAAGCCAAACAGTAATTCGTGCTTACCCTTCAGCTTTTCATTTTTGGACAGCACAGATACCCACCTTTTTGCCTTCTCCATATATTAGGGGAAACTTCAAGTCATCATCCTCGATGGTCTTGTATGCCCTGTGGGACAAACAACATCATAGAAGCTTACACTCAATATGCGACCCACTGCTCCTGCACAAGGACTATGAAAGGTTTTAGTTTAATTAATTTTACTTTTTTCAAAGTTTTCATTGGAAGAAAGGCAAATGTACCCTATTCATTTAATTCTAATTATTGTTCCACTGCTTCACACCAATGGAAAAATGTAAGAAAATAAAAAAAAACCACAGATAAGCAAAGAAAATGTAGTTACTCACCTGTAACAGGTGATCTCCGGGAACAGCAGGAATTAAGTCTTCACATATGGGTATCGTCGGTACTGATGGAGCCTGTGCGGGAACACTCCCCAGCGTCCAAAAGGAAAGTTTTTGGGAACATCCCACTGCGCATGCATGCTGCCTTCCCGCCTCACTGCCTCTCTCACTTCAGTTGAGTTTAAAGCTGAGCCAGGGAGAGAGATAGAGAGAGAGACAACTCCTAGGGAAGGTGGGTGGGTTGTGAAGACTTAATTCCTGCTGTTCCCGGAGATAGCACAGTTACTTACCTGTAACAGGTGATCTCTGGGAACAGCAGGAATTAGTCTTCACATATGGGTACGTCGGTACCGACGGAGCCTGCACGGGGATGCTGCCCAGCTTCCAATCAGAAAGCTTTTGGCAGCCTCCCTCGCGCCTGCGCGCTGAGTTCCCGCCCTCTCCAGAGCCTCTCTTCAGTTGAGTTTCAAAGCTGAGACAAAGGCGAGGAGAGAAAGGAGAAGAAGATAAGAGATGCAACTCCTAGGGGAGGTGGGAGGGTTGTGAAGACTAATTTCTGCTGTTCCCAGAGATCACCTGTTACAGGTAAGTAACTGTGCTATCTCCAGGAACAAGCAGGAATGAGTCTTCACATATGGGGACTCCCTAGCTGGAGATGCCAGGGGGAGATTCCATAAAAATGCAGCAGCCTGGACCAGGGGTGCATTTTGTTTCCAGAAATCCCTGGCATCCAATGTGGGATGGAGGGTAGGAGTTGACAATAAAGGAGCTGTGAGGAAGAACAGCATAGCCAAGGACTAGAGGGCCGTACAGATTGTAGGAGTCCTTGGTGTATATGAGGAGGCACATGAAACACATGTAACGTACCATTAGATATGTCACTTACCTACTGCACTGTAGGAAGTAGAACACGCCTGATGTAGTCTGCTGGAGAAGCAGTGGCAGAATCTTGAAGGGACCTCCCAGCAGTGAGGATGAAGGTCCAGACCTGGAGGTAGTAGACGATCCAGGTGTCAACTGGGTAGGATGAGACGTCATGTCTTCAATGGAGAGCTTTATGAGAAAAAGCTTTAAAACTCCTTTAGTCATAATGTTATTAACAGGGAGGACTAAGGAAGAAGACTGACGGAGTTGGAGAACTAGCCCAGTCCTGACAGGGAGAGGGAAGTGGAAAAAATCCCTATTCCCAAGGAGAAGAGCTGTGTACTCAAAGATAAAGATGTACACCGTTTTTCCTAACTGTCGAGAAATAGGAAAAAATATTGAAGCTTGATGCTCCAAGGGTTTAAGAAAAATTAGAGAAGTTAGCACCACAATGGTAGTGGTGTCTAACAGTTTCTGCATGGTAATATGGTATGCGAAATAGGGCGATGGACTGTCTAAATCCTTTAGGAGGTAACATTTAGTATAGACAGTAAGGGTGAGAGTATAGAGATATGAACCCTTAAGAAACCGCCCAAGAGACACATATATATACAGATGTTTATATATATATGTGGGGGGATCTAAACCTGAATCGATATGTCCAGATGCAGAAATCGGGACATGGGTGGAGAGATATTTCAAAATATATATATATATATATATATATATATATATATGAAATACGTAATTATAGATATCTTTGTGGGGCATGGGATTGCACCACCAGAGAAATGATATAGGTATGTAGACATATATAGAGATGCTACATACAAGATGACAGGATGAAGAACATGTCTAGCACCCAGCCCCATGATTGTGACATGGGAAATAAAAAAGAAAAAGATTCTGCATACTACCAGAGGGTAAAGCCACTTGGGATATGTAGAGAGAATCTATTTCTATGAATTGAGGGATGCAGGAAGGCAATCCAACAAAATAACCGTGATGATTGCGTGAGAACAGATTAGAAGATGAATCTGTAAGGAACAAGGCGGGAGTTCCACCGAGCACTGACACGGCAGAGGTGCAAAATGCAGGGGAAGATACCAGAGGGACCTATTAGAGGGACCCAGAGGTACCATGCATGAATGTCCGCCTTGGATCTTCACGCAGAAGAATATATCTCGTGCTAACACCCCAGGTTAAAGGGTGTGGAGAACCTTCACAGGCATGGGAAGGGTGAACAAGCTTTTTCCTACTAATAGCGAAGGTTCAGAGACAAGGTCAATGCTCTATAGCAGGTCCTCATAGTAGAAAGCTGCTCTGAAGATTGTAGAGAGCATTGTGCAGGAGAGATGAACTGACTGAAGTCAGGTGTGTTACCATATCCTAGGAGAGGAGATGGATAGAATAATGTGAGAAAGCCTAAGGGTGTAGGAGGATCCAAGGTAGCTAACGAATAGCTTGGAAACACTACTAAGGCTAGACAGAAATTGAACAAAAGACTGGAACTTGGCAAAAGTACCAGTAATACAATCACTGTAACTCCTGCAGGCACAGCAGCTGATAGAATCAGCAGAAAGATTGCCCTGTGCCCCATAAAGAAAAACAGATAAGGAGGGAGGAGATATAACTTCTCCCTGTCTGTGGAATAAGCTTGGTAAAAACGTTTTAGTATGGTACCCCTCCGTTAGGGAAAAAACCCCATTGGAGAGGGTAGAGCAAGTAATGAGAGGGTAGAGCAAGTAATTAGAGGGTGACATACCCATAGGGTAAGTCAACAGAAGGAAGAATGTTCAATTGGGACAAAACCATCATGGGATAGGTGCAACTGCTCTTCTAGAGGATAAGAAGGGGAGAAGTTAGCAGTCCCTGAACATAAAATGTTTCACAAGGTAGTACCCTGAAAGAAACACAGTGTATAAACTTCTAATGAATTAGAAGGAAAGTATAGAGTATAAGTCCCAGCTCCTATGGTTGCTGGGAATGCTGAGACTGGTTAGAGCTGGAGGAGTTCAGACTAGGCTGAGGTGTCTCCTGTTTAGGTACAGCCAAATGATGGGCAGGAGAGGAATGAAACTTTCTTCTCTTAGGGAAAGAAGGTTTGGTAGGACATTTCCTACCTCTCGAAGGAGGAGGTGGCTTAGAAAGGTCCTTAGTGAAAGGAGAGTCAGTGAAGCATTGAGCAACCTGACTTAAAGCCTCCTTATTGAAGAGACCCTCTCCTGTACAAGGAGAATGAGCCAGTATAGTTTGTGCCCATTTACTCAAGTCTGAAGCTTCAAGCCAGGCTCTGCGACGTGCTGCTATGGCAATAGCAGAGGATCTGCTAACAGACTCAAAAGAGTCTATAGAAGCACGAGACAGGAACCAAGAAATATTCCGGCTGTGATTGATGAGTAAGGAATAATCAGTAGTCTTGGGCTCTGGTAAAAAAGGGGTCAAAAGAGACAATTTCTCTGTGACTTCCTGGAGTGTTAGACTCATGTGAAAAATATATGAGAGAACTCTGGAGGCCAACATAGAGTTTTGGAAGGCTTGACGACCAAAAGCATCGAGTGTTCTTGAAGAACGACCCGGTGGATAAGAAGAATGCTTCTTCTTGCTCTTAACTTTTCTCAGAGCCGATTCCACTACAAGGGAACGATGAGAAAGTTGAGGCTTCTGGAACCCTGGAGAGGGTGGCACCTGGTACCGAACCTCAATGCTTGTAGAAACTGATTTCCAGACCCTGAGAAGGAGATCCTGCAGAGCAGGATGTAAAGGAAATTGTATATTTTCCATCTGTGCCTGTGAGCCCTGAGTAGGACCACTACCAGGGATAGATATATTGAGAAAGGTTGCCATGTCCCGGAGAAAAGCCTGAAAAGACTGATCTCCTATGGGAACCATCCCTGGCCCGGCTAAAGAAAAAGCCTGGGCTCCAGAGGAGGCACAGGGGACTACACCAATGCCAGGTATCAGTTCTAAAGTAGGCATGGGTGCCAGAAGAGGCATGGACACTGATACAGGAGTAGAAGATGAAGCAGCCATCGGGAACTGCTGCAGTGGTAGCGAGATCATGAGAGAGTTATGACTCTGATCTTTGAAACTGCCGATCTGGAATCGATCCGAGTCGGTTCCAGGGCACGTCGGTACGGAGTCATCGAGACTAGATATGGACTCAAGACTCGGCATCGAAGTAAGTGATACTATCGATGCGTGTTGCGAAGGCGCCGACGCCCATGGCAGTATCGGCGATGCCGATACCCCTAAGGCAGACTGGGTCACATCGACCGATACCGACGGTACCGAGGATACCCGATGAACACCTTTTTCAAAGGGAAAGGTGGTCCACCTCGATGCCGATGCCAGGGTATCGGAACCGATCGACGCCGGTACCGGCCCGGAGCATGGCTGAGGTTGAAGGAAGTCAATGCGGTACGAATCGATCGGGCCGAAGGTACCGAGGATGCCCGATGACAATCCTTGGTGAAGAGTAGGCTACTCGACACCGGTGCCGATGCCGGAGGCTCGGTACCGCTCGAAGCGGATACCACCTCCGCGCATGGCTCAGGTATGTTCTGTGAGGGGTGAGCCCCAGGAACAACCTGAAACCCCTTTAACGCTTTGGAGCCCATAGACTCCCGCAGGGGTAATGCCAATGGATTCTTGAGGGTAAGGCCGGAGCCGTCACCATGCTGGGCATGGGACATACCACTCAAACATGGACTAGTCTTAACAGACTGTTTTTGGGTTACCTGATGCTGTGAAGTCGAGAAACCTGGTACCCTCACTGCCGAGGAAAAAACGGTATCGAGGGAAATTCTAAAAGTTGAAGGTTTCTTTACAGAAATATCCCCCGACTTGCCAGGGGAAAAAGGGTCAGGACCCACACAGTTGAGACACCAAGCATTGGTATCTAAAAAGAAACAGGTGTTTCCACACCGAAGGCACTTCTTAGGAAAAGAAGGCTCCATAATGAAGAGGCCTGGTAGGCCCAACAAGTTAAGGCAAAAACTGAAGAAAAAGTTTCTCAGAATTAAGTCAAAAATCCACCAGCGGTACCGGTGGGAGCGGGAAATACAGCCGCGACCACAAGAAAAGAAAAAAACTAAAGTATTAAAGTAAGTAAATAAGTAAGTTTCTGCAGTGACAGGAGGACGTCCTGCCGGCTCCGCGGAAAAACGAAAACTGAAGAGAGGCTCTGGAGAGGGCGGGAACTCAGCGCGCAGGCACGAGGGAGGCTGCCAAAAGCTTTCTGATTGGAAGCTGGGCAGCATCCCCGTGCAGGCTCCGTCGGTACCGACGTACCCATATGTGAAGACTCATTCCTGCTTGTTCCTGGAGATCACCTGTTACAGGTGAGTAACTACGCTATCTCCAGGAACAAGCAGGAATGTAGTCTTCACATATGGGGACTCCCCAGCTGAAAGATGCCAGAGGAATGACCCCAGCGAGCTATGAACCCGTGTGAACAGGGTCATACTTCCTCCCATGGATCCCTGGCATCCTACCGGGATGAAGGGTAGGAGTTGCATCAAGTCTGAAAGAGATGCTGTAGGACAGCCTGGCCAAACGAGGCATCCTGACGGGAGTCCTTGTCCAGACAGTAGTGGGCTGTGAAGGTATGTACTGAAGCCCAAGTAGCCACTCTACAGATATCATCTATAGACACAGAGCGGAGATTAGCAACCGAGGCTGCCATTGCTCTGACATTATGAGCTGTAATATGGCCCTCGAGGGAAAGACCTTTACTATCATAAGTGAAGGATATGCAGTTTGCAATCCACTTAGATAGGGTTCATTTGGAAACTGGAAGTCCCAAATGACTAGAATCAAAAGCAACAAAGAGTTGAGAAGACTTCCTATGCTGTTCAGTTCTTTGAAGGTAAAAGGCTAAAGCTCTTTTACAATCTAAGGTATGAAGGTTCCTTTCTGCATTGGAGGCATGAGGCCTAGGGAAGAATACAGGAAGGTAAACTGACTGGTTTAAATGAAAAGACGAAACCACCTTTGGCATAAAGTGTGGATGAGTCCTGAGGATTACTTTATCATGGTGGAACCTTGTATAAGGAGGGTCAGCCACTAAAGCTTGCAGTTCACTAATGCGTCTAGCAGAAGTTATTGCAATTAGGAAAATGACCTTCCAGGAAAGGAATTTTAAAGTTGTAGTGGCTAAAGGTTCAAAAGGTGGCTTCATAAGCTGCTCAAGAACCAGATTCAGGTCCCATGCCACCGGTGGCGGCTTTATGGGGGGCTTTGTCAATAGTAGACCTCTCATGAATCTTGACACAAGTGAATGAGAAGAGATTGGTTGTCCATCTTGGGGCTTGTGAAAAGCCGCAATAGCACTGAGATGGACTCACACTGAATTTGTCTTAAGACCGGAATTTGAAAGATGGAGGAGATACTCCAGAAGCAACTCCATGGGCGCGGAAAGGGGGTTAAGCCCCTTTTTTGAACACCATATAGAAAACCTTTTCCATATGAAAGAGTAGGAACGCCTTGTAGAAGGTTTTCTCGAAGCTTGAAGGATATCCTTCACTTGCTGAGAGAGGTGGATATCTAAAGGTTCTATGCCTTCAGCAACCAGGCCCAGAGTTGCAGGGACTGAGGACTGGGATGCAGAAGCTTCCCGTTCTCCTGGGAAAGAAGATCTGGAGGATATCCCAACTCTAGAGGAATTGCTTGAGAGGGACGCAGAAGCAGAGGGTACCACGATTGTCTTGGACAACATGGAGCTATGAGAATCATATAACCCCTGTCTCTCTGAAGCTTGAAAAGAGTTTTGGGAATTAGGGGAAGGGTGGGAAGGCATAGAGGAAGTCCTGACCCCAATGGAGCTGGAAAGCATCGTTTGCTAGACAGTATTGAGCCGGAATTCTGGAACAGAACCGGGGAAGTTTGGCATTCTGAGGACTTGCAAAGAGGTCTATATCTGGTGTTCCCCAGGTTTGGAACACTCGAGCCAGTTGGTCTGACTGGAGAGACCACTCGTGTGGCAGCAGTATTTGACTGAGCTTGTCTGCCCACAAGTTTTGAATGCCTGGAAGGTATATCGCTAGAAGGTGAATTTGGAGCTCTCTGGCGAGGGCCCATAGTCGCAAAGCTTCGTTGCATAGCCCGTTCCGCCTTGTTTGTTTATGTAAAATATGGCAACCTGATTGTCGGTTTGGACCAGAACTGTCTTTTGACTGAGCTGGGCCTGAAATGCTATCATAGCATTGTAAATGGCTCTTAGCTCTAAGAGGTTTATTTGAAGAGAGGCCTCTTGTGAGGTCCAGAGACCCTGAGTGGAAAGATCGTGCAAGTGGGCTCCCCAACCCAGCTTGGACGCATCTGTTGTCAGGGTGATCTGGGGCAGTGGTTGCTGGAAGGGGGAACCTACTAGGAGGTTTTTGAGGGACTGCCACCACTGTAGGGACAAAACGAGACATGTCGAATTCTTGATTTTGTCCGTTAAGCGACCTGTGGTTTGTGTCCACTGCGAAGAGAGGGTCCACTGAGCTGCTCGCATGTGTAGGCGGGCATAAGGGACCACACGTACAGTGGATGCCATATGCCCCAGCAGTTGAAGCATTTCCCGGGCAGTTAGGAGGGTTTTCTTTACCGCTTGGGAAGCCAATTCTATTATTCGTAGACAGCACGGCTGTGGTAGGAATGCCTTTGATTTCTGCGTGTCTAAGCGAGCTCCTATGAACTCTAGGGATTGAGAAGGGGTGAGGTGAGACTTTGGGTGGTTGACTACCAGACCCAAATATTGGAGAATTCTCATGGCACAAGAAACAGCTTGTTCTGTTTCTGGAGCTGTTGGTGCTCTGATGAGCCAATCGTCTAAGTAGGGGAAGATGAATATCCCCAGAGTTCTCAGGAATGTTGCTACTACAGCCATGCATTTTGTGAAGATTCTTGGGGCAGAGGCCAGCCCGAATGGAAGGACTTTGTATTGGAAGTGGTTTCCTTGAAAGAGAAATCAAAGGTACTTCCTGTGATTTACATGGATGAGGATATGCGTGTATGCATCTCTTAGATCTAGAGAACATAACCAATCCTGATTCTGAAGGTATGGTAAAAGTGTTCCGAGGGAGATCTTGAAGTTTTCTCGGAACAGAAATTTGTTCAATTCTCTGAGGTCCAGGATAGGTCTGTATCCCCCTGTCTTCTTTGGGATAAAATAGGGGGAGTAGAACCCCGCTCCCCCGTTGGGATATGGGTACCTCTTCTATTGTTCCTTGAGCAAGAAGTGAAGAGACCTCCTGATACAAGATGTTGGTGACAGGGCCTTGAAAATTGAATTGTTTTATGATTGTAGGCGGGGGCATGCTGAGAAAGTGACGTTTGTACCCCTGTCCTACAACGGACAGAGTCCAGTTTTCTGATGTTATTTGTTGCCATCTTTTGGCAAAATGGCATAATCTGCCCAGAATGGTCAAGGGTTCTGGACCCTTCAGAGGCAAAATGGTTAAGTTCTCTAGTTAGAAGTCAAAGCCCCTGCGGAGGCTGTACTTGCTGAGCTGGTTCAGCTCTTTGAGCTTGCGGCTTTCTTTGTTGTCTAGGTTGCTGCCCTTTCTGGGGAGCATGAACTGGACAGTGAATTGGATGGGAATAAGAGTGGTACGATTTTTTTCTTTTTGTTAAAGAAAAACTTCTTGCCTGTTTTTTTCTTTGATGGGTTGGCTGTAGACTTTGATAGTCTATTCAAGGTGGCATTGTCAGATTCAATCTGATTAGCCTTGGTCTGCCAATCCTTCCCAAATAGGTTTTCACCTGTGCAAGGAATGTTTCTTAACTTCTCTTGCACCCTCTCCTCTAAATCTGATGCTTGGAGCCAGGCAATGCGCCGTGCTCCGATAGCAATAGCAGCTAGCATGGAGGATTGAAAGCACCGACGCCCAAAAGCATCGAGTGTCCTCGATTCATGGCCTGGCGGGTTGGAAGAATGCATTTTAGCACTCTTTATTCTCCGCATGGCTGATTCTACCACCATGGAATGATGTGTTAACTGAGTCTTCTGAAACCCTGGAGAAGGTGGGACTCGGTACATGGTATTGAGGCGTCGAGAATGTGGTGACACCGTTAAGGGATTTTCCCACATTCTGAACATAAGATCTTGAAGGATCTGATGAATGGGCAGCATCGCTGCCTCTTTGGGAGCTATAGGGTATTGCAGAATTCTTAGTTCTTCTGCCCTAGGTTCCTTCTCAGGAGTAACCGTGATTGAAAGCCCTTTAGCTACATCACGTATGAAATCCTGAAAAGACATGTCTTCTTGAGGAGACATTCTGCACTCAGGAGGAGGAGATGGATCCTTCAACAGAACTGCTCTTGTATCGGTAGAGTCATCGGAATCGGAAGACTCATTGGAGCTTTGAATCGATCAATGCTGGTACCGATGTATATCGGTACCGTGGCGTTTTGGTTCCAACCCCTCGATGGCGTAGAAACTCTCGAGGCTTGGCATGGGAGGAAGCCGTCCCACCTGAGTGGGTGCCACTGGAGCCGGTACCGGTGTCGGTACAGAGCTCATTTGAACCATCTGTAGTGGTCTTAGCAGTACCGAGGCAGCTAAGAGGGACGCTAGACTGCGTTCAATAACAAGGATTCTCTTATCCATTGCTAATGCCGATGCCTGGTTGGTACCGGTGGAAGCGGCTATGACCGCAGAACATGGCAACAGAAGTTCTGCAGAGGTGGAGGCCTCTGGAACATTCTGAGACCCCGTTTGTGCTTTGGAGACCGAAGAATCCCGCCGAGGCAATTTTGCCAGTGTACTTTCCTCGAGGGTAGTGCCAGTGGCATCTCGATGCTTTGCAGGAGATTTACCCTTCAAGGACCTGCTAGTCTTTACAGACTTTTGTTTAGTTACCTGAGATCCATGAGAGGAAGATGAAGCCCTAGAGGATGACATGGTATCAACCGTGAAAAGAGAACCGGCCTTTGCAGCTCTGTTCTGCAGGCCCCTTTTGGTCATCTTTCTACAGGAGAGACACTCCGCTGGACAATGTTCAGGACCTAAACATTTGAGACACCATTTGTGGGTGTCGGTGACGGAAATAGTACCGCCACAGTTTGAACATTTTTTAAAACCACTAGTTGGCTTCTCCATGTCTGGAGATTTTTGGGCCTAGTGCCCACAATGGCGCCTAATCCCAGGAGGGGTGAGGCACCGAAAAAAAAGAAGAAAAATGTTTCTTTTTTTTTTTTTGAAGAAAATAAGAAAAGAGAACTGGCGGTACCGGTAGGCGTCGAATGAAGGCAGACACGACCACAAAAAAACAAGAAAAGGTTTTCTGCGGTGACAGGAGAGACGTCCTGTCGGCTCTGCGGAAAACAAAGAACTGAAGTGAGAGAGGCAGTGAGGCGGGAAGGCAGCACGCATGCGCTGTAGGATGTTCCCACAAGCTTTCCTTTTGGACGCTGGGGAGCGTTCCCGTGCAGGCTCCGTCGGTACCGACGATACCCATATGTGAAGACTACATTCCTGCTTGTTCCTGGAGATTATTATGTATCTACAGATAAACCCTGCCTTTGCTCTTTAGATTCAGATAATAATAGAACATGGGCGATATATTATCATCCAAGGACACAGAAGTCCTATTATTATTAAACAATCCATTCTCTATCTGTGGTGCAATAAATGCTACAAGTACAGACAATAATGAATAGTGCAGAACTCAAGTGCTTAGATACAACTCTGTATAGATCTCTTGACTTCTCTGTATACCCTCTTGCCTCCAAACAAATCATCATCACATCTTGCTTGCATTCCTGATCTCTATTTTAAGTGGTGATGTTTTTCATTGGTAGGTGACTTTGACTTGACAATGATTTGCATATTTAATTTATAATACTTATGATCAGAAATACTGAAGTCAACATTCAGAAACACTTATGCGGCAAGTGCAAAACTGCTCACATACGTGCTTTCTTTAAAAAAAAAAAATCTTGAACTGAATTTTGGATGTAAAAATTGCTATATGGCCAAAGTTATCCATCTAAAAGGGAGGCAGGATTTGGGGCATTCTGAGGTTGGTGCCACAGATATTGAGCCATTGTCTATATAAGTTATGAAGGTAATTTTTAGAACACGATGCCTAGGCTAAGGCAGTCATAACGTGCCTCTTTTATAAAGACAAGGGTCTTTTTCTTTTTTGTGTTTAAACTGTTTATTAAACCAAACAGATAAGTATGGGCCACCTTACAATTAGGCCCGAACCCCCCCCCCACAAGAAGTGAAACAGTCTTAGTGCGGCATAAGATACAACTATTTACATTTTACTTTTTCACCCCATGCCTTTCCCCTTCTTCCTCCACCCTACCCCCAAAACCCATACTGTTCTGAAAGAAAACAAACCAACCAACCTCAGAGTGGGTGGGTGCTCTTACACCACACCCTGAGGCCCCGCCGTACTGTCCAATTATACAGGTACTAGCACTATTAATGGACCAAACCATCTCTCCTTCCCCCACCTCCCCCTCCCTCAAGACAGATTCAAAAACAAGTTCAAAGTTCACTGCGCAGGTGCATCCCTCCCCCTCCATGCTACAGAGGGCCAACTTCTCAGGACTCTTCTCTCCAATGCTCGCCAGACTAGGACCCTTTAAAGCATCAGGAGCTCATTCCGGGCTAGGGGCATCAATGTAACCACCACACCCTCCCCCCTTATGACAAAAAGCTCCAGAAACATCAACTGATGAAAACTATTGCAGCATTCCCAGAAGGAAGGAGCTGAATTCTCTCTCCAATGTCGGAATAGGGATTGTTTTCCCACTACACAGGCTTTACGCACTAACAGCCTCACCCAGCGCCCCCTAGGACTGGTGGAGGGGAAGTCATCCAGCACCACAAGTGTTCCTGTCCACATCACTGATTGGCCTATCAGAGTTCTCATATACCTCTGAATCTGTTGCCAATCTCTCTGTATCCGCTCACATATGGCTTAAGTCGGCCATGGGTGCCCCACACCATGAGCAGTCACCGGTATCTGTCACACCATTCCGAATGGTTTGTCGAGAAGAAAATTGAGCTCTACATTGCCCTAATTGGAGCTCCCAAAGTCTTGTCGAGTGCACATATCAACCCGAGTACACATCAACCCTGCCCGCACTGCACCCTTTGCTATGGATATACCCAATTCCCCCACCCATCTGCGTTCAATATCAGCAAAGTTGCTCAGTGGCCACCACTTCACCAACTTCTGACACAATTGGGACAAGGACATTCATTCCCAGTCGTCCATGTTAAAAAATAAGAGAATTTGCTCAGATCGCTCGGCCATCAAGCCTGCTGTCGGGAGAGATTACACGTAGTGTGGTAAACTAATAATATGTGAAAATTTGGGTCCTCCGCAGTTCAAATTCCTGTGCATAAAATAAAACCTCCAGTCCCTTCTGACCATAAATGTTACAGAGAGTCACTGGGCGACCTTCCGTATCCCCTTGTATGAGAACATATCAACCTCGATCGTCTGAAAGCTCAGCTTTACACACAAAACGTACATGCTTGTGTATTAAGATCACCACCCCTCACCTTTCTTACCATCTGCCTGGGCTCCAAAAACTTGGCCCACCCAGTCTAACCTCAGTTTGACATATTCTGAAATGGACTGATGTGTCTCCTGAAGGGAGGCTATATTACACTTCAGACACACCAGTGCACGGAGCACTTTATAACGTTTCATTGGGGTGCTCAACCCACAGACATTTCATGAAAATATGGTACAGAAGCATCTCCAAGGCGAGGAGGAAGGGTTCTGAGGACTGATCCCTGCTGTCCCTGGAGAACACCTGTTACAGGTGAGTAACGACACTTTCTCCAGGAACAAGCAGGAAGTCAGTCCTCACATATGGGACTCCCCAGCTACAGACTATGGAAAACCTGTACAAAATGCCACAGCGACCAGAGGAGGTGAGCCGTGAGCTGCAGCAATTAAGTCTCAACTGAGAGACTATGACAAGACCCAAGAGTCCGGCAGAGAACCAGCACTCTGGTAACCTGAACACAGAAGGGTCAGAGAGATGGCATTGCCTACACCCTGAAGAGATTATAGAGTAAGGCCTGGCTGAAGGCGCAGTCCTGTTGGAAACCTTCTCCAGGCAGTAGTGAGCTGAAAAGGTATGGACCAAAGACTAGGTGACGGCCCGGCAGGTTTCCATCACAGGCACAGATGCAGGTTTGCCATGGAAATAGCCATGGCCCTGACCCACTGGTCTAGTGAGATCCCAGCCTGCTCATAGGTGAGGGCAATGCAGTCCGCCACCCAAGTGGACAGAGTTTGCTTAGTCACTCGAAGCCCCAGTCGACTGGGGTCACAGGAGATGAAAATCTGAGGTGCTTTGCAGTGGCCCTGAGTCTCTGTTGCAGATAGATGGACAGAGCCTTTTTACAATCCAAAGTATGGAGGACAGTTTCTGCCTTGCCAGCGTGAGGCCCTGGAAAGAAGGTGGGGAGCATCACCTCCTGATTGAGGTGGAATGGGACACCACCTTCAGCAGAAAATTGAAGTGAGTGCGGAGCACCAACCTGTTCTTGTAGAACCTCATGTAGGGGTGCTCGGCCATCAGAGCCTGGAGCTCACTGACCCTACGAGCTGATGTGAGTGCCATGAGGAAGATGACCTTCCAAGAAATGGCAGGTAGCAGGGGCTCAAAAGCTACAAGAGTACCATGTTGAGATCCTATTCTGACGCTGGTGGGCGGACAGGGGATTTGGATAGCATGAGGCCCTGTAGGAACCGTGATACAAGGGGCTGGGCCGAGAGGGGTTTTCCCTGAATGGCATGGTGATGCACTGAGATAGCGCACATGTGCACTCTGAATTGAGTTGGATTTTAATCCCACATGGAGTAGGTACTGGAGTACCATCTGAACCAAACAGGAGAACGGGTTTGCCCGCTTCTCGGCACACCAGATCGAGAAGCGAGGCCACTTGAAAGCATACTCCCTTCTTGGGGAGGCCTTACAGGAGGCCAGAAGAACCTCTTCCATGTCCCATGGGAGAATGAAGGGAGCAAGGGCTACCCTTTCAGCAGCCAAGCCGTAAGAGAAGGGATCCCAAGTTGGGGTGCAGGAGAGAGCCCTTCTCCTGAGATAGCAGTATTGGGGCATAGCCCAGGTAAATCAGCGATGCTACAGACAGGTGGAGAAGCAGCGGGAATCAAGGTTGCCTGGGCCACCCTGGGGCTATCAGTCTCAGTGATGCCCTGTTGCACTGGACCTTGAATAGGGTCTTCACGACCAGTGGGGTCAGCAGGAAGGCATAAAGGAGGCCTTCCATCCATGGAATCAGAAATGCATCTGCTGCCACCCGGAACGGGTGCGGCTGGTTGGAGCAGATGCTGGGCAACTGTGTGTTGTCCAGGCTGGCGAACAGGTTCACTAGAGGGACACCCAAGAGTCGAAACAGCAGGGAGGCCACCCTGGGATCCAGGCACCACTTGTGCAGCTGGAGGACTCTGCTCAGCTTGTCTGCCAAGGCATTGTCCTGGCCCAGGAGTAAACCACCCTTAGGAGCATCCTGTTGCATGTATGTCCTGGCAGAAGGAGTATGACCCTGTGCCCCCCTTGCTTGTTCACGTAGAACACTGAAACCTGGTTGTTGGCCTGGATTAGCACAGACTGGTGCTGCAGCCGGTGGTAGAAGGCTTGGAGAGCTAGGAATATCGTCCAAAACTCCAGAAAGTTGATCTGTAGCTGGCACTCCATCTGGGATCAGCTGCTTGTGTGGGGAGGTCCTCGCAATGAGCTCCCCAGCCCAGCAGGGAGGCATCCGAGGTGGATGTCTGGAAGGGCATCCTGGCCTGCAGGTGGCAGGGAACCTGCCACTAGTCGAGGGAGTCCGCCAGCTGGCGGGTCACTCTCACCCTGTCCTGGAGCCTGCCTGTGGCTTGTGTCCACTGAGAGTGAAGGCATCACTGGGCCGCCCTCATGTGTAGGCAGGGGTATGGGGTCATGTGGACTGTAGAGGCCATGTGGCCCAGCAGGTGGAGAAGAAGCCAGGCGGTTAGCGACTGGCGGTACTGTACCTCTGAAGCTAGCTGCCTGAGGCATTCTGACCTCTCCCGAGGGAGGAAGACCTTTGTCTGGAGGTGTTTGGCCGAGCCCCTATGAACTCCAGGCACTAAGCTGGAGAGAGGTGGAACTTGGTGTAGTTGATGAAGAACCCAGGTGCTGCAGGACGTGGATGGTGCACCTCTACAGCTGTGACTCCCCTTATGAGCCAGACGTCCAGGTAGGAAAAGATGAACGCCCCTTGGAGATGAATGTGGGCTACGACCACCGCCAGGCACTTGTTAAAGACTCTTGGTGATGAGGCCAGCCTAAAGGGCAGCACCCTGTATTGGTAGTAACTTCCTCCCACCATGAAGCGGAGGTATTTTTGGTGGTTAGGATGTATCAGGAGAGTGGAGGAGTGGCCTAGTGGTTGGGGCAAGGTACTTCAGGCCGGAAGGTCGGGGGTTCAAATCCCACTAGAGGACAGCAACCTTGGGCCGGAAGGACTGGGGTTTCTAGTCCCACAGGTGCTCCTTGTGGTCTTGGGCAAGCCACTTAACCCTCCATTGCCCATGTTCCCTGTAAGTATTAGTGTATGTGTCTCATATCCCCTCATGTTAAATGTAAATTTGATTAAAGGATAAGGTGGCATACAAAACTGTCTAAATAAATCAATCAGGATGTGCATATAGGCATTCTTCATGTCTAAGGAGCATAGCTAGCTTCCCTGGAGGTATAGCAGCAGTGTTCCAAGGGAGAGCATCTTGAAAATTTCCCTTACCAGAAATCTGTTCAGGTCCCACAGGTCCAAGATGGGCATGAGACACTCTGTTCACTTGGGAATGAGGAAATATCTGCAGTAGAAGCCGGTGCCCGAGATGCTTGAGCATTGGTTCCACCACCTTGTCTTTGAGGAGACCTGCGAGGTCGATGAGGAGCAGAGTCTGGTGGAGGGGGGGGGGGTCTCCTGGAAAGCATGAGGGTGGCATCCGTTGCAGGTGGAGGAGGCAGCTCTCTTTGACCACTTGCAGTACTCAGGATTCGGTGGTGATGGTGGACCACCTGTGGGCAAACAGGGCCAGACGCCCACCTGTGGGCTGTTGGAGACCTCCTGGGGGAGAGGAGTTTGTGCCCAAGGAATCAAAAGCTCTCCCCCAGGTTGAGCCGGAGCCGACATCTGGGACTTGAGGGTCTTTTGTTTGCAGGGGGGGGCATGCCCTTGCCCTTGTGTTGTTGGTCTTGCTGCGGGGCCCTGAAGGTTTGGAACCATGAGATATTGCCAAAAACTCCCTTCCCCAGGGCCTTCTTACGGGGCTGCACTAAGGTCTTTTTATAGAGTCTGGTCCTTGTTAGCAACTCAGTTTCTATTTCAGCCGCCTTGTCTGCCATGGGTTTCCCGAAGAGATTCTCTCCGATACAGAGGACATAAATAAGTTTGTCCTGAATCTGTTGTTTGAGGTCAGATGACTGCAGCCATGCCTGGTGTCGGCCCCGATGCCCGCAGCAACTACTTTGGCTGAGGACTTGAAGCCATCATAGGCTATGAAGCCGTCGTAGGCAAGGGTCTGAGGTCTGTGGCAAAAAAGGGCACAAATAGCTGGTTGAGGGATCATGTGTTAAACAACAAACAGAAAACCCCCCAAAGGAACGAGCCTGAGGAGAGATGCCGAGTCAAGCTGGCTCGGGGGGGGGGGGGGGGGGCAGTAAAGGAACTGGTATGCATACTGGAATTTAAAAAACCCAAAAAACACTTTTTCTGGGGGAAACTGGACAGACATCTGGAGGGTTCTGCGGAAAAAAGGAGACTGAGGCAAGATGGAACCCTTAGGCGAGAAGGGGATCACACATGCATGGTTTATCTCTCAAAGGTTTTTTTTGAAAGCTGGGGAAATGCTTCCGCGCGGGCTCCATCGATGCGGATGTCACCCATATGTGAAGACTGACTTCCTGCTTGTTCCCGGAGAAATATATGATTTTGAAATGTCTAAGCTAAATGTTTCAAATTATACTTTCATTGTATGGATGAATATGGACATTACTGTGCTTAACAGAAATGGACGTACCTTGTACAAAGATATTCACATCCTAACCTCAAGGGCTGTACACTAGGCTTATTTTCAGGATATTCAGAATTTATTTATTTATTTACATTTTCTTATACACCGCGCTATTTTCCATCAGTGCGGTTTACATGTAACATTTTACATACACATTTCAAATGACTTGATTTGTGTTTACAAATAACAGGAATAGGAACTTGGAAAGAAACAGGGGTAACTATTTACATCTGTACAATGCGAATTGATTGGACATTTGCGTAGATTTGCCTAGCTGGATGGTGAGTGATCAGTGGTGCTGTCATCCGCTTAATGTATGAATATTTAGTAGGTTCATCTGCACATATTTGAAGAATGAAGTCAACTAGTTAGCATATTTTACTTTCCCTGGGAATGAGGTCTTCTGATGAATAGTGAAAGTCCTGCAGTTCAAGCAGCGAACTATATGTTAGTGAATTCTTCTCTCTTCAGAGAAGATCCCTGCCTTCTCTTTGCTTCATTTTAGCCAACCAGAGTGGTAACTCTTTTTGGAAGCTCTTACTGAAATCAGCTCTTTGAATGAGCAATGCCATAAATGCAAAAACAAACAAAAAAATGAGTGGAGTGGACCGGGCAAACAGAACAGTTGTTTACTCCTTCAAAAAGTAGAAAGACTAGGGGATATGCAATAATGCAACACTGTAGCACATTTAAGACTAATTGGTGAAAATAGTTTTTCACTCAACCCGTAATCAAACTCTGGAATTCATTGCCAGAAGATATAGTAAAAGCTGTTAGAGTAGCTGGGTTTAAAAGAAGTTTGGACAAATTCCTGAAGGAAAAGAGTAGTTACTCACCTGTTACAGGTGTTCTCCAGGAACAGCAGGAATCAATCCTTACATATGGGTGTCATCGACGCCGATGAAGCCCCAGCGGAGCATTTCCCCAGCTTTCTATGAAAGCCTTTGGGAATGCAGGCACGCATGCGCGGTTCCCTTCCCGCCTAAAGGTGCCATCTTACCTCAGTCAAATGACATAGCTAAGAACAGCACACAAAAATGAAAAAACTAAACTATGTACAACTGCAACTCGCAGGGGAGGAGGGAGGGTTGTGAGGACTGATTCCTGCTGCTCCTGGAGAACACCTGTTACAGGTGAGTAACTACTCTTTCTCCAGGACCAAGCAGGAAGTCAGTCCTCACATATGGGTGACTCCCTAGCTCTGGGCTACCGAGGAACCCAGGCTGAACAAGAGAACTCTCTCTAGTCCCAGCAGCAAAGAAAGGCTTTTCACAGACACAACCTCCACCGGTAGCCCAACAGAGGGCAGGAGTTGCCTAAACCTCAAAGAGATTCCGGAGTACTGCTTGGCCAAAAGCACTGTCCCTACGGGACTCCCTCTCCAGACAGTAATGGGCCGCAAAGGTCTGGCTTGAAGACCAAGTTGCAGCCCTGCAGATGTCTACCAAGGGCACAGAGCGGAGATGAGCCACTGAGGCAGCCATTGCCCTGACACGGTGGGCCGTGACCCGACCCTGCAAAGGAAGGTCAGCCGCCTTGTAAGCCCAGGTGATACAGTCAGCCACCCAGATGGACAAGGTACGCTTGGACACAGCCAACCCCAAGTTATTAGGGTCAAAAGATACGAAGAGCTGAGTAGCCCTTCTATGCCCCTGCGTATGGTCAAGATAGAAGGATAAGGCCCTCCTACAGTCCAGGACTGCTTCAGCATGGCTTGCATGAGGCCTAGGGAAGAATGTTGGAAGAACCACCTCTTGGTTAAGGTGGAAGGAGGAGACAACTTTTGGGAGGAACTTTGGATGAGTCCTAAGGACTACCCTGTTCCTATAGAAGCGAGTGTAAGGCCTATCACAGACCAGGGCCTGAAACTCACTCACTCGCCAAGTCGAGGTAAGGGCTACTAAGAAGAGTGTCTTCCAAGACAGAAAGCGTAGAGAGCAAGTAGCCATCGGCTCAAAGGGTGGGCGAGTCAGCTGCTACAAGACCACATTCAACTCCCACTCAGGAGCAGGAGGACGGATTGGAGGCTTGAGCAAAAGCAAGCCTCTGAGAAAGCAGGACACCAAGGGGTGAACCGACAGAGAATGTCCTTCCACCAGTGAGTGGTGAGCTGCTAGAGCTGAGAGGTGGACCCAAACTGAATTGGACTTAAGTCCTTGATTGGATAAGTGCAGTAAGTACTGAAGCACTACTGGTACAGTACAGGAGAAAGGATCCTCTGTACGTAGCTGACACCAGAGAGAAAACCTTTTCCATTTGAGAGCATAGGTTTTCCTAGTGGATTGCTTCCTAGAGGCTAGGACAACCTCCTCAACTTCCTGGGGGAGGCCCCAGGGAGCCAAAACTACCCTTGCAGCCTCCAGGCCATCAAATTGAGAGCCTTGAGATTGGGGTGCAGAAGGGAACCCTGATCCTGAGAGAGAAGGTCGGGTTGCAGCCCCAGAGGCAGTGGAGGATCCACCGCCAGCTGAAGCAGAAGTGGAAACCAAGGCTGTCTGGGCCACCTGGGAGCCACCAGCAGGACCGAGGCCTTGTCCTGAAGAATCTTGAACAGAGTTCGGGCCACCAAGGGCGTGGGAGGAAACGCATACAGGAGGCCCTGAGACCATGGAATCAGAAAAGCATCCGCTGCTATCCGCAGAGGATGCGGTTGCCTGGAGCAGAACTTTGGCAGTTGCTTGTTCAGTGGACTGGCAAACAGATCTATCAAAGGAAGACCCCATTTTAGGAAGATCTTCTGAACTACCAAAGGATGCAGCTGCCACTCGTGGGGCTGTAAAATCCTGCTCAACCTGTCTGCTAGGAAGTTCTCCTGGCCTGGAAGGTACACAGCCTTGAGGAGCATGTTGTGCTTGAGGGCAAAGGAGCAAAGGTCCTGTGCCTCCCGACAAAGGAGTCTGGACCCAGTCCCGCCCTGTTTGTTCACATAAAACAGGGCCACTTGGTTGTCTGTCTGAACCAGGACAGACTGATGAGCCAGGGTAGGAGAGAAAGCTTTGAGCGCTAGTCGAATAGCCCTGAGTTCCAGGAAATTGATCTGCTGTGCCGCCTCCCAAGGAGACCACAGGCCCTGGGTGCACTTGTTCAGACAATGAGCTCCCCAGCCCTGCAGGGAGGCGTCTGTGGTCAGCACCACTGTGTACCCAGGAATTTGAAAGGGTACCCCTGTCAGAAGATTGGGTGGGTGCAGCCACCAGCTGAGGGAGTCCAGAAATGGTTTGGACACCCTTATTCTGTCTCTGAGGCTGCCTGTGGCCTGAGACCACTGACTCCGAAGGCACCATTGTGCAGGCCGCATATGGAGCCTGGCATTGGGGGTGACATGAACTGTGGCCAAGCAGCCTCAGGCAGAGTCTGGCGGAGATCACTGACCCGCTGAGAAACTGATTTGCCAAGTCCATCAGTCTTTGGGCTCTGTCTGCTGGCAAGAATGCCTTTGCCAGGGCAGAGTCCAGCCTTGCCCCTATGAACTCCAAGTTCTGGGAGGGGAGCAAAGTGGACTTTGCGAAATGTATTACAAATCCCAAGCTCTGAAGAAGAGCAATAGTTCTGAGAGTGGCCTGTCGGGCCTCCTGGCACGTCTGACCCCTGATGAGCCAGTCGTCCAGATAAGTGAAGACAAAGATACCCTGATTTCTCAGGTAGGCCGCCACCACTGCCAGGCATTTGGTAAAGACCCTGGGAGTGGAGGTGAGGCCAAAAGGCAGTACTCTGTACTGATAATAGTTTCCTCCCACAATGAACCTGAGGTACTTTCTGTGGTCTGGATGAATAAGGATGTGCGTGTACGCATCCTTTAGATCTAAGGAGCATAGCCAATCTCCCTGCTGGAGGTAGGGCAGAAGTGTTCCAAGAGTAAGCATCTTGAACTTTTCTTTCTCTAGGAACTTGTTTAGGTTCCTGAGATCCAGAATAGGTCGAAGGCCACTGGTTCTCTTGGGTACCAGGAAATACCTGGAGTAGAACCCTTGACCTTGCAAGTGGGGAGGCACAGGCTCCACCGCCCTGTCCACCAACAGACCTTGAAGCTCTTGAAGGAGAAGATCTGTGTGCAGGGGAGGCCGTGGAGGCTCCCCTGGAAAGTATGGCAGAGGCAGTTGGTGAAAATGTAGTGCATAGCCCCTTTGGACTATGTTCAACACCCAACTGTCTCCAGTTATGTGGGGCCACTGGTGGGCAAAGAGGGCGAGGCGACCACCTGTGCAGGGTTGGTAGAACAGGGACTGAGAGGCTACGCTTAAGGAGTCAAAAGCCCCCACCCTGCTGAGTGGAAGCAGGGGCCGGAGGCTTGGGGGTCCTCTGCCTATGGGGCCCATTACCCTGCCCCTTGGCTTGCTGACCCTGGGGTGAAGCTTGGGCAGCCTGATACTGAGGGTACTGTTTGTAGGCAGTGCCCTTCCTCGGGTAAAAGGGCTTCTTACCCGAGGCCTTCTTCTTGTGAGAAGGGGCAGAGGTCTTCCTAGACAGCCTTGTCCTTGTAAGGTGTTCAGTCTCGAGCTGTGCGGCCTTCTCGACCATGGGCTTGCCAAAAAGGTTTTCACCTCGGCAAGGGACATCGACCAACTTGTCCTGAACCCATGGCTCGAGGTCTGATGACTGCAGCCATGCCTGGCGTCGAGCCGCGATGCCGGCTGCCGCAACTCGGGCAGAAGCCTCAAAGCCATTGTAGGCGGCGCGGGACAAACTTCGAGCAGTCCCGAATCCCCGAGGACAAGGACTTAAATCTCTGCAAGGGTTCCCCGGAGAGACCAGCAGAGAACCCGGCCAACTCCTTGGCCAGGTCTCGCAAGTACATGCCCATGTACAGCTGGTAAGACTGGACACGGCAAGCAAGCATCGAGCCATGGAAGCACTTTCTACCTACACCATCGAGGTTCCGGGCCTCCCTGCCGGGGGCACCGCAGAGTGCATCTTCTGGCTTTTCAGACGATGCATGGCCGATTCCACCACCATGGAATGGTGTGGTAGCTGTGCCTTCTGAAAACCAGGGCTCTTCCGGAGTCGATAAATCGAATCGACTCGCTTGCTTAGAACCGGCGCCAAGGCCAGTGCCTCCCACATCCGGAAGAGGAGCCGCTCCAGCATCGGAGGAATCGGGACAGTAAAGGCCTCCTTCGGAGGAGAGGCATACTGTAGGGCCTCGAGCTCCTCAGCTCGAGGCTCTTCCTCGGGGTCCGCCGGAATAGCCAACGCGGTGGCCATATCCCGGACAAACTCCGAGAACCGGGTGTCCTCCGGAGGGGATCTACTCCGGGGCTCAGACTGCGGTGAGTCCGAGGGGATGCACCGAGTCTTGAATGTGTCGGGAGACTCCTCATCCTCCGTCTCCCAGGCGGACTTGTCCAACGAGGAGTCAGGGTCCGACCCCGCGGGGCCCTGGGGCACTCGCCCCGACGCCGGAGGCACCGGCGTCAACGCCCTCGGTCCCGAACGGGAGGTCGAGGGAGACCGCGACCGAAGGTCGACTTCGAGCCATGATGGACGAGTATCGGCTCGGTCTCCGGGGTCAACTTCGATGTCGATGTCCCGATGGTCGGGGCAGATGCGCCAGACAGGCTGGCCATAAGTGCCCGCTGCTGCTCCATGAAGGCAGACAGTCTGCTCTCCAAGGCTGTCATCCTGAGACTCAGCGCGGGAGACGCAGCAGCCACCGACTCGGGCCCCGGTGGCACCGGGCCCGACGTCGGCTCTCTGGGAGGAGAGTCCTCGAGGACCACAGGGCTTACGTGTCCAGCAGACTCTGGCTCCACGCGAGGAACTTTGGCAGGCTTCTCTTGTTCCACGGGCGACGGTCGGGGATCTTAGACCTGGCCCTCGAGGAGCCAGGGACCTCCTCCTCCGACGCCCTCACGAGTCGCTTCTTCCTCTTGCGTTCCCGGTCAGGGGACCCCCTGTCCGAGGAGCTTCGAAGGCGCTCGGGATCCGAATCCCGTGATGTCGAGGCCTCAGACGAGGTCAGGGCCCGGCCGGAGGCTGAGTCCGAGAAAAGCCTTTCTTTCTGCTGCAGGCGACTTCCCACATGGTCCACACGTCTTAGGGTCGTGATCAGGACCGAGGCACCGAAGGCAGCAGTCGTGTGTGTTGGTGAGAGACATTAACTTCTTACACCGATCACACTTCTTGAAACCGCTGGAAGCCATGGGGAAAAAAAGAGTCCCCGCGAGGTCAAAGGAACGGCCTTCCAGGGAAAAATTTAAAAAAGGGTGCGAACGCCAGCCATGAAGGGCAAAAACCGAAAAAGAAGAATCGGGCTCGATACTGGTGTACCGAACCCGGCAAGAGGGGAACCGGCGCCGAACCGGGAAGAAAAAATAGCGAGAATCGCCGAAAAAAATCAAACTTTTATCCGGGATGACAGGACGCACGTCCGGTGGGCTTCTCGGAAAAAGAGAGACTGAGGTAAGATGGCACCTTTAGGCAGGAAGGGAACCGCGCATGCGTGCCTGCATTCCCAAAGGCTTTCATAGAAAGCTGGGGAAATGCTCCGCTAGGGCTTCATCGGCATCGATGACACCTATATGTGAGGACTGACTTCCTGCTTGGTCCTGGAGAAAATCTATAAATCATTATTAAAGTGGGCTGGGGAAATCTGCTTACCCCTGGGATAACAGAATGGAATCTGTGTACCTTTTCGGAACCTGACAGGTACTTGTGACCTAGATTGGCCACTGCTTGAAACAGGATACTAGGTCCGATGAACTTTGGTTTGACCCACTATGGTATCTGTTATGTTCTTATACACAAAGTATCTCTAAGGGGGGGGGGGGGGGGATAAAAAAAGACTGTAAAGCTTAGTAGCTGGAATGGAAGGCAGTCTGGATAGGCCATGTGGTCTTTATCTGCCATAATTTTCTCTGTTTCTATATTTCTTGACACAATGGCACATACTCTGTTGGTAGGTAGGTGCAGGATTGGAGTTTGGGAATAGCATGGGCAGAATGCGCAAGTTGGCATATGGATTATAAAACACTATAATTTACGCATCTACCTAAAAATCGTAGGCATGGACATTCCCACCAGCTCCAAGGCTGGTGTAAATATCAGTGCCTGCAATGCAGACAGGAGATCTGCCACTTAAGCTAGTATTTTATAAATATAGGTTCCCTTATAAAATTACCCTTGTTCCCCTTGGCAAACTTACAAGAGCGGAGCAGCGCTGCAAACATGATAAAGTAAGTTTGCTGTGCTACCGCCACAAGGGGGGGAGGGGGCCCCACTGCATAACAATGGGGGGACCCTCAGCAAAATTTTGCTTGGGGGCCTCTCATTGTAACTTACGTCACTGGTAGCCATGGACACATAGCCTGCCAGCCAAACCCAGCTGTTAGTTCTTCTGCTATCTTTCCACTTTTTTGCAGTTAAGTATTGTGGAGGGCAGGAATACAGTAAGCAAAAAGGTATCCTGGAGAACTGAAACAAATTTGTGATCATTTCCCATATGTAAGCCTTCTCCGAAAATATTTAATCATATTTCCAGTCATTTTAACCCCTGCCTTCTTTTTACGATATCCACAATACATTATGGTCGTCCTTCAGCTTTCCCTCTCCCCTAATTAAGTAGCAGCGAAAATGGCATTCCTTTACCTTAGGGCAAAAAAAATCACAGTTACTCACCTGTAGCAGGTGCTCTCCGTGAACAACAGGAATAAGTCCTCATGTATGGGTGATGTCACCAATGGAGCCCTGCATAAAATGCTCCCCAGATTCTAAAGGAAGCTTTTGGGAGGTACGCTGCGCATGCGCATCTGCCTTCCCGTCTCCAGCAGTGCCATGTTCTCTAGTACAACAACATAGAAGGAGCCAAATGCAACTCCACAGAGAGGTGGGAGGGTTGTGAGGACTTACTTCTGTTTTTCAAGGAAAATTCCTGCTACAGGTGAGTAACTACGCTTTCTCTGTGAATAAGCAGGAAATAAGTCCTCATGTATGGGACTCCAAAGCTACAGGCTACTGGAAACCAAGGAGATAAGCAGCCCAACTGGCAATTAGAAATGGAGAAGTCAAGAAGACCAGAGAGGAAGTCCCACCGAGGGACTCATCTGATTCAGTATCCTCAGCAGACATCTACCCGAGGGGATTTTGTGCAGGTAGCCTGGATGAACAGAAGTGCCAGTAGATAGAAGTTGACTCTAAGTCCCAAAAAGATGTCGGAGCACAGCCTGGCCAAAATTGCTGTCCCATTGGGAATCCTCATCTAGACAGTAGAGGACTGTGAAGATATGAACTGAAGACCACACAGCAGCCCTGCAGATTTCCTCTGCAGACATGGAATGGAGGGTGGCAACAGATGTAGTCATCACACAGACGACATGAGCCATGACATGATCCTCAAGGCTCAACCCAGCGAGAGAACATGCATGAGCGATGCAGTCCGCTAGCCAGAGGGATAGGGTACACTTTGAGACAGTGATGCTCAGCCTATTGGGGTCGAAGGAGATGAAAAACTGGGTAGATCGACAGTGCACCTTTGTGCGCTCCAGATAGAAGGCCAATGCATGCTTACAGTCCAGTGTGTGCAAGGCTGCCTCATCGCGGTTTGAATGAGGGAAAGAACGTTGGAAGGACAATGGACTGGTTGAGGTGGAATGCAGAGTCCACCTTCGGCAGAAGTCGGGAGGGGGGTGTACTGTGACGCTGCAGGGCAGGTTCCAAGGCAACCGGAGCAGTCTAAACACTGTCCTGGGTCCCGCAGCCTCAGTTCCAGATTAGGCTTTCCAAACACCCACAAGAATTACACTCAGGTCCATAGCAAAGTCCAGCAGACTGTTCTGTTATGCCAGCTCCAACATCCTGGGCTTCCTTCAGCCCTAGTACCGGGCATGGCCTCTCCTTATCAAGAAAAATAGTTCAGAACAGAAATGCACACTGAGTCACAAGTAGCTGAATCAAAATCATCCAGGTTCAAAGCCAGAGTCTTTCTCAGAACAAAATAATGTTGCTCAGCTGCACAATGAATAGCTGTATAGCTACCCCTCCCTTCAACTCTTCAGATTCTATATAAGCTGGCTGAACTTGCCCCAGGGCTAGAGCTTTCACTGTCCCAACCACAGTACCTCCAAGGGTTCCTGGTCCTTATTGTCCTCATATGCTTGAGCTTTCATAGCTTCTTCCACCTCGGGGTATCTGCCCTCTTACAGAAGCACAGGGACCTTTCCAGAAGCATGGACTGGCTCCTGAAGGTTGCACTTCTTTCCTTCTCGGCCTCCCCTGCACTGCTTTTCAAACCATATACACTAACCACAACCTAAGGCCCTGATTGCTTATTATTGGTCCCTTTGCCACCTGTGCATTCTCTTAATTGGATCACCTGATCCTTTCTGTGGTGGGCCCTCCCATCTTAAGGGATTCTGGGACTTGCAGTCTGACTGACCCAGCCACATACCCTAAGGGATTCTGAGGCATGTGTAACTGACCCTGTCACAGTATGGAGCACCACTTGGTTCTGATGAAACCTGGTATATGGAGGGTGAGCAGCCAGAACCTGGAGCTCACTGACATGCCAATGTGATGGCCACTAGGAAGAGGACCTTCTA
Organism: Ichthyophis bannanicus; assembly: GCA_033557465.1. Classification (NCBI taxonomy): domain Eukaryota; kingdom Metazoa; phylum Chordata; class Amphibia; order Gymnophiona; family Ichthyophiidae; genus Ichthyophis; species Ichthyophis bannanicus. The sequence continues at coordinate 227,657,387 of CM066038.1, forward strand.
TAGGCAAAGAATTTCAGTGGGCACAAGTCCAGTAGCTCAAAAGGAGCCCACATCAGCTGGCTGAGGACCACATTGAGGTCCCCAAGCAACTGTAGGGGGCTTCAGTGGGGATTCGAGAGGAGCAGACCCCTCATGGACTAGGCCCCAATCGCACTAAGGTGAACTCGCACAGAGTTACACTTCAGCCTGGAATCCTTGTAGGATGCCAGCAGGATGTTGGTAATGACCTCGAGGAGATCAAACTCCAGGAGGACTACCCTCCATGCTGTGAGCATCAGGGAGCAGATGTGGGGGTGCAGCAGGGAGCTGCCCTTCTGTGAGATGAGGTTTGGGTCAGAGCCCAGGCAAAGAGCTCCCTTAGCAAGAGCTGCAGCTGCAGAGAGAACCATGGCTGCCAAGGTCAGTAAGGGACAACAAGAATCACGGAACTCCTCTCGACCTGGAGCATCAGAAGAGTTTTCGCCACAAGTGGTATCGGGGGGTAGGCATACAGCAGAACCTCCCCCCACTAGAGCAGGAAGGCATCTGAGGCCAGGCGACTGCTGGCCAGCCTCCGAGAGCAGAGCAAGACTACCTGAGCATTTTGTGTTATGGCAAAAAGATCCACCACTGGGATGCCCCACTCCTGGAAGATCTAGTCCACTCGTGTGGTTGGAGCAGCCAGCTGAGGCAATCTGCTAGGCCACTAAGTTCGCCAGGCAGATAAGTCGCCCTGAAGTCCATGCCATGGAGCAGGGCGAATTTCCAGAGGCGAACAACCCCCCAGCACAGGAGGTGTGCTCCCCTGTTTGTTCACACAGAGCATCGCCACATGGTTGTCTGTTTGAATATGGATCACTTGATTCTCCAGGTGCACATGAAAGGTGATCTGGGCATTTGCTATGTCCCAAAGCTCGAGGAAGTTGATTTGATGGAGACTCTTCTGCTTTGACCACAGCCCCTGGGTGCTCAGGCCAGCTAGATGCGCACCCAAGCTGAACTTGGCCATGTTCATCGTGAGCATCTTACGGTGGTGGTGGGGGGGGGGGGCTGCTGGCTGGAACAGAAGGCCCCAAAGCAGTTTGATCAGCTTGAACCACCATGCCAGGGACCAAGCCAGTGGTAGGCTGACCACTATCCTATCCCACAGATGGCCCAATAGCTGCTTCCATTGTGTGCAGGTGATTCACTGGATCTGCCACATGGAGAGGCAGGCCTGTGGAGCGACATACACCATGACAGTCATGTATCTGAGGGCTCTCAACAGTCTGCGGGCCATGGTGTGGTGCTAGCGCTGCAACATGCCCACCACCTCAATAAGGCGCTGCAGGCAGTCTGCTGGCAGAAAGACCTACACCTGAATGGTATTGAGGAGGGCCCTCAATGAACTCCAGCTGCTGCATCAGTTGGGGATGGGACTTCTTGACCATGAAGCAGAGGCCCTCGAGCACGAATTGTGAGTGCAGCGAACTGCCGAACGCTGACTGGCATGGGACTCTTGATCAGCTAATCATCCAGGTACAGGAAGACAGACTCCCTAGGTCTGCAGAAAGGCTGCCATGACCGCCAGACACTTTGTGAAGATCCTGGGGGACAGCGGCCAACCCGAAGGGAAGCACTCTGTACTAATAGTGCCAGCTGTCCAGCACGAACCAAAGGTATTGCCTGTGATGCGGGTAGATTGGAATGTGCATATATTCGTCTTTCAGATCCAAGGAGCATAGCCAATTGTCCTGTATGAGATACAGGAGCAGCATCCCTAATGAGACCACTTTGAATTTTTCACGTATCAGGAACTGGTTGAGGTTTTGCAGGTCCAGAATTGGACGGAATCCGTTCATCTTTTTGGGGACCAGGAAGTATCTGGGGTTGAAGCCCCACCCAAAATGAGTTGGGGGACCAGCTCAATGGCGAGGTTGGACAGCAAGGTGTTGACCTCGGTCTGTAGCAAGCTCTGATGCACGGGGTCCATGGCGTACTCCCCGGGGTTGTATGGAGGTGGCAGATGGGTGAAATGCAGCAGATATCCACTTTGGATGATCTGCAGCACTCAGGTGTCCGAGGTGATGAGGGGCCACCAGTGGGCAAAGTGGATGAGCCATCCCCCCAACCTGTGGGGGGACCTTGGCTGGCTATTCTCCTGAGGAACCAATCAAAATTCCGCACCTGGCTTGGGCTGGGGTGCGGGTTGTGCCTTGGGGGTTTTCTCCCTATGCTGCGGGTGGGGAGTTTCTATCTTAGGCTGTGCCTGCAGCTAGGCCAGGAAATACCTGTGTGGGCATAGATAGATCTTCTTGGTGTAATGTTTCTTCTACACTGGGTCTGCGGTCTTTCTGGACAGCATGCTGAGAGTCACCTGCTCCTTCAGCTCCTCGGCATTTTCCTCTACAGATTTGCTACAGAGGTTCTTGACCTGACAGGGGACGTTGGCAATCTTGTCCTGAACCCACTGCTCTAGGTCCAAAGACTGACGCTACACTATCTGGTAAACAGCGATGCCCACACCACCACTCTGCCAGCAGATTCAAAAGCATCATAGGTACCCCGCACCATGAACTTTGAGCAATCCTTGCCGTGAACCATAAGGTCCCTAAAAGACTCATGATGGTCCTCAGGAACAAGGGCGGCAAAGTCCTCCAAGTCCAGCATGAAATTCTTGAGGAACATGCTCATGTAAATCTGGTAAGCCAGAATGCTGGTGATCAGTATAGAAACAGAAATATGATGACAGAAAGACCACATGGCCTATCTAGTCTGTCCTTCCATATCAACAACTACAACAGTCCCCTTTTTACCTTAAGAGATCCTCTGTGTTTGTCCCATGCTTTTTTGAATTCAGTTACTGTCCTCATCTCTACCACCTCCACTGGGAGACTATTCCATGGATCCACTACTCTTTCCGTAAAGAAATATTTCCGCATATCACTCTTGAACCTATCTCCCTTCACCCTCATCCCATGTCCCCTTGTAGCAGAACTTGCTTTCAATTGAAAGAGGCTCTCTCCCTGAACATTTATGCCACGGAGGTATTTAAACATCTCAATCATATCACCTCTATCCCGCCTTTCCTCTAAGGTGTACATATTAAGATCCTTCAGTCTGTCTTCATATGCTTTATGATGAAGACCACTAGCCATTTTAGTAGCTACCCTCTGCACCGACTCCATCCTGTTCATATCCTTTTGAAGGTGCAATCTCCAGAATTGCACACTATACTCCAAATGAGGTCGCACCAAAGACTTATAGAGATGCATTATCATCTCCTTTTTTCTGCTAGCCATTCCTCTCCGTATGCACCCAAGCATCCTTCTAGCTTTTGCCGTCGCCTTTTCTACCTGTTTAGCTACTTTAAGATCAGACACAACCACGCCTAGGTCCCGCTCTTTAGTGGACAAAAGTACTTCACCCCCTATACTATATTGCTCCCTTGGATTGCTGCAGCCCAAATGCATGACCTTACATTTTTTAACATTAAATCCCAGCTGCCAAATTCTAGCAATTCTTCAAGCTTAGCTAGATCCCTCCTCATGTTATCTACACCTTCCTGGGTGTCAACACTATTGCAGATTTTGGTATCATCCGCAAAGAGGCAAACCTTACCCAACAGCCCTTCCGCTATATCACTAACAAAGATGGAACCCTGGAAGCACTTCCTCCCAAAGGAGTCCAGGATCCAAGTCTCACGACTTGGCAGGACCAAGGAGTGAATCTTAATACCCTTTGCGTGCTTCAAAGTGGACTCCATCACAATGGAATTGTGGGGTAATTGAAGCTTCTCAAACCCCAGGACCTTCTGGATTCGGTACATAGAATTGAGCTGATGAGCAGAAGCGTGAGCAGTGCCTCCCGCAGCTGCAGCAGGACACAGTGAACAGGAACCATCATCTCCTCCTGGGAAGGGGGGGGGGGGTCGAGGGGTACTGGACTAGTTCCAGTTTTTCCACCCTCACTTCCTCTTCTGATTCCAGAGAAAAGGGCAAGGCCTTGGCCATGTCCCTAATGAAGTCCTGGAAGGACATGTCCTCTGGGGGAGACTTGCGCTGTTTGGGTGGAGGCGACGGGTCAGATAGGAGGTCTGGATAGCGAAGGTCCGATGCTGTCAATTCCGCCTCAGTTTCCCACTCCGATTCAGATCCTGAGAGAAAGTCGTAATAGTGCCAAGTTTCCTCCAGCTGGCTCTGCAGCTTGGGGGAGGGATGATGCTTAAAGTCCTCGCACAGCCTGGCATGCTGATGGCAGTGTCCTTTGGCCTCAGACTCCAATACATTGGAGAGGGGAGTTGGCTCCGGCAACTGGAGTGGATACCAATCTCCCACCCAATGTCCCAACCTCAGCGGGCACATCTCCAGGATAGGCTGGAAGGAGTGCGGTGACAAAACATTCCACAGCACGAAGCCTGCATTCTACAAGGCTTCCACTGCCACCAAATGAGCTTCTAGGGCTCAAAGGCATTCCCCTCCAGACCCACCACCTGTGAAGGGGCTGTTGTAGATATTGATGTCAACACCTCGGGTGGGAGTTCCAGGATGATAGGTGCATCAGGAGACATCTGGATGCACTCCTGGGCACTGGGAATGGGACTCTGCCATTGGGGTTGGGTCCATTCACTGGGGAAGCTTGGCTGGCCACTCCCAGTTATCACTCTCCACAACATGTTGAGAAGAGCTGCAATGACGTTGCACCCAGAATTTCTCCCGGTGCACACCCTTCAACATTGACAAGGTCTCTGCAAGGAGTCTTCCCTTGCCACTCGGGCCCTTCTGCTCTTTCCACTTAGCTGTGTCAGGTATAGATAAGGGGGTCGGGCCTGATGCTGAATCAGATGAGCCAAAGAGGGACGACTCCTGCTTTTCCCAAACTTTTGTCACATCATCTACAAGCAGAGCTCGCAGGATGCCAGCTCATGGTCGGGCCCAAGGCACTGCAAGTACCAATTATGATAGTCTGTGGCATAAATGGTATTGCCACACTTGGTGCATTTCTTAAAGCCACTTGCAAGTTCAGACATGTGAAAAATACCACCTTAGCAAAATCAAACTGAAAACCACCGTGGGTGGGAAACTACCCCAAAGAGGGGAAAAAAACATGCAAAAGCACTGGAAAAATCCCCACCAAAAAACCTCTAAAAAGGGAAAATGGCTTACTGACAACGGGTGAAAAAGAAATAAGGGAAAATACCATGGCCATGAGATAGAAAATCTTTCTCTGAACTGCAGGAACATGTCCTAAGGGCTCTGCAGCAAAGACAAGACTGGAGAACATAACACCGTAGCGGGAGGGAAGGCAGGCGCGCATCTGCAGTGTACCTCCCAAAAGCTTCCTTTGTAAGCATGGGAGTGTTCCGTCAGTGACATCACCCAAACGTGAGGACTTATTTCCTGCTTGTTCACGGAGAACATTTTATATCAGTCTCCATTTTAGCTAGTAATTCATTCACTATTTGAACTATATGTGGGAGGCGAATGCTTGTACAAGACAGGCAAATAGATATCAAAATCATTTAAAACCTTGGCAATGGCACCACTACACACAAGTTTCAAAGAACCTAAGTCATTCTTCTATGCCCTTTGCGCATATAAATGGTTATTTTTTTTACTTAGGTTTATTATTCTTGTTCCCAAAGACCTGCCTATATTGTTGAGTGATATGCACAGTAAAGGAAAGCAGATAATTCATCCTTATCAGGAGGAGTGCTATGTATACGAAGTCCAGTCTCACTCCCCACTGTTACCTTAGCCAGAACTGCAAATCTTTAAAAGATGTAGAATATGCATTATTACAAACAACTATCATTGTGGAGCTGCACCTTCAACACTCATCTAGAATTAAAGAAATTGAATTGAGTCTTCACTCACACATGAAACAATGGCTCTTCTGTCTCTACCTCCTCTTTCATATTGTTTCTCAGATTCTTTGTTTTTACCTTGAAATAACCTTCTTATTGTTCTGTGGTATGTTTACATTGCATGCAGCTACAGCAGAATAAAATATTCAGTGATTTTTCTACTTTCTCCAGCAAACCCCCCCCCGAAAAATGAATGCCATTAAGGTAATAATTACATTATTAATAATCTTTATGGTTCATATGGTGCCAGGGCATATAGAGTATGAACAAGATCATTCACAGAGTTTTAAATCACCCACTGTAGGACTTATAAAAATATACAGCTAATGGTTATCCATTGCCTTACGTGATAAAAATACGTAATTGAATCATCTGTTCTAAAAATGCAGCCAAAAGGCTCTATACTTCTTGGAAAAGCTAAATAAATCTATTTTATGCAAATGTTTAAGCCTGCACCCACTCTTCAGGATGTAGCACATTATCACCTTCAAATACAATATTGTAAGAGCCTCATTATTCCTTTTTAGATGTTTAACATTTTCTCATGACAACAGCAGCATCATCTGGAACAGGGCAATGGGAACCAATGAAGCATTCTCACAGTGTAATGTCAAGAAGAACTAAAAACAGAAAGGTGGAAACATTCTCCCACATGTCAGTTACTACTCTGCCTCATTTTCATGTTGTCTGGAACACCTACCTATTCCTGCTCCATAGGAAACAATGGAAAAAAAAAGGCAGAATGTAAAACACTAAAACCTTATCTCTCATCATCATCATTAGAAACTGATAGAATCCCTCCAAAAGGAGGTGTAAATAATATTTTTTGTCAGACTACCACATATAACAGTCATCCAATACAGGACTGACCTCTCCCAAATAGCCCATTTTAATTTATTAGAAAACCAATAATAGATAAAAGAGGAATTCTCCCACAGCAAGAGCAACATATAGTGATCTGCAATAACCGAAATTTACTGTGTCAAAGAAAAGAGAATAGTTTCACTGAACATTCTCCTCAATTGCTTATTTGTTTTTTTTTTATGGAGACCAAATGGCCCTCTGCAATTTTCTTAACTTGTAAGACAAAGGCCATTGGTTCAAGAACAATCTCTTGCCTGTGAGGTTAATAAAAAAAAAAAAAGACACGAGTTTTTCTCCCTCCTTTTTCTCAAATCCTTCCGTTAACTTGTGTCATTCTGTCTTCCTTTCCTAAGACACAAAGGAAGAAACTGCACATCTTTCTTCCTCCAAACTCACTACCTGCTCCTTTGATCCTATTCCCACTGTCTACTAAGCTCCATCTCTTCTGCTGTTGTCACCTCCCTCTGTCATATCCTCAACCTATTCCTTTCCACTGCAGATCTTTCTGCGGCCTTCAAACATGCTGTAGTTACACCTCTCCCTAAGAAACATTCACTAAATCCTATCTGCCCTTCCAATTATCGGTCCATCTCCTTATTGCATCTAAACTACTCGAACGTGCCGTTCACCACCGCTTGGCCTCTGTTCTGTCTTAGTCTCATCTTTCCCAGCACACCTTTAAGTATATGTTCTGGTGGATCTTCTTCCAATGCTGTCCTGCTTTCAGTCAGCGTACCTCAAGCCTCTGCCCAGAAGATCAAGGGTTCGAGTCCCACTAGCACTCCTTGTGACCTTGGGCAACTCACTTTACCCTCCATTGCCTCAGAAGAAAAGGCCTGGCAATCTACTTCCAGTGATACATTGCCAAGAAAACCCAGAAGGAAGCTGGGTCACCAGGAGTCAACACTGACTTGACGGCTCTTACAAAAAAAAGAAAAAAAAGAAAAAGGAACTGCCAACATATTCAGTAACCCAGTTAAGAAAGAAGAGATGTCCAATTGCTGAGTCAACAGTTAAAACTAAATGATTAGAGATGTGTCAATACATGTAGGCCAATGGAAGAGAGTCAGTATGGGCTTAGCAAAGGCAAGTCTTGTCTTACCAATTCTTGACAGTGTAAACAAACATGTGGATAATGGTCAGCCGGTTGATAAAGTGTATTTGGATTTTCAGAAGACATTTGACAAAGCTCTTCATGAAAGACTCCTCAGGAAGTCATGGGATATGAGGTAATGCCCCTTTGTGGATGGCAAACTGGCTAAAAGACAGGAAACAGAGTAGGACTAAATGATCAGTTATTCACATGGAAAAGAGTCCGTAGTGGAATAACCCAAAGGTCTGTACTGGGACATGTGGCTTTAATTTATTCATAAATGATCTGGGGATAGGAGGTACTGCAGATGATGCAAAATTATTTAAAGTTTTTAAAACAGCAAAGAATTGCCAGGGTTTGCAGAAGGGTCTTGTGAGACTAGGAGAGTGGGCATACTAATGGCAGATGAAATTTAATGCGAAGAAGTGCGAAGTGATACATGTAAGTAAAAATAACCCCAACTATAGGTAAAGCACAGTTACTTACCTGTAACAGGTGATCTCTGGGAACAGCAGGAATTAGTCCTCACATATGGGTACGTCGGTACCGACGGAGCCCGTGCGGGAAAGCTCCCCAGCTTCTTAGAATAGAAGCTTTTGGGACCTCCCACTGCACATGCGCACTGCCTTCCCGCCTTCCTGAACAGCTCTCCTCAGTTTCGAGTTTATAGCTGAGTCAACAGAGAGAGGACAGGAAGATAGATAGATAAAAGATACAACTCCTAGGGGAGGTGGGTGGGTTGTGAGGACTAATTCCTGCTGTTCCCAGAGATCACCTGTTACAGGTAAGTAACTGTGCTATCTCCAGGAACAAGCAGGAATAAGTCCTCACATATGGGGACTCCCTAGCTTAGATGCATGGGATCCCCTGTAAAGGTTCGCCATCTTCGTATGGATCTCAGGCATCCATTCTGGGAAGGTGGGCAGGAGTTGTTTAGGAATGGAACAGGTGCTTGAGGACAGCCTGGCCAAACAAGGCATCCCGGCGGGAGTCCTTGTCCAAACAGTAATGGGCTGTGAAGGTATGAACCGAGGCCCAGGTAGCGGCTCGACAGATCTGATCTATGGAAACAGAGTGCAGATGAGCCATAGAAGTTGCCATGGCCCTCACATTGTGAGCAGTGACATGGCCTTCCAGAGAAATGTTTTTGCTCTGGTAAGCAAAAGAAATACACTGAGCAATCCAATTGGAAAGTGTACGCTTGGAGACTGGAAGTCCCAAATGGGAAGGATCAAAGGCCACAAAAAGTTGAGAAGACTTTCGATGTGGCTGAGTCCTATTAAGGTAAAAAGCGAGAGCTCTTTTACAATCCAGAGTATGAAGGTTCCTCTCTGCATTGGATGCATGAGGAGCTGGAAAAAAGACAGGTAGATATACCTCTTGATTAAGATGAAAAGGCGAGACCACTTTAGGCATAAAGTGGGGATTCGTCCTAAGGACAACCTTATCATGATGAAATCTTGTGTAAGGTGGATTAGCCACTAAAGCCTGCAGCTCACTGATGCGGCGAGCCGAAGTGACTGCAATGAGGAAGATGACCTTCCAGGAAAGAAATTTCAAGGAGGTGGAAAACATTGGCTCAAAAGGTGGCTTCATAAGTTGACCGAGCACTAGATTCAAATCCCATGCGACCGGGGGTGGTCTGATGGGAGGTTTAGTGAGAGTCAGGCCTCTCATGAATCTTGCAACAAGAGGATGAGAGGAGATAGGTTGTCCATTTATATGTTGCAAGGATGCTGCAATAGCACTTAAATGGACTCTTACTGAATTCGTCTTGAGGCCTGCATTGGATAGATGCAGGAGATAATCAAGAAGAGAATTCAAAGGAAGTGCCAGAGGGTCAAGACCCTGCTGAGCACACCAAATGGAAAAACGTTTCCATTTGAAAGCATAGGAACGCCTGGTAGAGGGTTTCCTAGAGGCAGAAAGGATATCTTTCACTGGTTGGGAAAGATGAAAGTCTTGAAGGCTTAAGCCTTCAGTAACCAAGCACTGAGGTGAAGGGATTTGGGGTTTGGGTGCCACAAAGTCCCCTCCTCCTGAGACAGGAGGTCTGGCGCAGCTCCCAGATCCAAGTAGGATCCCTGGGAGAGCTGTAGAAGTAGAGGGAACCACACTTGGCGTGGCCAGCGTGGAGCTATGAGGATCATAGTTCCATGATCCCTCTGGAGTTTGAACAGAGTCTTGGGAATCAAAGGAATGGGTGGAAAGGCATATAGGAATGCCTGACTCCAATTCAGGAGAAAGGCGTCCGTAGCCTGAGCTCCCTGACACGGAGTTCTGGAACAGAACCGGGGAAGTTTGGCATTCCACGGACTTGCAAAGAGGTCTATGTCCGGGGTCCCCCATTCCTGAAAGATTCGGTTTATTTGGTCCAAATGTAGGGACCATTCGTGTGGCAGCAGAACTCGACTGAGCCTGTCTGCCCGAGAGTTTTGAACTCCTGGGAGATACACTGCTAGCAGGTGAATCTGATGCTCTCTGGCGAAGGCCCATAGTCTTAGAGCTTCGTTGCAAAGCGACAGAGAGCCCGTCCCTCCTTGTTTGTTTATGTAAAACATGGCCACCTGATTGTCCGTCTGAACTAGGACAGTGAGGTTGGCTAGGAGGGAGTGGAAGACCTTGAGGGCAAGGTAAATTGCTCGCAGTTCCAGAAGATTGATATGAAGGGTGGTCTCCTGTAGAGACCAAGTGCCCTGAGTGGAGAGAGTTTGCAGATGGGCTCCCCACCCTGTTTGGGAGGCATCTGTTGTGAGGGTTGCTTGGGGTAGCAATGGTTGAAATGGAGCCCCCAACAACAGATTCTTGGTGGAAGTCCACCAGTGGAGGGACCAAAACAGACGATCGGAGGTTTGTATTTGGTCTGAGAGCGCTCCTGACGCCTGAGTCCACTGAGTGGCCAGGGTCCATTGAGCTGCTCTCATATGAAGACGAGCATAGGGCACCACATGCACTGTGGAGGCCATATGACCCAGTAGGCGTAGCATTTCCCTGGCTGTCAAGTGAGTGCTGGACTGAGCTTGGGAGGCCAAACTCAGGAGGCGCTGGCCTCGAACATGTGGAAGGTAGGCCCTTGCAGTGATGGTGTCCAACTGGGCCCCTATGAATTCTAGAGATTGAGTAGGGATGAGTTGGGACTTGGGAAGGTTTACTACCAGTCCCAGATACTGCAAAAGGCTCCTTGTGTGGTCCAGGGAAATCTGGGCCTGTGACTGAGTTGGAGCTCGGATGAGCCAGTCGTCCAGATATGGGAAGACAAAGATTCCCATGCCTCTTAGAAATGCGGCTACGACTGCCATGCATTTTGTGAATACTCTTGGAGCAGAGGCTAGACCGAAGGGGAGTACTCTGTATTGGAAATGTTTTCCCTGAAACAGAAAGCGAAGATACTTTCTGTGGGATGGATGGATGAGTATATGTGTATACGCATCCTGTAGGTCTAGAGAACAAAGCCAGTCCTGACCCTGGAGGTAAGGAAGGAGAATGCCGAGAGACAGCATTTTGAATTTCTCCTTGAAGAGAAATTTGTTCAATTCTCTCAGATCTAGGATTGGTCTGAATCCCCCTGTCTTCTTTGGAATGAGAAAATAAGGGGAGTAGAAACCGGACCCTTGTTGAGGAAGAGGAACCTCTTCTATGGCCCCTTGGGCAAGAAGAGAGGAAACCTCTTGACCCAACAGGGTTAGGAGAGATGGGGGAGAATTGAATGGTCTCACCATATGATGGGGAGGAAGGCTGGAGAAATGAAGTTTGTAACCCTCTCGAATGATAGAGAGGGTCCATTGTTCTGTTGTGATTTGTTCCCATCTGGGAGCAAAGTGAACCAACCTTCCGGGTATGGTGAGAGGTTCTGGTTGTGTTAGAACCAGAAGTGGCAAGTTCCCTAGGAGCAAGTCAAAACCCCTGAGGGGTTGGAGCCTGCTGAGCTACAGTAGCTGCTGCAGGCTTAGCTCGTGCTTGTTTGGATTGCTGACGCTTAGCAGTATAGCGAGGTTGAGAAGACTGCTGGCCAGTATTTGAAGCAACTCTGGCCTTCTTATAGTAAGGCCTTTTAAAAGACTTTTTCTTAGTAGGAATTGAAGTGGACTTTGAAAGTCTTTCCAAGGTGGCATTTTCAGCATCCATCTGGGTGGCTTTGATTTGCCACTCTTCCCCAAATAAGTTCTCACCTGTACAGGGCAGATTCCGTAAGCCATCTAGAACCCAAGGTTCCAGATCAGAGGCCTGGAGCCAAGCAAGACGTCGGGCTGCAATAGCAATGCCCGAAGCCCTACTGGCTCCCTCAAAGGAATCATATGCTGCCCTATTAGAGAACTTAGAAACCTCTAAGAGTTGTTTCACTAGGGAAAGGAATCCCTGCTTTTTATCCTCAGGGATAAAGGGGGCAAAATGCCGCACCTTTTTGGCAAGTTCCTCCAGGAACATGCCCATATAGAGACTGTAGGAATTAATCCTGGCTATAAGCATACTAGCCTGGAAAATTTTCCTACCAAAAGAGTCCAAAGTCTTACATTCCCGTCCTGGAGGGGTGGAAGAGTGCCTTTTGGTACTCCTAATCTTCTTCATTGCAGACTTCACCACAATAGAGTGGTGGGGCAATTGAGTCTTTTGGAAACCAGGAGAAGGAGGGACCCTATACATGGTGTCCAACCTACGGGAATAAGGAGACAAAGTCAAAGGATTTTCCCAGAAATCCATCAGTTGTTCTTGAAGGATTTCATGGATAGGCAGGGTAACTGCCTCCTTAGGGGCCTTTGAGTATCCCAAAATATCCAGTTTTTTGGATCTGGGTTCCTTTTCAGAGGATGTGGTAATAGAAAGGGCTGTAGCCATATCTAAAACAAAGTCCTGGAAGGACAAATCCTCTGGAGGGGACATTCTCCTTTTAGGAGAAGAGGGCTCCTCAGGTAAGTTGAGTGAAAACTCAGCAGAATCATCAGAGGAGTGAAAATCCTCAGAGGAATCGGTGCTTTCCTCTAACGCACGATACGCGTACCGATCGGTATCGATATCGGGCGTATCGGGTATGGAACCGGTATGGAACGAAAGCCCATACGGTACCGACTTGCGTTTAGAGGTGGACGGCCTCGATACCGGCATGGCGGACGATACCGGTATCGGGCCCGGAACCGCTGAAAGCGGAACCGATGGCGTTGCAGCTTTAATGAAAGCCATGACGGCCTGCTGCATGGACTGTACAGTATCGCCCATGGACGCCATAGCTGCCTGGATGTCGGTACCGGAGTGACCCGGTACCCCAGAGCAGGCTAACAGGTGATCTGTCGAGGCCGTAGCATCGATATCAACCTGAGACCCCTGAATTGGCGTTTTTGGAAGTTGGACTTCCCGCCGGGGTTGTTTGGCTGGGGCAGGGTCCTCAAGTTCTAAGCTAAGAGCCTCTCGATGCTTTGAAGGAGATTTGCTCTTTGAGGACTTGCCCACAGAAGGTTTGGTTACCTGAGATCCATCCGGAGAAGAAGACCTGGATGACTGTGATGCTGTATTCTCTGAAGCAAACAGCACATGGAATTTGTTGGCCCGGTTCTGCAGCCCACGTTTAGACATGTGGGAGCAAGATGGGCAGTCCGGTATGGAATGGTCAGGCCCCAAACATTTCAGACACCATTCATGGGTGTCTGTGACTGAAATAACAGCATTACATTTGGTACACTTCTTAAATCCAGGGGCTGGCTTCTCCATGAGGAGAAATTGAGTAGGCCGAGAGGCCTCTCTGAAGTGACCAAAAAGCTAAAAAATAAGAAAAAAGAATTATAATTTTTTAAAGAAAGAAAGAAAAGACCGGCGATACCGGTATCGGTATGGGGAAGGCAGGTACGCGGTCTAAAGAAACAAATAAAATAACAATTTCTTCAGCGGTGACAGGAACACGACCTGCTGGCTCCGCGGAAAAAGAGAAACTGAGGAGAGCTGTTCAGGAAGGCGGGAAGGCAGTGCGCATGTGCAGTGGGAGGTCCCAAAAGCTTCTATTCTAAGAAGCTGGGGAGCTTTCCCGCACGGGCTCCGTCGGTACCGACGTACCCATATGTGAGGACTTATTCCTGCTTGTTCCTGGAGATAAACTGCTTGGTTCTCAGTTAGGAGTTACCACCTAAAAAAAAATCTCTCTCAGAGTCACGACAATATGTTGAAATTTCAGCCAAGTGTGTCATGGCTGTTCAGAACATCTAAGCCATCTAAGCCAGAACATCTGAAAAAAATTGCAAGCACATCCAGAACATAGATGTCTAGGATAGTCTAGTGGTTAGAGTTTTTTTATTTATATGGGCAATATGATGCAGAAGCTTAGGGGGCCCTTTTACTAATGGGTGCTAGGGTGTTGCACCTAATGTACTGAACCTACGGTGCATTAGGTGCAACACCACTGTGTTAACTGTTGGGGGGTGCGGCATTAGCACAGGTGCACTTAGCTCCACCTATTGAGGTGGTGGTGGGTGAATCCACGCTAATGTAGTTAGTGTGCAGCGTGAACCCAGTGGTAACTGCGCTAAGCTCACCATGCCCAATCATAACCTTAACGTGGGTTGCACAGTTAATATGGGAATCATCTGTGCTGCCATGGCCCAGTGCTAGCTGGCAATGCATGTCCCAGCGCATCTTCAACATGCACCAGAGCTTGTGCTGCAAGCGAGCGCCCATTAGTAAAAGATCCTTTAGTCTTCAAATGAATGAACATAGGAGCAAATTTGTCAAACAAAATCTCGATGCTCTCATTTTGGCATACTGTGGATTTGAAGTTTGTGATCATTGATCAAATCTATCTTTCCCTCTTGATGATAACCTTGATCTTAAATGATTACAAAGGGAACAACGTTGGATTTTTGATTTGGACCACCATCATGGAAAATGGATTGGATGTTGATATGGAGTGGTTGACTGTTTTTAGTTTTTGAATTTTGTTTTAAAATATTTCTTTAGTAATACATTTTTCATGTTTAGTGATGACACAATGTGGGAGACGTTGTGGTGCAGTCACAATCCATAAGGATCTTCATAAGTTTGCAACTAGGTAAAAGAATAGGATTGTCCAAAATAACTTGTGGGCATAACATACATCGTGAACACAGATGAAAACCAACCTCACCTGAAAAAGATGATCTGACTTGACAAAGTGCACTAACAGATCACGTAGATTTGCACCTCTTTTGAAAGAAAAAAAAATGGGAAATTGGTGAAAAAAAGCCATGTGCTTGCAAAAGATGTCAAAACATTCAAATGACAATAAGCCAAACCTGTGAATCCGTTTACCAAACCAAACCAAATTTCAAAACAAACCAACAGAGTAACAAGATTTTTTCTGTCGGGATCCGTCGACCTGAGACGGGGAGGAGAAAAACTCCCCTCTCTATGTCGGCAGAAGCCTTTTATAGAAAACTTTTATCAAAGTGTCAATAAAATATTTATGATAGTGAAAAACACTTATCTGGTGATGAATGAAAAGGGCAAACACATAACAGCAGAAAAGCAGCGACATGCATGTTTCGAGCCCAAACAAGGCCCTGTATCAAGCTGAGTCCATCTTTTCTCGCGCCCTTAGAAAAACACCGGATTCAACAGGTAATTTAAAACCCCCCAAAAAAACTTCTGAATGGCTGCTGAGACAAAGACGTCACCAAACAAAAGAGACGTCAAGGAAAAAGGGGGAGGAGCTAGGCCACAGCTCATATAAAAATCCAAAAAACTGACTGAAAATGTGTATTATAATGAAAAAAATCCATCAAAGTAAACTCCACCAATCACATTCCAAATTCAGTCCCGTAGGTAAAACAGTATTCAACCGGAAAATCCAGCATTGTTCACGTCGTTGGAGTGCTTGCTCACGATCCCCTCCCCGGGGATTCGGGGGAATTAAATCAATAACCCTCCAGCGGAGTTCCTCAAAAGTGTGATGATGTTGAAGACAATGTTCCACAATAGGGGCCGAAAGGGTCTGAGTTGACAATCAATTAAAGGCTTTACGGAAACGGGGGATTCGAGCACAATTGCATGGGGCTGCCATGCTACAGTATTTAAAGACTCGTATCATTCCCCAGGGCCTTCGGATGCCGCGGGCCCCAAAATTGTTTTCAGCAGATATTGAGTTTGTTTCCAAATGGAACTGCATTTTAAACAAATGCAGTTTCGATTTGATAGCTCTTATTATCGATCGGACTACGGAGGAACAATCGATTTCTCAGGAAGTGACTGAGCTTAAAACTTCTCTTCAGAAATCCCTGGGGGAGGAATCTTTTTCCATCAAATTGGAGGATATGGATCGTCAGCTTCAAAGCTTTTTCGACAATCTGCGGGCCTTTAAATCTAACAAGTTCTTAAGGGATAAGACTGATTACGAAGCTGAGCAGGTGTATCATTGGATGTATGAAAAATCGGATGAGGGGGAGGTTGGGAATCCCGATTCTGGCCCGGAGAAGAGGGTTACATTTGCTGATTCTTCAGATGATACAGATTCGAGTGAAGGTTCTAAAAGTGGTAGCAAGCGTGGTAATAAGGCTGCTGGATCAACGAACCCTTCTTTGGGTTTTCGGGGGGGCCGGCGGGGAGGGGGTCGTACCCGCCGGCCTTACACCGACGACCTCTGGGAACCCCCGAACACCAGACAACGCGTCCGTCGACAACAGCAGTCCTCAACCTCTCCGGGGTGGTCCTAACTCCAGCTCAACTGGATGTTTTGGATCTGGGTCTCTCTTTCATCCCCACGATCCCATATGATCCGTTTGAGATGCGCATTGCCTTGTACCGTTTTTTTAGGAAGTTGCGAATTCTCTGTTATTTTCAAGGCCGGGAAAATGCTGATGGTTCCATTGTGCGTCCCCCTTCTCGATGGATCCCTCCAGGGATGATGGATCCAGCTATTTCTGTTTATCAGTCTCTAGTGTTGCAAGACTTGTCGGAGGATGAGAAGTTTTTTTCACGCCACTTCTCTAATGTATCCAATACACAGCGGATAGCCCTTGACGAATTGGCTGGTAATAGTGCTTTGGTCATACGGGGGGCGGACAAAGGTGGTGCTGTGGTCATCCAATCTCGTACAGCCTATACACAGGGCATTTTGTCTCAATTGGCTGACCCTAAGTATTATAAACCTCTACCGGCAGATCCCACGCCACAATTGCAATTGTTGATAGATCCTATGGTGGAAAAAGCACGCCTGCAAGGTTGGATCACTTCACGGGAAGCAATTTTTTTGTTGCAAAGGCATCCCTGGTTTTGTATACTGTTCCTAAGATACATAAATCTTTATCAGATCCCCCAGGACGTCCCATCGTATCCTGCAGAGGTTCTATCCTTGAACCGTTGTCTCAGTTTGGTGACATTTTTTTAAGGCAGGAAGCTCGGCGTGTTAAATCTTTCCTACGGGACACATCACATTTTCTCACTCTCCTTTCTGAAGTCTCTGGGTCTCTGGAGGATCATCTTCTAGTCACGTTGGATGTCGTGGCGCTATACACTAACATTGATCAGGAGGAGGCATTATCTTTGTTGGAATTAGCCTTCACTACAGCGCCCTCTCGGATCCCAAAATCCTTCCTTTTGGATCTTCTTTGGCTGGTGCTTACCAAAAATTACTTTGTTTTTCAGGGTCAGTTTTACCAACAGTGCCATGGGATAGCGATGGGGGCCACCATAGCGCCCTCAATAGCTACCCTATATTTGGCTGACATGGAAGAACGTTTTATCTATGTGGCTCCAGCATTTCAGCATGTCCACCTTTGGCTTCGTTTTTTGGATGACGTTTTTCTTCTCTGGTCTTCCACCCAAGATCAATTGTTACTTTTTGTGGATTGGTTAAATAGTATCAAACCTAATATACAGTTTACACTACATGTGGATCCACAGAAGATGGAGTTCCTTGATGTCTTGGTCACTAAACAGGGAAATGCTTTGACCACGACTTTATTTCGAAAACCAAGTCAGCGCAACAATCTCTTACGTTATCATAGTCATCATCCTTTTTCCCTGCGGAATGGCCTCCCGGTGGGTCAGTTCTTGCGCCGGATTTGTTCTTCTTCGCAAGATTTCAAGGATCAGGCCCGAGATCTCCGTGCACGACTGTTGGATCATGGCTATCCCCGGTCGGTGATACACCGGGCGTATTTAAGAGCTCGGTTCTCCCATAGAGAGTGGCTTCTGGGAGGTTTTTGTGAACCATCTGATTCTTCTCATGATTTTTCCAGCAAGCAAGAGATGGAAGTGGTGACAGGGATTCTCCCTTTTACACAATATACTTCCCGAGTTACAGCGCTTTTAAAGAAACATTGGGGAATTTTACAATTACATACCTGCTTTCAAAAGCCACTTCGGTTGGCTTACACACGGGGCAGGAACATTCGTGACCGCTTGGTGCATGCGGTCCTTCCATCACTTGCTCCTGCTTGTGATGATCGTCCTCCTGGCCACTGGCCTTGCCGCAAGTGCCGATTTTGCGTCACCACGGAAGAGGGGGTTCGGTGGACGCATCCCTTTTCTGGTAGATCTTTTTCTTTTGTGGGCCATTCCACCTGTCTAATGCCCTTTGTGCTGTATATGATCACTTGCCCTTGCGGCTTGTCGTATAATGGCAGAACTATTCACCCGGTTCGGGTCAGTCTGCGGGAGCATGCTTCCCGATTGTCAACTCAGACCCTTTCGGCCCCTATTGTGGAACATTGTCTTCAACATCATCACACTTTTGAGGAACTCCGCTGGAGGGTTATTGATTTAATTCCCCCGAATCCCTGGGAAGGGGATCGTGAGCAAGCACTCCAACGACGTGAACAATGCTGGATTTTCCGGTTGAATACTGTTTTACCTACGGGACTGAATTTGGAATGTGATTGGTGGAGTTTACTTTGATGGATTTTTTCATTATAATACACATTTTCAGTCAGTTTTTTGGATTTTTATATGAGCTGTGGCCTAGCTCCTCCCCCTTTTTCCTTGACGTCTCTTTTGTTTGGTGACGTCTTTGTCTCAGCAGCCATTCAGAAGTTTTTTTGGGGGGGTTTTAAATTACCTGTTGAATCCGGTGTTTTTCTAAGGGCGCGAGAAAAGATGGACTCAGCTTGATACAGGGCCTTGTTTGGGCTCGAAACATGCATGTCGCTGCTTTTCTGCTGTTATGTGTTTGCCCTTTTCATTCATCACCAGATAAGTGTTTTTCACTATCATAAATATTTTATTGACACTTTGATAAAAGTTTTCTATAAAAGGCTTCTGCCGACATAGAGAGGGGAGTTTTTCTCCTCCCCGTCTCAGGTCGACGGATCCCGACAGAAAAAATCTTGTTACTCTGTTGGTTTGTTTTGAAATTTGTTTTGGTTTGGTAAACGGATTCACAGGTTTGGCTTATTGTTTTGACTTTTTTAGTGGTGTTCCTAGTGTGTCATCACAATTTGGAGGTTTTTCTTTTTGCAAAACATTCAAATGATGCATTGTACTTTAAAAACGTGTTCAGAAAAAGGTAACACACAAATCAATGGAGTGATACCCTGATCCTTCTTTACAGATTGCATGAGCTGCATCTCCAGCAGAATGCCATGCTGCCATGGTTTAGATCAGGGATGGCCAACTCCAGTCATGGTGCACCACAATTCAGCCTGGGTTTTAGGATGCCCCTAATGAATATTCATGAGGTATATTTGCATCGAATGCCTCCCATTGTATGCAAATATATCTCATGAATATTCATTAGGGGCAATCTGAAAACCAGGCTGGATTGTGGTACACCAGGACTGGAATTGGCCACCCCTGATTTAGATCCTATTTGAAAGGATGTATCCAGCAAGTACCATTAGGACAGCAAGTATCTGCATGGAAACAAATTGGTCAAGCTGTGCCACAAGGGTCAGTTTTAACTGCCCTTTGGAATGATGACATCATGACATCTGCTTCTTGATATTGTAGCTGGGCCTGGGCGCACCAAAGTGGCTGTATGTTACCATGCCATGGTGTCTTGGTTGATACAGAATGGATTATTAATTAATTTTGATAAAAGAGAAACAGTAATCTCACATGAGCTTATGCTATCCAGATAAAATCAGAAGTTAGCTGTTTAGAGATTTTACTAGATTCCCAGTTGATTTTTCAGAAACATATCCAGAAGATGGATCAGCAATTTTATTAATAAACTATGCCTTTTGCCTCATGTGAAGCCATTACTGTCCAGGGGTGAATTTTGTAGTTTTGTAGATATTGCTTTGCTTTTATTTTTGTAATGTATTATCTGTTGGCTTACCTAAAGTATTAAATGATTTGTTACAAATGGCTTGAGCCAGGGAAAGCCTTAGTTTATTGTGCATTGACCATGTTACTGCTGGGTTGAAAGAGCTGCACTGGCTTCCTCTAGATTTTCATTTCAAATACAAGATTATAATTATGACATTTAAATCTCGTCATGGGATTTTCTTTGAAGAATTTGTAGTTTATTAACTGCTTATTCTACGAATCAATCTCTGAGGGCATGCATTTGTGATTCTCCCGTTCTTCCTCTGGTTAAATTTGTAAGGAAGAGCAGGACATGTGTGAGAATCTATTTAGTGGTGGCTCCTCAACACTGAAATTCTTTGCCCCCTGAATTTAGAGGTTGTCTGACTTAGCAATATTTCATTAGAAGGGGAAAACGTATTGGTTTAGTCAGGCATTTAATGACTGATATTTTATTATGCATATTTATTTCACTTTGGGTTTTATTTGTTTATTTGTTTTATGTTTGGATTGTTTCTGCTCATTTTCAATGTTTTTTGTAAACCACACAAACGTTTGATCTGTGGGTCTATAAGCATTTGAAATAAAACAGACAATAGTGATTATCAAGTCTGTAAGCAGTGCTCAACACCAAAACACAAATTTAGCAGGCAGCTACTAGGAACAAATCAGCATATAAGAACATAAGAAATGCCATACTGGTCAAACCAAGGTCTATCAAGCCCAGTATCCTGTTTCCAACAGTGGCCAATCCAGGTCACAAGTACCTGGCAGGTTCCCAAAAAGGTACATAGGTTCCACAATGCTTATCCTGGGTCCTGTTTAATGGTTTATGGACTTTTTCTCCAGTAACCCAGCTGCACTAACAGCTTTTACTACATCCTCTGGTAATGAATTCCAGAGTTTGATTACAAGTTGAATGAAAAAATATTCTCTATTATTAGTCCTAAATGGGTTACATTATAACCTCATGACGTGTCCCCTAGTCTTTCTATTTTTTGGTGGAGTAAACAACCAATCTGCATTTACCTGGTCCACTGCATTCATTATTTTATAGACCTTTATCATATCTCTCCTCAACTGTTGCTTTTCCATGTTGAAGAACCCCAACCTTTTAAGCCTCTACTCATAGGGGTATTCTTCCATCCCCTTAACCATTTTGGTGACTCTTCTCCGTACCTTTTCTAATTCTGCTATAATCTTTTTAAGATAAAGCAACCAGAATTGCACACAATATTCAAAGCGTGGTCGCACCATGGAGTGATACAGAAGCACTATAATATCCTTGTTTTTTTTCTCCATTCCTTTCCTTATGACTCCTAGCATTCTATTTGCTTTCTTGGCCAGCGCAGCACACTAGTCAGAAGGTTTCAATGTAATATCCATGATGATGCCTATATCCTTTTCATGGGTAGTGGTTCCTAAGGTGGAATCTTGCATCGTGTAACTATAGTTTGGATTTTTCTTTCCTAAATGCATAACTTTGCACTTGTCCACATTAAATTTCATGGACACCCATTCTTCAAATTTATCAAGGTCCTCTTGCAATTTTTCACAATCCTCTTGTGTTTTAACAACTTTTAATAATTTTGTGTCATCTGCAAATTTGATCAGCTCACTCATTATTCCCATTTCCAGATCATTTATGAATATGTTAAAAAGCAGCAGGCCTAGCACAGATCCCTGGGGTACTCCACTATTCACCTTTCTCTACTGAGAAATCTGAAATTGAAAAGAACATAGCAGTTTAGATACTGGGCAAACAGATATATACATAAGCTAGAAGGATGCTTGGGTACATACAGAGAGGAATGGCTAGCAGAAAAAAGGAGGTGATAGTGCCTCTGTATAAGTCTTTGGTGCGACCTCATTTGGAGTATAGTGTGCAATTCTGGAGACCGTACCTTCAAAAGGATACAAACAGGATGGAGTCAGTATAGAGGGGTAGCTACTAAAATGGTTAGTGGTCTTCATTATAAAGCATATGAGGACAGACTTAAGGATCTTAATATGTACAATTGTACACCTTAGAGGAAAGGAGGGATAGAGGTGATATGATTGAGATGTTTAAATACCTCTGTGGCATAAATGCACAGGGGGAGAGCCTCTTTCAATTGAAAGCAAGTTCTGCTATGAGGGGACATGGGATGAGGGCGAAAGGGTTTAGATTCAGGAGTGATATGCGAAAATATTTCTTTACGGAAAGAGTGGTGGATCCGTGGAATAGACTCCTAGTGGAGGTGGTAGAGATGAGGACAGTATCTGAATTCAAAAAAGCATGGGACAAACAGAGAGGATCTCTAAAGGAAAAAAGGGGACTGTTGCAGTTGCTGATATGGAAGAACAGATTAGATAGGCCATGTGGTCTTTTTCTGTCATTCTTCTATGTTTCTATAGTATTCATCATCACTAAACAATCAGAATCTGGATTAGGCTTGATAAATGCCTCTGAAAGTACACTTAAATATGGTTTCATGGAATTTATGTCACAAGAATATGGCAAAAGAAAAGTCTTTGGAATAAGCCTCTAGAGAAGAAGTCAACAGATTCACAAGGCAAAAAAACTAGGAAGGGCTTTCCACTGAGCTCCAGAAAAATCAAGCTTTGGGCCAATCAGAAATGAAGAGCAACAGAAATGCAAGATACAGTTAAGAGCAGGGTGGCTTGCAGGGTAGCTTCAGCCAGCCTCCTTGGAGTTATAATAGCTCCTCCTGGAAGATCCCTTCCTTTGGGGGGGGGGGGGGGGAAGGGGAATGAATTTTGCTTTGCTTTTCATGCCTTATATTTAACACTTTTTATATAGTATTTCTACAATTCAAAACGGTTTACATAGAACATGAGGTAACAGTGTTTTCACAGCTGTTTTACAAAGAACAAGAATAGTTTGAACAATGTTGGGACATGTTCAATAGAACTACAGTATTTACATATTTACAGTGGGAAGTGGGAGGGTAGGGGGAACATGGGGGAGCAGAATGAGGTGGGGAGAAGATGGGAATTGATTTGATTAGCTTTGGTGGGTTGAGGTTTAGGGGGGCAGGGTAAATTATTCCCTAAAAAGGAAGGTTTTAAGCTTTTTGCAGAATTCCCAGTAGTCAGAGTATCTTTCTTAGGTCAGGAGGGAGGGCGTTCCATGCCGAGGGGGCATAGAGGGAGAAGGCTCGGTTACATGTGGATTGTGTGCTCTCTTTCTTCTGTGAAGGTATGTTTAAGATGTTTGTTGTGTTTGAACTGTGTGGTCTGGAGCAATTTGGTTTAGATAGGAGTGAGAGAAGACAAGGGGCAGATTCATTGTGTGTATTAGGACGATGGTTTTGAATTTTATCCTGGCCTGTATAGGGGAGGCAGTGGAGGTTCTTGAGGACAGGGGTGATGGGAGCTTGTCTAGGTGTGTTAGTTATGAGGCGCGCAATTGTGTTCTGCGCCATCTGGAGAGGGAGTAGGCTATGTTCTGGAAGATCGTGATATATTTTATTTATTTAGACAGTTTTGTATACCGCCTTATCCTTCAATCAAAGCGGTCACAACACAATTGGGGGATACATTTAACACGCAGGGATATGAGACACATACACTAATACTTACAGGGAACATGGGCAATGGAGGGTTAAGTGGCTTGCCCAAGACCACAAGGAGCATCTGTGGGACTAGAAACCCCAGTCCTTCCGGCCCAAGGTTGCTGTCCTCTAGTGGGATTTGAACCTCCGACCTTCCGGCCTGAAGTACCTTACCCCAACCACTAGGCTACTCCTCCCTCAAAACCGCGCATTTTCGTGCAGCCTGGTCATTGCCGGACTGCTTTGTAGAAGGAAGACAGACGCGGGCAGCATCATAATGCAAGCACCAACGCAGATCCCTTGATGAAACTGTCGGCTGTGAAACGCCACAGTGGTACCCCGTGGGAGCGTCGGGATCGAAGATTGAAGGCGTTTAGCCAAAGCCGCGAATTTCGGGATATATTGAAGAAGTTCAGCTAAGTGCAGCCTTTAAGTTCATTAAGCTAGCTAGATTTAGCTGAGCAGAAAAGGTACCAGCACGTATATAAGTTAAATCCATTTGATATCCTGTTCGTTGAAGAGCTGTTGGCTGGTAAATTTTAAAATCACAAAAGGGTTTCCTTTTAATAGAAGGTCATTGATGTGATCAAGGCTTGGGCCGGCAGACGTGAGTCTTAAGGCTTAGCTACAAGACAACTGAGACCTTTGGAAACCGAGAGTGCTATATAGAAGAACAAAACATTAGAAAATCAGTACTTTTGTTGTGAATTGAACGCACCCTCTTACATAAGGAGGAAAATTAGTAGACAACCTTGGTTGGGTGATTGGGTGTATGATAATACCAAGTCTAGGGTTTCCACACCATGATTCCTTTTGAATTCATGTTGGAAAGGGCCAAGAGGGGTATGTTCATCAATATAATTCTGCAGCTGAGTTTGGACAATCTTTTCGATTATTTTTGCTAGGAGGGGGAAATTTGATATTGGTCTGTAGGAGGCTGGTGATGTAGAGTCCAGATTGTTCTCTTTTAGGATGGGTCGAATGGAACTCTTTTTCAGAGGCACTGGCATGATTCCAGTTTTGAGGGAGGTTGTAACTACAGATCAAATGAAGGGGCTGAGTGTTTCCTTCATACTTTTAATCCATGTGACCGGGCATGAGTCGAGGGCAGATGTAGAGGTATTGAGGTTTTTGATGATTGATAATATGTTTTCAAGAGATGGAGGGTCAAACTGGTTCCAAGTTGTTATGGAAATTACATTAGAGGTATGAGCCTCTGTATGGCTGTTAATTACGGAAGGGGGGGCAGAGTATTTAGAGCAGAGATGGTCTATCATTTGTGGGGAAATTTTATTGTCCAGCTCTTGTTTTGGGGTTTCCTTTAATAGGAATTGGGCAATGGAGAATAGTTCCCTTGGTTTATTTAGGGAACACAGGATTATATTCTCATTATATTCTCTTTTCCACCTTAAGGTTTCATGGCAATAGGTGCGGAGCTTTTCAGAATAGGAGATAAGGCTGGAGGGGTCGCGGAGACAACATCAGTGGTGTTCAAGCATTCGTAGTTCTGTTTTTAGATCATGTAGTGATGTAGAGAACCAGGGTGCTCTTTTGTGGAGTTTCTGGGGGGGGGGGGGGGTTTGGGAGGTGCTTGTGCAGCTGTGGTCATGATTGTGTTCCATAAAAATAATTTGGGAGTCTAAGTTGGCTTTATTGTCAGAGAGTAGTTCTAGTTGGGGTGTTACTTGTTCAAGAAAAAGGCTGATATCGAACGGCTTAAATTTACGGATCTGTGGAGGTGAGGGGGGCAGGTGCTTTTCTGGTGACTGGAGCATCAGTGAGCGGTCTGACCACAGAACGGGGTAGATGGAGTGGGAATCTGAGTGTTAGCCATAATATTGTGAGGTATGAAGATTAGGTCAAGGGTATTACCCTTTTTGTGGGTTGGAGATTTGAGGATCTGATAGAAGTGTAAAGCTTCCATGGCTTCTAAGAAGGAAGCGGCCTGTTTTTATGAGGTTGAGGAGAGGTTAAGATCACCTAGGATGATGAGCAGGTATGTAGTGGTTTGGGGGGTGCAAGCTGATTCGAGTATTAAGGAAAGGTCAAGGGTATCAGATTGAGGTGCTCTGTATAATAGGCATAAGGTGAGTGCATTGTTGGATACTTTAATCAAATTTATGCCTGGAGTGGAAGTTGATTCAATGGTGGAGAAGTTTAATTTTTTCTTTGCTATTACTGAGACTTCATCACCTCTGTTGGTTGTCCTGATGCAATTGTGGATTGAGTGGATGGAGGAGCAAAGTTTATGATAATGGAATCTGTTTCCTGAAACCATGTCTTGGTGAGGCAGATTATATTAAGGTTGTGATCAGTAATTAAGTCTGCAATGAGGGGGATTTTGTTTCTGGCTGAGCGTACATTGATCAGAACACATAACAAGGGGGGATGGATTGGACCTGGAGTCTGAGTGAGGGTGGTAGGGTTGGGGATGATATATGCAATCCTACATTTTCGGGGGGCTTGATATGAGTAGGGATAGGGCCAGGATTTGTCAATGAGTGGTGATCTGTATGATGGATTGTTGGGATGTGGATTGCTAAGGTGTGTTTCACTTCAAAGGCATTGGAAAGGAGAGCTGAGGCTATGGAAAAAACTAGGAAGTGAATCCATAAGGTTGTATGCCATGGGTTATAGGTTGCTATGACGGGTGGAGGGAGCTTGAGGTAAGTGTAGATGCAAAGGGTTAATAGTTGGGCTCAGACTTAAAACAACATGAAATGACCATTCCAATTGGCAAATATAAAACATGCTAAGACTGTCAATCAGTTCATCTTTACGTTCAGTGGGGATGGATTCTGCATATAGGGAGGCCCCTCACACAAAATTAACCTCAAGGAGCCTTACTAGATGTACTTAAATTATGTGCTAAGTTTAGGCATCTACTGTATATTCAGAAAGTAAAGACAACTTTAAAAAATGTTTTAAAATAGCTATCTTAACTTTAGCTTTAGGAGTCTTTAACAGAGGTGCTTAAAATTAGGCTTCTTATAGGGAGACCTAAGTTAAGGCACCAAGTGCTGTAATCAGTACTGAACACCTAACTTCATTCCCATGCTCTGGTCCTCCCCCCTCCCACCCCCTCAGGGTGCCTGTGATTAAAGGCCTAAATTTAGGCACATTTTTAAATTAGAGTGTCTAGGCATCTAGATCTTTTGAAAATTGACCTAGCAGGTCTCAGCAAATAAATGCATGCTTACAAAAGAAATACCGTCACTTTAAATTCCACTTTGACATCTGCTTAAAAACTCATGAAGAGTGGCGACAATTGGGAGACGTTTTTATTAGATGTCGGTCTACAGAATAAAGTCCATGGCTTCTTAACAGGCTTTCTGTGTGCACTTCAATACATTGGCTTATAATAAATGCGGGTTACAGGTTCTGGCACTTGCATTATGCGCCATTCTATAGTATTTCTCAAACCGTTCACCCTTTCCCTACCAGCTCAGGCTGTCTGATTGTGCTGTCAGTCTCTGAAAAGAACAATGAAGAGTAAAAACTATAGCCAAATCCATAATGTGCGATACAAACAAATTTCCATAGCTAGAAGTGAAAATGTACATGCTGGCCAATCTTTTTTCCTTCTCTCTTATCTTAAGAAATTACCCAGGGCCTATTTTATTCAAGCTCCAAAGCTGGCTATACATCAAAATGACAAGGATTTAAAGTGCTGTTGCTGTCAATCATGTCGTCAGAGACTGAAAGACTTTCTCTGCAAGAAAAGGAAAAAATGAGCTCTGAAGCTGAATAGGTTGTCAGCATTCCTGAAGGCAGACAATGCTGACTTCTTTGAAAAGTGCCCTTTGCTTAGCACTAGCTCCAGGGTTTCCATTTTCCTGATTTGGATTAAAAGATGCTCTTACTCCTTGAAATGTAGCTGTCATTGGCTATTAGTTTACAAAGAAATCTTTCTAGGCAAAAAATTTATAGTAATGGGCACCACTGGGAACCTGAAATACTGGGCGCACATTACAGGCTTCAATATTTTGCGATCTTTTCTTTAAAGCAATGAGTGAGGTCGACTATACTGTATCACTGAGTCATGAAATAACTATAGCTGCTTTTTCTGAATGACCTAAAGAATTACCGACAATAGGAGCCCTAGAGCGTAGCAGAGAGTAGCTCTCATCGGTTTCCTCAGTTTCCAAAAACCATAATATAATAAAGTGAAGCACACCAATGCTGCAGAGTTCATTCTTAACAGCTAAAGTGAAATCATTCAAAACTCAGATGGTTCTCTCTATATACTACATTTATTCCTTGTATAAGTTAATTGCTACTACTACTGAACATTTGTATAGCGCTACAAGACGTATCCAGCCCTGCACATGTAAGATGGTCCCTGCTCATGAGAGCTTACAGTCTAGTCAAGACAGACAACACAGTAGCTGTAGACATGGGATACATCTAGTGAGAATGGTAAGAAAACACAAAGGAGACCAGGTGAGTCAAGATCCAAAAGCGGCAGTGAAGAGGTGAATTTTCAGTCTGGATCTGAAAAGGGTCAGTGGAGGCGCCTGGCATACAGACTCAGGTAGTTTGTTCCAAGCATAAGGTGCAGCAAGGTGAAAAGAGCGAAGTTTGGAGTTAGTAATAGAAGAGATGGTCACAGATAGAAGCAATTTGCCAGAACAGTGCAGTTCCTGAGGAGGGGTGTAGGGAGAGATAAGGAAAGGTAAGGTAGTGAGGAGCTGTCGAATGAATGCACTTATAGGTCAGCAGGAGAAATTTGAACTGAATGCAGAAATGGAAAGGGAGCCAGTGAAGCGACTTGAGGAGAGGGATAATATGAGGGAGACAGCTAACATGACTTTAGACAAGGAATATCTTTGTCTTACTAATCTGATATATATTTTTGAAGGTGTGAATAAACAGGTAGACAAAGGTGAGTCGGATGATATAGTGTATCTGGACTTTCAGAAAGCTAGGGAGATAAAGTTTCTAGATGAAATAAATAACTGCTTCTTGGAGCAGCTGGTTGATGAACCGACCAGAAGGGAAGCCATATTGGACCTAGTCCTTAGTGGAACACCAGATCTGGTGCAAGAGATAAGGGTGTTGGGACCATTTGGCAATAGTGATCATAGCATGATCGTGTTTGATTTAATTAGTGGAGGAGGGATAGTAAAGACATTCCCAGTACTACCTTTTAACTTTCGAAAGGGAGACTATGATAAAATGAGGAATATAGTTAAGAAAAAACTAAAAGGAGCAGTTGCAAAGGTTAAAGACTTACATCAAGCTTGGGTGTTTAAAAATACTATCCTGGAAGCCCAGACCAGCTGTATTCCGTGCATTAAGAAAAGTGGAAGAAAGTCCAAAAAATTGCCAGCATGGTTTAAAGGTGAGGTCAGAGAGGCTGTTGCTGCCAAAAAAGCATCTCTCAGGAAATGGAAAAAAGAGCCAAACGACGAAAACTGGAAACAGTACAAGCACTGGCAAGTTAAATGCAAAGCACTGATAAGGCAGTCAAAGCGAGAATTTGAGAAGGAACTTGCTACGGAAGCAAAAACACGAAATAAAGACTTTTTCAAGTACATTCGTAGCAAAAGGCTTGTGAGAGAGTCAATTGGACCATTAGATGATAGAGAGGTAAAAGGGGCAGTAAGAGGAGACAAGGCTATAGCGGAGAGACTGAATGAATTCTTTGCTTCAGTCTTTACTGAGGAAGATGTAGGGATGTTACCCAAGACTTTAGTGGTATTTAAAGGTGATACTGCAGAGGAATTGAGAGAAATATCGCTACACCGGGAAGATGCATTACAACTATTTGATAAACTGAATAGTAGAAAATCACCTGGACCGGATGGTATACATCCAAGAGTGTTGAAAGAATTGAAATATGAGATTGCAGACCTGCTATTAGTAATCTGTGAACTTTCATTAAAATCATCTGTAATACCTGAAGATTGGAAGGTCGCCAATGTAACACCAGTTTTTAAAAAGGGTTCCAGGGGTGATTCAGAAAATTATATACCGGTAAGCCTGACGTCAGTACCGGGGAAGATGGTAGAAACCATCATAAAGAACAAAATTACACAGCATGTAGATAGTCATGGCCTAATGGGAGACAGCCAACATGGCTTTAGACAAGGAAGATCTTGTCTTACTAATCTGATATGTTTTTTGAAGGTGTGAATAAACAGGTAGACAAAGGTAAGTCGGTTGATATATGTATCTGGACTTTCAGAAAGCCTTTGACAAGGTCCCTCATCAGAGACTTTTGGCAAAACTAAAAAGTCATGGGATAGGAGGCAGTGTACTATTGTGGATCGGGAACTGGTTAAAAGATAGAAAGCAGAGGGTAGGGCTAAATGGCCAATTTTCCCAATGGAAAAAGGTGAATAGTGGAGTACCCCAGGGATCTGTACTGGGTACGCTACTTTTTGACATATTCATAAATGACCTGGAAAAGGGAATAACTAGTGAGGTTATCAAATTTGCAGATGACACCAAACTGTTTAAAGTTGTTAAAACCCAAGAGTACCATGGAAAACTGCAGGAGGATCTGGATAAATTGGAAGACTGGGCATCCAAATGGCAGATGAAATTTAATGTGGACAAGTGCAAAGTGATGCACCTAGGAAAGAACCACCCACACTATGGTTACACGATGCAAGGTTCCACATTGGGAACCACCACCCAGGAAAAAGATTTAGGAGTCATTGTGGATAACATGTTAAAACCCTCCGCCCAGTGTGCAGCGGCGGCCAAGAAAGCAAATAGAATGCTAGGTATCATAAAGAAAGGAATGGAAAATAAAACAAAGGATATTATAATGCCTCTGTATCGTTCCATGGTACGACCGCACCTTGAATATTGTGTGCAATTCTGGTCGCCGTATCTTGAAAAGGATATAGCGTTATTAGAAAAGGTACAGAGAAGAGCCACCAAAATGGTAAAGGGGATGGAAGGCTACTCCTATGAAGAGAGGCTACAAAGGTTAGGGCTCTTCAACCTGGAAGAGAGACGGCTGAGGGGAGATATGATAGAGGTCTATAAATTAATGAATGGAGTGGAACGGGTAAACGTAGATCGATTGTTTACGTTATCAGAATACAGAAAGACTAGGGGACATGTAATGAAGCTACAGGGTAAACTTTTTAAGACAAATAAGTGAAAATATTTTTTCATTCAACGTGTAATCAAACTCTGGAATTTGTTACCGGAGGATGTAGTAAGAGCTGTTAGTGTAGCTGGGTTTAAAAAAGGTTTGGACAAGTTCCTGGAGGAAAGGTCCATAAATCATTATTAAAAAGGGACCCAGGATTTCAATGCTTGACCCAATACAAGCATTGTGGAACCTGTGTCTTTTGGGGATACTGCTAGGTACGTATGACCTAGATTGGCCACTGTTGGAAACAGGATACTGGGCTTGATGGACCTTGGTCTGACCCAGTATGGCATATCTTATGTTCTTATGAGCATGATGAGCCTGGAGAAAGATTAGTCATGCAGCACAGTGTTGAA
Source organism: Ichthyophis bannanicus (assembly GCA_033557465.1). Taxonomy (NCBI): domain Eukaryota; kingdom Metazoa; phylum Chordata; class Amphibia; order Gymnophiona; family Ichthyophiidae; genus Ichthyophis; species Ichthyophis bannanicus. The sequence continues at coordinate 227,688,396 of CM066038.1, forward strand.
CTGATTGAAGGGGAAAAAGATGATTCAGAGGGAGACTAGCAAGGAGTAGGTTACAATGGTCTAGATAGGAGATGACTAAGGAGTGGATAAGTGTCTTAGTAGCGTGTTCAAAAAGGAATGGGTGGATTTTGTTGATGTTATAGAGAAAGAAACCACAGGTTTTAGCTATCAATTGGATGTTTGTGGAGAAAGAGAGAGGAGTCAAAGACGATCTCAAGGTTGCGAGTGGAGGAAATAGGAAGGAGTAGAGATTGAGAAAGGAGGAAGGGGAGAGGAGGGTTTAGGGGGAAAAATAAAAAGCTCAGTTTTGGCCATGTTCAATTTCAAGCCATGGTGAGACATCCAAGCAGCAATTGCAGAAAGGCAGGCACAGATCCAGGCCTGGATTGCTGGAGAGATTTCAGGTGAAGAGAGGTAGATCTGTGAGTCATCAGCATAAAGATGGTACTGAAAACCATGGGACAAGATGAGTGCTCAAAAGGACTGCGTATATAGAGAGAAAAGGAGTAGACCCAAGACAGATCCTTGGGGTATACCAACTGAGAGTGGGACAGCAGCAGAGAAGGATCCACCAGAACAAACACTAAAGGAGCGATGGGAGAGATAAGAAGAGAACCGGGATAGCACAGAGCCCTTAAAACGAAGTGAGGACAAGGTATCGAGGAGAAGGTTGTTGTCAACAGTGTCAAAAGCAGCAGAAAGGTAAAAAAGGATGAGGACTGAATAAAGGCCCTTAGATTTTGCCAGGAACAAGTCACTGGAGACTTTGGCAAGAGCTGTTTCAGAAAAATGTAAAGGACAAAAACCAGATTGCAAAAGACCCAAGAGGGCTTGAGAGGAGAGAAAGTCGAGGCTACAGTGGTGAACCACACATTCAAGTAGTTTAGAAACGAAGGAGAGGAGGGAGGTGGGTCAACAGTTACAAGGAAGGTAGGATCTAGTGAGGGTTTCTTGAGGAACTGTTGTAACCACAGCATCTTTGAAGGCTGCAGGGACAGTTGCAGTAGAGAACGATAGGTTGAGATTATGAGAGATGGAAGGGACACCAGTGGAGAAGATGGGACTTAGGAGACAGGTAGGAATAGCATCAGAGGAGCAGGTAGTAAATTTGGAGGAGGAAAGAAGGTTTCCTCCTCAGAGATCACAGAAAAGAAAGAAAGGGTAGCAGAAGTGGTGGTGGGGGGGGGGGGGGGGGATTTGGGAGTGAAGAGGGGGAGGAGGGGAAGGAGTTGACCTTGTGGGGAATTGGAGTGTGATCTTGAGAATTTTTTCATGGAAATAGTCAGTCAGGCTTTGGGTAGACAGGGAAGGAAATGTCAGAGGCGGAGGCACCTTGAAGAGTGAGTTGAGAGTTGTAAAGAGACAGTGAGAGTCAGAGGCAAGAGAGTTAGTCAGATGGACATAATAGTTTTGTTTGGAAAGTGCTATAGCTGACTGGAAAGAGACAAACATGAATTTGAAGTGCGGAAAGTCTGCAAGGGTGTGGGATTTGAGCCAAGTGCGCTCAGCTGAACAGGCACAGGAACATAGATAGCGGGTAGTGGAAGACAGCCAGGGCTGGGGTATATTAGCCTCACAGGACATGGCATGGGCAGAGCAAGAGCATCCAAGAGTGGAGGAGAATTCAGCTTTACAGGAAGCAACTGCTTCATCAAGAGACTCATAACATAGTGGAAGAAAGAGGTGATGAGACAGTGGAGGAGAGCACCCAAGTGTCAATAGCATGAAGATTTCTAAAGAGCTTGGAGAAGTACTCCGTGTCCATTGATACAAATTGCACACTAACAATGACAAAATAAATATACGATGGACACACAGGACTCACAAGCTGGCAGGTAAATATGCCCAAAACTGGCAGCAAAGCAGGTAAGCAGCTTCTTGGTGCTGAGGCAGAGAAATCAGTACATGTGGGAAACAAAACAGGAAGAAGGGCTTAAGCAAAGTCTCAGGAGTGGGGGGAGGGGTTAGTCACAGGGAGATTAAAAGCAAAGGGAGGAAAATGAAAAAATGCTGGATAAAACACCAGGATAGAGAAGAAAAAGGTAATGGATACATCCAATACTGATACATCCAAGAATACTGAGGATCCTAGGGATGGAACCTAAAATTACTGATTGAGTTAGAAATTGGCTAAGACCGAGGCGACAAAGGGTACAGGTAAATGAAGCTCACTCTGAGAAGGTTACTAGTGGTGTGCCACAGGGATCTGTCCTTGGTCCAATTCTTTTTAACATCTTTGTTACGGACATTGTGGAAGGGCTGTCGGGTAAGGTTTGCTTATTTGCAGATAATATAATAGATAATCTCTAGTCTTATGTAATTGCTTTTATTTATTTATATGCTATTCCCCAGTTAATCCTTGTTTTATTCCCCTGTTACCTGTAACTTGGGCAAGTTCTCTAAATCTGAGTGTATTTTGTTTAATGTAAACCGCACTGATGTCAAATAGCGCGGTATATAAGAGCTGTTAAATAAAATAAATAAATACATAAAATAAAATATCAAAATTTGCAATAGAGTAGACACCCAGGAAAGAGTAGGTAAAGCATGAGGAGGGATCTAGCTAAGCTTGAAGAATGGTTTAGAACTTGGCAGCTGAAATTTAATGCTAAAAAATGCAGAGTCATGCACTTGGGCTGCAAAAATCCAAAGGAGCAGTACAGTGTAGGGGTGAGGTATTTCTATCCATGAAAGAGCGGGACCTGGGCGTAATTGTGTCTGATGATCTTAAAAGTAGCTAAACAGGTAGAAAAGGCAACTGTAAAAGCCAGAAGGATGCTTGGGTGTATAGAGAGAGGAAAGCATAAAAATATATATTAAGATGAATCAAAATTATATAAATCAATAAAATATAAATACATATTAATATTGTTATAAAATAAAGGACAAATTAATAAAAATATAAATATAAGAGAACTATATAATAAAAAGAATGTGTATGCACATACTCTAACAAAAACATAAAAAGTTAAAATGCACAATGAGAAACATAATAAAAACCGGACACCAAAGGGCAGAGGGACACAGATAGTATATTAAGAATGAATGCATAGAAGAGATGAGGTATAAATACCAAGCTAAAAGATTTTTAATTTTGTACTCACTGAAGCACTGTGAGTGACTCTGTTGGGAAGCCACTGAACTGTTGGTATTTTTGTTACTGGACACAAAATATAATAAGAAAGTTATATATAAAAGAAATCATATATAAAAGACAAATATCCAATAATACCAATTAATTTAGGGAAAGGGGGAGAGAGGACCAGTATAGGTGATATACATTTTTAAAACAAAACACAACAAATATTGAGAGCGACTTACCCTACATAATATTATATAGTGATCTTATTGTTATAAAGTAATGATTCTATAGAGGTCTACATGGGAGTAATTCTGAAAGGGCAGTGATTAGCAAATATGTTAATTCAAATAGACATTGGAAGTAAAGGTAAAAATTAAAAATTAAAAAATTAAACAAACATTTCTTTTACAGTTTTTAGAAAGATTTGATACTCACAAAAAGCATGTGAACAAAGCTTTATCAGTAGAGCAGCATGCTATTGGCAACACTGTTAACTTGAGCCTGCTCAAATCGCGGTTATTTGAGGCACTAATAAAAAGAGAGCGACCAAAGGCTGTTTTAAATGTGTTGTTTTCTTATTGCTGAATTGGACTAAAGATAAAGGAAGCCAACTAGATATTAAAAGCAGTGTAAAGCACAGTTACTTACCTGTAAAGCACAGTTACTTACCTGTAACAGGTGATCTCTGGGAACAGCAGGAATAAGTCTTCACATATGGGTATCGTCGGTACAGAGGGAGCCTGTGCGGGAATGCTCCCCAGCGTCCAGAAAGAAAGCTTTTGGGAGCATCCCACAGCGCCTGCGCGCTGCCTTCCCGCCTTTCCTAACCGCCTCTCTCCAGTTCGAGTTTTAAGCTGAGACAAAGAGAGAGAGAGGAAAGGAAAGATAGATAGAGAGATACAACTCCTAGGGGAGGTGGGTGGGTTGTGAAGACTTATTCCTGCTGTTCCCAGAGATCACCGGTTACAGGTAAGTAACTGTGCTATCTCCAGGAACAAGCAGGAATGAGTCTTCACATACGGGGACTCCCCAGCTAGAGATGCCAGGGAGATCTCCAAGGTTGTGAGTCCCTGAGAAGGGCTCTACCTCCCCCCATGGATCTCGGGCATCCAACCAGGGATGGGGGGTAGGAGTTGATTAGGTATGGAACAGGTGTTTGAGAACAGCCTGACCAAACAAGGCATCCCGGCGGGAGTCCTTGTCCAAACAGTAATGGGCTGTAAAGGTATGAACCGAGGCCCATGTGGCCGCTCGACAGATTTGATCGATGGACACAGAGTTTAGATGAGCCATAGAGGCTGCCATGGCCCTCACATTGTGAGCTGTGACATGGCCCTCCAGAGAAAGGTTCTTACTCTGGTAGGCGAAGGAAATACACTGAGCAATCCAATTGGACAGAGTTCTCTTAGAGACTGGAAGTCCTAAATGAGAGGGATCAAAAGCAACAAATAGTTGAGAGGACTTTCTATGTTGCTGTGTCCTTTGTAAGTAAAAAGCCAGTGCTCCCTTACAATCCAGGGTATGAAGATTCCTCTCTGCACTTGATGCATGAGGTCCTGGAAAAAAGACAGGTAAATACACCACCTGGTTCAGATGAAAAGGTGAGACCACTTTAGGCATAAAGTGTGGATTAGTCCTGAGGACTACCTTGTCATGATGGAACCTTGTATAAGGAGGATTTGCCACCAAGGCTTGCAGCTCACTGATACGGCGAGCTGAGGTGACTGCAAAGAGAAAAATAACCTTCCAGGAAAGGAATTTCAAGGAGGTAGTGGCTAAGGGTTCAAAGGGTGGCTTCATAAGCTGGCCAAGAACCAAATTCAAATCCCATGCCACTGGAGGTGGTCTAACGGGAGGTTTAGTTAAAAGAAGGCCTCTCATGAATCTTGCAATAAGAGGATGAGAGGAAATAGGATGTCCATTGAGAGGCTTAAGGGATGCTGCAATAGCACTCAAATGGACTCTTACTGAATTCGTTTTAAGGCCTGCATGGGATAAATGCAGCAAATACTCTAGTAAAGAATCAGAGGTATTGCAAGAGGGTTAAGACCCTTCTCTGCACACCAAATGGTAAACCTTTTCCATTTAAAAGCATAGGAACGTCTAGTGGAAGACTTTCTGGAAGCATGAAGGATATCCTTCACCTGCTGAGAAAGATGCAAATCTTGAAGGTCTAGGCCTTCAGCAACCAGGCTCTGAGATGAAGAGAGTGGGGATTTGGGTGCCACAACGTTCCTTCCTCCTGGGACAGGAGGTCTGGAGCAGATCCCAAGTCCAGGGAGGGAGCTTGAGAGAGATTAAGAAGTAGAGGGTACCACACTTGGCGTGGCCAACGTGGAGCTATGAGGATCATAGACCCCTTGTCTCTCTGAGGCTTGAACAGTGTCTTGGAAATTAGGGGAATGGGTGGAAAGGCAAAGAGGAAGTCTTGCCCCCAGTGGAGGAGGAAGGCATCCCTGGCCTGAACTCCCTGACACGGAATCCTGGAACAGAATCGGGGAGGTTTGGCATTCCACGGACTTGCAAACAGGTCTATGTCCGGGGTTCCCCAAATTCGAAAGATCCTGGCTATCTGTTCCCCATGGAGGGACCATTCGTGTGGAAGCAGAACTCGACTGAGTCTGTCTGCCCAAGAGTTTTGGACCCCTGGAAGATACACTGCCAAGAGATGAATTTGATGCTCTCTGGCGAAGGCCCACAATCTCAAAGCTTCGTTGCAAAGCGACAGAGAGCCAATCCCGCCCTGCTTGTTCTCGTAGAACATGGCTACTTGGTTGTCCGTATGGATGAGGACTGTCTTGTAGCTGAGCAGGGTGTGGAAGACTCTGAGAGCTAGAAGGATTGCTCTGAGCTCTAAGAGGTTGATATGTAGAGATGTCTCCTGTTATTTTATTTATTTATTTAACAATCATTTATATCCCGCATCTTCCAGAGTTCAGGTGCGGTTCACAATTGAACAACAGTCAACAAAGCAAGAGCTTGTTTTTACATGGAACAATTTTTTGACAATAAACAGAGTAATGCCTAAAAACATAACAGAACAATATAATGGTTAGATACATTATGGAACAAAGAACAAATACATTATAGATACCTTATGGAACAAGAACAAAGGTTAATAACTATTTACAATTTCAGAGTTGTAAGCTCTATTGGATTGAGTCGTCGTTATTTACAAGTAAATGTAGTATCTGTTGATTTATAAGGTTTAGCTTTATTCGTTTGAGCGTGTTTTAGTCTTTTTCTGGGATGATCAGTGGATTAGCTATGGTATTGTAATGCAAGGTGAAGAGGTAGGTTTTCAGTTTTTTACGGAGTTCTATAATTTCTGTTGATGAGCGTAGGTCCTCCGGGATGGAGTTCCAAATGATGGGGGCCGCATGTGAGAATGCTCTGTTATTAGTTTGTTTGTTTGCTTTTATAAAGTCATTTGGTGTCTTTAATTTATTTGAGTGTCCTTTTCTGTGAGAGACTTTTTGTGTCTCCTTACATATAAGTTTGCTTAATGGGATTGGCGCCATGCCATTTTGGGTTTTAAATGTGGTTATTACAGTCTTATATATTATCCTGCTTTGTATTGGCAGCCAATGCAGGGATGCTAATATTGGGGTAATATGCTGGAGTGAATTTACATTCATTACAATTCTGGCTGCTGCGTTCTGTGCTAGTTGTATTCTTTTGATGTTTTGTTTCGTTATGCCTAAGAGAATTAGATTGGAAAAGTCAAAATGCGGGGTTATGGTTGCCTGTATTATATTAATGAAATCTTGAAAATATACCAGTGGACGTAGTTGCTTGAGTATTTTAAGTTTGAAGTAGACTTTCTTTATCGTGTTTCTTATGTGGGTATTCATCGTAAGGTGTGTATCTAGTATGACACCTAAGTATCTTATTTCATTTTTTATTGTGATTTCATGGTTTTGTATTGTTATGTGGGTTGGCGGAACGTATGATTGATTTTTTGTTACAATTAATACTTCTGTTTTTGAGTGGTTTATATGGAGGTTTTGTTCTTTTAGCCAGGATGTGACTTCACTAAGGCAGTCTGTTAGAAGTTTTATCGGTACATCAGGGATGGAGAATGGAATGTATAACATGATATCATCAGCGTATAGATGATATAGTACACCGAATTTTTTTAATATGTTGCAGACTGGTTTTATATATATTAAATAGGAGGGCTGATAACGCCGAGCCTTGTGGGAGTCCAATTTCTTGTTTATATGTGGTGGAAGTCTGATTAGCTATTCTTACATTTTGTGTTCTATTATGTAAATATGAGGTAAACCATTTGTGTACTGTTGTATTTATTCCTATTTGCTTTAGGTTATTAAGCATTATGGTGTGGTGGACACTATCGAATGCGGCGGAAATGTCAATAAATAGTAGAATGAATGCATTTTTGTGGTTATCAATCCCTTTGATGAGAGTATCGATTAGGACTGTTAAAAGTGATTCAACTCCGTGTTGAGGTCTGAAACCGTATTGGTGTTCATCAAGTGGGTAGGAAGAGTCTAGGTATTCTTGTGTCTGGATCTGTACCACTTTTTCTATTATTTTAGCAAGGAACGGGATGCTTGAAATGGGTCGATATGATTTTGGTGAAGTTTTGTCTAAAATACCATTTTTGAGAATTGGGGCGAATTTGTGCGTGTTTGAGGTTAGGTGGGATATAGCCTTGGAGTAATGAGAGGTTGACTATGGGGAGAATGAATGAGATTAGTGTTGGAAGTGTACTTTTTATCCATGTTACAGGGCATGGATCGAGGAAGGAAGTGGTTGTATTGAGGTTAGTAATAATGTTCTTTAATGATTCTTTCGATATGGGGTTAAAGTTTGACCATTCTTCTGAACAATGATGGGCTACCTTATTATTGTCAATTGTCATTATAGGTTGTGTGGATTTATTTTGATAGTAGTTAGCTAATGATTGTACAGATATGTCTGTAATTTCATTGTTAGTTGTTTGAGGATTATTAGTGAGATTTCTAACAATAGAGAATAGTTCTCATGGCCTGTTATAAGATTTTGATAAGATTGATGCATAATAGGTTTTTTTTGTGTTATTTGTAATCTCCTTATATTTTGTAAGAAGGCTAGTGTATATTTCCTTATGTATGGTTAGTTTGGTTTTACGCCATTTAAGTTCAGTTTTTCTAAGCTGCTTCTTCATTTGTTTTAGAGTGTTACTGAACCATGGTGCTTTTTTTTGGGTTAGAGGGAATTTTGTTACATCTGTCGGATTTAGCTGCTTCTGTTATTGTGTTATTCCAGTTTTTGATCGCTTCATCTAGATCCGTTGGTGGTGACACTAGGTGGGGTATTATTGTGTCTAGGAATTCAGTTTCGTTAAACCTTTTAAATTTTCTGGTGGGATCATTTCTTGAGAGGTTTTTGGAGCTATTGGTGTGGTATGTAATGTTTGTTTTAATAATGTAATGATCAGACCAAGGAACTTGTATGCTTTCTATAGAATCTGGGTTGAATAGCTGGAAGATTGTGTTTGGGAGGAGTATAAGGTCTAGTGTACCTCCTTTTATGTGTGTTGTTGTGGTGATTATCTGGTGGAAATCCATGTCAGCTATAGTTTCAAGGAAAAGGTTGGATTCTGTAGCTGGGAGTGAGGGGAGGTTAAAATCGCCTAACATGATGATAGGATCTTGTTCGGTAGATGAGGCAAGGCATTCTATAAGTGGATCTAAGTTATCTGCTTTTTGGTCAGGGGGTCTGTATATTAGACATATTCTAAGATTGTTGGTCTTTATGATGAGGGTGTCAATGTTATTGGCTATATTAGATTGTATTGTTCTGGCATTTAATATCTTTCTTGTCATGATAAGTACACCTCCTCCTTTTTTATTTGGTCTATGGGTAAAGTTTATATCGTAGTCATCATTATTAAGTAGGTTTAAGTAGACTGTGTCCGTTTCAGATAGCCACGTCTCAGTTACACATAAGATGTCAGGTTTTAGGTCATTTATTATATCACTAAATATGGGAAGTTTATTTTTCATTGAGCGTGCATTGATTAGGATACAAGATAAAGAATTGGTGTTGTTGATACTGTTTTCCATTCTTATTTGTTGTAGTTCCGTGTGTTTTATTTGTATAAGTCGGTGGTAGTTTGTTTTTGCCTGGTGGTATGGGTGTGAGTGGTTAATGTAATGGATATCTCTAGGTTTTGTTCGTATTATGGGGATTGCCATGTGTTTATTAGTAGATAGGCTAAGTGTTAGGTCAATTAAGAATGTCAATAATATAATGTTGTAAGATATTTTTAGGATCATGGTTTTTGGGAGTGTCATGTTCAGTGTCAATAATGTTCTATTACTTGTAGTTATGAATAACTGGTCCAATATATTGAGAGCGAAAAAGCTCGGACAGTAGAATTCAGTAATCACTAGCAATATAAGATATGCAGGAAGGTGATAGTCACAATAAAAGTAAACAGTAGTTGTGCATAAATTAGACTGAGGTTATAGTTGATTGGGATTACTGACAACAGTACATAAGACAGTAGTTATAAGTGAATGGGATTACTGACAACAGTACATAAGACAGTAGTTATAAATGAAAGAGATGCTGTCAGCAGTAAATCATGCAATAGATATTATAAATGGGATTACTGACAACAGTACATAAGACAGTAGTTATAAGTGAATGGGAATACTGACAACAGTACATAAGACAGTAGTTATAAATGAAAGAGATGCTGTCAACTGTATTTGTCAAATTACTGTCAACTGTGTTTGTAATAACTATTTGTAATGCAACAGTATTTGTAAAGATTAAGTCAGGTAGTAATTATGGTTGAGTGACATTACTGACAACAGTATATCAGACCGTAGCTTTGATGAAATCAGCAGTCATTAAGATGGACGAGATTACTGGCGACAGTAAAACAGGCAGTAGCTGGATTGTCAAGGATGTGTGGAAGGAGTACTGGTAGCAGTTATGTTTCAAGTAACGGTTATGCGAGGGAGCAAATTACTGGCTACAGTAAATTATGTTATAGTCAACTGAGAAAGTCAGAAAGAGAATACTTGCTGTGATCTGGATGCTGTAGGATCAGTTGAAAGGTGCGCAAGCTCTACCCTGAGGGAGCTCAAACGAAATTGGTAGATGAAAGTTGTGGTTGGGATCTCAGGTTGATGTTTTCCGTGGCATTGGTGCCGACTTGGAACGCTCCTACTTGCCTTAGCCTAAGGGCCGTGCCAAAGGGAGAACAGATGCCCTGGGTGGAGAGATCTTGTAGATGAGCTCCCCAACCCTTTGGGGAGGCATCTGTTGTAAGGGTTGCTTGGGGTAGTAACTGATGAAAGGGGGACCCCAGCAACAGATTTTGAGTGGACTTCCACTACTGGAGGGACAAAAAGAGGCGACTGGAGGTTGCTATTTTGTCTGACAGGCAACCTGATGCCTGGGTCCATTGGGTGGACAGAGTCCACTGAGCTAGGCGGGAAAGCAGCGCGCAGGCGCTGTGGGATGCTCCCAAAAGCTTTCTTTCTGGACGCTGGGGAGCGTTCCCGCGCAGGCTCCGTCGGTACCGACGATACCCATATGTGAAGACTCATTCCTGCTTGTTCCTGGAGATCAGGTGATCTCTGGGAACAGCAGGAATAAGTCTTCACATATGGGGTATTGTCGGTACCGACGGAGCCTGCGTGGGAACGCTCCCCAGTGTCCAATAAGAAAGCTTTTGGGAGCATCCCACAGCGTCTGCGTGCTGCCTTCCCACCTTTCCCAACCGCCTCTCTCCAGTTCAAGTTTTAAAGCTGAGACAAAGAGAGAGAGAGGGAAGGAAAGATAGGCAGAGAGATACAACTCCTAGAGGAGGTGGGTGGGTTGTGAAGACTTATTCCTGCTGTTCCCAGAGATCACCTGTTACAGGCAAGTAACTGTGCTATCTCCAGGAACAAGCAGGAATGGGTCTTCACATATGGGGACTCCCCAGCTGCAGATGCCAGGGAGAGACCCCAGAGTTGTGTGTCCTTGAAAAGGGCTCCACCTCCCCCCATGGATCTCTGGCATCCAACCAGGGTAGGTGGGTAGGAGTTGATTAGGAATGGAACAGGTGTTTGAGAACAGCCTGACCAAACAAGGCATCCCGGCAGGAGTCCTTGTCCAAACAGTAATGGGCTGTGAAGGTATGAAACGAGGCCCAGGTGGCCGCTCGACAGATTTGGTCGATGGACACAGAGTTTAGGTGAGCCATTGAGGCTGCCATGGCCCTCACATTGTGAGCTGTGACATGGCCTTCCAGAGAAAGGTTCCTACTTTGGTAGGCAAAAGAAATACACTGAGCAATCCAGTTAGACAGTGTTCTCTTAGAAACTGGAAGTCCTAAATGGGAAGGATCAAAAGCAACAAAGAGTTGAGAAGACCTTCTATGTTGCTGTGTTCTTTGGATTGTAAAAGAGCTCTCGCCTTTTACTTACAAAGTATGAAGATTCCTCTCTGCACTTGATGCATGAGGTCCTGGAAAAAAGACAGGTAACTATACCTCCTGGTTCAGATGAAAAGGCGAGACCACTTTGGGCATAAAGTGTGGATTGGTCCTGAGGACTACCTTATCATGATGGAACCTTATATAAGGAGGATTAGCCACCAAGGCTTGTAACTCACTGATGCGACGTGCTGAGGTGACTGCAATGAGAAAGATAACCTTCCAAGAAAGAAATTTCAAGGAGGTGGTGGCTAAAGGTTCAAAGGGTGGCTTCATAAGCTGGCCAAGAACCAGATTTAAGTCCATGCCACTGGAGGTGATCTAATGGGAGGTTTAGTTAAAAGAAGGCCTCTCATGAATCTTGCTATAAGAGGATGAGAGGAAACAGGCTGTCCATTGAGCGGCTTGAGGGACGCTGCAATAGCACTCAAATGGACACTTACCGAATTTGTTTTGAGGCCTGCATGGGAAAGATGCAGAAGATACTCTAGTAAAGAATTCAAAGGTATTGCAAGAGGGTTAAGAACATTCTCTGAACACCAAATGGTAAATCTTTTCCATTTGAAAGCATAGGAACGTCTAGTGGAAGGCTTTCTAGAAGCATGAATAATATCTCTGACTTGCTGAGAGAGATGGAAAACTTGAAGGTTTAGGACTTCAGCAACCAGGCCCTCAGATGGAGAGACTGGGGGTTTGGGTGCCACAACGTTCCGTCTTCCTGGGAGAGAAGATCTGGAGCAGAGCCCAACTCCAGGGACGGAGCTTGAGAGAGATGCAGAAGTAGAGGGTACCACACTTGGCGTGGCCAATGTGGTGCTATGAGGATCATAGAACCTCGGTCTCTCTGAAGCTTGAACAGTGTTTTGGGAATTAGGGGAATGGGTGGAAAGGCATAAAGGAAGTCTTGACCCCAGTGAAGGAGGAAGGCATCCTTGGCCTGAACTCCCTGACACGGAATCCTGGAACAGAACCGGGGAAGTTTGGCATTCCACGGACTTGCAAATAGGTCTATGTCCGGGGTTCCCCAAATTCGAAAAATCCTGGCTACCTGGTCCCTGTGGAGGGACCATTCGTGTGGAAGCAGAACTCGACTGAGTCTGTCTGCCCAAGAGTTTTGAACGCCTGGAAGATATACTGCCATAAGATGAATCTGATGCTCTCTGGCGAAGGCCCACAGTCGCAAAGCTTCGTTGCAAAGCGACAGAGAGCCAGTCCCTCCCTGCTTGTTTACATGTTTACATAATAACAAGGTCCTTTTCATACAATATTCCGTTCATATGTAAATAGTCAATGACTATTATTCATTGTAAATAATTACCCCGGTTACCCAAGTTTTTGTTCCTGTTCTATGTAAAAAAAAAACCCAGATAATATGTATCTTATCTGATGTTTTATTGTTCTATGTAAACCGCGCTGATTATAAATAGTGCGGTATATAAAGATGTTAAATAAATAGAACATGGCTACTTGATTGTCCGTGTGGATGAGGACTGTCCTGTAGCTGAGCAGGGAATGGAACACTCTGAGAGCTAAGAAAATTGCTCTGAGTTCCAAGAGATTTATGTGTATTGAAGTCTCCTGTGGAGACCAGATGCCCTGGGTGGAGAGATCTTGCAGATGAGCTCCCCAACCCCTTGGAGAGGCATCTGTTGTAAGGGTTGCTTGGGGAAATGACTGTTGAAAAGGGGATCCCAGCAATAGGTTTTGAGAGGACTTCCACCACTGGAGAGACCAAAAAAGGTGACTGGAGTTTGCTATTTTGTCTGACAGGCAACCTGATGCCTGAGTCCATTGGGTGGACAAAGTCCATTGAGCTGCCCTCATGTGAAGGCGAGCATATGGAACCACATGCACAGTGGATGCCATGTGGCCTAAGAGTTGTAGCATTTCTCGAGCAGTTAAAAGGGACTTTAACTGTATTTGGGAGGCTAACTGCACCAAGCGTAGGCAACGGGCCTGAGGAAGATAGGCCCTTGCAGTTATGGTATCCAACCAAGCCCCTATAAACTCGAGGGGCTGAGTAGGGGTGAAACTGGATTTTGGGATGTTTATTACTAGTCCCAAATACTGAAGAATACGCATTGTGCAGGTTAGACAAGTCTTGGCCTCTGCTTGAGATGGAGCTCGAATGAGCCAGTCGTCCAGATATGGGAAGACGAATATTCCTAGAGTGCGTAGAAATGCAGCTACTACTGCCATGCATTTCGTGAACACCCTTGGTGCAGAAGCCAGACCAAAAGGAAGCACCCTGTATTGGTAGTGCTTTCCTTGAAAAAGGAACCGAAGGAACCTTCTGTGAGTTGGATGGATGAGGACATGGGTGTACGCATCCTTGAGATCTAGAGAACAAAGCCAGTCCTGACCCTGAAGGTATGGAAGCAGAGCACCGAGAGAAATCATCTTGAATTTCTCCTTGAACAGAAATTTGTTCAATTCTCTGAGATCTAAGATGGGTCTGTAGCCCCCTGTTTTCTTTGGAATAAGAAAATAAGGGGAATAGAACCCTGTGCCTTGTTGAAGAAAAGGTACTTATTCTATTGCCCCTTGGGCAAGAAGGATGGCAATCTCCTGACCTAGAAGGTTGAGGAGAGATGATGGAGAATTGAACTGTTTCACCATGGTGTGGGGGGGGGGGGGGAAGGCTTAAGAAATGAAGCTTGTACCCTTTCCCTTATGATGGAGAGTGTCCATTGCTCTGCTGTGATTTGCTCCCATCTGGGAGCAAAGTCAGTCAACCTTCCTGGGATGGTAAGGGGCTCTGGTCCTTCCAGAGCTAGAAAGGCTAAGTTCTCTAGTAGCGAGTCAAAGGCCCTGAGGAGGCTGAGGCTGCTGGGCCGTGGAAGATCTAGCTGCCTTTGATTTGGCCTGTTTAGGTGGTTGCTGACGCTTTGCAGCAAAACGACCTGCAGAAGATGCCTGCTGACCATAAGCAGGATAGTATCTTCCCTTTTTGGAAAAAGATGTCTTTTTAAACAATCTTTTCTTAACAGGAGCAGAGGTCAATCCAAAGCAGAGTTTTCAGCATCCATCTGAGTGGCCTTTGCTTGCCAATCCTTACCAAAAAGGTTTTCACCTGTACAAGGGAGATTTCCCAATTGATCTTGGACCGAGAGCTCCAAATCAGAAGCTTGTAGCCAAGCAATTCTGCGTGCCCCTATGGCAATAGCCGAAGCTCTGCTTACACACTCAAGAGTCAAAGGCTGCACGGTTGGAAAATTTGGAGACATCTTGGGCATGTTTGAGCCAAGTGAGAAACTCCTCTCTTTTATCCTCTGAAATGAAAGGGGTTAAAGTCTGCAGATGATCTGTGACTTCTTTTAGAAACATTCCTATATAGAGACTATAGGAGTTGATCCTAGCAGCTAGCATAGCAGCTTGGAAAACCCTTCGGCCAAAAGCATCCAGGGTCCTGCATTCACGCCCTGGAGGATTAGATGAGTGTCTTTTTGCACTCTTTATCTTCTTCATGGCAGACTCTACCACAATAGAGTGGTGAGGAAGCTGAGTCTTGTGGAAGCCAGGACAAGGAGGGACACGATACATGGTGTCTTACCGGCGAGAATGAGGAGAGGTGGTGAGAGGTGTCTCCCACATCCTCAACATGAGATCATAAAGAATCTCATGAACAGGTAAAGTAGCTGCCTCCTTAGGAGCTTTAGGATATTGTAAAATATCCAACTCCTTGGCTCTGGGTTCTGACTCAGGGGCCACTGTGATAGAGAGGCCCCTAGCCACTTCCCTAACAAAGTCTTGAAAAGACAAGTCTTCTGGAGGAGACATTCTTCATTTAGGTGAAGAAGACTCCTGAGGAAGAAGTATCGATGCTTCTACAGAACCCTCAGACTCATCAGAGTCCTCAGAGGAATCGAAGTATCGCCTGTCTGGATGCTCCTGTAAAGTCTGATAACCGTATCGAGTGGGATCGACATCGGGAGTAATTGGTACCGGTTCGGTACCGATGGGCATCATAGGACAGGGTACCATTGCAGTCGACACCGAAGCCGATGTCGATGCAATCGGTGCCGGTACCGGAGCCGGTACCAGCAACGGGGATTGTTGCGGTACCGGAGGCATCGCAGCCTGTATGAAAGCTGTTAAGGTGCGCTGCATGGTCAGAATCTTCTGATCCATCGACGCCACCAGAGTCTGGATGTCGGTACCAGTGGGAGCCACCGGTACCCCAGAACACGGCAACAGGTGATCTGTCGAGGCCGAGCCATCTATGTCAACCTGTGACCCCATAGATAATGCTTTGGAAGCTGGAGCTTCCCGCCGGGGTAATTTTGCCGGTGCGGAATCCTCGAGGGCAAGCCCGGAGGCATCTCGATGCTTGGAGGGAGATCTGCCTTTCGAGGACCGGCCAGATTTATGCTTGGTTACCTGAGATCCATGGGAGGAAGAGGAGGCCCTGGAAGTCGTCGATGCTACCGAAGCTGCATCAGAGGGAAACAGGATACTGAGCTTGGCTGCTCGGTTCTGCCGACCTCTCTTAGACATCATGGTACAGGACATACAATCCGTGATGGAATGGTCAGGTCCCAAACACTTTAGACACCAGTCATGGGTGTCGGTGATAGAAATAGTACCGCCACATTTTGTGCATTTTTTAAACCCAGAAGCGGACTTCTCCATGAGGAAAATATTTTTAGGCCTAGGGCCCAAAAACTGAAAATGCACAGTAGAAATAAAGCTTTTTTTTTTTTTTTTGAAAGAAATTAAAGAAAGACTGGCGGTACCGGTCCGACATCAAAGAAGGCAGACGAGACACAAAAGAATAAAAAAAAAATAAAGAACTTCTTCTGCGGTGACAGGAACACGACCTGCTGGCTCCGCGGAAAAGAAGAACTGGAGAGAGGCGGTTGGGAAAGGCGGGAAGGCAGTACGCAGGCGCTGTGGGATGCTCCCAAAAGCTTTCTTATTGGACGCTGGGGAGCGTTCCCGCGCAGGCTCTGTCGGTACCGACGATACCCCATATGTGAAGACTCATTCCTGCTTGTTCCTGGAGATTATAATGTATTGGATCATGAACTGAGAAAAACAGCAACATATAAAAAGTACTCAAATACAGCACGTCAAGCCAAAACAGCAGCAGTGGTAGCTTCCGATTCAGCATCTGATGTGCTATCTCACATTTTTTTTAACACTCCCAAAATGCGTGCCAAAAAGGGCTTCGAAGGTCAACTTGTCGTAATGTTACTTAAAATGAACGGAATCAAATTTTACAAACATAAATGGAATACACTAAAAACTCTAAAAGCAGCAGTTAATGTTTGTTTAAAAAGGAAGAAATCAATGTATTTTTGAGGATCGCGCATGTAACTGTATTGTAAAGAGAAGCTGCAGATAAGATTCTGTTCTGTCACCACAGGGAAATCCTGATGAGCTGACCGCATCAAAGTTTACGATGGCTTAAAAAGCTCTCTCTTTTGAGCCTTGTTAGTTATATGGCAGAGACCTCCGACACTGAGGGCTAACACGGAGAGCTCATAATTGTATTTATTTATTTATTTATTTTATTTATTTAAAGTTTCTTATATACCGCGCTCTTTAGCATCAGCGCGGTTTACATGGAACAAAACAATCTCAGTACATTTGAAAACACGTATGAGTTACAGATAACAGGGCAATAAACTTGGGTAACAAGGGTAACTATCTACAATAACGATTGAACTACTTACATAAAATCAATTAGCAGCGAGCGTAATTATAATGTTTGGTGTCCAGTTTTTATTATGTTTCTCATTGTGCATTTTAACTTTTTATGTTTTTGTTAAAGAGTATGTGCATACACATTCTTTTTATTATATAGTTCTCATATTTATATTTTAAATTTGTCCTTTATTTTATAACAATATTATTATTTATTTATATTTTATTGATTTATATAATATTGATTCATCTTAATATATATTTTTATCGTTTTATGTTTGACGCTGTATCCCCCCCCCCCCCCGAGGAATGCAAAACGCCGAAACGCGTAGGGGTTTTTTAAGCAATAAAGGCAATTGTGACCTCCATATACACCACTTGCTTGTTGTGTCTTTTGGAGTATATGTACTGCGGGGGCTTCGGCTCTCTTTTGTGATTCCTAGGGAGAGGAAAGGCCAGCAGAAAAAAGGAGATTATAATGCCTCTGTATAAGTTTCTGGTGAGACCTCATTTGAAGTATTGTGTGCAATTTTGAAGACTGCACCTTCAAAAGGATATAAGCAGGTTGGAATCGGTACAGAGGGTGGCTACTAAAATGGTTAGTGGTCTTTGTTATGAAGAATATGAGGACAGACAAAGGTTAAATTAGACTTACCTGCTAATTGTAGTTCCTGTAGGAACTCCAGTCTAGTCCCGGAATCCTAGGGGGTTGGTCAACCTCATCCAGCAGCTTTGGAGACTGAGAAACTTCATGGCTGTGATGTCACTGGTATATAAGCCCCAGTAGCTCCTCTTCTCACCAGTTACCTATTGACAAAGCAGACTCACCAGAGCAACAAGTAAGTAGATATAGAGCAAAAATAAGGCAAACATGCCCCATGCTAACTATGACGGATCAAGGATCCAACTATTTACATAAATGATACCAACCAACCGTGCCATGAGGTCCTCCGCCCCCACCTCGAGCATGCCGGGACCCCACCGATCCCCTACTGTAACCGCCCCAGGTACCACTAAACACCCAGCGGTAACCACAAACTTGCTTACCTGTAACCACAGCTCCGCTTCAGGTCCTCTAGCAGCCTTCACTCCGGGCAGGACCCGGGACTAGACTGGAGTTCCTACAGGAACTACAATTAGCAGGTAAGTCTAATTTAACCTTCCTGAGCGTCCCTCCAGTCTAGTCCCGGAATCCTAGGGGATGTAACAGAGTAGTGAAACAATCAACGGGAGGGCCCTGCTAGTCCCGCCTGAAGCACTGCCGCACCAAACCGGGTATCTCTTTCCGCCTGCACATCCAGACGGTAATGCTTGACAAAAGAGTGAGAGGAAGACCATGTCGCTGCTCTACATGTGTCTTCCACTGGAACCAGGCTACACTCCGCCCAAGAGGTAGCTTGTGCCCGAGTGGAATGAGCCCTCAATTCGGCCAGCACCTGACGACCTCGCAAAAGATATGCCGACGATATCGCTTCTTTTAACCACCGAGCAATCGAGCCCTTAGATGCCGCTTCTCCGCGCCTAGCTCCCGCAAACCGAAAGAACAATCTGTCCGACTTCCGAAAACTAGCTGTCCGAGCGATATACTTCTTTAAAGCCCGTTTAACATCCAAACAATGCAGTTGATCCGCCACGCGACCTTTTAGCTTAGCTGTGAAAACTGGCAGTGACACCATCTGGTTTACATGAAACGCCGAAACTACCTTGGGCAAAAAGGATGGCACTGTCCTCAACACCACTTTAGAATCCGAGAAGGACAGGAAGGGCTTTCTACAAGACAACGCCTGCAACTCCGACACTCGCCTCGCCGACACAATAGCCACCAGAAAAACTACCTTTAGGGTCAGATCTTTCAGCGTCGACGTCGCCAAGGGCTCAAACGGCACTCTCCCTAACGCCTCCAATACCAACGGCAAATCCCAGGACGGTACTATACGCCTACGTGGCGGCCTCAACAACACCGCCGCCCGCAAAAACCGCTTCACATCTGCATGAGTTCCCAGGGAATGACCTTGCACCTTACCTCTGTAACAGGCCAGAGCCACCAACTGAACCCGCAACGAAGCGGCAGCTAAGCCCTTTTGAAACCCGTCCTGCAAAAGAATCCAACACTTGTGGGATTGACGCTTTTAAAGGAACCACATTCCTTTCCACACACCATGATTCAAAAATACGCCACACTCTAATATACGCCAGAGAAGTAGACCTCCGTCTCGCCTTCAGAAGGGTCGTTATCACGGCCCCCGAATACCCTGTGGACTTTAACCGTGCCCGCTCAAGAGCCAGGCCGTAAGCGAGAATCGATCCACTTGAGGCATGAACAGAGGCCCCTGAGACAACAGGTCCGTCTGCACTGGCAGTCTCCAGGGAGCCGCTATCAAGAGTCGAACCAAGTCCGCGTACCACGGCCGCCAAGGCCAATCCGGAGCAATGAGGAGCACTCGGCCCTTGTGACGCTCGATGCGCTGTACTACTCTCCCGATTAATACCCACGGAGGAAACACGTACAGAAGACGCTCTTGCGGCAACTCTTGAACCAGGGCATCTAGCCCCTTGGACATTCTCTCCCTTCTCCTGCTGAAGAACCGACTGACCTTTGCCGACTGAAAGGTCGCCATAAGATCCATGACCGGCGTTCCCCAGCGCTGTACCAGCATCGCGAAAATGTCCGGATATAGAACCCATTCCCCCGGGTCTACCCTCATGCGACTCAGGAAATCGGCTTGCACATTGTCCACCCACGTGAAGTGCGCTGCCGACACTGCTACCAGATTTTTCTCTGCCCATTCGAACAAAAGGTCTGCCTCGGACTCCAGCACTACACTGCTGGTGCCCCCCTGCCGATTTATGTAAGCCACTGCCGCCGCGTTGTCCGAGAATACGCGAACGGCCTGCCTTTGAAGATATGGGCGAAACTCTCTTAGCGCTAATGTTACTGCCCTCAACTCCAACCTGTTGATTGACCAAGCCTTTCCATGGACTAACCACTCCCCTTGGGCAATCCGACCCTGGCAATGGGCGCCCCAGCCCTGAAGACTGGCATCTGTGGTCAGCGGTATCCAGGCCGGAGCTTCCAACGACATGCCTTGCTCCAAGTTCCCCGGAAGCAACCACCAACGCAGGGGCTTGACGAGTCTGCGGCGGACAGACCAACCTCTGAGACAGGGGATCCCTCTGATGCAACCACCTTCTCAACAATGCCCGCTGTAACGGTCTCATGTGGGCCCGCGCCCATGGTACCAACTCCAGCGTCGCCGCCATGGTCCCTAAAACCTGAAGATACTCCCAGGCAGTGGGACAGCGCATGCTAAGAAATCGAGTGATCAACCGCCGAAGCGCGAGCCCGCGCTGCTGAGGGAGAAAGACGTGGCCAACCCTCGTGTCGAAACGGGCCCCGAGATATTCCAGGTTCTGAGACGGTTCCAACTTGCTCTTCGCTACGTTGACCACCCAACCGAGGCTCTGAAGCAACGACACCACCTTGTCCGTAGCAGCCACACTCTCCGCGCGGGACTTGGCCCGTATCAACCAGTCGTCCAGATACGGATGCACCAGGACACCATCCTTTCGCAGAGCTGCTGCCACTACCACCATTACCTTGGTAAATGTGCGAGGCGCCGTTGCCAGACCAAAGGGAAGAGCTTGAAACTGGTAATGCCCCATAGGCACAGTAAACCTGAGGAATCTCTGATGTTCCCTCCTTATTGGAATGTGAAGGTAGGCCTCCGACAGGTTTAAGGATGTCAAAAACTCCCCCTTTTGGACTGCTACAATAACCGACCTGAGGGTTTCCATTCGAAAATGCGATACGCGAAGACAGCGATTTACCTTCTTGAGGTCTAGAATGGGGCGCCAAGAGCCTTCTTTCTTTGGCACCACAAAATAAATTGAGTATCGACCGCTGCCTAACTGGTCGGCAGGAACCAGTACCACCGCCCTGAGATCCAAAAGCCGCTGTACCATTTCCTGCACTGCCTGGAGCTTCACGCTCACCTTGCACGGGGACTGAACGAAAGAATCACGCACCGGTTGCTGCAACTCCAATGCATAACCCTCTCGAATCACCTCCAACACCCACCGGTCGGAAGTGAGTCGGGCCCAGGCAGGGTAAAATTCCCGCAAAAGACCTCCTACGGGAACCAGCCCCACCTGGACCCCCCTGACTTCATTGTGCCTTTCTGAAAGTGGAGGAAGAGGCAGCGGGTGTGAAACCCCTGCTTGCCCCTCGAAACCCCCGAAAACCTTGCCTGTGTGAAGGAAAACGTCCTCGCTGTCCCTGACTAAACCTCGGGTTTCGAAAACGGCGAAAATCCTGCTGCTGCCCTCGCAGACCGGGTCCAGACCGTCCTTGCTTTTGCTTATCCTCCGGCAACCTACCGCCCTTGGAATCTCCTAAGTCCTTCACCAATTTCTCCAAATCCTCACCAAATAGCAACTTGCCGCGGAAAGGAAGTTTACTCAACCTTGCCTTTGATGAACTATCCGCCGCCCAATTCCGCAGCCACAGACACCTCCTACCCGCTACTACCGAAGCCATACTCTTCGCTAAGCTGTGGATGAGATCATAATGAATATCAGCCAGATATGCTGCGCCGGACTCCAACCTGGACGCCTCCTCGGTCTCCTCCACTGAGCCGTCCACCTGAATGCACTGCGCCCACCGCAAACAGGCTCAAGCCACCCAAGCTCCACATATAGAAGCTTGCAGGGATAACGCATTTGCTTCAAAAACTTGCTTCAGCAAGGCCTCTAACTTATGATCCTGCGCATCCTTGAGCGCCGCCGCTCCTTCCACTGGGATGGTAGTTTTCTTAGTCACCGCCGACACGGCAGCGTCCACCTTCGGCGCCTTAAAGAGTTCCCTATCCTGATCCAGCAAGGGGTAGAGACGGGACATCACCCTAGATCCCTTTAGCGCGGCCTCAGGCATATCCCATTCTTCCTGAATCATCTCTTTAAATACTCTGTGCACCGGAAAAGCCCTCTGTGTCTTACGCACAACCTGCAGTAAGGGATCCTCCAAGGCCGTCTCCTCAGTCAGACCCCCTGCTGGCATGTTTAGAGTTTTAAGAGATTCCGCTATAAGAGCCGGCAACTCCTCCCGCTGGAAAACTCTGGCTACTCTAGCCTGATCCTCCTGATCCTTAATCTCACCTTCCTCAAGATCCTCCTCCAGCCCGTCATCCAGAAGGGCGTCCTCTGCATGAATGTCCTCTGACAGGACAGACTGTTCCGAGCGATCCCTCTCAATCCTGGCCCTCTTCAGCAGCCCTCCCGCAACCTCGGGCGCAAAGGGGGAACCCGA
This sequence comes from Ichthyophis bannanicus, assembly GCA_033557465.1. Taxonomy (NCBI): domain Eukaryota; kingdom Metazoa; phylum Chordata; class Amphibia; order Gymnophiona; family Ichthyophiidae; genus Ichthyophis; species Ichthyophis bannanicus. The sequence goes on from CM066038.1 coordinate 227,710,878, forward strand.
TCGCTTACCACTAAGCCCCTCTCCTGAAGGCCCTGCCACTGGACCCCCTTGAGGACTACTCAATGTCTTCTGAATCAACGACAAAAAATCAGCTGAAAATATAGCCGCCAAAGCCCCAGAAGAAGGCAGTTGCGACAGTGGAGGATCCTGCGCCCCCGAAGTACTGGGCAGTGACTCAGGAGTCGGCAGAGGGGGCAATAATGGGCTCCAGCATCTCTAGGGAACCCCCCTTCTCGGCACCTACCCCCTCCGGCGGTAGATCTGCAGTGCCTGCCTCCTGAGTACAGCCCCTACATACTCCCTCCAGAGACACAGAACTCTTCCTGGCTCCACATAACAGACAGAGCTGCTTGGCAGGCATACCATGTCCCAAAAGACAAATAATGATGTGTGTCTTTAAAGTTCCGTTTTTTTTTGTTTTTTTTATATTAGAGACACCACGGTCCAATCTGTTCCCCCCGATCCATATCTGAAGGAAACTGACAAAAACGCCGCTGCTGAAGGCATCTATGAGCCTCTGAAGTCCCCCCAACGGAAAGAAGCGGTTTTCCCGCTCAAATTACATGCGGTGCGGCCTGCCCCGGAATAAAATGAAAACGCCGCTGAAAGCAGCTTCTTACCTCACGATGAATGACAAACCGCTGATTCTCCGCCATGGAAGCTCTCCTGCCCCCGGAAGCCCCCGGACTGCAGAAATCGCCGCAGTGGAAGCAACTCCCGGCACAGCACTAAACGGGCAGCTCGGCTCCAAAAGCATGCAGGCAGGCCCTCTGCGCGCTGAGCACAACAGCTTACTGCCTCCCGTCTCCTGATCCAGACCGGGTAAGCAGCAGCGGATCCTTTCCCCCTGCACACAGAGCACAGTTACTTACCTGTAACAGGTGATCTCTGGGAACAGCAGGAATTAGTCCTCACTTATGGGTACGTCGGACCCGACGTAGCCTGCGCGGGAAAGCTCCCCAGCTTCCCAGGAAGGAAGCTTTTGGGGTCTCCCACTGCACATGCGCGCTGCCTTCCCGCCTTCCTGACCAGCTCTCCTCAGTTCGAGTTTATAGCTGAGACAATAGAGAGAGGAAAGGAAGATAGATAGAAGATACAACTCCTAGGGGAGGTGGGTGGGTTGTGAGGACTAATTCCTGCTGTTCCCAGAGATCACCTGTTACAGGTAAGTAACTGTGCTATCTCCAGGAACAAGCAGGAATAAGTCCTCACTTATGGGGACTCCCTAACTAAGATGCCTGGGAGATCCCCTTCCAAGGGTTCGCCATCTTCGTATGGATCTCAGGCATCCATCCTGGGAAGATGGGCAGGAGTTGATCAAGTATGGAACAGGTGTTTGAGGACAGCCTGACCAAACAAGGCATCCCGGCGGGAGTCCTTGTCCAAGCAGTAATGGGCTGTGAAGGTATGAACCGAGGCCCATGTGGCGGCTCGACAGATCTGATCTATCGATACAGAGTGAAGATGAGCCATAGAAGTGGCCATGGCTCTCACATTGTGAGCTGTGACATGGCCTTCCAGAGAAATATTTTTACTCTGGTAAGCAAAGGAAATACACTGAGCAATCCAATTGGAAAGTGTACGTTTGGAGACTGGAAGTCCCAAATGAGAAGGATCAAAAGCCACGAAAAGTTGGGAAGACTTTCGATGTGGCTGAGTCCTGTTGAGGTAAAAGGCAAGAGCTCTTTTACAATCTAAAGTATGAAGGTTCCTCTCTGCACTGGATGCATGAGGAGCTGGAAAAAAGACAGGTAGATATACCTCTTGATTAAGATGAAAAGGCGAGACCACTTTGGCCATAAAGTGGGGATTCGTCCTAAGGACCACCTTATCATGATGAAACCTGGTATAAGGTGGATGAGCCACTAAGGCTTGTAGTTCACTGATGCAGCGAGCCGAAGTGACTGCAATAAGGAAAAGGACCTTCCAGGAAAGAAATTTCAAGGAGGTAGAAACCAACGGTTCAAAAGGTGGCTTCATAAGCTGACCCAGAACTAGGTTCAAGTCCCATGCTACCGGAGGAGGTCGGATGGGAGGCTTAGTTAGAGTCAGGCCTCTCATGAACCTTGCAACAAGCGGATGAGAGGAGACAGGTTGTCCATTTATAGGTTTTAAGGATGCTGCAATAGCACTCAAATGGACTCTTACTGAATTTGTCTTAAGGCCTGCATTAGAAAGATGCAGGAGATAGTCTAGTAGAGAATTCAAAGGAAGTGCTAGAGGGTCAAGACCCTGTTGAGCACACCAAATGGAAAAGCGTTTCCATTTGAAAGCAAAGGAATGCCTCGTGGAGGGTTTCCTAGAGGCATGAAGGATATCTTTCACTGGTTGAGAAAGATTGAAGTCATGAAGGCTTAGGCCTTCAGTAACCAAGTTCGGAGGTGTAGGGACTTGGGGTTTGGGTGCCACAAAGTCCCCTCCTCCTGAGACAGAAGGTCTGGCGCCGCTCCCAGGTCCAGAGAGGGTCCCTGGGAGAGATGCAGAAGTAGAGGGAACCACACTTGGCGTGGCCAGCGTGGAGCTATGAGGATCATCGATCCGTGATCTCTCTGGAGTTTGAACAGAGTCTTGGGAATCAAAGGAATGGGTGGAAAGGCATATAGGAATTCCTGACCCCAATGCAGGAGAAAGGCGTCGTTGGCCTGAGCCCCCTGACACGGATTCCTGGAACAGAACCGGGGAAGTTTGGCATTCCACGGACTTGCAAAGAGGTCTATGCAAAGAGGTTCCCCATTCCTGAAAGATTCTGCGTATCTGGTCCATATGTAGGGACCATTCGTGTGGAAGCAGAACTCGACTGAGTCTGTCTGCCCAAGAGTTTTGAACCCCTGGAAGATAGACTGCCAGAAGATGAATTTGATGCTCTCTGGCGAAGGCCCATAATCTGAGAGCTTCATTGCAAAGCGACAGAGAGCCTGTCCCTCCTTGTTTGTTTATGTAGAACATGGCTACCTGATTGTCTGTCTGGACTAGGACGGTCAGGTTGACTAGGAGGGTATGGAAGACTTTGAGGGCAAAGAAGATTGCTCGCAGTTCCAGGAGGTTGATGTGAAGGGTGGTCTCTTGGGGAGACCAAGTACCCTGAGTGGAGAGGTGTTGAAGATGGGCTCCCCACCCTGTTTGGGAGGCATCTGTTGTGAGGGTTGCTTGGGGCAACAAAGGTTGGAAGGGGGTCCCCAACAACAGATTCTTGGTGGACATCCACCATTGGAGGGACCAAAACAGACGCTTTGAGGTGAGTATTTGGTCGGAGAGCGCTCCTGATGCTTGAGTCCACTGGGTGGCCAAGGTCCATTGAGTTGCTCTCATATGAAGACGAGCGTAGGGCACCACGTGTACCGTGGAGGCCATGTGGCCCAGAAGTCGTAGCATTTCTCTGGCTGTCAAGTGACTGCTGGATTGAGCTTGGGAGGCCAAGCACATCAGACGTTGGCCGCGGACTTGAGGTAGGTAGGCCCTTGCAGTGGCGGTGTCCAACTGGGCCCCTATGAATTCCAGAGACTGCGTAGGAGTAAGTTGAGACTTGGGAAGGTATACCACCAATCCCAGATACTGCAGAACGTGCCTGGTGCGGTCCAGGGAAATCTGGGCCTGTGACTGAGATGGAGCTCGGATGAGCCAGTCGTCCAGATATGGGAATACAAAAATTCCCAGACCTCTTAGAAATGCAGCCACCACTGCCATGCATTTGGTGAACACTCTTGGAGCAGAGGCCAGACCGAAGGGAAGTACTCTGTACTGGAAATGTTTTCCCTGAAACAGAAATCTTAGATATTTTCTGTGGGATGGGTGGATGAGTATATGTGTGTACGCATCCTTGAGATCTAGAGAACAAAGCCAATCCTGACTCTGAAGGTATGGAAGGAGAATGCCTAGAGAAAGCATTTTGAATTTCTCCTTGTACAGAAATTTGTTCAATTCTCTCAAATCTAGGATAGGTCTGAATCCCCCTGTCTTCTTTGGTATGAGAAAATAAGGGGAGTAGAATCCTGTCCCTTGTTGAAGAAGAGGAACCTCTTCTATTGCCCCTTGGGCAAGGAGAGAAGAGATTTCCTGACCCAACAGGTCCAGGAGAGATGGGGGAGAATTGAAGTGCCTCACCATGGTATGTGGAGGAAGGTTGGAAAAATGAAGTTTGTAGCCCTCTCTGATGATAGAGAGGGTCCAGTGCTCTGATGTAATTTGCCCCCATCTGGGAGCAAAGTGAGCTAACCTTCCGGGAATGGTGAGGGGCTCTGGTTGTTCTAGAGCCAGAAATGTTAAGTTCTCTAGGGGCAAGTCAAAACCCCTGAGGGGGTTGAGCCTGCTGAGGAGTGGCAGACGCTGCAGGCTTTGACCTTGCCTGTTTAGGTCGCTGATGTTTAGCAGCAAAGCGAGGCTGAGAAGATTGTTGGCCAGTATTTGTGGAAAATCTGGCCTTCTTGTAGTAAGGCCTCTTGAAAGACTTGTTCTTGGCAGGAGTAGAGGTAGACTTAGAAAGTCTATCCAATGTATCATTTTCTGCGTCCATTTGAGTGGCTTTAATTTGCCAGTCTTTACCAAATAAGTTCTCACCTGTACAGGGCAGATTCCGTACGCCATCCAGGACCCAGGGTTCTAGGTCAGAGGCCTGGAGCCAAGCAAGTCGTCGGGCTGCAATGGCAATGCCCGAAGCTCTACCGGCACCCTCAAAGGAATCAAAGGCTGCTCTGTTGGAGAACTTAGAAACATCTAGAAGCTGTTTCACTAATGAAATGAACTCCTACTTTCTATCTTCAGGGATAAAGGGGGCAAAATGCTTTACCTTTAGGGCAAGTTCCCTTAGAAACATGCCCATATACAGACTGTAAGAATTAATCCTGGCTATAAGCATACTAGCCTGGAAAAGTTTCCTGCCAAAAGAGTCTAGGGTCTTACATTCTCGCCCTGGAGTGGTAGAAGAGTGCCTTTTGGTGCTCTTAATCTTTTTCAGCGCAGACGTCACCACAATGGAATGGTGAGGCAGCTGAGTCTTTTGAAACCCAGGAGGAGGGAGGGACCCGATACATGGTGTCCAACCTACGAGAGTAAGGAGACAATGTTAGAGGAGCCTCCCATAAGTCCATCAAGTGTTCTTGAAGGATTTCATGGATAGGCAGGGTGACTGCCTCTTTAGGAACCTTAGGGTATCCTAAAATATCCAATTTCTTTGACCTAGGTTCTTTTTCAGAGGATGTGGTAATAGAAAGTCCTTTAGCTAGCTCTATAATGAAGTCTTGAAAGGACAAATCCTCTGGTGGAGACATTCTCCTCTTTGGGGAAGAGGGGTCTTCATGAAGAACTAGAGACAGCTCATCAGAGTCCTCAGAGGAGTCAAAATCCTCAGAAGAATCAGAGTATTCTCTATTTGCTTCCAACGCACGATACGCATACCGATCGGTATCGACATCGGGCGTACCGGGTATGGGATCGGTATCGGGTGAAAACCCGGATCCGGCATGCGGAACCGATCTGCGTTTGAAAGTCGATGGTCTCGGTTCCGGTATGGGAGACGATACCGGAACCGGACCCGGTACCGCTGAACGCGGTACCGAGGGCGTCGCAGCTGTAATAAAAGCCAGCATGGCCTGCTGCATGGTCTGAACAGTATTGCTCATAGACGCCACTGCTGCCTGGATGTCGGTACTGGTATGGGCCGGTACCCCAGAGCAGTCTAACAGGTGATCAGTCGAGGCCGTGCCATCGATGTCAACCTGTAACCCCATAGGTGGTGCTTTGGAAGTCAGAGCTTCCCGCCGGGGTTGTTTGGCTGTGGCATGGTCCTCAGATTCAAAATTGAGAGCCTCTCGATGCTTTGAAGGAGATTTGCTCTTTGAGGACCTGCCCGAAGAAGGTTTGGTTACCTGAGATCCATCCGGAGAGGAAGACCTGGATGACTGTGATGCTGGATTATCTGAAGCAAACAGCACATGGAATTTGTTGGCCCGGTTCTGCAAACCACGTTTAGACATCTGGGAGCAGGATGGGCAGTCCGGAATGGAGTGGTCAGGTCCCAAACATTTAAGACACCATTCATGGGTGTCTGTGACAGAAATAACAGCACTACACTTGGTACACTTCTTAAAACCAGGGGCTGGTTTCTCCATGAGGAGAATTTGTGTAGGCCTGAGGCCTAACCGAAGTCACCAAGTTGTGCAAGATAAAGTTGTTTTTTTTTTTTTTTTAAAGAAAAGAAAAGAGAGACCGGCGCTACCGGTTTCGGTATGGGGAAGGCAGGTACGCGGTCTAAAGAAACAAACTAAAACAATAATTTCTTCAGCGGTGACAGGAACACGACCTGCTGGCTCCGCGGAAAAAGAGAAACTGAGGAGAGCTGGTCAGGAAGGCGGGAAGGCAGCGCGCATGTGCAGTGGGAGACCCCAAAAGCTTCCTTCCTGGGAAGCTGGGGAGCTTTCCCGCGCAGGCTCCGTCGGTTCCGACGTACCCATAAGTGAGGACTTATTCCTGCTTGTTCCTGGAGATCCAGGCAGACTGCGGCTCCTAGCTCACCCCCGCGGGCAGAGGAATGAAAATAAAAAGGGGAAAGGGACCCGAGGACCTCAGAGCAACTGACGGTCAGAAATAAGTGCCTTCCAGAAATTAAATAATTTCAAAGAATTTCAAATAATTTCAAATAAGGCTAAATAATTTTTAAGGTATTCTCCTGAACAAACCCTAACTATGTTAAAACTAAATCTGCTTAATTGTTCCTCAGTTGAGCCCTGGAATCCCTGGGCACACCACCTCACCAGCTGCTTTGGAGACTGATAACTGGTGAGAAGAGGAGCTACTGGGGCTTATATACCAGTGACATCACAGCCATGAAGTTTCTCAGTCTCCAAAGCTGCTGGATGAGGTTGACAACCCCCTAGGATTCCGGGACTAGACTGGAGGGACGCTCAGGAAGATCTTAATATGTATACTTTAGAGAAAAAGCAGAATAGGGGAGATATTTAAATACCTGTAGAGACATCTAAATACCTCCGTGGCATAAATGCACAGGAGAGTCTCCTTCATTTGAAGGCAAGCTCTGCTACGAGGGAACATAAGATGAGGGTGAAAGGGACAGACTTATGAGTAATATGCAGAAATATTTCTTTACGGAAAGAGTGGTAGATGCGTGGAATAGTCTCCCAGTGGAAGTGGTAAAGACAAAGACAGTATCTGAATTCAAAAAAAGCATAGGACAAACACAGAGGATCTCTAAAGGAAAAAAGGGGACTATGGAGCTGATATGGAAGGGCAGACTAGATGTGCCATGTGGTCCTTTTCTGCTGCTATGTTTCTATGTTAGCTTGGCCTCAACAGACTAGAATGTTGCAGAAAGTTATGTGCTTTTCTACACACTTTTTGGCTTATGTTAAACTCTTCCTTGTATAAGACTATATACTGTTTAACTGCTACCACCATCTATAGTTCAGTTAATTACTATTATTAAGTTATGAACATAAGATATGCCATACTGGGTCAGACGAAGGTCCATCAAGCCCAGTATCCTGTTTCCAACAGTGGCCAATATAGATCACAAGCAACTAGCAGTTTACCCAAAAGACACAGGTTCCACAATGCTTGCACATTACTTCCAATCTCTCTATCTCTAAGTTTCCAGACAGTTAATCAATATGAATGTGAGACACAAACAAAAACACACTCAAAAATAAAGGACATAATAAAGAACTTTGTACTTCAGGGGGGTAATTTTATAAAGGCTGCCACACCCCTATTTTTAGTATATGCGGATAAAATGCCTTTTAGAATGTTAAAACCTTGCATAAATTTATATGCAATGACAAGAACTTGTATACTTCTATATGATGCGGGTGCTTTCTTTCACTCTAACTATTTGCTAGGTTCAATGATGCAACACAAATTTCTTTTATAAAAATAAGGGGACGAAGGACACTGTTACATTAGGCCAAAGTTTTTATCTGCAGAGCAAGTTGATATCACAAAGTATTGGGGTAATCAGTAATTTTGGAAATATAAAGTCTAATATGTATAGTTGGGATAAATACCACAATAGTATAATGGGTACAATACTCGTCAAACTGATTGACAGGTGAGGATGACAGCAGCCAATCAGCGCTCACTTCTGGTGTATCTCCCGCCTTTGGCCACGCCCCCTCCCAAAGAAATGTTGAGCTAGCTCCTCCCATCCACGCCCCCAGGCATAGCCACCCCCACTCTGACACCCCCACCCCGCCCCCATGGATGACATCAGTCAATCAGCACCCACTTCCGGGTTTGTGCCACGCCCACCCCCAATGATGACATTAGCCAATCAGAGCCCACTTCCGGGTTTGTGCCAAACCCCCCCCCCCCCACCTACATCACGGAAATGACATCACCAGAAACAGCTAACCCCCTGGAAATGTGTTTTGCTTCCGGTTTATGCTGACATCAGCGGAAGCAGAGTGTCTGACTCCGGAAATGTGTTTTGCTTCTGGTTAATGCTGCAATCTGCAAAAGCAGGAACCCTGGAAAACAAAACAAAAATGCTTTCTTTCCCCCTGCCCGAGCTTATTTTTCTCACAAAGCAATGCAATGCTTTTGTGTGTATTGCAGACTATTTAGAACTGATTGTTAAAAATAACCCTTTGGTAGCAACAAGAACACAAACCTGTATTTGTAATGTGATGCAGGCACACAGCATTTGGTATACAGGCTTTTCTTTCCAAATGTTAAAATGCAATTAACACATCTTTGTTAGAGAAACCAGTGCTGTCCATGTGATAGAATTTTGCTTTTAAGACCTCACTGTTAGAGAGAAGTGTTCTGGCAGCAGAATAGTTCAGGCTGAAACACAGAGAGAGAGACCTGGCTTCAAATCCCACTACAGCTATTTTTTAGTGGCTTTGAAAAAAAAAACCCAAGACAGAGAAACAAGCCTGGGCATGCTTCTAGGAAAGGAAATGACAGCGTGATTGGCAGAAACAAGAGACTTGTTCTGAGCATGCTCCTGGTGTGTGTAGAAAGAACAGGTTATACTTTAAAACACACAGGATTTGTGGAATAAATCCATTCTGAAGATGTTAGCAAAATAAAAAGAATAGTCAAAGCATGGCAATCATGAAGGAAACCTTATTGAAGAGCATTTAGAAACATAGAAACATGATGACAGAAAAAGACCACATGGCCTATCTAGTCTGTCCTTCCATATCAACAACTAAGAGTCCACTTTTTACCTTTAGAGATCCTCTGTGTTGGTCCCATGCTTTTTTGAATTCAGTTACTGTCCTCATCTCTACCACCTCCACTGCGAGACTATTCCATGGATCCACTACTCTTTCTGTAAAGAAATATTTCCGCATATCACTCCTGAATCTATCTCCCTTCACCCTCATCCCATGTCCCCTCGTAGCAGAACTTGCTTTCAATTGAAAGAGGCTCTCTCCCTGAACATTTATGCCATGGAGGTATTTAAACATCTCAATCATATCACCTCTATCCCGCCTTTCCTCTAAGGTGTACATATTAAGATCCTTAAGTCTGTCCTCATATGCTTTATAATGAAGCCCATTAATCATTTTAGTAGCAACCCTCTGCACCGACTCCATCCTGCTCACATCCTTTTGAAGGTGCGGTCTCCAGAATTGCACACCATACTCCAAATGAGGTCGCACCAAAGACTTATACAGAGGCATTATCACCTCCTTTTTTCTGCTAGCCATTCCTCTCCGTATGCACCCAAGCATCCTTCTAGCTTTTGCCGTCACCTTTTCTACCTGTTTAGCTACTTTAAGATCATCAGACACAACCACGCCTAGGTCCCGCTCTTCTTTAGTGGACAAAAGTACTTCACCCCCTATACTATATTGCTCCCTAGGATTGCTGCAGCCCAAATGCATGACCTTACATTTTTTAACATTAAATCCCAGCTGCCAAATTCTAGACCATTCTTCAAGCTTAGCTAGATCCCTCCTCATGTTATCTACACCTTCCTGGGTGTCTACTCTATTGCAGATTTTGGTATCATCCGCAAAGAGGCAAACCTTACCCGACAGCCCTTCCGCTATATCACTAACAAAGATGTTAAAAAGAATCGGACCAAGGACAGATCCCTGGGGCACACCACTGGTAATATCCTTCTCCTCAGAGTGAGCTCCATTTACTTGTACTCTTTGTCGCCTCCCACCCAACCAATTTCTAACCCAAGCAGTAAACTTTAGGGTCCATCCCTAGGGTGCTCAGTTTGTTTATAAGTCGCCTGTGAGGAACAGTGTCAAAGGCTTTACTGAAATCTAAATACACCACACCTGATTAGGTGTTAGCAGTTTCTAAACCTGAGGAGGTTACTGGAGTTCAGCAACCTACTGTGCTCAAGGAAAGATCCCCTAAAACAGCAAAAATGAAAGTAACCTTGCTTTAAAAAATATACACAAAACCCTTTTAAGAGCTCCCAGTCAGAGAGCTAGCAATGTCATATAATAAAACAAACAAAGAAACCCTCAAATCCTTACTGTTTGATCTGTGGAGCCCTGGTTAGGAAAGCCTCAAAAGGGCAGGGCACTGGAGCCTTTTATGCAGGCTTCAACTGCACTCAGGAAACAGGCCCACTAACTCCTGATTAGGTGTTAGCAGTTTCTAAACCTGAGGAGGTTTACTATGACCCAAAAGCAATAGGGAGCTTTGGGGGCATAAATCCTCTACTTCAAGCTGCTAAAAAGCATGATAAAACAGTCAACAGAAAAGATGTAGTTAGATGGGCTACAGGACAAGATGCTTATACTTTACACAGACCTGCTAGGGTCCGTTTTAAAAGAAACAAGACGATTGTGTCAGATGTGGATGCACAATGGCAGGCTGATTTAGTTGATATGGCAGCCTTGTCCCATTATAACAATGGCTACAAATACATCTTAACAGTGGTGGACATCCTGTCAAAATATGCTTGGGCTGCAAGTTTAAAATCGAAAACCAGTCATGAAGTTGTTAAAGCCTTTGAAAAAATATTTAATCTAGGTCATATACCTGAAAAAATACAGACAGACAAGGGTAAAGAATTTTTAAATAGGTCTCTGAAGAATTTATTAAAACCAAGAGGAGTTCATCATTTTGTAACCAATAACGATGTTAAAGCAGCAGTGGTAGAAAGGATTAACAGGACTTTGAAATCCAAAACGTGGTGTTATTTTACAACACACAACACCTTTAGGTACCAAGTCGTACTGCAGGCTTTTGAAAACACCTATAATCATAGTTTTCACAGAACAATAAAGGCGAGGCCTACAGATGTGACATACACAAATTCTCTGCAGATCTGGAAAAGAGTCTACGGTGATAGCATCAAACGTAAGCACACCAAGAACCCCTTAAAGAAAGGAGATCATGTAAGACTTTCAAAAACTAAAGGAAAATTTGAAAAAGGTTACGAGCAAACATGGACTGACGAGGTATTTATAATAACGGACATTTTAAACAGGGGTCAGAAAGCGACATACAAGATACTGTGGCAAGAAGTCAACCATTTTGAGCATGGGGGAGGTGAACAGCATAAGGAATTCACCTTAATCAAAGAGCCTCTGTTAGGTGTGCAGGGTCAAAAGGCCAGAGCCACAGTTCAAAGGCAGAAAAAAACAGCTGGAACAAGTTCCACGAAATGCTTGACAGTGTAAGAGGGATAGATTGCAAGCACGAGGACAAAAACCCTCACTCTAACAACTGCACTGATTATTCTGATGTCAGAAGGCAGGGGGATTACAAACACCTGGGACAGAAAGAGGTGGGGTTGGATCCCAGTGTGTATAAACCTTGGTTAAATTATAGAAGGAGCAGTGGAAGGAGGAGTAGTTGGAGAAGGAGCAAAGGAAGCAGCAGAGGACAGACTTCAGAACAGCAAGGATGATGAAATGTTGGAGAAGCCAGAGCAGGTGCTAACTTCTGGAGACAGGCTGAGCTACCCATTGCTGAGAAAGGTGATTTCCCTGAATCATGTTTGCAACAAAGGTGGGAGCCAGGAAGGATAGAAGCTTTCAGACCACCAGAGAGGTTGTCAGCAGGGCACGCTGATCAAGTGGGTGAGTCAGAGCCTATGCAATTGAGAAGAGCCAGTCTTGAAAGAACTGTTCCTCTTGCTGAAGTAACCTCAGAGCTAAGCAGTGAGAAAGTAAATTCCTGTGTGTTTTGAAAGGAGGAATTTACTGCAGCATAGGCTAGTGAAGTAAGGCTGTGATTCATGCTTCTGTGTCAGCTGTGTTGAAACTCTACAACGGAGAGAAAGTTAATTGACTGCTAGAAGTGTTTGTGCTTTGCTCCTGTCTTATATGAAAAAGCCTGCTATAGGAGTTTGTGCTTTGCTCCTATTTATAAGAAAAGCCTGCTATAAGAGTCTTGAGGACACTTTGAATGCTTATTTCATAACCTAAATTTGGTTCTTCACCTGGAAGTGCAGCATAGAGAGAATTATGGCTGAGTGAAGATTAATTTGCCATAGAAGAAGTAAAGTTTGTTTTTCTATTGCTCTGATTGACAAAGGACAATAAGAAAAGTGGCATCTTGTTATATGTGAAAAGGCTAAGCTTCTGCAGTGAAGAGGACTTTAAAAGCCAATGCTGAGTTCTGTTTGCTTTGCCACCAACTTGCTGAACCTTAAGCAAAAATCCTATAATTTGAAATTCTGTAAATGGTACCAGGAACCTGATCTGTTCTATTGTGTTCAAAATAAAAAAAATTTCTATCATAAGCCTTACCCTTGGGTTTAACACCACTACAATCCTTCTACTTAAAGCATAAATATAACAGCTTATAGAAGAAGGTTCTCAACCACCACGCCCTCAACAACTAGAAGACTAGTGGTATTGGCGTTGTGCTTGTGACAATACATGATTATGACGGTGAAGCCATACAAGGTTCTTTTTATCCTGAAGAATTGCTAAAAGTCACCCCACAATAGGACAGAATTTACCGTATCGATAAGGTTCTAAAGGTAAAAGGATGTGGCTGGAACATATTCTACCTCATGAAATGGAGAGGATGGCCTGTTAAATTTAACAGTTGGCTTAAATCTTCAGAGATTCAAGACATCTGATTTCTTTCTTTTGAAGCAACATAAAAAAAAAGAATGATGGTGGCTTTTATATCACACTGCCTAGCAATGCCTCAGCAGGTGTGTTTCCCCAAAATACCAGCTCTAATTCTACCATACAACTAGCAAGGCCGTTGGACTTACAAGGACCGTGGGAAGTAGGGCTAGTGGAAATACAATATCCCAATATTTGGGAGAATATTAAGGAAGATCAAAAGTATGTTGTCACCTCTGTAGCAGGAAATATATAGCAACACATTACAGTCAGGAGAGGACATTATGCGACCATGCAGAGTTTAGTGGAATCCATGAATCGGGACATTAGCAGCATCTATAAATCTGTGTCACCACGAATCATTTATGAACCCTATGCGCGAAGAATACGAATAAAATCGGAAGATAGGTCTGTTATTTCTGCAGATGGTTATTTGGCAACCATTTTGGGAATAGACGCTGACGTTAATACACAGCGTTCCCATTTTCCAAGTGGATATCACATGCGGTTTAATATCCTCTACCTGTACACAGATATTGTAGATCACCAGTTCGTAGGTGACCATTTTGTGCCACTGCTGCGCTGTGTTCCAACTAAGGGGTTTAGGGATGAGTTTATCACATTAACTTATGATAAGCTGCACTATGTTCCTGTGAACAAACAGCATATTGACACCATCACATTTGACATAAAGACAGATCAGAACAGATATGTCTCATTTCGTTACAGGAAGGTGATCCTTAAGCTTCATCTGTGTCCCCGGAGGGTGGCTGTTTTTTAAAATGGTTGTGGCTAAAGACTACGGAGACGCCAAAGCATAGAAGCATTATTATACAGCACAAGCCGGCTATGGACTTTCAGGATATCATGGAGTACCAGTCATGTATGGTGCTGGTGAGGTGTTTTGTAATCTCTTTAGAAAAGCTATGCCGTTTTTGAGAAGGGGTTTTGAAATTATTAAACCACACGTGAAAGGCGCCAGAAAAAACATAGCCAAGGATGTCATGAGTCATGTCACAACGGCCGTTCTAAATAAAATTAGCCACTCTACAGAACAGGCTGGAGATCAGGCCTGGCTGTGATTAGAAGAGCTGTTAAAAAAAAAAAAGAGAACCAAGTCTCGTGAGTTACCGCAAGGACCTCCAAAGCCTTTTAAAAGAAAGAAACCTGAAGGTGAGAAGTCTCAAAAGCTTAACCACCAGTCTAAGAAGAGAAGCACTCGCTCTAGGAAGCGAGATATATTCTAAAAAAGCACCATGGCTTTTGTACACCACTGCTCTGAAGAGTGTGTTAAATCTGAACTGGACCTGTTTCAACTAGCCCCGACCCAAACAAGTATCGAAAAAAGTATTTATGTGGAATTTCTGCCATTATCGGCTTTGTCGGAAACAGCCCCTTTGGACTTCTGTATCGCAGGTCATGGTGAAGACTACATTGATTTAAATAGTACTCTTTTGCACCTGACCTGCAAAATTGTGGAAGAAGATGGCTCAAATATCGATCCAGCAGCCAAAGTAGCGCTGGTGAACTACCCAATCGCATCTCTGTTTAGCCAGCTGGATGTTACCCTGGGAGACAAACTCATTAGCCTGAGCAACAACTGCTACCCCTACAGAGCCGTCGTAGAGCTGCTTTTCAATTATGGTGAAGGACCCCTCAAATCACAGTTTACAAGCGGGTTGTTTTATAAAGACACAGCCAGGCAGCATGAAGTGAGAGAGATAGGATCTCGCAACGTCTGTTTTACTGAAAGGGCCCAATTTACTGCCTCTAGCCACAAGGTGGCGCTATTTGGGCATTTACATAGTGATCTATTTTTTCAAGAAAAGCTATTGATTAATGGTGTGGGTCTCAAAATTAAATTGACCCACAACAAAAATTCTGTTTAATGAGCAGTGATGCCGAAGAAAGTTATAAACTCATCCTAAACGCTGCGCTCTTTGTAAAGAGAGTTAAAGTTTCCCCCGGAGTGCGCTTGGGACATGCGGAAGCTCTGCTAAAAGCTAATGTCAAGTATGCTATTGACCGTGTGAGTCTGAAGGTGTTTAGCATACCAGCCGGAGCCCGGGTGACTAACCAGGAAAATCTCTTTGTGGGCAGCTACCAAAACTCATTGTGCTTGGATTTGTGGATAATGATGCTTTCAGCGGTAATTATGCTAAAAACCCCTTCAATTTTAAACATTATGATATTCATTTTGCCGCTCTGTATGTGGATGGTGATAGAATGTGATAGAAATTAATCATAGAAGGAATGTTCTTTTGGAGAACACTGGTTAGCCCTCTATATATGTAGAGATGGAACAGGGGAATTTTTTGATTCTTATGGACAACCCCCAGATTGCTTATTCTTTCCTACCAGCATTATGAGCTTTTTCAACAAGCATTGTAAAGCTGTTTTATACCACAGCAGACAATTACAGCACCCAATGTCCAATGGCTTGTGGATATCACTGTGTGTTTTTCTTGCACCACCGCTGTAAAGGGGTGCCTTTTGAAAATATTTTAGAAATGTATTCTGAAGATTTAATGCAAAATGATTATATGGTGTTACATTTTGTAAAAAGCAAACAACAAACTTTGTGTAGATCTTTTAGAAATCCGTTTCATAACCAGCTATCTGGGGGTTGTCCATAAGAATCAAAAAATTCCCCTGTTCAAACCTCTACAAATATAGAGGGCTAACCAGTGATCTCCAGGTAGGTTATAAGGATGTGTATTTACCACCAAACACATGGGCTTCCTTAATATTTGTACATCAGCTAACCAGTCGCTGGGTAGCACATCTAAAAAGAAATCTGCAACACAGGGGTCCTTCTTTAAAATACGGAAGATCTGCATAGTGTTCATTTTCACAAATGATGAAAAAGAACATTCCTTCTATGATTAATTTCTATCACATTGTCAAAAACCCCATAAAGGGTTAAGATGCTGGAAAAACGTATGTCAGCCCGCAGGTTACCAGTTTTAATCAGCAAGTAATAGTCTGCACACTCCTGATCCGGTGAAAGGTCAAACGCCAACAGCGTATAACCTTTGTAAAACTCCTGACGGTCAATCAGCAATGCTGTGTCTTTCAGATGTTTGCCATTTGCTTGCACCAGTTGCATATATTCTCTTACATAACATCCATTTTGAAAGTCAGGTTATAGAGGTTTCCCGGGTACTTGTTCACCATCCACAAACAGAGCGGTAAAATTAATATCATAATGTTTAAAATTGAAGCGGTGTTTAGCATAATTACTGCTGAAAGCATCATTACCACAAATCCCAGCACAATGAGTTTTGGTAGCTGCCCCAAAAAGAGATTGTCCTGGTTAGTCACCCGGGCTGGTATGCTAAACACCTTCAGACCCACACGGTCAATAGCATACTTGACATTAGCTTTCAGCAGAGCTTCCACATGTCCCAAGCGCACTCCGGGGGAAACTAACTCTCTTTACAAAGAGCGCAGCGTTTAGGATAAGGAGTTTATAACTGTAAGGGGAAAAATAAGTATTGTAAGGGGAAAATAAGTATTGTAAGGGGAAATCAGTTTCTTGTTATACAAAGGGACCATGAGGCCCATCTGTGAATATCTAGATAGAAAGGAATGTGTTGTGCTAAGACAAGATTCAGTGATCTTCACAGAGACAGGTACCAGTTTGTACGATTGCTAATTAGCAATATCAGGTGCAGGGCTATGCTGCTGGGATGGTTTTATGACGTATATATGTTTTTGCTACTGTATAAAAGTTAGACTGCACTTCTAACGTTGGAATAAACTTGCACACCTTTCCTTCTGTGTCCGGTTGTGAGTTTTATTCCCCTGGATTCCAGCCAGCTGAAGCAGCACACCGCAGATGAGGGTTCGGGACTTCCCTGGCCTGGAGTGACCAACAAGGAGCAGACCGGTTACAATAACTTTCTTCGGCATCACCGCTCATTAAACAGAAAGAATTTTTGTTGCGGGTCAATTTAATTTTGAGACCCACATCATCAATCAATAGCTTTTCTTGAAAAAATAGATCGCTATGTAAATGCCCCAATAGCTCCACCTTGTGGCTAGAGGCAGTAAATTGGGCCCCTTCAGTAAAACACGTTGCGAGATCCTATCTCTCTCACTTCATGCTGCCTGGCTGTGTCTTTATAAAACAACCCGCTTGTAAACTGTGATTTGAGGAGTCCTTCACCATAATTGAGAAGCAGCTCTACGAGGGCTCTGTAGGGGTAGCAGTTGTTGCTCTGGCTAATGAGTTGTTCTCCCAGGGTAATATCCAGCTGGCTAAACAGAGATGCGATTGGGTAGTTCACCAGCGCTACTTTGGCTGCTGGATCGATGTTTGAGCCATCTTCTTCCACAATTTTACAGGTCAGGTGCAAAAGAGTACTATTTAAATCAATGTAGTCTTCACCATGACCTGCGATACAGAAGTCCAAAGGGGCTGTTTCCGACAAAGCCGATAATAGTGGAATTTCCACATAAATACTCTTTTCGATACTTGTTTGGGTCAGGGCTAGTTGAAACAGGTCCAGTTCCGATTTAACACACTCTTCAGAGCCGTAGTGTACAAAAGCCATGGTGCTTTTTTAGAATATATCTCGCTTCCTAGAGCGAGTGCTTCTCTTCTTAGACCAGTGGTTAAGCTTCTGAGACTTCTCACCTTCAGGTTTCTTTCTTTTAAAAGGCTTTGGAGGTCCTTGCGGTAACTCCTGAGACTTGGTTCTCTTTCTTTAAACAGCTCTTCTAATCACAGCCAGGCCTGATCCTGCCTGTTCTGTAGAGTGGTTAATTTTATTTAGAACAGCCGTTGTGACATGACTCATGACATCCTTGGCTATGTTTTTTTCCGGCGCCTTTCACGTGTGGTTTAATAATTTTAAAACCCCTTCTCAAAAACGGCATAGCTCTTCTAAAGAGATTACGAAACACCTCACTGACACCAGCACCGTACATGACTGGTACTCCATGATATCCTGAAAGTCCATAGCCGGCTTGTGCGGTATAATAATGCTTGTATGCTTTGGCGTCTCCGTAGTCTTTAGTCACAACCATTTTAAAAAACAGCCACCCTCTGGGGACGCAGATGAAGCTTAAGGATCACCTTCCTGTAACGAAATGAGACATATCTGTTCTGATTCGTCTTTATGTCAAATGTGATGGTGTCAATATGCTGTTTGTTCACAGGAACATAGTGCGGCTTATCATAAGTTAATGTGATGAATTCATTCCTAAACCCCTTAGTTGGAACACAGCGCAGCAGTGGCATAAAATGGTCACCTACTAACTGGTGCTCTACAATATTTGTGTACAGGTAGAGGGTATTAAAACCGCCTATGATATCCACTGGAAAATGGGAACGCTGTCTATTAACGGTCCGTTTCTATTCCCAAAATGGTTGCCATATCACCATCTGCAGAAATAACAGACCTATCTTCCGATTTTATTCGGATTCTTTGCGTATAGGGTTCATAAATGATTCGTGGTGACACAGATTTATAGATGCTGCTAATGTCCCGATTCATGGATTCCACTAAACTCTGCATGGTCGCATAATGTCCTCTCCTGACTGTAATGTGGTGCTGTATATTTCCTGCTACGAAGGTGACAACATACTTGTGATCTTCCTTAATATTCTCCCAAGTGTTGGGATATTGTATTTCCACTAGCCCTACTTCCCACGGTCCTTGTAAGTCCAACGGTCTTGCTAGTTGTATGGTAAAATTAGAGCTGGTATTTTGGGGAAACATACCTGCTGAGGCATTGCTAGGCAGCGTGATATAAAAGCCACCATCATTCATTTTTTTTAATGTTGCTTTAAAAGAAAGAAATCAGATGTCTTGAATCTCTGAAGCTTTAAGTCAACTGTTAAATTTAACAGGCCATCCCCTCCATTTCACGAGGTAGAATCTGTTCCTGCCACATCCTTTTACCTTAAGAACCTTAACGATATGGTATATTCTGACATGTTGTGGGGTGACTTTTAGCAATTCTTCAGGATAAAAAGAACCTTGTATGGCTTCACCGTCATAATCATGTATCTTGTATGTTGCTTTCTGACCCCTGTTTAAAATGTCCGTTATTATAAATACCTCTTCAGTCCATGTTTGCTCTTAACCTTTTTCAAATTTTCCTTTAGTTTTTGAAAGTCTTACATGATCTCCTTTCTTTAAGAGATTCTTGGTGTGCTTACGTTTGATGCTCTCACCGAAGACTCTTTTCCAGATCTGCAGAGAATTTGTGTATGTCACATCTATAGGCCTCGACTTTATTGTTCTGTGAAAACTATTATTATAGCTGTGTACAAAAGCCTGCAGTTCGTCTTGGTACCTAAAGGTGTTGTGTGTTGTAAAATAATGCCACATTTTGGATTTCAAAGTCCTGTTAAACCTTTCTACGACCACTGCTTTAACATCATTATTGGTTACAAAATGATGAAGCCCTCTTGGTTTTAATAAATTCTTCAGAGACCTATTTTAAAATTCTTTACCCTTGTCTGTCTGTATTTTTTCAGGTATATGACCTAGATTAAATATTTTTTCAAAGGCTTTAGCAAATTCATGACCGGTTTTCGATTTTAAACTTGCAGCCCAAGCATATTTTGACAGGATGTCCACCACTGTTAAGATGTATTTGTAGCCATTGTTATAAAAGGACAAGGCTGCCATAACAACTAAACCAGCCTGCCATTGCGCATCCACATCTGACACGATCGTCTTGTTTCTTTTAAAACGGACCCTAGCAGGTCTGTGTAAAGTATAAGCATCTTGTCCTGTAGCCCATCTAACTACAGTCAAACCTCGGTTTTCATTTGCCCCGGTTTTCATACGCTTCAGTTTTCAACGTCTTTTTTGACTGAGATTTTGTCCCGGTTCTCATACATCGCTTCGGTTTTCAACGTCTTTTTTGACCGAGATTTTGTCCCGGTTCTCATACATCACCTCGGTTTTTGTAAAGTACAGTACTGTAAATACATACACCCTCGCGCTGCACACCGGTCTGTATACACTGCCAGAACGCCCACCTGGTCCCCGCAGCACTGCCCCCCGGACTCACTGATCGCCAGAGTGATGAGAAGCGAAAGCCAGCTGAGCACGTAAATGAAACACATCCTCGAGCCTGGTCAGAGTTAGAGAGGCAAGGATTGCGCAGAGAGGAAGGCCCCGATCTCATCCACCGCCTGCCCATTCTCTGGAGCGCCCCCTCAGGCTCGGAGGTAGCAGGGAAGAAAAGCTGTCAACGTAAGCAGGAGATGTTGCATGAATGTGGGAGGCTTTCCTTTCTCTTGCAGGGTACGTCTGAAGCTATATCATTAAGATTTTCTGCCATTCTGAAGCATTGAGCAGATAATGTAAAGGTATTTTAATGGGCTGAATCCAATGTGATTCCGAAGAGAGCTGGGCATAGCAGCTTGTCAGGGGTGGCTAAGGCCAGATGTTAACATACTGTACTGTACAGTACTGTACTTAGCTTGCTTTCAGTGATGTTAAATGTTCATTTATCCATTTCATTAGTCATTTATATTTATTTCTCATTGTTTTCTGTATGTAAAAATATAGTTATTCTCTATAAAATGTATTTTTTGTGAATATTTTTGGGTGTCTGGAACGGATTAATTGGATTTACATTATTTCTTATGGTAAATATTGCTTCAGTTTTCATACGTTTCGGTTTTAGTCAGACTTTTTCGAACGGATTAATCATGAAAACCGAGGTTTGACTGTACATCTTTTCTGTTGACTGTTTTATCATGCTTTTTAGCAGCTTGAAGTAGAGGATTTATGCCCCAAAAGCTCCCTATTGCTTTTGGGTCATAGTAAATGCTCTTTAGTAAGGTTTCCTTCATGATAGTAAAAAGAATAGTCAAAGCATGGCAGACATCTTCAGAATGGATTTATTCCACAAATCCTGTGTGTTTCAAAGTATAGCCTGTTCTTTCTACACACACCAGGAGCATGCTCAGAACAAGTCTCTTGTTTCTGCCAATCACACATTGTCATTTCCTTTCATAGAAGCATGCCCAGGCTTGTTTCTCTGTATTGGGGTTTTTTTCAAAGGCACTACAAAATAGCTGTAGTGGGATTTGAACCCAGGTCTCTCTCTGTCTGTGTTTCAGCCTGAACTACTCTGCTGCCAGAATACTTCTCTCTAACAGTGAGGTCTTAAAAGCAAAATTCTATCACATGGACAGCACTGGTTTCTTTAACAAAGATGTGTTAATTGCATTTTAACATTTGGAAAGAAAAGCCTGTATACCAAATGCTGTGTGCCTGCATCACATTACAGATACATGTTTGTGTTTGTCTGCAATACACACAAGCATTGCATTGCTTTGTGAGAAAAATAAACTCAGGCAGGGGGAAAGAAAGCATTTTTGTTTTGTTTTCCAGGGTTTCTGCTTTTGCAGATGTCGGCATAAACCAGAAGCAAAACACATTTCGGGGGAGGGGGGGGGGGAGGTCAGCTGTTTCTGGTGATGTCATTTCCGATGATGTAGGTTGGGGGCGTGGTTCAGGGTGGGAGGGTGTGGCACAAACCCAGAAGTGGGAGCTGATTGGCTAATGTCATCATTGGGGGGCAGGGAGTGGGCATGGCACAAACCCGGAAGTGGGTGCTGATTAGCTGATGTCATTCTTGGGGGCGGGGTAGGGGCATGTCAGAGTGGTGATGTAATGGCAAGCGCTTTGAAAAGCTCTTATTCTATCACTCACCCACAGAAGGAAAACTCTCAGACAGGCTGGAATGCAAACAGGATCTTTAATGTGCACACAGGATCAGACAGAGATACCAGCAACCTCCACAAGGGTCTGAACCCCGAGGGACGGCCTACAATGCCTTATATACAGTACAGTTTTTAAACTCATTCTACAATCCCATTTGCCACAGGTATTTCCTGCCCACCAATCAGCAGCCCCTGGGGAGGTACCTGGGTGACCTGTCCAAACCGGTATGCTCTGGTCTGTTGGTTTCTGGGCTAGGGGATACTGTGCTCAGACCTGGAGTGGGGGGAAGGGTGCCTAGTGAAATCTCAATGCCTTTCTCTTAGCAGGCTGATTACCTCATGGCTTCCGGGGGAAGGGTCAGGCTGATCAGAGCCTCATGGCTTGCCGCATGGCTGGGGGGAAGGGTTACCTACAGCTAAACCTCATGACTGCCTCAGTGAGTGTGGCCATGCCTGGGGGCATGGATGGGAGGAGCTAGCTCATCATTCATTTCTATGGGAGGGGGCATGGCCAGAGGCGGGACATACACCGGAAGTGAGCGCTGATTGGCTGCTGTCATCCTTATCTCACCTGTCAATCAGTTTGACGAGTAGTGTACCCCATTAAGCACAGTTACTTACCTGTAACAGGTGATCTCTATGAACAGCAGGAATAAGTCTTCACATATGGGTATGGTCAGTACCGACGGAGCCTGCGCGGGAACGCTCCCCAGCGTCCAGAAAGAAAGCTTTTGGGAGCATCCCACAGCGCCTGCGTGCTGCCTTCCCGCTTTTCCTAACCGCCTCTCTCCAGTTTGAGTTTTAAGCTGAGACAAAGAGAGAGAGAGAGGAAAGGAAAGATAGACAGAGAGATACAACTCCTAGGGGAGGTGGGTGGGTTGTGAAGACTTATTCCTGCTGTTCCCAGAGATCACCTGTTACAGGTAAGTAACTGTGCTATCTCCAGGAACAAGCAGGGATGAGTCTTCACATATGGGGACTCCCCAGCTAGAGATGCCAGGGAGATCTCCAAGGTTGTGAGTCCCTGAGAAGGGCTCTACCTCCCCCCATGGATCTCGGGCATCCAACCAGGGATGGGGGGTAGGAGTTGATTAGGTATGGAACAGGTGTTTGACAACAGCCTGACCAAACAAGGCATCCCGGCGGGAGTCCTTGTCCAAGCAGTAATGGGCTGTAAAGGTATGAACCGAGGCCCAGGTGGCCGCTCGACAGATTTGGTCGATGGACACAGAGTTTAGATGAGCCATAGAGGCTGCCATGGCCCTCACATTGTGAGCTGTGACATGGCCCTCCAGAGAAAGGTTCTTACTCTGGTAGGCGAAGGAAATACACTGAGCAATCTAATTGGACAGAGTTCTCTTAGAGACTGGAAGTCCTAAATGAGAGGGATCAAAAGCAACAAATAGTTGAGAGGACTTTCTATATTGCTGTGTCCTTTGTAAGTAAAAAGCAAGTGCTCTCTTACAATCCTTGGTATGAAGATTCCTCTCTGCACTTGATGCATGAGGTCCTGGAAAAAAGACAGGTAAATACACCTCCTGGTTCAGATGAAAAGGTGAGACCACTTTAGGCATAAAGTGTGGATTAGTCCTGAGGACTACCTTGTCATGATGGAACCTTGTATAAGGAGGATTAGCCACCAAGGCTTGCAGCTCACTGATACGGCGAGCTGAGGTGACTGCAAAGAGAAAAATAAACTTCCAGGAAAGGAATTTCAAGGAGGTGGGTGGCTAAGGGTTCAAAGGGTGGCTTCATGAGCTGGCCAAGAATCAAATTCAAATCCCATGCCACTGGAGGTGGTCTAATGGGAGGTTTAGTTAAAAGAAGGCCTCTCATGAATCTTGCAATAAGAGGATGAGAGGAAATAGGATGTCCATTGAGAGGCTTAAGGGATGCTGCAATAGCACTCAAATGGACTCTTACTGAATTCGTTTTAAGGCCTGCATGGGATAAATGCAGTAAATACTCTAGTAAAGAATTCAGAGGTATTGCAAGAGGGTTAAGACCCTTCTCTGCACACCAAATGGTAAACCTTTTCCATTTAAAAGCATAGGAACGTCTAGTGGAAGGCTTTCTGGAAGCATGAAGGATATCCTTCACCTGCTGAGAAAGATGCAAATCTTGAAGGTCTAGGCCTTCAGCAACCAGGCCCTGAGATGAAGAGACTGGGGATTTGGGTGCCACAACATTCCCTCCTCCTGGGACAGGAGGTCTGGAGCAGATCCCAAGTCCAGGGAGGGAGCTTGAGAGAGATGAAGAAGTAGAGGGTACCACACTTGGCGTGGCCGTGGAGCTATGAGGATCATAGACCCCTTGTCTCTCTGAAGCTTGAACAGTGTCTTGGAAATTAGAGGAATGGGTGGAAAGGCATAGAGGAAGTCTTGCCCCCAATGGAGGAGGAAGGCATCCCTGGCCTGAACTCCCTGACACGGAATCCTGGAACAGAACCGGGGAAGTTTGGCATTCCACGGACTTGCAAACAGGTCTATGTCCGGGGTTCCCCAAATTCGAAAGATCCTGGCTATGTGGTCCCCATGGAGGGACCATTCGTGTGGAAGCAGAACTCGACTGAGTCTGTCTGCCCATGAGTTTTGAACCCCTGGAAGATACACTGCCATGAGATGAATTTGATGCTCTCTGGCGAAGGCCCACAATCTCAAAGCTTCGTTGCAAAGCGACAGAGCCAGTTCCGCCCTGCTTGTTCACGTAGAACATGGCTACTTGGTTGTCCGTGTGGATGAGGACTGTCTTGTAGCTGAGCAGGGTGTGGAAGAC
This sequence comes from Ichthyophis bannanicus, assembly GCA_033557465.1. Taxonomy (NCBI): domain Eukaryota; kingdom Metazoa; phylum Chordata; class Amphibia; order Gymnophiona; family Ichthyophiidae; genus Ichthyophis; species Ichthyophis bannanicus. Next base: position 227,735,370 of record CM066038.1, read on the forward strand.
ACTGAGAGCTAGAAAAATCGCTCTGAGCTCCAAGAGGTTGATATGTAGAGATGTTTCCTGTGGAGACCAGATGCCCTGGGTGGAGAGATCTTGTAGATGAGCTCCCCAACCCCTTGGAGAGGCATCTGTTGTAAGGGTTGCTTGGGGTAGCAACTGTTGAAAGGGGGACCCCAGCAACAGATTCTGAGTGGATGTCCACCACTGGAGAGACCAAAAGAAGCGACTGGAGGTTGCTATTTTGTCTGACAGGCACCCTGATGCCTCGGTCCATTGGGTGGACAGAGTCCACTGAGCTGCTCGCATGTGAAGGCGAGCGTAAGGAACCACATGCACGGAGGATGCCATGTGGCCTAACAGTTGTAACATCTCTCGAGCAGTTAAATGGGACTTTAACTGAACTTGTGAGGCTAACTGCACCAATCGGCGGCAACGGGCTTGGGGAAGATAGGCCCTTGCAGTTGTGGTATCCAGCAAGGCCCCTATGAACTCTAATGACTGAGTAGGGGTGAGATGTGATTTTGGGATGTTTATTACCAGTCCCAGATACTGAAGAACACGCCTTGTGCAGGCTAGGGAAGCCTGGGCCTCTGTCTGGGATGCAGCTAGGATGAGCCAGTCGTCCAGATATGGGAATACAAATATTCCTAGAGTGCGTAGAAATGCAGCTACCACTGCCATGCATTTTGTGAACACTCTTGGAGCAGAGGCCAGACCGAAAGGAAGCACTCTGTATTGGTAGTGCTTTCCCTGATAAAGGAACCGAAGGAACCTTCTGTGTGTTGGATGGATGAGGACATGGGTGTACGCATCCTTGAGATCTAGAGAACAAAGCTAATCCTGACTCTGAAGGTATGGAAGGAGAGCACCGAGAGAAATCATCTTGAATTTCTCCTTGCATAGAAACTTGTTCAATTCTCTGAGATCTAATATGGGTCTGTAGCCCCCTGTTTTCTTTGGGATAAGAAAATAGGGGGAGTAGAACCCTGAACCCTGTTGAAGAAGGGGTACTTCTTCTATTGCCCTTTGGGTAAGAAGGGTAGCAATCTCCTGGCCCAGAAGGTCGAGGAGAGATGTTGGAGAATTGAACTGTCTCACCATGGTGTGAGGAGGAAGGTTTAAGAAATGAAGCTTGCACCCCTCCCTTATGATGGAGAGGGTCCATTGCTCTGCTGTGATTTGTTCCCATCTGGGAGCAAAGTGAGCTAACCTTCCTGGAATGGTGAGAGGCTCTGGTTCTTCTAGAGCCAGAAAGGCTAAGTTCTCTAGTTGTAAGTCAAAGGCCCTGAGGAGGCTGAGGCTGTTGGGTCGTAGCAGTCCTTGCAGCCTTAGGCTTGGCTTGTTTAGGTTGTTGCTGACGCTTTGCAGCAAAACGACCTGCAGAAGATGCCTGTTGACCATAACCAGGATAATATTTCCCTTTTTTGGGAAAGAAAGCCTTTTTGAATAACCTTTTTCTAACAGAAGCAGTAGTATTTATTTATTTATTTATTTATTTACATTCTCTTATATACCGCGCTATTCTGCATCAGTGCGGTTTGCATTGAACAAACTGAAATTACATTGAACAGGGCATTATAACTTGGAGATAACTATTTTACAGGGAACATGGGCTATGGAGGGTTAAGTGGCTTGCCCAAGACCACAAGGAGCACCTGTGAGACTAGAAACCCCAGTCCTTCCGGCCCAAGGTTGCTGTCCTCTAGTGGGATTTGAACCACCGACCTTCCGGCCTGAAGTACCTTGCCCCAACCACTAGGCCACTCCTCCACTCCACTTAGATAGACTTTGAAAGTCTATCTAAGGCAGAATTCTTAGCATCCATCTGAGTGGCCTTTGCTTGCCAATCCTTGCCAAAAAGGTTTTCACCTGTACAAGGAAGATTTCCTAATCCATCCTGGACCCAGGGTTCCAAATCAGAAGCTTGTAACCAAGCAAGTCTGCGTGCACCTATGGCAATAGCCGAGGCTCTGCTGGCACACTCAAAAGAGTCAAAGGCTGCACGGTTGGAAAATTTGGAAACATCCTGGGCATGTTTAAGCCAGGTGAGAAACTCCTCCCTTTTATTTTCTGAGACAAAAGGAGATAAAGTTTGCAGATGATCTGTTACTTCCTTTAGAAACATCCCCATATAGAGACTTATAGGAGTTGATTCTGGCAGTAAGCATATTGGCCTGGAAGATTCTCCGGCCAAAAGCATCCAAGGTTCTGCATTCTCTTCCTGGAGGATTAGATGAGTGTCTTTTTGCACTCTTTATCTTCTTCATAGCAGACTCCACCACAATAAAGTGGTGAGGAAGCTGAGTCTTATGAGAGCTAGGACAAGGAGGAACACGGTACATGGTGTCCAACCTGCGAGAATGAGGGGAGGTAGTAAGAGGTGTCTCCCATATGCCCAACATGTGATCATAAAGGATCTCATGAATTGGTAAAGTAGCTGCCTCTTTAGGAGCCTTAGGATATTGTAAAATATCCAATTTCTTGGCTCTAGGCTCTGGTTCAGGGGCCACTGAAATAGAGAGGCCCCTGGCCACTTCCCTAATGAAGTCTTGAAAAGACAAGTCTTCTGGAGGAGACATTCTTCTTTTTGGAGAAGAGGGCTCCTGAGGAAGGAGTACCGATGCTTCGACAGAAGCCTCTGATTCATCAGAGTCTTCGGAGGAATCGCCTGTCTGGATGCTCTTGCAGAGCCCGATATGCGTACCGAGTGGTATCGACATCGGGAGTGATCGGTACCGATTCGGTACTGATGGGCATCACAGAACAGGGTACCGCTGCAGTCGACACCGAAGCCGATGTCGATGCAATCGGTGCCGGTGCCGGAACCGGTACCGACAACAGAGTTTGCAGCTTGTATGAATGCCGTAATGGCACGCTGCATGGTCAGAATATTCTGATCCATCGACGCAACCAATGTCTGGATGTCGGTACCAGTGGAAACCACCGGTACCCCAGAACATGGCAACAGGTAATCGGTTGAGGCCACGCCATCGATGTCAACCTGTGACCCCATAGATGAAGCTTTGGAAGCCGAAGCTTCCTTCCGGGGTAATTTTGCCGGTGCAGGATCCTCGAGAGCAAGCCCGGAGGCATCTCGATACTTAGAGGGAGATCTACCCTTCGAGGACCGGCTGGACTTATGTTTGGTTACCTGAGATCCATGGGAGGAAGAAGCAGCCCTGGAAGATGTCGATGCCACCGAAGCTGCATCAGAGGGAAACAGGGTACTGAGCTTGGCCGCTCGATTCTGTCGACCTCTTTTAGACATCATGGAACAGGACTCACAATCGGTGATGGAGTGGTCAGGGTCCAAACATTTTAGACACCAGTCATGGGTGTCTGTGATAGAAAGAGTACCGCTGCACTTCGTGCACTTTTTAAACCCGGAAGCGGGCTTTTCCATGAGGAAAATTTTGCTAGGCCTAGGGTCCAAAAGGAAAAGTTGCACAGAAGTGGGAAACGGTAGTTTTTTTTTTTAAAAAAGAAAGAAGAAAAGACCGGCAGTACCGGTCCGACGTCGAAGAAGGCAGACGCGCGACCAAAGAAATAAAAAAAAATAAAGAACTTCTTCAGCGGTGACAGGAACACAACCTGCTGTCTCCGCGGAAAAGAAGAACTGGAGAGAGGTGGTTAGGAAAGGCGGGAAGGAAGCGCGCAGGTGCTGTGGGATGCTCCCAAAAACGTTCTTTCTGGACGCTGGGGAGCGTTCCCGCGCAGGCTCCGTCGGTACCGACGATACCCATATGTGAAGACTCATTCCTGCTTGTTCCTGGAGATTACTGCTTACCACGGGGAGGACAATTTTTAAAGCTATTCACATGCATAAATTGGCTGTTTGAAAATTGTTCTATAATTAGTGAAGATTGCCAAGTGGCGTATATGAAGAAACACAAACTATCTGAATTTTAAAAAGGCAGGATACTGTTAGTGATGCTGTTGTTGAAAAGGAAGAAGAAATTAGGCCTTACCTGCTAATTGTCTTTCCTTGAGTATTCTCCGGGCCAGTCCAGGAACAGTAGGGTAGTCAACCTCCTTCAGCAACTGAGGACTGAAAAATTCAACCAAGCTTTGCTGACAGCCTACCTTGCTGCCCCTGGTGTCAGAGAGCAAGTCTAAGAATACCTAAGCAGCTAAGTATAAACAGGCCCAGATCGAAAACCAAAAACGAATCAAAAAGCCAAATCAAAAATCAAAGCAAAATCTACTTCCCCTGCCAAGAAGCAGCACAGAGCGGACAAGTGGTTCCGAACGCAACGGGAGCCCCCTAGCCCGAACCTCTGCGTAAGACTCGCAGTCTTCCTGGAGAAGCCCAAAAACCTTTCCAGCTAAAACTCGAGAATGTCCGGCCAGCGAACCTGGAAACAAATGCCCGCGGCCGCCACCGGACGGAAAAGCCAGAAAACATGTTCACCTTACCACTGGGAGGGTCCTGGACTGGCCTGGAGAATACTCAAGACAATTAGCAGGTAAGGCCTAATTTCTTCTTCCTTTTCGTCTCTCCGGGCCAGTCCAGGAACAGTAGGGCAGTACCAAAGCAGTACCTACTCTCGGGAGGGACCCAACAGCCCCGCCGACACTCGCGTCACCCGCAGCCTGAACATCTAAGCGATAATGCTTTGTGAAAGTATGTAACGTGGACCAGGTCGCTGCCCGACAAATATCAACCGGCGGAACCAAGGCCCACTCGGCCCAAGACGTCGCCTGCCCCCGAGTCGAATGGGCTCTCAGTCCCTCCGGCGCCTCCTTCCCTACGGCCTGATACGAAGCCGCAATCGCTTGTTTCACCCAGCGCGAGATCGAGGCCTTGGAGGCCGCTTCACCTTTTCGGGCCCCTGCAAACAACACGAACAACCTGTCCGACTTCCGGATCGCCTTTGTCCGTTGGAGATACCGGTGGAGTACTCTTCCCATATCCAACTTATGAAGGGACACAGCACTCCCCTCCTCTGCGGCCGTCCGAAAAGTAGGAAGCGAAATCGACTGATTCACATGAAAACCAGAAACCACCTTGGAAAGAAAAGAAGGAACCGGGCGCAAGACCACCTTTTCCGTCAAAAACTGAAGGTATGGCTCCCTACAGGACAGCGCCTGCAAATCCGAAATCCGGGGAGCTGAGCACAACGCAACCAGAAAGGCAGTTTTCCAAGAGAGTTCTCTAAGAGGCACCGTTTTCCCAGGGTCAAACGGAGCGCGCGTTAAGGCACACAAAACCAAGGTCAAATCCCAAGAAGGCACAACCGGCCTCCTAGGCGGCCGCACGTTCTGCACAGCTCGAAAAAACCGTTGCACATCACGCTGTGTTGACAAACTCTGACTGCGCACTGTCCCGCGATAGCAAGCTATGGCCGCGAGATGTACCCGAAGTGTACTGGACGCTAAACCTTTATCCAGACCGTCCTGGAGAAAAGCCAGAACGTCCGGAACTTCCGCCGCTCGGGCTCGCACCCCATGCCGAGCCCCCCAGCGTTCAAAGATCTTCCAAATGCGAACATAGGCAAATGAGGTGGACGTCCGATGAGCCTGCAACATGGTAGAGACCACCGCTGCGGAAAAACCCTTCCGCCTCAGCCGCTGCCTTTCAAGAGCCAAGCCGTAAGCAAGAAGCGATCCACCTGAGGCATGAGGATCGGACCCTGGAATAACAAATTCATCCGACTCGGCAATCTGTACGGCTGGTCGACTAGCAGGCGCACGAGATCCGCGTACCACGCCCGTCGTGGCCAATCCGGGGCAATAAGAATCACCGTCCCATGACTCGTCCGATCATCGGCCACGGAGGAAACACATAGAGAAGCACCCCCGTCGGCCATGGCTGCACCAAGCCGTCGAGACCCTCCGACATGCGCTCCCGGGTTCTGCTGAAAAACCGGCACGCCTTGGCATTGTCGAAGGTTGCCATCAGATCCATAACCGGCCGGCCCCAGCGCTGCGTGATGTCGTGGAAGACGGCGTCGTTTAACCGCCACTCGCCCGGGTCCAGCAGCTGACGACTGAGAAAATCCGCTTGAACATTTTCTTTTCCCGCTACATGTGCCGCTGAAAGAGCCAGCAGATGCTCTTCCACCCACTGCAGGAGCGCCAGACTCTCCGCCAACAAGATCGCACTGCCTGTGCCGCCCTGCCGGTTGATATAGGACACTGTGACCGCATTGTCCGAGAAAACGCGCACTGCTTTGCCGCTCACCAGCGCCGCGAAGTGCTGCAATGCTAGAGCCACCGCTCTCATTTCTAGCTGATTGATGGACCAACGGGACATCTCCTCCGTCCAAAGACCTTGTGCCACCTGAGACAGACAATGCGCCCCCCAGCCCGAAAGACTGGCATCCGTGGTGACTAACACCCACTCCGGCGCGTCCAAAGGCATTCCCGCCCGGAGATGCGCGGGATCGGACCACCAGGCCAGACTGCTGGCCACCTCGACCGGACAAGGCAGCCGCCGGCTGAGAGGATGGAGCTGCGGAGACCAGCGGGACAGCAATGAGTGCTGAAGCGGATGCATATGGGCTCGGGCCCACGGCACCAATTCCAAGGTCACTGCCATGGAACCCAGGAGCTGCAAGTATTTCCATGCCGTTGGCTCCTGGAGGCGCAAGAAAACGGACACCTGACACAAAATCTTTTGAATCCGGACCTCCGGCAGAAACACCGCTCCGCGACCTGTGTCGAACAACGCACCTAAATATACCAGAGACTGCACCTGAGCCAACTGACTTTTGGTGCGATTCACCACCCAGCCTAAACTCTCCAGAAAAGCCACCACCCTGTAGGTGGCCTCTTGCGACTCCGGCACCGAACGAGCCCGGATAAGCCAGTCGTCCAAATAAGGATGCACGAGAATACCGTCTTTCCGCAACGCTGCCGCTACCACCACCATCACCTTCGTGAATATGCGAGGGGCCATAGCCAACACGAAGGGCAAGGCCTGAAACTGAAAATGACCCATGGGCACCGCAAAACGCAGGAACTTTTGATGGTGAGGCTTGATGGGAATATGCAGGTAAGCATCCGTCAAGTCGACGGACGAAAGCACCTCCCCCGGTCGCACTGACCGGCTTACCGACTGCAGGGTTTCCATCCAGAAGTGCGGCACCCTTAAACAGCGGTTGACAATGCTTGAGATCGAGAATTGGTCGAAAAGAACCTTCTTTCTTGGGGACGACGAAATAAATGGAGTATCGACCTAAACCGGAATAACTGCCTGAATCCGAAGCAACCGTTGAAGCGTGAGCTGCACCGCTGACGATTTTTCCGAACCCCCACATGGCGACCGAACGAACGCCCCCGGAAGGGGTTGCTCGAACTCCAAGGAATAGCCATCCCGCATAATCTCCAGCACCCAGCGATCTGTGGTAATGGTGGCCCAGGCGGAGAGGAAAAACCGCAAACAACCTCCGATGCGCACCTCCGCCTGGACCTTCCTCATTTCATTGGGGCTTTTTAGAGACGCTAGACTGAGGACCGGCAAATCCCCGTCCGAAACCTCGAGCGCCCCGAAAGGGCTGACCCCGAGAGAGAAAACGTCCCCGGGTATAAGGGGTAAACCGAGACCCGCGGAATCTACGAAACTCTCTGCCTTGACTCCGCTGAGACGAACCCTGTTTTGGCCCTTTCGGACGGTCCTCCGGAAGGCGGCAGCCCTTGGAATCTCCCAAATCCTTCACAATCTTTTCCAACGCTTCCCCAAAAAGCAGCTTACCCTTATAAGGAAGCCTACTAAGCCGAGATTTTGACGACGTGTCCGCTGCCCAATTCCTCTGCCAGAGAAACCGACGAGCAGCCACTACCGACGCCATGGATTTAGCCGACATCCGTACTAAATCATAGAATGCATCGGCGAGATACGCGGCCGCTGATTCCAACTTTGCCCCTTCCGGCGCAGAAACTCCTTCCAAACCCGGACTAGCCTCCGCTTGCAACCACCTAATGGAAGCCCTGGATACATAAGCGCCACAGATAGAAGAGCGCAACGCCAGCGCACTGGTATCAAAGGCCAGCTTCAGAATGGACTCCAGTTTCCTATCCTGCAGATCCTTTAAAGCCGCCGCCCCCTCTACGGGGATAGTGGTTTTCTTAGTAACAGCCGACACCAAGGCATCCACCTTAGGCATACGCAACAACTCTTGGTCATCCTGAGGAACAGGATATAAGCAGCTGAGCCCCCGTGCCCCCCTCAAGGAAGCCTCGGGAAAGCGTAGTTACTCACCTGTAACAGGTGTTCTCCAGGAGCAGCAGGAATCAGTCCTCACTTATGGGTGACGTCGGCGCCGACGGAGCCCTCGCGGAGCAATTTTCCCCAGCTTTCAAAGAAAGCCTTTGGGAATTGCAGCGCGCATGCGCGGTCCTCTTCCCGCCCAAGGGTGCCCTCTTAGCCAGTCAGATGACATAGCTAAAAAAGACAGCATAAAAATTTGCAAAAAAAAAACTAAAGCAGATGATTGCAACTCCACGGGGAGGAGGGAGGGTTGTGAGGACTGATTCCTGCTGCTCCTGGAGAACACCTGTTACAGGTGAGTAACTACGCTTTCTCCAGGACCAAGCAGGAAGTCAGTCCTCACTTATGGGACTCCCAAGCTTAAGGCTACCGGAGACCCTAAGCACAAAAATGAGCTCCCTCTAGCTCAGCAGCACAGAAGGAAAGAATCTTCGCTGAATTATTACCCACCGGTAGCCCACATCCGGGATGGAGGGTAGGAGTTGGTCAGACCTCGAAGAGATTACGGAGGACTGCCTGTCCGAAAGCACTGTCCCTGCGGGACTCCCTCTCGAGACAGTAATGGACCGCAAAAGTCTGGCTCGAAGACCAAGTAGCGGCCCGGCAGATGTCTGCCAGCGGAACAGAGCGGAGGTAAGCCACTGACGTAGCCTTTGCCCGAACGCAATGAGCCGTGACTCGACCTTCCAAGGAGAGTCCGGCTGCCCCATAAGCCCAAGAGATACAGTCCGCAACCCAGATGGACAGAGTACGCTTGGAGACCGGGAGCCCCAATTTATTGGGGTCAAAAGACACAAAAAGCTGAGCAGCTTTACGGTGCTCCCGCGTACGGTCAAGGTAGAAGTTCAAAGCCCTTCTACAGTCCAGGGTATGGAGGACCGTTTCAGCTCGGCTGGAGTGTGGTCTGGGAAAGAAGGTTGGAAGTACCACCTCCTGATTGATGTGGAAAGGGGAGACCACTTTTGGAAGAAATTTTGGGTGAGTCCGTAGGACTACCCTATTTTTGTAGAACCGAGTGTAAGGGGGATCAGACACGAGGGCCTGCAATTCACTTACGCGTCTAGCGGAAGTGAGGGCTATCAAGAACAGTGTTTTCCAAGAAAGAAAACGGAGAGAACAGGTAGCCATAGGTTCAAAAGGCGGACAGGTGATCCGCTGTAAAACCACATTCAGGTCCCAGTCAGGCGCTGGCGGGCGCAGAGGTGGTTTAAGTAGAAGGAGACCTCGGAGAAACCTCGCTACGAGAGGGTCGTTGGAGAGAGGTCTGCCGTCCACCGGCACATGATGCGCTGAAAGAGCACTGAGGTGAACTTTGACGGAGTTGGACTTAAGTCCCAGATTAGAGAGGTAAAGCAAGTACTGCAAGACCACCGACAACGGGCAGGAGAAGGGATCCTGAGACTGTCGGGTACACCAAACGGAAAAGCGACGCCATTTAAGGGCGTAGCATTTTCGAGTAGAAGGTCGCCGAGAAGCTAGGACGACCTCTTCCACCTCTGCCGGCAGGAGGAGGGGAGCAAGGACTACCCTCTCAGCAGCCAGGCCATCAGATTGAGAGACCTGAGGTTGGGGTGTAGCAGAGACCCCTGATCCTGAGTGAGGAGATCCGGTTGAAACCCCAGAGGGAACGGATCCTCCACCGCTAATTGCAGCAGGAGTGGAAACCACGGCTGTCTGGGCCAGCGAGGAGCCACCAGGATCATGAAGGCTTTGTCTCGGAGAACCTTGAAGAGAGTCCGAGAGACTAGCGGGATGGGAGGGAAAGCATACAGAAGGCTCCCCGACCATGAGAGTAGAAAAGCGTCCGCCGCAACCCGGAGGGGGTGTGGCCGACGAGAGCAGAAGCGAGGAAGTTGCCGGTTGTGAGGACTGGCAAAGAGATCCACCGTGGGGAGGCCCCACTTTAGAAAGAGCTTCTGAACTACCAAGGGATCCAGACGCCACTCGTGCGGCTGGAGGATCCTGCTGAGTTTGTCCGCCAGGCAATTCTCTTGGCCTGGGAGATAAACTGCCTTGAGGAGAACGCCGTGACTGACGGCCCAAGAGCAGAGCTTCTGTGCCTCCCGACAGAGGAGGAAGGAGCCCGTGCCCCCCTGCTTGTTCACGTAGAACATGGCAACTTGATTGTCCGTCTGGACAAGGACGGACTGGTGAGAAGTCAGGTGGGAGAAGGCCTTGAGAGCCAGGCGGATCGCCCTGAGCTCCAGGAAGTTGATCTGCTGAGCAGACTCCCACGTGGTCCAGAGGCCCTGAGTACGTGCCCCTTGGCAATGCGCTCCCCAGCCCAGGAGGGATGCATCTGTTGTCAGCACCCGGGCCGGCTGAGGTGACTGGAAAGGCATGCCGAATATCAGGTTCGGCCGCTGGAGCCACCACCGGAGAGACAAGATCAGCGGCTCGGAGACGCGCACTAGGTCTGCTAGGCCGCCTGTGGCTTGTCGCCACTGCCGGCGGAGACACCATTGAGCAGGCCGCATATTCAGGCGGGCATTGGGGGTCACATGGACGGTGGAAGCCATATGGCCGAGTAGTCTCAGGAAGCGCCTGGCGGAGACCCGGGGCTGGCTGCGAAAACGGTCGGCTAGGTCCATGAGCCGTTGAGCCCTGTCGAGCGGTAGGTACGCTCGTGCCTGAGGAGTGTGCAGCCTTGCGCCGATGAACTCGAGATCCTGTGAGGGGAGCAAAGTGGACTTTGCGAAGTTTATAACAAAGCCCAAGTACTGCAGAAGAGTCACCGTGCGGCACGTGGCGTTGGTGACCTCCAGAGCGGACGCTGCTCTGATGAGCCAGTCGTCGAGGTACGGAAAGACATAGAGGCCGTGAAGCCGGAGATGGGCCGCCACCACCGCGAGACATTTTGTGAAGACTCGCGGTGCGGAGGATAGGCCAAAGGGCAGTACTCTGTACTGGTAATGATTTCCTGCCACCACAAACCTTAGGTATTGGCGGTGGCTTGGGTGGATGAGGATGTGCGTGTAGGCATCCTTTAGATCCAAGGAGCATAGCCAATCTCCCTGCTGGAGGTAGGGCAGAAGGATTCCAAGGGTAAGCATTTTGAACTTCTCCCGCACGAGGAACTTGTTGAGGTTGCGCAAGTCCAGGATGGGTCTGAGGCCTCCCGTTCTTTTTGGTATTAGAAAATACCGGGAATAAAAGCCTTGATCCTTCAGGTGGTGGGGCACCGGTTCCACCGCCTGATCCTGTAGAAGACCTGCTAACTCCTGAAGGAGTAATTCCCTGTGCAGAGGGGGTCGTGGAGGTTCTCCCGGAAAATAGGAGGGAGGGACCTGGTGGAAGTGGAGAAGATAGCCTTCTCGCACGACTTGAAGCACCCAGGTATCTGAGGTGATGCTGGACCACCTGTGGGCGAAGTGAACCAGCCGGCCTCCGGTACTGGGAGGAGCCAGCGGGGGGGGAGAGGCTATGCTTAAGGAGTCAAAAACCCCCACCCTGCGGAGCAGGGGCTGGTGGTGCAGGCTTGGGGGCTTGCTGCCTACGGGACCCGTTACCCCGTCCCTTGGCCTGCTGGCCCTGTTGGGGAGCTGCAGGGGCCTGATAGTGGGGGTATTGTTTGTAGGCAGTCGCCTTCCTCGGGTAAAAGGACTTCTTTCCCGAGCCCTTCTTTTTCTGGGAAGGGGCGGAGGTCTTCCTAGAAAGCCTAGTCCTGGTGAGAGTCTCTGTCTCAATTTGTGCAGCCTTATCAGCCATGGGCTTGCCAAAGAGGTTTTCGCCTCGGCCAGGGACATCGACCAACTTGTCCTGCACCCAGGGCTCAAGGTCAGACGACTGAAGCCAAGCCTGTCGGCGGGCACCGATGCCGGCTGCGGCCACTCGAGCCGATGCTTCAAAGCCATCATAGGCTGCTCGGGACATGAATTTTGAGCATTCCCGAATGCCAGTGGACAAGGCCAGGAACCTCCGCAAGGGTTCCTCGGACAAACCAGCGGAGAAACCGGCTAGCTCTTTAGCCAGGTCTCGGAGATACATGCCCATGTATAGCTGGTAGGTCTGGACACGACAGGCGAGCATAGAGCCCTGGAAACACTTCTTACCAAGGCCATCCAGGTTACGGGCCTCCCTGCCAGGAGGCACCGAGGAGTGCATCTTCTGGCTCTTAAGACGATGCATGGCCGATTCCACTACCATGGAATGGTGTGGTAGCTGTGCTTTCTGGAAGCCAGGGCTCTTGCGGACTCGATAGATAGAATCGACCCGCTTGCTCAGGACCGGCGAGGTGGCCGGACTCTCCCACATGCGGAAGAGTAGTCGTTCCAGCATGGGAGGAACCGGTACAATAAAGTGTTCCCTGGCGGGAGAGTCATACTGGAGGGCGTCGAGCTCTTCGGCTCGAGGCTCCTCCTTGGGATCCGCAGGAAAGGCCAAAGCCTTGGCCATATCCCTGACGAAGTCCGAGAACCGGGCATCCTCCGGGGGGGACTGCTTCCGAGGTTCGGACTCAGGTGAGTCCGAGGGGACACACCGAGTCCGAAAAGAATCAGGCGACTCTTCCTCTTCAGACTCCCAGACCGACTCTGACGAGGACTCGGTGGGGTCGGCCCGGGCCGGGCGCGGCGCCTGCCGCCCCAACGCCGAGGGAGTCGGCGTCGGCGACCTCGGTCCCGAACGGGAGGCCGAGGGCGACCTCGACCGAGGATCGACTCGAGTTCGCATCGACTCGAAGATCGGCTCGGTCTCCGGGGTCGACTTCGACGTCGACGTCCCGGCGGTCGGGGCAGCGGCGCCAGCGAAGCCAGCGAGCAGTGCCCGCTGCTGGTCCATGAAGGCAGACAGTCTGCTCTCCAAGGCCGTCAACCTGAGTCCGAGCTCAGGTGACCCAGCAGCCCCCGACTCGGGCCCCGACGTCGGCTGTCGCGGAGGCGAGTCCAGAAGGACCACAGGACTTACCCGAGCAGGCAGCTCCGACTCCAGGCGAGGTCGCTTCGTGAGGTGTTCCTTCTCCAAGGACCCGGGGCGGCTATCGGGGCTATGCGACCTGGCCCTCGCGGAGCCAGGAGCATCCACCGACGCCGCCCTCGCGGGTTTCACCTTCCGTCGATGGTCCCCGGAGGGAGAACCCCTGTCGGAGGAACTCCGGCGACGGTCCGAGCTGGAACCCCTGGACGCGGAGGCCTCCGACGAGGTCCGGGTACGGCTGGGGTCAGCGAAGATTCTATCCCGCTGATGCCGCCGACTTCTCAACGCTTTGGAGGATAGTTTGCCACAAGGCCCACAGATCATTTCTTCATGATCCGGGCCCAGGCAGCGGAGGCAATTGTCGTGTGTGTCAGTTAGTGACATATTTCGGTCACACTGACCACACCGCTTGAAACCACTGGCAGCCATCGGGGGAAAAAGGGCCCCGGCGAGGTCAAAGGACCGGGCTGCCAGGGAAAAACCGAAATGAAAACTGACTAAGTCAGAAAAACCGAAAAATAAGAAGAGGACTCGTGACCGGCGTCGCGAGTCCGGCGGGAAAAAGACCGGCGTCGAACCGAATGAAAAAACAGAGTAATTCTAAAGAAAATCAACTTTTTCGCGGGGACACGACGGGTACGTCTGTAGGGCTCCGCGGAAAAAAGAAGACTGGCTAAGATGGCACCCTTGGGCGGGAAGAGGACCGCGCATGCGCGCTGCAATTCCCAAAGGCTTTCTTTGAAAGCTGGGGAAAATTGCTCCGCGAGGGCTCCGTCGGCGCCGACGTCACCCATAAGTGAGGACTGACTTCCTGCTTGGTCCTGGAGAAACTCCCATTCAGATTCAATCATCTTTTTAATAACTCGATGTACCGGGAAACACCGCTGCTCGGCGCGAAACCCTTGCAATAGGGGATCCTCCAATGGCTCAGCCAGAGTCGCCGGTAACGTAATATTTAAGGCCGCTAGAGTGTGAGCAATAAGTGCCCCCAGTTCTTCCTTCCGAAACACCCTAAACAGATTGGGATCCTCACCCGAGGATAACTCCCCTTCCTCTAGCTCCTCCGGCCAGAAATCCAGCCCAGACTCTGAGAGAGGCTCCGCCTCTTCTGGGCCCAGCACCCCTAGGGACCGCTGCTCCAAAAACTCATCTGCCCCTGCTGGAGACACCCCCGACATGGAAGTGCCCTCACCGGGATCCCCTGGAGAGACCGAACACGTGGAGGGCCCTGGCAGGGAAGAGCCTACCTCTTTGCCCTGCCCCCTCTCTAAGCGTAAGCAGTAAGCCTTGTGCATGGACAATATAAAATCCGGAGAGAAAATATTGCTAAACCCCTCCGGAACGTCTGCGACCTTCACAGGGCCCTCCGTTAGCTCCGGAGCAGAGTGCTTCGCTTTCCCACTCTTTTTCACCGACTTTCGGGGCAATGTGGGAGAAACGGCAGCCGGCTCTAAAATGGCCGCCGTTCCCGCCTTTTCAAGCACTGCCTGCGGCCGTCCTGAACCCGAAGGCCCCGACGCATTCTCCATCGGAACGAAGGGCTGACACACTCCCCTCTCCCGGGACCCTCGAGCACAGACCCCCGCGATTCGAAAAACGCGGTTCCTACGCGATGAACAACGCCCCCGAAGAAGCGACAGACACACACAGCCCCTATCAAGTACGTCTCTCCACCAACCTGTCAGCACCGCTGCTCACAGCCGAGAAGATTGGGAGTCTGACCAACAGAAAACGGGACTCCGGGGCTCCCAGAACCGTGATCTGCCAGCGTGGGGAGAAGCGGTCTATGAGGCAGGCTCTGCCTCTACCGCCAAAGAAGGCAACGGCTCTGTGCAAGTATGCAAAGGAAGCCGGTAGGGTTAGACAAAAAACTTACAGTGTGCCTTCTTGCACTTAATACTGCTTTCACTCCCCGTTTATTTGATTTCCTTTTTTTTTTTTTTTTTTTGAAACTGCACCACTCAAAGACCACCAGGAAGGCAGATAACTAACCCAGCTAGGGTTAGCAAGGATAAACTATATCCAATTCCTTTTCCTCTCTCAGAGCCTGTCAGCAAAGACGTCCTTCAGCTGCTGAGGACTGAAAAAGACTGGCTCTCTGACACCAGGGGCAGCAAGGTAGGCTGTCAGCAAAGCTTGGTTGAATTTTTCAGTCCTCAGTTGCTGAAGGAGGTTGACTACCCTACTGTTCCTGGACTGGCCCGGAGAGACGAAAAGGAAAAATGTTTTATTCACTAGGACAAATAAGATAAAATATTGTCATCTGAACTTCACGAGATGAGATGAGCAAGCCACTAGTAATTTGGATATTATACAGCATATGCACTTCTAAAGAAGTGGAGTAGCAGCCTAGTGGTTAGAGCACTGGCTCGGCAACCAGGAGACCAGAGTTTGATTCCCACTAGCACTCCTTGCGGCCTTGGGCAAGTCACAACCCTCCGTTGCTTCGGAAGAAAGGTCTGGCAAACTACTTCCGGTCACACTGTCAAGAAATCCTGGAATTGCTGGGTTGCCAGGAGTCAGCATTGACTCAAAAGGCACACGTTGCATTGCATTTGTGCACTTCTAATGCTAACACACAATCCTTTATCAATCTTGTAAATGGAAATGAATTTCAATTGAGAGGATTGCATAATTATTCTAAGCAAATGATTTCTGTCACAAGATGCTCTTGTATACAGTATTAGCAAGACCAGAAGTTGGTGACATTTTACTTACCAGTTAATGTCCTTTCCTTGAATCCTGTTAAACCAGTCCAGACAAGTGGGTTGGTTCCCCTATCAGCAGATTGGTGGAGTCAAAAAACCAATGAAAAGCTCATGTTTCAATGACATTACTCCCATGCCTTTATTCACCTCAGTCACCAGAGATCCCTTCAGTATTCATCCCAAAGCATATGGGAAAAATATGTCAAGCCTCACACAACCTCAACTGTGCGCAAAAATGAGTGACCAACAGTAGAGAATTATGTACAGGAAAGCATAAATAATGTGGTTGTCATTAGGTAATGAACCTGCAGAGCCAAGTATAAAAATCATAGTGGACTCAAGGGTACCGCAGCAGAAGAACACAGCAATACAGTTACGGGGTGGGTCCTGGACTGGTCTAGCAGAACTCAAGGAAAGGACATTAACTGGTAAGTAAAATGTCACCTTACATATCATTCTGCTAGATCAGTCCAGATAAGTAAGATGTACCAAAGCTGCAACTCAACTGGGCGGGAAGAAGACACAGCAGCTTGCAAAACTTTAGAGCCAAAGGCCGTGTCCTCTCTTAATGCTTGACAAAAATGGAAAGTGATGCTCACGTTGCTGCCTGACAAATGCCTGCAGGGGATACCGTGCTCCGCTCCACCCATAAGGATGCCTGCTTTTGGGTAGAATGGGCACACAAACCCTCTGGAAGCAGCCGGCTCCGTATCAGATATACTGAGGAAAAAGCCTCCTTAATCCAGCACCTCAAAGTTGACTTAGTTGCCGTGTCACTCATGCGTGGGCCAGCAAACAGCATAAAAGATGAACTTATGAAAGGAATTTGTAACCTCCAAGTACCAGAGAAGCACCCTCCAGACATCCACAAGGCGAAGATCCTTATCCTTCACTACTCCTTAGAGAAGTTGGCAGGCAGACCACCTGGTTCATGTGAAAGGGAAAAAGCACCTTAGACAAGAAGGAAAGCACAGGCCGAATTGAAACAGCTTCCTTCGAAAAGGACAGAAGGATCTTAGCAAGACATAAATTCACCTTGCGGAACAAATCATGACCAAGAAGATAGTCTCAAGCATCAAATCCTTCAACAGTTCAAAGGACACCACTTCAGAACCCTGAGCATAGACACAAACCCCATGAAGGGATCACCGACCAGAGGGGAGGACGCAGATGCATGTCCGACTGCATGTCTCACCCTCTGATCCAACTATATGCCTCTCCTGACTATCAAGGTTTTTCATCTTACACATGTCTCTCTGCCTTTACCTGTGTGTTCTATCCTCTCTGCTTTCCTGTAAAAAAAAAAAAATGGCATTCCTTTCTAAATTCTAACTGCAGCCTATTTATTGTAAACCATTCTGATGCTAATGCCTGGGCGGTCAATCAAGTGATGAAATAAAGAAAGATGCCAAATCCCCTGGAGAAAGCACAATCCTTCCAGGTGCAAGGCTAGAGACTTACCAGCCACCAGACATTGGAAACAGGCCAAAGCTGCCACCTGAATCTTTAGGGAGCTAAGGGAAAGGCCTTTCTCCAGACCATCCTGTAGAAAGGCCAACAGAGATGGCACCTTGGCCGCCTTAGGAATCAACTGCTGAGCGCCGCGCACCATCGGTCACAGAGGCACCAAATCCCTACATATGCTAACTTGGTAGACTTCCTCCAGACTCTGAGCAGAATGGAGACTACTACTGGAGAGTATCCATTATGCACTAGCCATCTCCTTTCAAGAGCCAAGCTGTAAGTGAGAAGGGAACTGGGTCCTCCAGGACAATTGGTCTGTGCTGCAGGAGCTGCATCAGATCTGCCAATCCACCGCCACCAGAACAATCCTGCAAAGGTGGCATTCTATATGCCAAATCACACGCCCCACCAGGGACCATGGAGGATACAGCAGGTGCTGACTTGGCCAAATCTGGGCCAGGGCATCGACGCCCTTGGATCCCATCCCTGTGTGGCAACTGAAGAAATATCAAACTTTGGCAATGAAGTGGGCCACTATCAGATCCATTTTGGGATGACCCCAGTGGCGCAGAATCAACTGAAATGCCTCCTGACTCAACTCCCACTCTCCAGGATCCAGAGAGTGTCAGCTGAGGAAGTCAGTTTCCACACTGTCCACCCTGGCAAGGTGCTGAGCTAACAAGGCTAGATGGTTCTCCTCCCAGGCAAACAGGAGAGCCATCTCCAGATCTACCCCAGCACTCCTTGTGTCGCCTTGCCAATTGATATAAGCCATTGCCGTAACGCTGTCCCAAAACACATGAACCGCCCAGCCCTCAACCAGGGACTGGGAACACAGAAGAGCCAACCTGATGGCTCTCGCCTCGAGGCATTTGATGCACCATACTACTTCCCTGTGATTTCAATGGCCCTGGGCCATACAGTCTTGGCAATGGGCTCAGTCGTCAGCAGGATCCAGTGAAACTGTCTAGCAGCACAACCTTCCTAAAATGACAGGACTGCTGCCACCACTGCAGGCTGCTCTTCACCATCAAGAGGAGGAGCTTGTGCTCGAAGTCCTGAGAACTCTGTGACCACTGAGTCAATAAGGACCGTTGGAGAGGCCGCATGCTGAGCACGCACCCACAGCATCATGTCTACAGTCACCACCATTAAAATAAGAAGCTGAAGATAATTCTAGACTCTGGGAGCCTGGTGTGCAAAGAACAGCGCCAGGCAATCCAACAGTCTCTTGACTTTCTCCTCTGGCAGGAAAACCTCTGCCCACTTGAGTGTCAAAGCATGCTCCCAGGAACCCCAGGGACTGGGAAGGCTACAGCTGGCTCTTTCCCCGATTGATCACTCAGCAGAGGCTTTCTGTGATGGGGTGTTTGAGAAGCTCCCCATCCCCCGTACTGATATACCTCCAGCCATACTAAGGACATGTCCCTTTAAGCACCAAAAGTCGGGCCCCTTTAAGCAACCTGGCTTGAATATACCTGGAAGGGTGCGGCTGGGGACGGCCCTTTTAACTGGGAGGGAAAAGACAGAGAAGGAGAGAAGAGCCCAAGGTATTTCAGAGTATGGAGTGACCACTTACCTCTAAGGAGACACTATGGGAAGGTAGGAGCTGAGGTATGTTTCCACATTTATTAGCAGGCTTTGATAGTAATGCTGTGAAACCCAGAGTACAGGAACTTTGGGGGAGGGGAGAACTGTCTCTCTATTACTGCTGTGAACCCAGAATGAAGAATTTTGGAAGCGGGGAGAACTGTTTCTCTGCTAAAGCTGTGAACTCCCTGTAAATAAAGCATTTTTCCTTTAACTCTTCGCCTGGCTCCGTGGGGGTTTGTGTCCTGCCTGCTCGCAGCATACTACATATGGTGGGAATGGTGGGATCATCTTCTTAACCAAAGGACAGAAGAACACCCCATATCCCTTTGGGGCTCATACCTCCATCCTGTGGAAGAGTAGTTTTAGTGTGCCCTGCCGGAGTTAGGGCACACCTTCTACATAGTTAGTGCCAGACAGGCAGGAGTTACTTTTTCTTTCCCCCTTCTCCTACCCAGATGGGTGGGAACTGATTGAACCAGAAAGGAGAGGTTACTCCAGGCCTTGGTGGAGGGACAGCAGCAGCAACAACAACAGCAGCAACAACAGATGCTACAAGAGTTCTTGCAGACGCAAGGGACCCATCAGTAATTACTACAAAGGTCTTTAGAACTAGAACAAAACTCACTCGCATAAACGTCCCAAATACTCCAGGGATAGCAGCCACATCTGCCAGTGCCACCTCTGCTGAAAATGGTGAAGGGCAAAGACCTGATCTCCTTCCTGACAAATTTTGAATGAACTGCCCATCTGGCTGGGTGGCCAGACGAGAGGTGGGCTACTTACCTAGGGAACCCATTGACAAGAAGCTGCCAAGCTGCCTACTAAGAAGCCAACCTGGATGGAAGGGCCCCCTATGCGACAGTAAAAACTGCTATACTGATGTGAGCAGGCTGTACGCCAGAAACCTATCACCAACTTTTCCGGAAGGGAACTCTGGGACCTACAGAGAACCCCCAAAGTTTCTTCTACAGGCTGAAGGAGGTGGCATGGAAGTGGCTACAGCCAGAAGATAAGACAGGAGAGGAAGTAGCCAAGATCATCCTGCTCAAACAATTTTTAGAAGACTTGTCGTCCCCTATGAGACAGTGGGTGCGCCGGTTTGCCAAACTGACCATGAACAGTGCTGTAGAAAATGCGGAAGGCTTTTATGAAGCACAGTCAACAGCTGAGACACCCAGGATGAGGGGTGGACAAGGCCGACTGGATCCCAAGGGGGCCGGACATCAACAGCAGAACCCATGAGGACCACTGCAGCAAGGACTCCATGCTCCCCAGCAGCCCAAGCAGCCAGGGCTGGCTATCTGACCTGCTTCAGGTGTGGAGGAAAAGGTCACTATGCCCTCAAGTGCCCCATAGAAATGGGGGAACCCATGGACACACGTGTTACAGCCTCACATGAGTACAGTATTCTGGAAGTGTCCCTAATAAGCAACAGGTTGTTTGTTATACTGGTGGAACTTGAGGGCACTCACCTGCAAGCCCTCGTGGACTCAGGAAGCATAAGGATCCTTGTCAGCAGGGACACCAGGACCAAACATCAAATTGATTATTAAACCTTGTGTCTCTAAGTTGCATCCATGGTGATCAGCAGGCCTACCCGACGATGCGAGTGGAGCTAAAAACGGCCATCGGAACGGAGACCCTGGAAGCAGTGGTCGTGCCCCGCCTGGCCTATCCAGTAGTTTTAGGCCAGGACTTCCCTAAATTCATGAATGTCTGGGACCTGAGGAAAGAGCCTTGACAATGTGGCAGAGGAGGACTTCCCAGAACTTTTTCCCCTTAGAAGACCTGGATTTATTTGTCGGGAACACCAAGAGCCCCAAGTCCCAGTGGCAACATCGGTGGGAAAGGGCCCACCATAATGCACATATAGGGGCGGCTATGAATGAGAGCTCCGTGGAGGAGTGGAGTACCCCAGAGGATGCTGTAGATGGGTCTTAGGGGAACCTAGCACCCCAATGGGAGGCCCTGGGTGACGAGAACCGCCCACTGGGGTGGGCTGGTATAGGAAACCTGGGCCAGTTTAAAAAAGCCCAAAGGGAAAATAACACGCTTAAGAATGCCTGGGACCAAGTTCACGAGTTAGAAGGGACCCCAGTAGACAGCATGGACCCTTCCCCGAGGGCTTTTCCCTACTTTTTAGTATGGCAGAACCTCCTTTATAGGGTTACCCAGGGAACAATAGAGGAAGAAGAGCTGGAGCAGTTAGTGGTTCCCCAAGCCTTTTGCCGGCAGATAATGGAGTTTGCTCATAGTCATCCCTTGGGGGGGGGGGGGGCACCTGGGGTAAACAAGACCCAAGAATGGATCCTGGCTCAGTTTTACTGGCCAGGGCTTTACAAGGAGGTGCAGCTCTTTTGCCAGTCCTGCCCTACCTGCCAACTTCACAGTCCGATAAAGTTAGACCTGCCCCCCTTGTGCCCATGTCCATGCCCGTTGTCAAAACCCATTTGAAAGGGTTGCAATAGATATGGTGGGACCGTTGGAGCATACTCTCCGGGGAAACAGATTCAACTGGTAGTCATGGACTATGCCACATGGTACCCTGAAGTGATAGCTGTGTGAAATACAAG
This sequence comes from Ichthyophis bannanicus, assembly GCA_033557465.1. NCBI lineage: Eukaryota > Metazoa > Chordata > Amphibia > Gymnophiona > Ichthyophiidae > Ichthyophis > Ichthyophis bannanicus. Next base: position 227,756,831 of record CM066038.1, read on the forward strand.
GACCACTACATCAGCCAGTGCTCTTTGGGAGATGTTTTCCCGACTGGGGATCCCAGCTGAAATCTTTACAGACCAAGGAACAGAGTTTTTCTCTTGTGTAATGAAACAATTGTGCAACCTATTGAAGGTCAAAACCTTGCGGACCTCAGTATATCATCCCCAAACTGATGGCCTGGTCGAGCGCTTCAATAAAACATTAAAACAGACATTGAAGTTTGTGAATGAAGAGGAGAAAGACTGGGCTCTGTTACTGCCCTTTATTTATTTATTTATTTATATTTCTTATATACCGCGCTATTATAATCAGTGCGGTTTACAGTTGAAACAAAAACATACTACAATGTAACAGGTCACATTGAGTTTACATAGAACAAGGGTAGTAAAACATGGAAGAAACCGGGGGAACTATATACAAATTATACAAAATATGAATAATCATATGAAGGACATATAAGAGTCTTTGAATAGAGGCATATGCTCATGGGTCAGGGAGAGGGGGTAGGGGAAAGTTTATTGAAAGGGAGGAGTGGTCTAGTGGTTAGGACAAGGTACTTCAGGCTGGAGGGCCGGGGGTTCAAGTCCCACCTGGGGACAGCAATCTCAGGCCGGAGGGTCTGGGATTTCTAGTCCTATAGGGACTCCTTGTGGTCTTGGGCAAGCCACTTAACCCTCCATTGCCCATGTTCCCTGTAAGTATTAGCGTATGTGTCTCATATCCCCTCGTGTTAAATGTATCCCCCAATTGACCGCTTTGACCCGGTGAAAAGCGGGATATAAATACAGCTAAATAAATAAATAAATAACCATTATCTACGGGAGGCTGATCTATGGGACGGGCTAGGTAGGAAGGCAAGGTGGTGGCTGTGTGCTTTCCGGGATTGGTATCAGAGTAATGTTGGAGGAACAGGTGGTGTTTGAGGGCTTTTCTGAATAATGCTAGATTCGAGATGGCTCAGATTTCAGCAGGGAGGGCATTCCAGGCAATAGGTGCGAAAATGGAGAAGGCTCTACTGGCTGTTGACTTTGTACATTTTATCAGCAACTTAGGGACTTCAAGTGTGTTCATCAATGTAGATCTCCTGATTCTGTTGCCTGGTGTGCTGTGGAGAAGTTTACTGATGGGCGTGGGGGGCCTGGTTCTTGAGGGCTTTGAATGTCAAGACTAGAATCTTGTAGTGGATTCTGGCCTGCAGCGGTAGCCAATGTAGGTTCTTCAGGACTGGCGTTATGTGGTCTGACCTTGAAAGTCCTACCAGTACCCTCGCGTCTGAGTTCATGGCAAGTCGGAGCGGGTTTAGAGTCGACTGTGGAAGTCCATGTAGGATGACATTAGCAAAGTCAAGATGTGGGATAACTAAGGCTTGGAAGATTGATCGGTAGTCAGAGAAGTCAAGTAGTGGGCGGAGATGACGAAGTATTCAGATCTTATGATAAATTGCTTTTGTGGTGTTTGCGACATGTGCTGACATGTCTAGCCGCTGGTCAAGAGTAATGCATAGATAGCGAATTGTGGGTTTTGCCTTCAGTTCAATATTGTTGACTTGAAGTGAGGGAGGTGGCGTGAACTTCTGGTTTCTCGTGACGAATAGAACGTCCGTTTTACTGTGGTTAATTCATAGATTTTGAGAGAGGAGCCAATCTGCTACCGCTTCAAAGCATCTTAGAATTGGAGAGAAGTCAGGTTGATCAATCCTAAAAGGTGTGTAAATTAGGATGTCATCTGCATAGGCAAGGCATTGGACATTGAAGGAGCGGATTAAAGCACAGATGGGCTGCATGTAGATGTTAAACATCAATGCAGATAGGGATGAGCCCTGAGGTACACCTTGCTTCAGAGGAAATGGCTCTGATGTCGTGGAGCCAGTTCTGACTTGTTGCCATCTGTTGCACAAATAAGATTTACACCAGGCTAGTGCTGAGCCTTGTATCCCTTTTTCTTTGAGGCAAAGTAAAAGTGTCTCATGGTTCACAGAGTCAAAAGCGGCTGCTATGTCCAAGAAGATGAGGACAAATCCTTGGTGGATGTTGTCAAGTCCTGTGATCAGGTTGTTGAAGAGGGTTGTGAGGATGGTGTCAACACCGTGTGCTTCTCTAAAGCCGTGTTGGGATGGGTCTGTACTTCAGTGTCGACGTGGTGTTGGATTTGTCGCTGGACTACCTTCTCGATGATTTTGGCAAGCAGAGGGATGCTCGAAATTGGTCTGTAGGACTCAACTTTAGATGGATCGAGTCTACTATTTTTTAACAGAGGGCGGATTGAAGTGTATTTTAAGCTTTGAGGGAAGGACCCTGATGAGAGGGATTGGTTCAAGATTCTGCATATGGTTGGACTGAGGTCATGGCGCAACTCTTTAATCCAACTTGCAGGGCAAGGATCGTTGGGAGCAGTGGTGAGGTTAATAGAAGAAATAGTATCTACGATCTCTTCATTGGATATCTCGGAGAAATTCAGCAGAGAGGTTGGTTGGGAGGACACATGCGGGGTTGGAGAAAGGTATGATGGTTGCATTCATATTGGTCTGGATCTGCCCTTCCTTCTGTTTGCTATTAGGGAAGTACCCCGACTGGGTTTTTCCCCTTTGAGTTGCTGTACAGCTGACAACCCCGAGGGATCATGCAAATACTGTGAGAGAGTTGGGAAGAAGAACCCAACCCCGGCTGGAATCTAGTGGATTATGTCCTGCAAATGCAGGAACATTTAAAGAAAGTGGGAGCATCAGCCAGACAGCACATGGAGAAAGCCTAGGAGAGTCAAGTCTGGGCCTATAATTGGGGGGGGAGGCAGTGTAGTGGACCTTCTAGCTCTGGTGCTGCTATTACTCCCGGTCTCGTAGAGTAAACTGTTTTGTAAATGGCAGGGCCCATATGAAGTTGCTGAACAGATGGGGCCAATCAATTACAAGGTTGTGCAACCGGATAAAAGGAAAAAGCTGGTGATCTTCTGAAGTGGACTCCAGCCCTATCAATGATGGTCCATGAAGAGGAGTTTGGGCCCGTCGTACAGCAGTCCTTTGAAGTGGGCCAAGTTCCGTTCGGAGAACACATGACAATTACCCAGAAGGGGGACTTAGAACAGCTACTCCAGAGGAATAAGGATGTGTTCTTCCAGGTTCCAGGACATACCCACTTCACCTACCATATTACAGATCCTGGCATGACTTTATGCCAACGACCTTATCGACTCTCAGAAGCACGGAGGCAAGCCATGGCAAAAGAGATAGAAGTAATGCTGAAGTTGGGTGTGATAGAAGAATCCCAAAGTGACTGGTCATCCCCCATTGTGGTAGAGCCTAAGCCGGATGGAAGCATCCAGTTTTGCATCGACTTACAGAAAGTAAATGCGGTTTTGAAGTCCCAGGTGGATGATCTTATTGAGTGCCTTGGGGGAGCCAGATTTATTTTGACGTTGGATCTGACAAAGGGCTATTGGCAGATTCCCCTAAAGCTGGCCACCAGGGAGAAGACCAAATTCTTGACACCCCAAGGTCTATTTCACTTCAGGGTCTTGCCTTTTGGGCTTCATGGAGCTCCTGCTATATTCCAGCGCCTGGTTGATCACCTACTAAGACCCCATGGGGGATATGTAGCCACCTACCTCGATAACATCATAATCTACAGTCACGACTGGAGAACGCACTTGTCCCATCTACAGGCCGTGCTGGTAAGTCTGAGGAAGGACAGCCTGACGGGAAGCAAAGAGGCACAATATCCAGGATATATGGTGAGGAATGGTCAAGTACGACCACAAGTCAAGAAGGTGGAGACCATTTCCCAAATACCAGTGCCTGAGAATAACAAACAAGTATGGGCCTTTCTGGGTATGATCTGATATTATTGCCGGTTCATTCCGCAGATGGCAGCAAATGCCGAACCCTTAACCCAGCTCCTTCAAAGAAGGCTCCAGAAGAGGTCCTCTGGACTACTGAGTTGGAGGAGGCCTTTGGGAAGTTAAAGGCAGTTTTGTGGTCTAGACTGTACAATCCTGGCCCAAGATGTGGAGGGTGAAGAAAACCAGGTGGCATTATTAGCTGGATGTTGCTGCCCTGGGAACAAAAGTATGCTATGATTAAGGAGGCGGCCCTGGTGATCAAATGTGCCCTAGGGACATTCCAATATTACCTACTGGGTTGCCCCTTCACGTTTGTCAGAGATCATCACGGATCATGGCAATTATTGAGTCTCTCAGACTGCACAGAAATGGGATGTTCTCATCCAACAGGGAAATAACCTAGTGCAAGGCTTTTCCTTAGAGGAGGAGGTAAATAAAGCACACCTGGGTCTCTTCTGGAAAAAACTCCTATGGGTGTGACACGTACGCCTTGTAGTGCTATACAAATGATTAGCAGTAATAGTAGTAGTAGAGAGGAACCACTTGAAGCACTTCAGAAGGAAACACTAATGCAGAGATGACAAGTTACCTAGTTCCAGGTGAGGGGAATCTTCTGATCAATCCTGGTTTTGAACTTACATGCAGAGAATTGTGGGATTTACAGTCCCTGACTCTACCCATAGAAATATGTCCTCAGGTCCCATAATGCATCATAACATGGCTGTCAGACAGCCAGGACCGGCTTAAAATTTCCCTCTTAGTGCTGGGTAATGGCAGCTCTGGTAAGGCTACTTGGGCGCAATCAAAGTTTTCACAGAAAGGCTCAGGTGGTTTTTGAGAGGTGTCTAGATGTTTCCAGGCACAGTGGCTATCTATAGCTTTTACTTTCCTAGACATGTTTTCAAAGAATATCTGAAATGGATCACTAATTAGATCACCAGGATCTGGAGTAGGCTTGGTAAATTTCCCCAATAGTATAATAGTAAATGGGAATTTCACAAAAGGATTCAGGATTCTAAGTGCAAGAAATTATAGAAAAATGATGGCAAATAAAGACCATATGGCCTATCCAGTCTGCCCTTCCATACCAATTACTAAGCTCTGTAGTCCCTTCCCCCCCCCCCTTTAGAGTCCCATACTTTCTTGAATTTAGATACAGTCCTTGTCTCTACTACCTCCACTGGGAGACTATTCCATGCATCTACCATTTTTTCCTTAAAAAAATATTTCCATAAATTACTCCCGAAACTTTCACCTTCATCCTATGCCCTTTCCCTGCAGAGCTTGCTTTCAAATGATAGAGCTTCTCGTCCTATGCATATATGCCTCAGAGGTATTTAAATGTCTCTATCATATGTCCCCTCTCCCTTCTTTCTTCCAAAGTATGCAAACATATTGAGATTTTTCGTTCTATCCCCATATTCCTTATGACAAAGCACACTGAACATTTTGTTAGTCACTCTCTGCAGTGATTCTATCCTGTTTATATCATTTTGATGGTGTGGTCGCCAGATTTGCACACAATATTCTAAATTAGGTCTCACCAAAGGCTTATACAGAGGCACTATCACTACCTTCTTCCTGCAGGCCATTCCTATCCCTATATACCTAAGCATTCGTCTGGTTTTCGCCATAGCATTATCTACCTGTTTAGCAATATTAAGATTATCTGAAACAATCATCTCTAGGTCCCAACTCTTCTTTTCCGGACAGCAGTACTACATCTCTTATATTGTACTGCTCCCTTGGATTTTTGCATCCCAAATGCATGACCCTATATTTTTTTTATTATTAAATATCAGCTGCCAAATTCTCAACCATTCTTTAAGCTTCACTAGATCCCTCCTCATGTTATCTACACCTTCCTGGAATCTTCTTTTGCAGATTTCAGTATCATCCGCAAAGAGGCAAACCTTACCTGATAACAACAACAACAACATTGCAGAAGAGCTAAGTGCCGTCGAGTCGGAGTCGACTCATGGCGACCCTCTGGATAGCTATCCTAAATTGTGTTCGGTCTTGAGTCAGGCGGCTCATTGTTGACAGACTGGTATCCGTAGCTGCTGTTATTGTATCGATCCATCTCATTGCTGGCCTTCCTCTTTTGCGTTTACCTTCTATCTTGCCAAGCATGATGTCTTTCTCTAATGATCTCTCTCTTCGCATAATGTGTCCAAAGTATGAAAGTCAAAGTCTTGTCATCTGAGCTTCTAAAGAAAGCTTAGGTTTGATCTCCTCTAGTACCGACTGGTTTGTTCTTCGGGCAGTCCATGGTATACACAGTATTCGCCGCCAGCACCATAATTCAAAGGTATCAATTTTCTTCCTGTCTATCTTTTTCACTGTCCAGCTTTCACATCCATATGATGTTATTGAAAATACCATGGCTTGAACAAGTCAAATCTTTGTATGGAGAGAGACATCTCTGCTCTTGAGAATCTTATCTAGGTCTTTCATAGCCATTCTGCCAAGAGAAATGCATCGTCTGATTTCTTGACTGCCTGTTGCTTCTTTATTGATAGTTGATCCAAGTAGGTTAAAGTTGTTCACGATTTCAATTTCTTCTCCTTCAACGCTGAACCTGTTGATTATGCCAGTTGTCATGATCTTTGTCTTCTTTACATTAAGGTGCAGGCCCATTTTGAGACTATGTTCTTTGATTGTGAGGAGCAAATGTTTCAGATCATCTTCACTTTCAGCCAGTAATGTATCATCAGCATAGCGAAGGTTGTTGATGAGTCTTCCACCAATCTACAATATCACTTACAAAAATGGTACAAAGAATTGGACCAAGGACATATCTCTGTGGCACAACACTGGTAACATCTTTCCCCTCAGAGTGAGCTCCATTTACCTGAACCCTTTGTTGCTTCCCATTCACCAATTTCTAACCCAGTCAATCACTTAAAAATAAATTGAACATCCTACAGATGGATTCTAAAGTCATCTTTGCAGAATAGTGTCAAAGGCTTTATTGAAATCTAAGTACACCACACACCACATCTAACGTTCTCTTTCAGTCAGGACAGCAAAGATACAAATGGAAGACAAAATAGCCAATGCAGTAAGATGGGGGGACAAAACATTTTTCAGATATGTTAGTGAGAGAAGGAAGTGCAAAAGTGGTATTGTCAGACTCAAGGGTGAAGGGCTTTCCTCTTGTTTTCTTCACAGAGGAATGGCCTCAAAACCCCCAAAATTAGGAACAGAAGTGAAAGGGATCTTGAACGATTTTCAGAAGACTGTGTTCATGAGGAACTAGCTAATCTAAAAGTTGACAAAGTGATAGGGCCAGATTGGATACATCCGCGAGTATTGAAGGAACTTAGGGAAGTTCTAGCGACTTCACTGTCTGACCTTTTCAGTGCTTCTTTAGAGTCAAGAGTGGTCCCAGAGAACTAGAGAAGGGCGCATGTGGTCCTTTTACACAAAAAAGGAAGTATTAATGAGGTCAGGAACTACAGGTCTGATTCTGTGATGAGTAAACTAATGGAAATGCTGCTAAAAACAGAGGAGAGTGAGGTGTCTGGAGTCTAATGGATGCGGGATCCGAAGCAGCATGGTTTTACTAGAGGCAGGTCTTGTCAGACTAATCTCATTAATTTCTTTGACTGGGTGACCAAACAGTTAGACCGAGGGAGAGCCTTAGATATGGTGTACTTAGATTTCAGTATAGCCTTTGACACTGTTCTGCACAGGCGACTTATAGATAAATTGAACACCCTAGGGAAGGATCCTAAAATGACTGACTGAGTTAGAAATGGTTGAGTGGGAGGCGAAAAAGGGGAGAGGTAAATTTAGCTCACTCTGAAGAGAAGGATGCTACCAGTGTTGTGCCACAGGGATATGTCCTTGATCTGATCCTCTTTAACATTTTTAAGTGATATTGCAGAAGAGCTGTCAGATAAGGTTTGCCTCTTTGCAGATGATACCCCCTTTAAGAAATCTCGGAAAGAAAATTTGTATCTAGAGCAGTGGTTCTCAACCCAGTCCTCTGGACCCCCAGGCCAGTCAGGTTTTCAGGATATCCACAATGAATATGCATAAGATTGATCTGCATGACTGCTTCCATTGTATGCAGATCTATCTCATGCATAGTCATTGTGGATATCCTGAAAATCTGACTGGCCTAGAGGTCCCAGAGGACTGGGTTGAGAACCACTGATCTAGAGACATAGATTTACCTTGCTTGCAATGGAGACCCTGTAGGAATGGCCAATTTAATAAGGAAACATTTTTTAGCAAGGGTTCCAGAATACGTTTCTCAGAACTTACAGTGCTGGGAACATAGCACAAGAAAAGTAATTTCAGAAGTCAAAACATCAGGTAGAAAAAAAATAGGTAAAAAAGTCCTCATTTGGTTTGCAGTTTGTCATGCTGTGAGGGCATGTATGCATCAGTGATGCTGAGAGTTAAGCTATCGGTAGCTTAACTACTGGCATGTCTCCCAAGATGGACAGGTCTTAGCTGAGGTGCCAGACCAAGATAAACCATCCATTTGGGCAGCACGGTGTTGGTGGCAGAGGATCACAGTTCTGTGACAATGGCAACAGCACTAGAATTACCTGCGCAGAAGAAAGGCCTGGCAATTTACTTCCTTATCTTGCCATGAAAATCCAATGGATAGTCAAAACAAAACAAATTGCACTAAAGTGCTGGAAGATGAGACCCCCAGGCCAGAAGGCACTCAACTGGCTACTGGGGAGGAGCTGAAGACTTTTCAGAAGAAAGCCAGCATTTATGATGTGATTGGATCAAAACCTCCAGGACGTCTGACTTGACGTAGATGCGCATGAAATGAGAGTCAGAAGTTGCAAAGATGTCTTACATATTGGGAGCCTGTGTCTAATGCACGCCACAGCACCTTCACAATGTTCTCTTTAATCTGTGCCGCGTCCTCCGCTGGCATTCCTGCTGGTGGGGGGAGGGGCAGAGCATTGATCGCTCTGCACCTCCCCCCGCCGGCAGGAATGTTGGTGGCGGACCCAGCGCAGGTTAGCGGGAACATTGGACATGGCATGTACAAAGCATGAACCAAGGGAAGTTGAAGGTGGTCAAGAATGAAATGGAACGTGTACAACTCGATCTTTTGGGTCAGGAACTAAAATGGACTGGCATCGGGCACTTTGCATCTGATAATCACATGGTCTACTCTGCTGGTAATGAAATACAATGCAATCAGTGAACATTTAATTTATATTCATCTACGAGGACAGCCCATCAACACAACTATAATTGAAGTATATGCCCCAACAACAGTTGCAGAGGATGAAGTTGATGAGTTCTATGAACAAGTGCAAGCTGAAATTGACAGTAAACAGGATATCCTGATAGTCATGGGTGACGAACTTAAAAGTTGGCAACAAAGTTGGCGGCAAAATTGTTGGAAAATATGGACTTGTCAACAGAAATGAAGCTGGAGAAAGACTAATAGAATTCTGCACGACCAACAATCTATTCATCTCAAACACCTTCTTCCAGTAACTGTACACATGGACTTCTCCCAATGGATTGTACAAAAATCAAATTGACCACATCTGTGAAAGTCAACGATGGAAAGCTCTATAACATCAACAAAGACAAAACCTGACGCTGACTTTGGTACGGATCACCAACTTTTATTTTGCAAACTCAAGCTAAAGTTGAAAAAGAGCCAGCCACTCATGAATGTAGCAAAATATGACCTTGAGAATATACCACTGGAATTGAAAGAATGCCTGAAAAATCAATATGCTGCTTTAGATACAAATCAGAGCTCCAGAAGAGTTATGGGATGACATCAAGAAGGTTGTGTTCGAAGAAAGTGAGAAATCTCTACAAAAAGATGAAAAAGCAAAAACAGTCAAAATGGATGACCGAAGAAACTTGGAAAATGACCCAGAAACAGAGAAGCTAAAGCCAGAGGAGAAAGAAAGGCAATCACAGAACTCAACAGAGATTTCCAACATGCAGTAAGACAAAAAAGGAGAAGTACCACAATGATGCATGCAAGGAAATAGAATCAGAAACTATTAGATAAAGAACAAGATCGGCTTTCCTAAAGTTACAATAGTTAAAAAAAGCCTCAAATTGAAATGCTAGAAGATGCTCAAGGATCCATGTTGAATGATGCTGAGAAGATCAAGAAAAGGTGGAAATATACAGGGTCATTATATAACGATCAAGTGGACCAACAGTTGTTTCAACCTGTACCTTATGATCAGGAACCATTGATGATGAAAGAAGAAGTTGAAGCAGCATTGAAAGCCTTATCAAAGAACAAAGCACTGGGCATTCATGACATTCTCACTGAAGTATTACAGCAATCGGATGAAGCTGTTATCATAAATATAAGGCTCTGCCAGGAAATTTGGACGACATCATGACCAACTGACTGGAAAAGATCTGTGTTAATACCAATACTAAAGAAAGGTGATCCAACTGACTGTGGAAATTATCACACAATTGCTCTGATACCACAGACCAGCAAGATTCTACTCAAGATTATTCAGCAGAGACTGCAACCATAACTGGAACGAGAACTACCTGAAGTGCAAGCAGGGTTCAGGAAAGGGCGAGGAACGAGAGACATCATTGAAGATGTGAGATGGATCCTGGAAAAGACTAAAGAATATCAAAAGGATATCTATATGTGTTTTATCAACTACAGCAAGGCTTTTGACTGTGAAAAGCAAGGGAAACTCTGGGCCACATTAAGAAGCATGGGTATACCAGAACATCTGATCGTTCTCTTGCACAACCTTGATCAAAAGCAACAGTTCGAATGGAACAAGGAGAAACAGAATGGTTTAAAATCAGCAAAGGTGTACGACAAGGCTGCATACTTTCCTCCTACAAGTTTAATTTATATGCAGAACAAATCATCAGAGAAGCAAGACTGTATGAAGATAACAGAGGTGTGAAGATTGGTATTTTTAATAACATCATATGGATGTGAAAGTTGGACAGTGAAAAAGATAGGAAGAAAATTGATGCCTTTGAATTATGATGTTGGCGATGAATACTGTATTTACCATGGACTGCTCAAAGAACAAACCAGTCAGTCCTAGAGGAGATCAAACCTAAGCTTTCTTTAGAAACTCAGACGAAAAGAAGTCAACCTTCATACTTTGGACACATCATGCTTAGAGAGAGATCATTAGAGAACAACATCATGCTTAACAAAGTAGGTGGTCAACAGAAAAGAGGAAGGCCAGCAATGAGATGGATCGATATCTTAACAGCAGCTATGGGTGCCACTCTATCAACAATAAGCCACTTGACTGAAGACTGCACACAGTTTAGGACAATTATCCAGAGAGTTGCCATGAGTCGATTCAGACTTGACGGCAGTCAAGAACAACAGGGTTTTCCACAGAGCTGAAGACCAGATAGGGAAACTTTGGTATACACGTTGTAAGTGCTATGACCAGTAGCAGTAAGTTCCAATGAGTGGCCCCCAAGCAAAACTGTGCTAATGGCCCCTATTGTTGTGGTGCCGGGCCTCCCTGCACTTCCTCCCATTGTCGTGGTGGTGACAAACTTTATCATGTTTACAATACTACCTCTGCTCTTTTAAGTTTGCAGCAGCTCTAGTGGCCGTTACCTGCTGGGCTAAAGTCTTGCAGTGTGGCTACTATAATACTTCAGCCTGGTAGGTAACAGCCCTGGGTCTGCTGCAAAGTTACAAGAGCAGAAGCAGTGTGGCAAACATGATAAAGTAAGATTGCTGTCCTTCCTGCCCAGACCCCTCCGCACTGCGGGGGGCTGCTTGGGCAGAATTTACACCACTGGCTATGAATGGTAATCAGGTAGTCTCCTTACACCAGGAACTGCTAGCTATGCATAAGGAGAAGGAAGAGAAAAATAATTCCAGGCAACTTGAACATGTAGGTGATATGGACACTAAAATGTAGCAGAGTCCTATCAAACTTTTTATTTAGACGACAATCAATCTATCAGCACCTTACTTTAGGAAAGCTGACAAGTTATGCAGTTGCAAAAGGAAGATTTAGGGCAGTCCTGGATTTCAGGCAACAGTATCCTGATGCATTATGAGACCTGAAGCACTGATTTCAATGGGTAGAATCAGAGACCACAAATACCACACTACTTTTACTATGTAAGTTAAAAAATCGGGATGGCCAAAAAGTCTCCCTCCTAGAACTGGGTAACCTAGCAGCTCAGCCTTGGCTGGTTCATTCTGTCGTGAATGGCTACTAGACCCGAGTTCCATTCTGGCTGGTTCATTCTGTCGTGAATGGCTACTAGACCCGAGTATCTCTCCAGCAATCCAGACCAGGATCGCTGCCTGGATGTCTCATCGCCGCTTGAAGTTGAACATGGCCAAGACTGAACTCCTTGTCTTTCCCCCCAACTGCTCCCTTCCTCTTCCCCCCTTCTCAGTCTCCGTGGATGGATTTACGATCCTTCCTGTTCCCTTGGCCCGCAATCTGGGGGTTATCTTTGACTCCTCTCTCTCTCCTTCACCACACACATCCAGCTTGTAGCTAAGACCTGCTGCTTCTTTCTCTACAACATTAGCAAAATCCGCCCCTTCCTTTCTGAACACACTACCAAAATGCTTATCCACTCCTTAGTCTCCTCTCGCCTTGACTACTGCAACCTACTCCTTGCTGGTCTCCCCGTGAGCCATCTCTTTCCCCTTCAATCTATACAAAATTATGCTGCTCGACTAATCTTCCACCAGTCTCGCCATGTCCACATTACTCCTCTTCTCAAGTCGCTTCACTGGCTCCCTATCCAATTCCGCATCCAATTCAAACTTCTCCTACTGACCTATAGATGCATTCACTCTGCAGCCCCTCAATACCTCTCATCTCTTATTTCTCCCTTCAACCCCCCTCGGGAACTTCGCTCCGCTAACAAATTACTTCTATCTAGGCCTTTCACTCGCACCGCTAACTCCCGACTTCACTCCTTTCACCTAGCCGCACCTTACGCCTGGAACAGCCTACCTGTGTCTATACGCCAGTCACCCTCACTGTCCCTCTTCAAATCCAGATTGAAGACCCACCTCTTCACTATCGCTTTCAGATCCTGACTTCTTTCCTTCATCTCAACCTGACCCCAGTCAATTTTCAAGACCAAATTATAAAGACCATATTGTGCTGTGCACAGACTTGACTAATACTGTGTACTGTCTCAACTAGATTGTAAGCTCGGACGAGCAGGACTCTGACGAGCAGGGACTGTCTCCTGTATATGTGCCTGTACAGCGCTGCGTGCGTGGCGCTATATAGGTGCTAAATAGTAGTAGTAGTAATGTAACTGTCCATGTTACTATATAGAATCAGCCCCTGTGAGGGGAGAATTTTACCCCATGGGATTTAGCCACCTAATTTAATGAGGCTTGGGCCTACTGAGAATGTACTGCTAAATATCTGAAAATTGACTCTTCCTTTATACGTATTTTGAATAGGTTGTCCTTAATCCCATGCCTATGGAAAAACTCTGGAAAATGAGTTTTAATTTATTAATTAAATGGTAATGATTAAATGAATGGCAGGCAGTTGGTGAAAACAGACATAGCAGCACCATGGGAGAGTGCTCGATTTTTCTCCTTGGCAGCACTTCACGAAAGATCCATCTAATAAAATCAGATTTCTCGGAAGAAAAGACCACAAGATGGCTACAGAAATTAGTATAAGATGTTTGCACAACTCGACATATCCAATATCAACTTTAGCACTGCCAAAATATTTCCATTAGGTCTCATATACTGGACATTGATATCAGTAATCTCCATTGACGATCATGTGCATTTTTGTTTAAATACAAGAGCATAATAGAGCTCAGGCTCTCATGGAGCTATCATTTGACTCAGGCAGATGTGCCACCGACCTCTACTATGGTAAGCTGGCCATCCTTCCAGGTTTTGAAAAGGCATTGAAAATAAAAATCTCCTTACTTCCTACAACAAACAAAACCTACTCTCGTAAGTCTGCCCATTTGTAATACCACAGACCAAACATGAATTTAGAAAACCCCCCTATTTTTCTTTCTACCATCTATACTAGTAGGCTATTCTGTGCATTCAACACACTTTTTATGAAGAAAAGCTTCCATAAGATACTTTCATAGATACCTGCCACCATCCTCATACGACGACTCCTTTTCTGTGGAAGAAGCTGCTCTCCCATGTATAAGCACTTAAATGCCCTTCCGTTTCAGTAATAGACATACTCAACAGGTATGTACTTACCAGCCTGTCATGCTGAAGTCTCTGAAGAGCATCCTCTTTCCAAGTTCCTTGCGCTGTATCCTCCTTGGAAACTCTAAATGTGTGAATTCGTTTCCTAATAAGTAGGGCTGCATAAATGCCTGTGGGTGAGCAAAAATACACCATCGCAATGTTAATACTGCTTTGATTTAGACATATATTTATTTATTTATTTAACAGTTATTTATATACCGCTCTTTCCCTAGTATCAAGTGCGGTTTACATGGAACAGTATGTTAATTGGTATGTAATATACCAAGTCAGTTTACATAGAACAGATAATTATAATTTACAAGGAATGTTGTAACATTACAGATATAACATATTAGAAGATATATACATTGTTAGTTTAAATCTATAATCATCATGTGAATGAGAGTGTGGTATGGTAAATAGTGTATTAGTGACATTTATTTTGAAAATAGAGTATGTAATAATAATGTATAAATGTTAGCCTGTATCTATTTGAGTATTCTGTTCTGAGGGTGTATTGTAGTGTAATATGAATAAGTGAGTTTTTAATTTTTTTCTAAATTCTTTTATATCAGACAGCAGGCGAATGTTGTCAGGTAGATTGTTCCAAAGAATTGGAGCAGAGTGTGAGAAAGCTCTCTTATTTGTTTGTTTTCTGGCTTTTGTGAAATCTTTTGGTATTGTTAAGGTATTTAAGTTTCTGCTTCTTTGAGATCGTTTATCGATGTCTATATTAATCAGTGTATTGAGTGCCGATGGTGCAAGATTATTTATAAGTTTAAATGTAGTGACAAGAATTTTATATTTGATTCGGGAGTAAATAGGTAGCCAATGAAGTTCAGCCAAAATTGGTGTAACATGTTCAAGTGGGCTTATATTCATAATCATCCTAGCAGCTATGTTCTGAGTTATTTGTATCTTTTTAATATTTTGTTTTGAAATGCCATTAAGTATTGTGTTTGCAAAATCAAAATGTGGGGTGATGATAGCATGAATTATATTAATAAAGTCTTGTAGATGAATCAATGGTCTTAATTGTTTTAGAGTTTTGAGTTTGAAATGTATTTTTTTAGTTAGATATTTTATATGTGAATCCATATTTAGATTATTGTCAAGTATCACACCTAAATATTTTATTTCTTTTTTTGTATTTATTTCATGAGTATCTAGTGTGATCGTGTTTGGGGGTATGTATGTTTGATTTTTAGTGATGAATAATATATCAGTTTTAGTAAAGTTGATAAGTAGATTTTGTTCTTTGAGCCATTCAGTTAGTTCATTAAAACATTCTGTTATTTTTTGAAGAGGTGGGTGTGGGATTTCAAATGGGAGGTAGAACATTATATCATCAGCGTAGATATGATAATAAACATTGTGACGTTTAAAGATGTTACAAACTGGTTTATATATATATATATATATATATATATATAGCAAGTCACACTGTATACTTTTCAATGTAAGATAGGAGCAACATGGCTATAGAAACTAGCAGAAGAAGAAACTAAAGTCTTCCCTGACAATTTCTTCAACAGAATTTTCTTCAGATTATATAATTGTAAACTGTCAGAGGCTTATATAGAGAAGAGAAAAAAAATCTGATCTCCTGAATTTAGGGATCTATTTTAGAAGTCTAAGTTTTAAGCTGAAAGTTTACCTAAATTTAGCAATGTAAAAGTTATGGGGGAATATTCAAACAGGTTTAGCCAGTTTGCAGGACCTGGATCGTGCCGCTGAGTATCCCCCAGATCGCAGGAAAGACACCTGGTTACAACCAGAGTGATCCGTATGTGCAGCAGGGTGGGCCCAGCAGCTTTCCGCTTAGCAGCAATATTCAGCTAAACTGAATAAACTTAGGACACGTCAACGGCTGTCCTGACATTATATGGGTTTGCTATTCAGTTACTTGCTGAATATTGTTGCTAACCGTATAATCAATTGCTCTATCCAGCAAAACTGGACATTCAGCGCCAAATAAGCTCCAAAGCTGAATATCCAGTTTTAATTAAAGCGGTGGCACCCAGGTGCCTTAAATGAATCGACTGCTGCTGCTGAATATTTGCCCCCTATGCTTCTAAATTTAGGACTGCCATTCATTTACCATATTGCATAAGGGTTCCACGAAGGAAATGGGACGTCCACATCAGGATACTTTACAAAAAGCTCTGCCAAAAGCAAAGCCTATCCACAGGGACTTGACGGCACTTAACTACAATAATACATATTTTATGTTTAAATCATTTTTATTAATGATTAGGCAAATGCACCCAGCCTGTGGGGGACTCTTACACAGTGTCTGGTGCTTGAGCACATAACAGACACACAGTAGCCTTTTTCTATTTTATCCCTGCTTCTCCATCCCTCCCCTTCCGCCACCTATATTACTATCAACAGCCAGAAACAACGGGTAAAATAATACATACAACAGCAAACTAGGGCTGGTTAGGCCTTAACCTGCACAGAGCAACTCCAATGACATATTACTCTACACCCCTAAGCACCCCAACCACGGTCCCACCACCAACCCCCATCCCCATAAACATCATGATAGAGAAGTCACCAAATAAACACACAACTGAGCACCATACTTCTACCTCTGGGGGATAAGGACTCTATCTATGGTTCTCAAATTTACATAAATTTTGCATGTTGGGGTACTAGGGTTGCCAACTGACCGGTTTTTCAGCCGGCCTGGCCGGTTTTTCCATGGCCAGGCCGGCTGCCGGCACAGATATAGAACCGGCCCTTGAAAAGCTGGTTTTTTGCTCTGGCCGCGAGATCGGGAGCGGCCAGAGCAAAAAAAACAACTTTTCTCCACAGTGCGCGAACGCAAACGATCCTCCGTGCAGCCGCTGCTTCTGCTTTTCACAGAGCAGCGGCTGCAATAAAGTTAATTTGAAAAGGAAGAGAAACCTGAGGAGCCCTCCTCCCTCTGACATCACTTCCTCAGGGGCTGCAGAAGGACAACCGGAGGGCTCCTCAGGTTTCTCTTCCTTTTCAAATTAAGTTTATTGCAGCTGCTGCTCTGTAAAAAACAGAAGCAGCAGCTGCACGGGGCAAAGCAGAGGCAGCACTGAGGAGTGGGGGGAGGGGTGGAAGCAGCATTAAGGGGGGTGCAACACTAAGGGGGGGAATGAAGCAGCTCTAAGGGGGTGAAGCTGCACTGGTGGGGGGGCGAAGCTGCACTAGAGGGGGGTGGTGAAGCCGCAGTGCTGGTCGGGGGGGGGGGGGGAGGCCCAGGACTACAAATGGGCTTTGATGGGGGGGGGGCTAGGACTACAAATGGGCTGTGATGAGTGGGGGGGGGGGGGAACCTGGACTGGGAAATGGGCTATGAGGGGGGGGGGGACTTGGACTGGAAATTGGCTATTATGGAGGGAGGGGGAACTTTGAATGGAAATATCAGGTGATTAGGGGGGCAAGGAATGCAAATGGGCAGGGATGGTGGGGGGGGGCTAGGACTGCAAATGGGCTGTGATGAGGCGGGGGGGGGACTTGGACTGGAAAAGGGCTATGGGGAGGGGATTTGGACTGGAAATGGGCTATGAGGGGGGGGGAACTTGGACTGGAAATGGGCTATGGTGGAGGGAGGGGGAACTTGGACTGGAAATAGGCTGTGATTAGGGGGGCTAGGACTGCAAATGGGCTGTGATGGTGGGGGGGCTAGGACTGCTAATGGCCTGTGATGTGAGGGCTAGCACTGGAAATGGGCTGATGAAGAGCTGGAATAGGACTGGAAATGGGCTGATGTGGGGCATGGGAGAATGGGACTAGAAGGGAGTGGATGCTGGGTGGGTCTAGAACTATAAGGGAACTGATTTTGGGGGAGGACTACAATGGATGGGGAATGAGAATGGAGAGGGAAAAAGATATTTTGTGTGGAAGAAAAGTCTACGATGGGCCGGGTATTGGGAGAATAAGAGGGGCTTGAGAATGGAAGGGTGAAATTTAAATGGATGATAAAGGAATAAGGAAAGAATTGGGGGAAAGAGCAAAAGGGAAACAAGCAGAAATAGAGAGAGAATGGAAAACATCTAAAAGAGAAGAAAGGACAAATGGATAGCTTGCAGAAGATACAAAGAAACCAGAAGAAAGTGACTGGAGCAATTGCAAATGAAAAATAAAATGCACAAACAGAAGGTAGAAAAATACTTTTTATTTTGAATTTATTAACTGGAATATGTCTGGTCTGGGAAGTGTCTATTGCTAACATCTTTGCGTTTTTGTTTAGTGCAAGAGGAAATTACTTTATAGTTTTATTTCTCCAGTGTTGTACATTTCATGTTTGGCTTTTGGGGTTCCCAGTTTAATTATCTGACCAAGGAAGTTAGCCTACACGTATCCTCGGTAATTTTTGTGGGTGGGGCTGGGGCGGGGCAGGGGTGGGACTAGGGGCGGAGAATGGGTGGAGCATGGCGAGCCACAGGTGTCGGGTTTTTCTCAGTGAAAAAGTTGGCAACCCTATGGGGTACAGAATTCTGTACGGTTATGTTTTCCATCTGCATTAAACGATGCAGCATGTTACACCAGGCCCAAAACTCAGGCAGTTCGCTGTCCAACCATACCCAAAGGATCTCCTTCAAACCCAGCAGGCAAGCTTTACGTACAAACAGTTTAGCTCCTCTCCCCTTTACCTTGAAACCCCGAGGATTACAACAAAATTCCTGCATGGCTGAACTCCACCTTCCTATGCAGTACCGTCTCCAAGTATTTGCGTATCGACACCCAGAAACTCTGGATCTGGGGGTAGAGCTAGAACATATGAGACAACGTACCCTGTGAGGTCATGCGTGCTGTAAATGCCTGATACAGGGAGTAAAACAACCGAAGTATGACCTTACACAAAAGTTCCCACAAAACAACCTCCATAGTCACTTGTGGCACCCACATAATACTACGTGCTAAGTCCTCCTTTGTCCACTCCGTGCCTAACTTGGTATTTCAGCGGGTCATCACAGTTCCATACTGGTTGTAAGTCTCCAAAGTGGATAATGCCTTCCTCATCACAGACAGTGACATTCGCTCCCAGCTATCTATTTCAAAAAAGGTAGCTAGCTTGTTCACGAACCTGCGGCTGAGACCACTTTTCTTTAGTGACAAAATATAATGCTGTATTTGGAAAAATGCAGAAAAATTATGAGGGGCAAGGTGGTACTCTTCCACAAGGTTCTGAAATTTATTTATTTAGACAGTTTTGTATACCACCTTATCCTTCAATCAATGTGGTCAACAACACAATTGGAGGTATACATTTACCAGGAGGGGATACGACACACGTACATAAAGGCTATCTGCTTATACCTCTAAATGGGAATGGGTAGTTGGGGCCACTTGGATGGTATCTAGTGCTTGGCAACTTAAGATGGTTGCTCATAGGCCTCGGTGAAGAGAAGGGTCTTGAGAGCCTTGCGAAAGTCCTTGGTATCGTTTAGGGTCCTTAAGTCCATAGTGCAGGCGCCAATAGCGAGGGAGCTCTCTTAGATGTTGCTTGTTTAGTCTTGTGATAACCTGTGGGTGTGCTGATCCTGTTTCCATTGTTGGTTCTTCTAGGCCTGTTACTGACATCCTTGATTATTATATCCTGAAGCGCAGCTGCCGAGCGGTGGTGGAAAATTTTGAAGATGTTCAGGATTGTCTTGAAATGACTTAAGGTCCCCATCATCCCTCAAAGTCTGATGTACTACTACTACTGAGCATTTGTATAGCACTACAAGGCATACACAGTGCTGCAGACCATGCTGTCCCCAACCTCGAAACACTTGGGAAGTGTCACCTACTGGGAAGTCAGGGTTGACCCGAAGAGGCAAAAAACCCAGGTTTTGTCCAAGCAGACTACAAAGGGACTGCCATGCCCAGCGCAACGTACTCACAACATGACTCTGCCACAAGTGCTGGAGGAGCTTCTCGTGCCCCGCATATAGCCGGTTTAGGGGACCTATCAACCCTGGCTCTATTTCCAAGGCATGCATGTGTGATATGCATAGAGTCAGTCCCGCAAGCGCCCAAGAATGTAGCCCAAATTGTAATGTTTTAACTCTGGGACCCCCATGCCGCCATGATTTTGGCTTCTATGCAAATAAACAAAGGATATGTGTGGTTTGCGGCCTCTCCATAGAAACCATCTTAATTGTTGTCTCTACATGGAAAGTCCCATTTTAATAACCGCAACGTCAAGACCTGGAGTGAGTACAACCACCAGGCAAGAGAGTCATTTTGTACACGGCAATATGACGTTTTAGGGATAAAGGCAAATTCTTCCAGTGCTGGAGCTGTTCACATTCACGCCATAGGAGTGGTGGGATGTTCAGCTGGTACAACATGACAGATCCACAGGCAGTTGGACTCTCAGATACTTAAAAGAACCAGATGTCCAGTGAAGGGGGGGAAAGGGGCCTCACCAGCACTCCTGCACTTTCGGATCAATTGGCAAGGCCTCTGATTTCTCTCTATTCAATTTCAGACCTGACAGAGACCCAAAACGCTGGAACTATGCAATCAGGTATGCTAAGGAGTCCTGCATGTTAGCCAAGTGCACCAGAATATCACCTGGAAATGCTGAAATTTTAAAGGTTACCCCACCCACGCAAACTCCCTCAATGTGAGCACTGGCACGCACGAAATGAAAAAGAGGTTCCAAAAACAAAAGAAACAGTAAAGGAGAAAGTGGACAGCCTTGCCTTGTGCCTATCGCCAGAAGAAAGTCCTCCAAGACCCTGCCATTTACGACCACAGACACCCGAGGGTCTTTATATAACAAGCATACTGCCTGCAAGAAACATCCTTCAAAGCCCAGATGCCCAAAGACTGAAAACAAACTCCCAGGTAACTAGGTCAAAAGCCTTTTCAGCGTCAAAACTAACAAGCAGGGAGGCTCGATTCCTACCTCTACAGGCCTCTAGAGATGACAATATCCTCCATATGTTTAAGATGTGTATCAGCCTCCACTCCACCCATGGACCGCTCCACCACTATGCGGATAGTGTCAAGGCAGGCTTGTTTGTAAGGATATTTAGTGATACTGAATATCTTCGTCAGCATCACTTATCTGGTTAGCAGGTACTGTCTTTTGGTTCACCCAAAGCATGCTCACACTCAATCTTTGCATCTCGGATGTAAACTCTGGCCTCCTGCAATGGTTATTTACATGTATAGCCAATCTACACATGCAAATACACCTATTTACACATGTAGAAGTTTCTAAAACGTCCTCCATCGCAGATAAATTTAAGTGCTTAGTGCTGAAAATTTGTGCTAAGCTCCTAACATTTTTAGGATCCTAAATTTAGGAGTCTAGTGAAACCAAGAGTATAAATTTAGGAGCTCAGCTCTAGTAAATTTTCATAAGTGCCAATTCAGGAGCCTAGCTCTCAAAGGTGGGAGCATAAATCCTTTGAATGTCGCCTTCTCTAAATTTCCATTAACGTGCTTTTTTGGAAAATCAGCCATAAAACTGCAAGGATTTAGTTAGGATTTGTTGGAGAATTTCTACTACTAGTACTACAATGATTATTTACCCTTTCAAATGGTATTAAGATGAGGGGGACACTCCATGAAACTAATAGGTAGCATGTTTAAAACCTTTTTTTTTTTTTTACTCAAGGTACAATTATTCTGTGGAATTTTGCGGGAAAATGTTAAGGCATTTAGCATAACTGGGTTTAAGAGTTCAAAGAAGCTCCTGGAGGAAAACTCCATAAACCATTATTAGCCAAGAAGTATTTGGAAAGCAACCATTTATTTCTAGTCATGAGCAATAAGAAATGGACCTTGTCACATACTTCTCTCCTGCACTTCTCATAGGCACAAACAAAGATGGCCACGATCTCGCGGTGCTGTCCCCTAGTGAGAGGCTAGAGGGTAGCACCTCATGGCAGCAGCCATTTTCTATTGGCTGCAAGATCGGGCAGGAACATGGAGGATCACTCCTGCCTTGTTCTCCACTAGACCCCTACAGATTTAAGGTATGTGTGGTGGGAGGCTGGGGGTGAGGGGAGGTTGAGGAGGCCACGGGCCCCCTTTGCCAGCTTGCTAACTGGGCTTTGTTTTTGGAAGGAGTGGTGGGCGGGGGGAGGGTGGGTGACGATGGCACCCCACCTACCCTTGCAATTCTGTACTGGAGGTGGAGGGAGGGGTCATAGCCCAACTGGCTAGCCGGGACTCTGACAATCGGGGATCCGGTGCTGTGGGGGGGGGGGGGTGTCACATTTTTATTTTTTATAATGTCTGTGCTGTGGATGACAGCATTACGGTACCAGCAATACTGTGTGGGAGGGTAGGCCCAATCGCAGCCCGATTGTCGGCAGGGAAGAGTCCATGTTATCAGGCCTCCTGGCAGATAATGCCATCTTTGAGATGGAGTTATCTGTTGCTGCAATTGGGCTTGATTTTGGCAGCTACTACGTAAAATCTTTTTCACAGGATGGCTGTCAACCATGGCCTCCCCCCCACCCCCCACTCCGCCCCTAGGTGCAAAAATCAGATATCGCGGGAAATTGCCTGAGATATCAGATTTTTTCACGGATTAGTTGCTACCATGGGCATTAATCCTATGTTAACCCTGCGGTAGCAGCTAATACACTTTAGTAGACATACCTCATAAATCGTTAGTAATTCTCAAGAGATTCAGTTTTATGATGTAACAAATTAGAATCCTTCTGGCACCCCCGTGCAACCTATAGATCAGTATCCCCCTCCCTCATTACTATCAATGCTGGCTACAACCCCCACCACCGAGAACCCTGATCTTGATACCCCTGCCAGCCCATCCACCACCCTAGTGCTACATAATATTAATACCAACTAATGCTACATAATATTAATGCCAACTTCTGCCAGTTCACCAAAAACCCCAAAACATTATCAGTTCCATCAATCATCAGAAAAAGCAAGGCAACCACAACAAAGAGCATTCTTCTTATACACTCCAGTACTATGGAACTCCCTCCCAGACAATATAAGGGAAACGAAAGACCCAAACAACTTCCACAAACTCATAAAAAGGACACCGTCAATTCTCTCAGATATATCAATGTGTCATCAGCATGCAAGGAAATTGCATGCATGGTTTCCCTCACTGCAACTCTCAGGTCACTTGTGCATGCCCTAATATGTGCAACTAGCAGCACAATAGCCAATGCAAAAAGGGGTGGGGAGAGTGGACAGCTTTGCCTAGTTCCCCGCCCAAGCTGAAACAAAGGAGATTTGAACCCATTAACAAAGATGAATGCTTCCGGTCGGGCATACATGGCTGCTATCCATCCAGAAAAGGACGGTCCAAAGTCAAAATGTCATAACACTGCCAGTAAATACAGCCACTCTATCTTATTGAGAGCCTTTTCAGCATCCAGGGACAGAACAACATGAGGAACCTCAGCTTTCTTAAGCAGATGGAGGATATCCACCAGACGACGGACGTTCTCAAACCCATAGTGGTTTTTCATGAAGGCCGGTCTGATCCGTATGGACCACAGAATGTATATATAAGCCGAACACACAATACTTTGGCAGACATCTTGTAATCTAGGTTTAAGAGTGAAATTGGTCTATAATTACTACACAGTAAACTATCCCGCCCCTCTTTGGGGATAACCATGATGATGGCCTGTGAGAAAGAAGGGAGTAGTGCCTGGCGTTCCAGGATCTTGTTGAAGACCTTGACTAGGGAGGGGTGCAAAATGAGCCTGCATACACTTATAAAATTCAGTGGGTAGACCATCTGGCTCTGCTTCTTTCGCCAGCTTAAGGTCACATACTGCCCTGAGCACCTTAACCAGGGAGATCGGGTGCTCTAAGGTCTCTCACACCCCAGCCGCGAGTACAGGCAGCTGTGCCTCTGCCAGCCAGTGCTCATCCCCACCCCGAGCCTGGAGGTGTAGAGGTCTTTAGCAAGGTCTGGAGGTCAGCAAATATAACCGCAATCTTGGAGGACTCATATGTCAGAAGTCCAGATGGACCCCACATTGCCACCATCCACTTTCTGTCCCTCTGTCTCTTCAACTGCCACAGCAATAGCCTGCTGGCTTTAATTTCATGTTTGTAAAACAGCAGCCTAGTTTACAGCATATCTGAGGCTACTGCTTCCATCTCCAGTGCTAATGCCCCCCCCCTCTTTCATTCCGAAACCTCCATATGATCTCCCCCTGCCCCTTGCTTGTGTCGAATCTCCAGCTCTCGAATTTCCCTCTGTAACTGGGCAACTTTCAGCTTTTCCTGCTTACCAATCCCACATGTGAGGGAGATCACCTGCCCTCTAAGTACCGCTTTCCCTGCTTCCCACATATTCCTGCAATCTACCGTTAGCGCACAGAGAAACTCTGGGTTTTTCAACAGGCCTCTTCGCATGGAACAAGAAGGTGTTGGGGATTCAACCACTCCACCTTGGAAGTCCAGGCTCAGTGGGGCATGGTTAGTGGTCCCCGGAGACCCAATAACAGATGCACTCAAGGCCGAGTGTAGTTCTTTTGCTAGCAGCCAGAGGCCAATTCGGGAATACGTATTATACACCGCGGAGAAGCATGTATAGTCCCTCTCATTTGGGTGTAGACTCCTCCACCCATCCAACAGTCCAAATTCTTCCAAAAACTGCTTTAACCACTTATACCCTTTAAATTGTACAAAACAACCCCCTGAACTGTCCACCCCCATTTGTGAACAATTGAAATCCCCTCCTGAACCAATTTACCCTGCGCTTCCCCCCAAATCACCTCAAACAGCTTCTCCAGACTAGGTACCACCTGGGCAGGTGGCATATACACATTCACCACCGAGTACACTACCCGATTCAGACATGCGTTCACAATAAGAAATCCCTCTGCATCTGGAACTACATCATGGACATGAAATGGGCAACTCTTACTAAACATATTTACCATTCCTCTGTTGTGGGAGGAAAAATTAGCAGCATAGACTTGTGGATAATATTTAGATTTCATATACTGATGCCCTTCCCCCACCATATGAGACTCGTGAAGCAGAACAATATTTGCTTTGTCCCTCCGGAGCTGCAACAGCACTCTACGCCACTTAGTAAGACTACGAAGGCATCTGATATTCCAGGTTAGCAACTACATATATGTCTGTACAGCGCTGCGTACGACTGGTAGCGCTTTATAAATGTTCAATAATAATAATAATAATACTCCCTCTCAAGAGCTCGACACCAGCATCTCGATTCATTCCCACCTTTCCACAGACCCCCCCAACCACTCAGCTAGCTTCCTCTCCTCATCCCTTCCCCCTTGCCCTCCCCCAGTTTGGGCATCCCCTCTGTACTGCTGATAACATGGTACACGGAAGGCACTGATGACTCAACCCCTCTCCTCTCTTCCATCTGCCTGAAGCTCCCCTCAGTAAGAATATCTTGAACTCTGAGCTTCTCCCCTAGAGCTCACCAACTACAGCATTGCCCTCCCACAGTGCTGTCCTCCTGCCACTCCTGCTCACCCACTCCCACCCTGACAGCTCGCAATACACACACACCTCTCAGCTCACACACGAACAGCCTTTCCCCCCATTGTGAGCCTCTCAGCACCCTCTCCACAACTGACTCTTTCCATAACATTACCAACAACATTCTCCTGACAGGGGGGTTTAAAACAGATAACTATCATGTTAGGAAACCAGATAAATGTGTCGTCCGTGGTTGGGGGAGGACTCTGCTGGATGAACGTCCAACCAGGTGTGTTTATGGGAACTCACAGGGTTCTGGAAGTGTTCATGTCCTTGCCCATGCCCACATCTTCTCCTGCTGGATCATACAGCTTGTGATGAGAGCCTGAGACTTTCCTTCTTTTGGGGGTCAAGGCTCTCCACTCACTGCCCCCTTTCCCTGCTGACAACCTGCTTGACCCTCTCCTTGTAAGACCTCTGCCATCTTCAAACACGCTTCCAGCTCTGTTATTTTATGTTGAACATTGTCTACTTCAAAAATGAGAGCAAAGGGGAAGCCCCATTGATAGCGTATATCCCACTCTTGCAAAATCTGTGTAAGAGGCTTGAAGCTTTTCCGTTGCTCTAATGTGTACTGTGATAAGTGCTGAAAGATATGAATATCATGGCCTTGGAAGGATAGTCCTCTATTGCCATTAAGAATGCATACTATTATCAGACATGGGGACTGGTCATCCGAACAGCGCAGTCGCAAACCTCAGTGAGCCCTCTCCAGCTGTTCCGGCTTGGGGCACCAGGCATGCAGTGAGCAAATAACTGTTGAACCAGCTGCCGCACATCTTCGTGGCTACCTGGTGCCTTGGGGAGGCCCAAGATGTGAAGAATATTCCTCCACTGACGGTTCTCCAAGTCATCATGGCGCTCCTGCAGTTCCTTGGAGAACGTGTCCAACGTGCAGAGCATGGAGTTAAAGAGCGCAGTAGAACTGATCTGCTCACCTATATTGATCTCATACTGAGTGACTCGATCGTCCAAGACTTTAATCTCAGCCTTAATGTCACTTACAGCCTTCCTAAAGTCCACATGGAAGAGTCGGAGCTCCTGCAGGATTTCCACGAGGTCTGACTTTGTGGCAAGGGCAGAGGCCTGATCCTTACCCCTCTCCATGGTGGTCCCGGGGTTAGTAGAGCTCTCACTTGTAGATGACATGTTACAGGATGCAGTTCCAGAATCCTTGGTAAAGCGGGATAACACTGTAGCATAGGAAGGCTTCTCAGCCAAAGACCACACCCTTCAATGTCATTCTTCCTAGCAGTATCCAATAATCCGGATCTCCACACAGTGGACCATCCCCACTACGAGGTGTGATCAAAAAGTATTGAGACTTTTTATGTAGCTATATAACAATATGTCGCACCACGATGCCATTAAGCATGCAGTGACCTAGTTATGTGCTCTGCATGTGTAGAGTGTAGCGTGGCTGCAGCACACCTGTACTTTTGTAAGTCACGTGATGTTTAGTATTGCGTAAAAGCAGTTCGTCAGATTTATGATGAGTGAAAAAACTGAACGGCAAATTTGCATTAAATTCTGCCAGAAACTTGGAGATTCATGTAAAGAGAATTATGACATGTTACAGCAAGTGTATGGTGATGAATGCATGAGTTGTGCTCAAGTTTATGACTGGTACAAACATTTGCAAAAGGGCTGCCAAAGTGCCTCCTCCGGCACCATTAAAGGAAGCGCCATCGGGCGCAGAGGCACCATGCCGGATGGCTTGCTCCGGGCCCTCCTCCTCCGGCACCATTAAAGGAAGCGCCATTGGGCGCAGAGGCACCATGCTGGATGGCTTGCTCCGGGCCCTCCTCCTCCGGCACCATTAAAGGAAGCGCCATCAGGCGCGCCCGTGCCTGAGGGCCCTTTGGCGTGGCCCTAAGGCAGGGACCAAGGCGCCTTAACACGACGCTCCTCCACACCTCGCCACCTGATCCTACCATCCTCCTTACAAAGTAACCACCCCACTGCTTCTACTACCCACAGCCAAATGTCTCCACTGTTTCCCATTGCCCCCTCACTATCCCTACCCCTGAATCTGCAACTAATCCTGCATTGCACTGATCTGGCTGCCCATTACCTGCTCTGAACTACTACCCATTGCTTGCACCCAACTGGCGACCCATTGCCTGCACTTAACTGGCGACCCATTGCCTGCACTGAACTGGCGACCCATTGCCTGCACTGAACTGGCGACCCATTGCTTCCACCAAACCCTACTGCACTGGCCTCAGTCCCTTCACTACCCCTACCTTAACCCTTATTGTCGCATGCAGTCCCTACTTGTAACCTAGCTTATATTGCATTGTGTTTAAAATACAAAGCCATCTCATCGCCTGCAAGATAACTCATGCTACTTAGCCCCCACTCCATTGCCATGGCTCCACATCACATTGTCCTTCTCTTCCTCATACTCCCCAACTGCATTCCCTCCTACCAACACCCTCACTCCTCTCCCTTCCTCACCTCTCCCTCCATTCTGTCTTCTAACCTAGCGTCTGCCCTTGAGCTATGTCTCTCCCTCCCCCTCATTCAACCAGCCCCTCTCTCGTTAAGGCAACCCCACCCTTGTTTCCGCCGTACTGCCTCCGCCTTACCCCGCTCTCTACTACTCCTCCTCCTCCTCTCATCAGGCAACACCACCAACCCTGGTCCCTCTCGATTCCTCTCTCATTGTAAGAAAAGCTCCTCACGCACCTTATCCAACCTCATCCATATCCCTCTCCTTCCCCATTCTGCCCTCCCTCACTCATGCCCCAATCTCTCAAACAGAGATAGTGACCCCAACCCTATCCCCTGTAGAGTTCTCTCTCACTCTATAAAGAAATCCTCACATACCCTAACTGATACCACCAATATTCCCCTTCATTCCCCTTTTACTTCCCCTCCCTCATGTCCCTCCTGGAGTGCACACTCATCCAATGACACCCACCCATACCCTGGTCCCTCTGGCAGTAGTTCCTCACACAACAACCCCCCTAAACTGCTCCTTCACTGCGAAAAGGAGTCCTCACGTAACTTATCCAACCTTATCCACATCCCTCTCCTTTCCCCCTCCGCTCTCCCGTTCTCATGCGCCCTATGGAATGCATGCTCACTCCCTAACTTCCTTTTATTCATGACCTCTTCATCTCTAATGCACTACACCTTCTGGCCCTAACCAAGACCTGGCTCCCCCAGACAATACCACATCCGCTGCTGCTCTCTGCCACGGGGGCTACCAGTTCTCCCATACACCTCGTTCCACTGGCCGCGGTGGTGGTGTTGGCCTCCTACTTTCTCCCTCTTGCCAATTCCAACCCCTCCCGCTGCCTTAATCACACTCCTCCCTCTCCTTCGAAGTCCATTCCATTCGCCTCTTCACACCACTTCCCCTCCGTGTTAGCTTATCTATCGCCCACCAGACAAATCCAAATCAACCTTCCTTACCGACTTCGACTCCTGGCTTTCTGCCTTTCTAGATCCCTCTTCCCCCACTCTTATTCTTGGCGACTTTAACATTCACGTCAACAACCCCTCTGACCCACATGCCTTAAAGCTCCTTGCCCTCACCTCCTCGTTTAACCTCCAACTTTGCTCCACTGCCCCCAGCCACCTGCACGGCCATTGCCTTGACCTGATATTCTTCTCCAACTCCTCTCCTTTAAACTTCCACAACTCAATCCTTCCCCCATCTGACCATTACCTTTTAACTTTCAATCCTCAGCTTCCGCTGTCTCAACCCCGTCCCGTTTCCTCCGACCTATTTAGAAACCTTCATAACATTGATCCCTTGACTCTCTCCTCCACCATCTCCCCACCTCTTTCCTCCATTTTGCCGTCCAAATCCGTCGACGAGGCAGTAGCCTCTTATAATGCTGCACTATCCTCGGCCCTTGACACTCTCGCCCCGCCCACCCCTCGTCCCGTTAGACGCTCTACTCCCCAGCCCTGGCTTTCATCTACAGCCCGCTATCTACCCATCTGTGCCCGTTCCACCGAACGTGTCTGGGCCAAATCCCACTCCCCTGAAGACCTTATACACTTCAAATTCATGCTTGGCTCCTTCCAGTCAGCCATAGCACTTGCCAAACAAAACTACTTCATCCATCTGACTAACTCCCTAGCCTCTGATCCCCGCCGCCTCTTTAATACCCTCAATTCTCTCCTTAAGGTGCCCCCACCCAAGTCCCGCCCTCACTTTCTGCCCAAACCCTTGCCGACTACTTCCATGACAAAATCCAAAAGATTACCCTCCAATTCTCCACATCCCTCATCTACCTCCCCACCTCCCCAATTCTCCCCCTCACCCTGACTTCCTCTGCTACCCTCTCTTCCTTCCCTGCGATCTCTGAAGAAGAAACCACACTTCTTCTTTCCTCCTCCAAACCCACCACCTGTTCCTCTGACCCTATCCCTACCTATCTTCTACACCCCATCTCCCCCACCGTTATCCTCTCCATCTCTCATATTCTCAACCTATCACTCTCCACTGCAACTGTCCCCATCGAATTCAAACATGCTGTTGTCACACCTCTTCTCAAGAAACCCTCACTCGATCCCACCTATCTTAATTATCGCCCCATCTCCCTCCTTCCCTTCATATCCAAACTTCTAGAACGAGCAGTCTACCGACGCTGCCTCGACTCCCTCACCTCCCAGGCCCTCCTGGACCCTTTACAATCCGGCTTCCGTCCCCTACACTCCACCGAAACGGCCCTTACTAAAGTCTCCAATAACTTGCTCCTCGCTAAATCTAAGGGCCTCTACTCTGTCCTCATCCTTCTCAACCTCTCCGCTGCCTTTGACACTGTTGACCACAATCTTCTCCTCTACACCCTCTCCTCCCTTGGTTTCAAGGGCCCCGTATTGTCCTGGTTCTCCTCCTATCTCTCCCATAGCTCCTTCAGTGTACACTCTGGCAGCTCCTCTTCCTCTCCCACCCCGCTCCATGTTGGTGTACCCCAGGGATCCTTTTCTCTCTTTATACCCAATCCCTTAGCGCGCTTATCTCCTCCCATGGCTTTCAGTACCACCTTTATGCTGACTCCCCCCAAATCTACCTCTCTACTCCTGATATCTCCCCTGCAATCCAGGCCAAGATCTCAGCCTGCCTTTCTGATATCACCCTCTGGATGGCTCATCGCAGCTTGAAATTGAACATGGCCAAGACTGAACTCCTCTTTCCCCTTTCTCAGTCTCCGTGGATGGATCTACAATCCTCCCTGTTCCCTTGGCCTGCAATCTGGGGGTCATCTTTGACACCTTCCTCTCCTTCTCCACACATATCTTGTCTCTAATATAGACAACTTTTCTCCTGAAATTAGACACAACTATTATTGCTAATGGATCTGCATAACTATATTTACTATTGCTAGTAACCTACAGAACTGTCTATAAACTTAACTACACTTCTATTGTCAGACTCTATTACTACTGCAAGTAGTTATATAGCCTGAATTGAATCACACATACTATAGCTAGTAACCTACATTTGTGTTTATATAAAACAATCTCAATACTGTTGCCAGTAGCCATAATTACTATTGTAAGAAGCTCTCACAATACTGTTCACACATTGCATTGTTTCTATGAAAGTCAATATCCATCTGAATTGTCTTAATAGTCGACTACATCACTGTTACCAATAATTGCATTTACTATTACTGTTACTAATTATTATTACTATTACTGTTACCAATAATTGCACTTACTATTGCAAATTGTCTTAGACCCATTCATTTACCCATATCACAATCTTTTGCCTTAAAATGTTACCATCAAATGCCTATTGCTTAAGAATGCTATATATATGTATTATCTTAATAACACTAGTCTCACTAACTAACAGTCTTCACAATAATAAAAATAAACCAATCCCTATAATACAAAGAATAATTCGCTCAGGACCTCCCCCTGGACATATATTCACAGAACTTAATTTAAAAACAAATCATCACAGACTGATAGAGATAAAACCCACCGCCACATCTCATTCTCTCAACCAACAAACAATAAAAAATCCCACCTCACTGTCATGTATTTTAATAAATGCAAGATCTATGAAAAATAAACTCACTATCTTCACTGATCTGTTAAACGACTATAACCCAGATATACTATTTGTCACTGAAACCTGGTTAACCGACACTGATATTGTATACCTAAACCAATTAAAAAATGATAACTATGACATATCATATACACACAGAAATAACAAAAAAGGAGGAGGTGTACTCACGATGACTAAAAAAGTCCTAAAAGCAAAACCATTACCCTCCGCTCCTCCCAATAATATTGATACAATCATCATAAAATTTGCTCACATCAGAATATGCCTTACATACAGACCACCAGATAATAAAGCAGAAAACCTAGATGCTCTATTAGAACTCCTTAGCACTTCAACAGAATGCAATCCAATAATACTGCTAGGTGATTTTAATCTCCCATCCCTACCAACCCAACAATCAACCCTATTCCTTGATGCAATCGCTGATATGGATTATCACCAAATAATAAACAAAAAAAAACCACAATAAAGGTGGAACCCTCGATCTAGTTTTTCTCCCTGATGTACTCTATAAACTTTTTGACACATCTTTTCTGGAATGTACCCCAATCCCCTGGTCAGACCACCATCTAATTAAGTTCAACCTTACATACAACGAGCCAAATAACAATAACAAAAATCAAACAGTCCCTATAACAAGATTTAAAAGATTCAATGAGGAAGAATTTCTAGACTCAACAATTCCTTATCTCTCTCTATCACCTACTGACTTAGATGAAGCAGTCTCAGCTTGGCATAACACAATCAATAAAGCCGCCATCCACAAGCATATTTTAAAAAAGAACTACAAATCTAAAACAGGTAAGACTCCATGGTTCACCAATAGCTTGAAACTAATGAAAAGGGAACTAAGAAAACTGGAATCAAAATGGCGCAGCACCAAATCAACCCTTAGCTTTGAGAAATACCATAACCACCTTAAAAAATACAAGGAAGCAACTGTTAAAGCAAAGAGAGACTACCATACAAACATTCTAAAGAAATCATTAAACAGACCAAGAGAATTGTTTTCATTGGTCCAAAACCTCACCAACAACACACACAATGCAAGTCATGACATAACAGAAATATCTGCTCAAACATTAGCTAACCACTACAAAAACAAATCAAATCAACATGCCATGTTACCAATAATCACTACAAGCAATCTCTTCCAGCAAGCAAATGACTGGTCAAATTTCCACCCAATAACCAAACAGTCACTGAAAAACATCATCTTAAACTTAAATACTACGACATCTAATCTAGACCCCTGCCCAGTAACATGGATAAAGAACACTCTTCCCACATTATCAGCTTTTATCCTACCAATAATAAATCTGTCATTGCACCAAGGCTACCTCTCACCAATATTAAAACACGCACAAATACGCCCAATACTCAAAAATAATAAGCTTGACAAAACTTCACCCAACTCTTACAGACCTATATCAAGTATACCTTTTATGGCCAAACTTATTGAAAAGGTTGTCCAAATCCAAACACAAGAATATATAGACACATCAGCCCCCCTTGATGACCAACAACACGGTTTTCGCCCATGTTATGGAGTGGAAACACTCCTGACAGTTCTCCTAGACACACTACAAAGAGGAATTGATAATTCAAAGCAAGCTTTCATCCTCCTTTTTCTCGATATATCCGCTGCATTTGATAGCGTTAACCATACGATAATGTTAAACAGATTACAACAAATCGGAATTAACTCAACAGTTCATAATTGGTTTAAATCATATCTAAATAACAGAACACAAACTGTAAGAATTGGAAACCAAACATCCAACACCTATGACCAAACTACTGGCCTTCCCCAGGGATCTGCCCTCTCAGCCCTTCTATTTAATATATACATTCAACCCGTCTGCAATATTTTCAAAAAATTCAAAATTCAATATCATATATATGCAGATGACATAATGATGTATATTCCATTTACAACACCTCACCTCCCAATACAAATACTAGTCGACAGTTTCAATGAAATAACTAAATGGCTAACAGAACAAAATCTACACATTAACCACTCTAAAACTGAAATATTAATTGTAACAAAAAACCAATCCTACACCCCTCCAACCTACATAACATTACAAGACCACGATATCTACATAAAAAAGGAAGTGAAATACTTAGGAGTTACTCTAGACTCTCAGCTCACTATGAACACACATATCAGTAACACAATAAAAGAAATTAACTACAAACTAAAAATACTAAAACAAATACGCCCACTTTTACATATACAGGACTTCACAAGCATAATACATGCGATCATCACACCCCATTTCGATTTTGCCAATCTAACACTCCTAGGCACAACAAAACAAAATATAAAAAGGCTTCAAATTACTCAAAATACAGCAGCAAGAATCTTAATGAAAGTACACCCATTTGAACATATAACTCCAATATTAGCCCACCTACACTGGCTACCAATTCAATGCAGAATAAACTATAAAGCAATAATAACAACCTTTAAAGCAATATATAATTTAGCTTCACCTACACTAACCAAGCTCATAGATATAGACTCAACAAACAATATTCACAGAAGAGGCCACGCCAACAAATTAAAGTGTCCAAAAGACTTCACCAAAGCTAAAAAGACAACTAATAAAAAAGCTTTCTCCCACGCAGCCCCATCACTCTGGAATTCACTCCCGGAAGAAATAAGAAAACTTACTGACCTAAAAGAACTCAGGAAAAGGCTAAAAACCCACATGTTCAGATTGCACTTTGACTCAATTGAAAACACTCCTCCACTTATTGAAAATGGATAAATGATTCTCTAAATAAACAATAATAAACTAAAACAGAACTATAAATTACAATTCAATAAAATTATCCCGGGGCAATACCCTACCACAATCTACAATTTTCGCATATAATTAAATCCAAAACAAATTAAATTAGCTTTCAAATAAACCTATCTCTACCAATAAGACAATTAAAAGATCCACCCGCTCTTCAAACCTTACCATATAAATAGGTAAATAAACATGTAACACTAAAATAAATCAATGGAATTTCAAACCTTTCGCATATAGCTATTTTGACCTGTACATAGTTGATATATCACAAGTACAATTATTAATGTATAACTACAGTTTATGTTTACCCTTTAAAACGTTTTATTGTAATGTATAACCACAGTTTCCTATGTTCTATGTAAAAAGCAGAATGTTTACCCTGCTTAAATTGTTCCATTGTAAACCCCACCTGATCTTTCTGGAAGGTAGCGGTATATAAGCATTTGTTAAATAAATAAATAAACATATCCAGCACATTGCTAAGACCTGCCGCTTCTTTCTCTACATCAGCAAAATTCGCCCCTTCCTGTCAGAACACACTACCAAAACGCTTATCCACTCCTTAATCTCCTCTCGCCTCGACTATTGCAACCTACTCCTTGCTGATCTCCCCATGAGCCACCTCCTCCCCCTTCAGTCCATACAAAATTATGCTGCTCGACTAATTTCACTTGTCAACACTGAAATCATTACTGACTTTAAAAGGCCCTAATCTGTAGCATCTTGGTGAGATGAACATGAATATAATATTTAAAAAAATTTATTGGCTCTCATTTTGAAGATATTGCATGTAGTTCATTTTTGATGTTTGTCAGACGGCTGCCTGGGTGAGAATCTTCACAGTCTTGGCAAGTGCATATATCTATATGATTTGCAAGGGATTGTGGGCAATGTAGTTCATTCACACCAGACACAGCTGCTGACAATAATTTAGTTGTGCTCAAGTGTTAAAGCCAATAAGATATTTATTTATGGGGTTATTTCTCCCAACACAGATATGCTTGGTAGCACATAAATCAGGTTACTTGCTTCCAGTGTTTAACTTGGAAAAACAAAATCAGAATCAGGAAACAACATTCAAACTTGTCAGGCATTAGCTAATGTTTTCTTAGCATATATCAAACAAACCAAAAGCTACAAAGAGAAAAAAAACTGTTCTTTTCAGGTTAACTTCTTATATCTTCCCACATAGATTCAGAAGTGATTCTCTCCTAGCTCACAAGCAATTAGGTAAGGCTCAATTGCTAGCAGTTATCCAGCTGAAACCCCTTAGCTGGCTTGCTTTCTACTGTGTGGGTCAAATCCTGCTTCAGGAGCTTTTCTAAGTAGATTAAAGAACAAGTTTGTATTTCTTTGTGATGATTGCTGTACTTTATAACAGAAAATCACCAAGGAGTTTGGACAGAGAGCAGTCCATATAAACACATTCTTCATCTGCAATCATTCCCCCTTCTTCAACAAGCATGGGTTCAATATCATGGATTGGCACAGATGAATCTCTCAATGGAGCACTTTCAGGAGAATACTTGTTTCCCTGCTGTCTTTCAAGGTTATAGCTAGGGCATAGTTCATACCTGAGCTTCCATTGCTGTTAGAGTTCCTCTCTATATAGCCTGGCCAGTATGTAGTCCAGTTCTTATGTCCAGCCTTCCAATCCAGATCCCTGGACATTGGATCTCTCTTCACATACCTTCTGGCACAGGTCTTAGGGTCCCTTCCACGTGCAGCCGTCTCCCTCACAGGTAGCGTCTGGTGATTCCTAGCTCTGCAGCACCATTCCTCTGGCTTTCCCCAGTCCAATGGTGTATGCTGGCCCTTGAAATGCCTCCCAGTATACGTACTGCTCTGGACTCTTCTAGACCTCTCAAAGGCTTTTCTCTTCCTTCTTCCAAAGGGTTTCT
Source organism: Ichthyophis bannanicus (assembly GCA_033557465.1). Classification (NCBI taxonomy): domain Eukaryota; kingdom Metazoa; phylum Chordata; class Amphibia; order Gymnophiona; family Ichthyophiidae; genus Ichthyophis; species Ichthyophis bannanicus. Next base: position 227,793,060 of record CM066038.1, read on the forward strand.
TTCCCTCTCTGTCCGTCCGGTTTGGCTTCTGCTTCCGATGATCCTTCAGATGAAACTGATGATCAAGCTCAAGCTGATTCTCAGGATAAGGATAATTCTCTGTAGAATAAACTCTACCCTTATTCTGCTTAGATGAGTGCTCCTTCTTAACACAGCGCAGCTGTGCTGAATCAGGCCCTGCCTTTTGAGATGAGTGCTTAGGGATTACCTCATAGCCCTCCTGATTGAACACACGTTTCCCCACTTCAGCTCCTCTAATGGCTGTTGGAAACCTGGTGCATTCTGGGACTGGTAGTCTTTTATGGGAAAATTCTGTTTTCTTATTTCTACCAGAACTGACAGGTTGCTTGTTCAGAGTCACTTCACCTTTTCTATAGCTCCTTCCTGAGCTATGATAAGCTTCCTTATCACATGTTTCACCGTGTAAATTTATCCAGTAGGACATCAACAACATCCCAAATGAGCCTTGAATGATGTAATATTGCATCACATTGCATAATACCAGCATGCACACATCATTCAGAGTTGACTGCATCATTTTCTGATGCAATGCGATACTACTGCCAGACGGCTGCTGAAACCACCTGACGTCAGCAGTATACTATAAGCAGTTGGAAAGGAAAGTAATCTGGTATTCTGTTCCGATATTGAAAGCCTCACGAATGCCTTAAAAATCACTCATGACCCACAAGACTGGAGACTATAGACTCTTCGAAACTGAGTCTGAAGGCTGTGCTTTTGAACAATGGAAACCGTCTTCCATCTTTTCCAGTAGCACATGCCGTCCACATGAAAGAGACATATGATAACTTAAAGCATCTACTGACTTCCATTAACTATAACAAGTATAGCTGGCACCTCTGTGGTGACTTGAAGGTAGTTGCCCCTTTTTTTTGTGTAAAATTTTTATTGAAAGTCATGAGCAAGACAAACACAACGCTCTATACACTAACACACTCAGTACTGTTAAACGTACAATTAAACCATTAACAAGTTATCTATAGCAATACACTGGCTACTTCAGAACATACAGCAGGAAAGAGCTGCCAATGCTAACACGAGAACAGCCAGCAAGAATGCACTGAGTGACCCATAGAAACCCCTCCCACCTAAACGGGAACCCGAACCCATAGTAGAGACTTTCATTTATCTAGACCCAGCCCTTATCCTAATGCCCCACCCCCTTCCCCCTCCCCCCTTCCAACCCATCCAACCCCACCCACAGTCCCCTATAAAGACACGAACACCAAGGAGAGAGAAGATAGACAGAATCAAGACAAAATCATGGACAGCAGTCTAAACCCCAAAGATTCAAATCCCCCTATTACTCTAGACCCCTTAACCAAGAGGAAAAACATCGAGGACCCGCCCAAGGGACAGATGGGAGAAGACCGGAAGCTCAGGCATCCCAGGAATCACTGCCCTCTCAGGTCACAGGGGTAAGACTTTGGTCCAAAGTCTATTCAGCTTACCCATCACACCCCGCAGTTCCGCCGTCATCTTGTCCATTCAGTAGAGATCCCATACCTTGACCATCCATTCCTCATGGGACGGAGCGGTCGGTCTCTTCCAGAATCGACTGACAACAGAGCGCGCCGCCAGAAGCAAACACTGAGCTATACGCGTATGATCTTTGGACAGCAGATCGGGATGAAAATGACCCAAGATGCAGTGTTCAACATCAAATGGGAAGGTGATTTCCAGTTTTTGAGTTATTGATTTGTAAATCAAGAGCCAATAGGATTGAATCTTAGGGCAACCCCACCACATGTGAAAGAAATTCCCTACCTCCCCACAAAGTCGCCAACATAGGGGATCATCAGCCCATCCCCACTGAAAAAGGGCAATCGGAACAACAGACATCCTCAAGACAATCCTTAGTTGCGTGTTAATTAGCGATAGGAAATAGAACAAGTGTGTATATGATGAAACACCTCAAACCAAAAGTCCTGTTTGAGGCTGAATAGCTTCTTCCCATTGTTTACAGCCCTTCAGCTTCAGGGCCACCTGAGCCACTTCTCCTGATAGAGAATGGTATAATTTCGCCAGAAGCGCCTTATCAGACTTTGGCAGAAAAAGTAATCTTTCCCAAATAGAAGGAGTGGATGCGGCTGCTTCTAAAATAACCTGAGATGCGAGACAATGGCAAAATTGGAGATATTGGAAAGCGGAGAGAGAGCATTGTAACTTCGACTCCAAACAAGAATGCGAAAGCCTTTGGATTGCTGATGCAGAGAAGCCAAGTGAAGAGTATCCAGCGTGCTTTGAAGAGACAGAGGCAGACCTCTTACAAAGGAGAAAGCTCCTAGGGAGGTAAGAGGAGACCAATACGAAGGACGAGCAGTCTTGGTACAAACCTTGCGCCAAGCCCCCCATACGGGACCCAGAAAGATGTGAGATCAAATAGTACATAGTAGCCAGGTATCAGTGACGAAAGGGACTGCTATCAGGGGGACGGGAGCAATTACTGAGGCTTCCAAGTCAACCCAAGCCGAGGCCCCTTTCAGACACCATAAGGGAATGGCCCTCAGACATGCGCAGAGATAATAGAGTTCGAAGTCAGGGAGACCAACCCCACCCCACTGTTTGGGACGAATCATAATATTCCAACTTAATCTAGACCTTCGCCCTTTCCACACAAATTGCATGAGTGTCTTATGTAAGAGGAGAAAAAAAAAGACGGTGGTACCTGAATAGGGAGTTGCTGAAACAGAAAAATGATCCTCGGTAACAGCAGCATCTTAATAGTATTTACTCTGCCAAGCCACGAAACAGACAGAGCTTGCCAGGCTGCGATCTCCTTAGACAGCGTGGCCAGCAAAGGGGCGTAATTGTGAACATAGAGCTCTTCCACTTTCTGAGAAATCTGGATTCCCAAATATTTAAAGCCCGTAACTTTCAGGAAAGTACTATCATTTTGTAGCCTACATGCCCCTCGTAAAGACACACACACGGCATCAACGCAGATTTCCTGAAGTTAATCGTATATCCTGACAAATACGAAAAGTTTGTCAATATGGAAGAGAGAACCGGCATATTCAGGTCCGGATCTCGAAGAAAAACTAAGGTGTCATCTGCATATAGCGAAACAATGTGAAGCTGACTTGCTAAAGGAATTCCAAGTTGCAGTTGATGGGACCTTAATTGTATCACCAGGGGCTCAAGCGCTAAAGCGAACAACAGTGGGGAAAGAGGGCAACCCTGCCTAGTCCCGCGTTCCAACGAGAACGGACTCAAAAGGAAACCATTAACTTGAACCATACTCGTAGGTGCTTTATAAAGGGCTGAAACCCAAGTCAGAAATGAGGGCCCAACCCCAAATTGCTGCAAAACACTTAAGAGATACCTCCATTCTACCTTGTCAAATGCTTTTTCCGTGTCCAACGAAAGGACCGCATAGTTGCCCTCAAGTCTCCTAACCCCAGCCAAAATGTTAATGAGACGGCGAACATTTTCAGAGCCTTGACGCCCTGAGATAAAACCCGTTTGATCCAGATGGACTAGATCTGGTATCTTGGAGTTCAAGCGGGAAGCAAGAATCTTAGTAAAAATTTTATAGTCGACATTTAACAGAGAGATTGGCCTATAATTACGTCCTTGCAAGGGGTCCTTGCCTTCCTTGGGAATTACTGTGATTAAAGCTTGACACAGCGACTCCGGAAGGCTTCGGCTTTGTAAGATGGAGTTAAATACCCTAGTTAACACTGGAGCTACCAGGTCCGCGAGAGACCAATACACTTCCGCTGGAAGGAAGTCGGGGCCCGCGGCTTTGGCCGATTTAAGTTGTTTCAGGGCCAACCGCACTTCTGGGAGACTAATTTCTCTGTCTAGGGCCTCTCTCGCCTCTACTGACAGCTGAGGTAGCTGAAGGTCTGATAGAAACTGATTTATTACAGAGCTGTCCACGGAAAGATGAGAGGAATATAAGTCCTTGTAGAACCTAGCGAATCTCTCTGCAATCTCTTTCGACTTGACAAGAGGCCGGTTTTGTTCATCTAAGACAGCAGATATCCGACGATGTACTCTGTCTTTTCAGCTGCCATAAAAGTAATCTATGGGCTTTGTCTCCATGTTCGAAGAAGTGCCGGCGCATTTTTAATAAACAAGAAGAAATCTCCATCGTCTTCAGAGCTGCTAACCTCCCCCACAGTGCCATATGCTTCCGGAAGACCGAGGGAGCCTGGTATCGCTTATGCTGCTTTTCCAGAATAGTAATTTGAGATCTAAGACCCGCTTGGATAATTTCATTTTGGCGCTTATATGACGTTGCTAAGGAGATGACCTGTCCTCTCAACACTGCCTTCCCAGCCTCCTAAAGTAAAGATGGAGAGATCTCACCCTGATCATTATAAAAAAGATATTCCTTCCAACTGTCCTGTAGCTGCTTCACGAAATCCCTATTTTGCAGTAAGTGCCGAGGAAAAGACCAGGAGCGGGGCGGACGTTCAGAATTTCCAGGCTCCCAATCTAAGGAGATTAGGAAGTGGTCCGAAGGACCCCGCGTGTCAATCTTCACCTGACCAATCTCCCCAGGTAGCTGCCTGGATGTAAGCCACATATCAATACGAGAATAAGTGCGATAAACTGAGGGAAAAAAAGTATAATCCTTCTCAACAGGATGACGCGCGTGCCAGACATCCTCCAAAGCCAAGGTTGAAAGTAGCGTAGCAAGAGCACGTGATGTGCCTGGCGAAGAATTAAGCCCTGAGTATCTATCGATATCCGCGAGAACACAATTAAAATCTCCCCCTAAGATAATATCACCCGACACCTGAGATGACAAAGTCTCCAACAGGGTTTCTAACGACTGAACAATATCCGCGGGAGGAATGTACACATTGACCAAGGTGATTGCAGCTCCTCTAAGCGTGCCGGACAGTATTAAGAAGCGCCCTTTAGGATCTTGAATCTGCTTTTCCAGTTGGAAAGGACATTTTTGAGCAAACATAATGGCAACTCCTCTTTTGTGTGTAGAGAAACCTGCAGAATAAACAGTAGGATATCTCCGAGAAATTAAACAAGATTGTGCACCAGGAGCTAAATGCGACTCTTGCAGAAAAACAATATCTGCACGTACTCTGTGTAGGCCCTCCAACACACTCTGTCGCTTAATCGCGTGATGGAGACCACGCACATTCCAAGATACAAGTTTAACCATTATCTATTATGGCACCTCCGATAAGAAAACCCATACTAGGCCATGAGGAGCCTCTGCTTAACCATCCCATGAAGCGCTCGGACCTATCACTCCACTGCGCCCCTACCCAACTGAGCTCCACACAGGACCCCCACATCACCTGAGACTTCTTCCAATACCTTTTCTTCCTGTTTCTCCTTGAGTTCCGTACCATCGTGACTGCCTTGTGACCTATTCCCCCTCCCCCCTCCCTGTAAATCCCTCCAAACCCCCCATCCCTTCCCCCCCCAAACCCTCCCCCCACCCCTCATCCCAAGAAACTTAAACTCTCCTCTCGGAGATCTAGATAAACCCATCATCATCACACAAGAGAGCACGTATCGTGGGTGGAGTATCTTCCCACCCGTCGAGGGGCACAAGGTGCTAGGGACCCCGACTAGGACAACCCAGCCCAAATTCCCCTTATTAAAACTAACAGAGCAACATAACCTGCTATAAAGCAATTCCTGCCAATTACTTACTAAATCTTTCAAGTGCTTAACACTGAGACAGCAAGATTTGACAACAGGACCCTAACTTCTTTCAAAAGAGCGAAACACAGAGTTGTCAAGGCGAGCTCAACCCGCTCATCCTTGAAGAAGTCTCAACTGTGTTGACAGAGAAAGACTATATACAGACCCCCACACTAAAGAACCACAGAGAAAATCAGCAAAGAATCAAATGTCCCTCTCTCAAATGGGCGCTGCGGTATCCATTCCAAAGCTCCCGGAACCATCTGGATCTGCTTCAGAGGATCTTTTGGATCGAGGCACTTTCCTCTGTTTGGGCGTGGAGACTTCCCAATCGCCCTTTGACTTGCGATTTGGATGAGGACGGTCCCCAAATTGAAGATTGTCCAGGAAACGTAAGCAGTCAGAGTTCTGAGATGCGTTGTCTAGCCCCATCCCATTCAAAATTCAAGGAGAACGGGAATCTCCATCGATACTGTATTGACCTCTTCTGCAGAGCTTGTGTACGTGGGCGAAAGATTTTTCGTCGTTCTAGGGTACGTTGTGCAATATCCTGAAAAATCTGCAAGTTATGTCCCTTGTAGAGAAAAGAGCGCTGGCCTTGCACACTACGCAGAAGCACCATCTTATCCTCAAAAAACGAGAAGCAAACAATGATAGGTCGTGGGCGTGCGTTGAGCTCTTTCTTAGAACCCAAACTGCGGTGTGCACGTTCTAATTTCACTGGACGCTCCTTTGTGGAGACACAGAACGTGAATATCTCCTGCACAAGTGCTTTTGAGTCGTCTTTGTCACCGGAACTCTTTGGGACGCCCAGTATGCAAACATTGTTTCTCCTCTGTCTGTTCTCAAGATCCTCCTGCCGATCTAGCAAATCTTTAGTGGCCTGGTCCATTTTCCTCAGTTTGGTTTGAGCAGCGATCGTGGAATCCATCTGTTCACCAATAAGAGCTTCCGCATGAGATACTCGATCATCCAATGCTTTGATATTGGCGTGCATGCCTGCAACTACTTTAGTAAAGTCCGTACAGAAAAGCTTAAGTTCTTGTAAAATTTCCGCTAGGTCTTGTTTCTTTGCAAGCGTAGGAAGCACAGCATCCTCAATTACTCTAGGTGCCGGATGGTGTTCCGTTTCTGGAACCAATTTGGGCTGTTCCTCCTCAGATCTAGAGAACTTGGAAAAAGCTGCGGCATAACTCTTGACCTTGGCCATCTTCCTGAAGAACCAAGGCTTGCAGGAGAAGCTGGAAAATAAATGAACCTGTAATTTGCTAGACGGCCACACGAGGGAGCTCCAGGCTAATCAAACAGGACATCAGAGTGGAATCAAACCCCAGCCCTCGAAGAAGCCACCTCAGCCGGGAGCCACAGAAATCCAAGGCAGAGAACAAGAAGGGAAGATACAATTCGCTCCAATTACCTACTGGGAGCCGATCCGCCAAATTCAGAAGGACATGAGGAGAAGCAGCATCTCAAAAGGCACCAACGAGCTGGCAAAGCTAATTAGTATATCGTGGCCATCTTGGGGGCGTGTTATGCGTTCCAATGATGAGTTCTGCTAATGGCGGCCATTTTAAGACCACAATCCTGCGTTTCACCAGACGGAGCAGAGGAGACCTCAGCAGTGAGAGACACACACCTTTGCGTTCCAGGAACTACTGCACTGCTTTCCCGCCTCGGCCCTCACACACTCCTGCGTTCCAGCGTGCGTTCCACCATCGTCGGACTGCAATGGCTACCCAGGAAGTTGTGGTAAAGGAACTGCAGCTCACTGAGTGACTCACAAGGGCAGCCCGAACCTCATGCTACCGACGCTGAAGGCAATATGCTGAACAGATCAGGTACTTAGCAGTGGTTAAGCAGCCGTATGAACAATTAGCGCTCTCATGCAGCGCAAAGTCCCCTCTGCCAAAGATCCACGGATGACATGCTAGGATCCTCCCGTCCTTTTACTTCGGGAGAGGGAGAGGTGCATACGATAGATAGAGGCGATCCGAACCGGGGGAAACCCACTCGGGTTAAAAGTCACTCACAGTGTGAACATCCTCTGTAAGCCATCAGCAACCTCTTCCCCGCTGTTCTCCGAGTCCTCCAGATACATCAGGCAGAAAAAAAATTGTTCTATCGATATTACAGCTCATCTAAGCCCCTGATGCCAAAGCAGGCTGCATATTTGGGTTCAGGTGGACTAGCGCAATCAGCAGAGCAGGTTTTGAGCTACTTCCCGCCAGAAAGAAAGCACGATGCCTTACAATGGGGAAACAAGGCTAAGGAGTATCAGCAAATCGTGGCCATCTTGCTGGGCTCACGAGCGCCCCCCCCCCCGGTAGTTGCCCTTTTAATGGGACTGAAGCAGGGATAAATAAAATACATGTGTTTCTTATGTGAGTGGGATAGCCGAGCAAGGGATTGGCACTACTTGCGGAAGGAATGGAATCGCAGACAAAATGTAACAGTTGGAGAGAAGAATATCCAGCACCCAGCTCTGGTTGAGGCTCACAAAATTCTGCTACCACCCCTTCACATCAAACTACAGTGGTGTTCAAAAGTCTAGAATCACTTGTGAGTTTTGCGGTTTTTTGTACTTTCTAACATTTTTTTTTAAATTTTGCATTAGCCCAGCATATTCATCTTTCTACCACGTTAAAAGGGATACATTTGGCTATTAGAGTTGACTTTTTTGCATTCCTTGCTTCCAATTTAAATACTTTACGGACACTGGGAGATAGCTACTGCGATTTTTGTGGATCCTGCGTCAAAACTGGATCGAGATTATCCAATATGCACACATTATTTCTGACCAATCAGGAGGCTGGTTTCACTAACCAATCACAATGCAGATATCTAGCCAACAGTGCAGCTATAAAAACACGCAGAATTTTTGAATTTCATACGCTTTCTGGATAGACCATGAAGATGACTCGGACCCTGATGTTGGAGGAGCATGTTCGTGTGTCCTTTATGAGCGAGTAAGGATTTTCAAGCCGTCAGATAGCCAAGAAAGTTGGCTGCAGTCAGAACGTTGCTGTTAAGATTGTACAGAAGAAGAAACGGGTTCAGTGGTGGACAAGCCTCGTTCAGGTCGTCCACATGCATCAACATCACGCCAGGACTGCGCACTACGACGCATTTCACTGACTAATCGCAACTTGACCTCTCCTCAGCTACTTCGAGAATGGTCAGACAAGAGTGAGGTCAGTGTCAGCTCATCAACAGTTCGTCGCCAGTGCCTGCAGTTTGGTCTCCGGGGCTGCAAAGCACGGAATAAGCCACTGATGACTGACATACAAAAGCGCAACCAGATCGTGTGGGCGAGAAAGCACTCAATCTGGTCGACTGAAATGTGGGAAAAGGTGCTATTCAGCGATGAAAGCACTTTCTGCCTGTTTGGTAACCAGGCCCACACCTATGTGAGGAGATTTCCTGGAGAGGAATTCAAGCCTGAGTGTCTCAACCTCACTGTGACGCATCCTTTGAAGGTCATGATCTGGGGCTGCATGGCTGCCAGTGGCGTTGGACGTCTTCACATCGTCGATGGAATGGTCAAGTACATCACCATACTGCAAAAGTGCATGGTGCCATCAGCACACCAGCTGTTTCCTGGCCAGTTCCTGTTCCAAGATGACAATGCACCCTGCCATCGCTCCAGACAGGTGATCAGCTGGAAGCAGTGTAACATCAAGTCAATGGACTGGCCTGCCCAGTCTCCAGATCTGAATCCAATCGAGAACCTGTGGCACAAGGTGGCCTTGGAAATATCCAAGAGGCATCTGACATCAAAGCGTGAGCTGATTGGGTCACTCATTGCAGCTTGGAACCACGTTGTCACCAACGATCACCTTGTCAGACTGGTTCATTCAATGCCGACAAGGTGCAGTCAGGTGATCAAGAACAAAGGGTGGCCCATCAAATACTGAGCCATCACTGACACATAAAAACGGCCTTTTTCAAGGCCACATACATTAATTTGAAGGAAACCTGGCGTGCATCCATAATATTTTAAAGCATACTGTGATGAAGAAGATGCTAGTGAGCCTATGGAGATAGGAAAAACTAGTGAATGTACCTTTAAAGAATGTGACAGGTCTGCAATACACACACTGCAGAGTGCAGCTAGAGGGAGTAAGCAGAGAGAGTCTGAAGTTAGGTTGCCACACCTAAGCTATCCTGACGTAGTTACAAACTTAGGAGATGATCACACACACCTGGGGGGAGTGAGAGCGACCCTGACAGAGAAGCAGCTTTATAAGCCTTGCTTAGAAGGAGAGAAAGGAGAGAAGAGGGAGAAGGTAACAAAGCAGCACCAAGCAAGGCAGCTAGAGTGGCTGTCGTTGCAGGATAAGAGAAAGTTCCAAAGAGGCCAGCAGTCCCAAGGTGGAGAGCTCCAAGGGGAAGCCGTCAGAAGAGGTACCAGGAAAGCACAGCTCAGAGAGAGAGAGCATAAAAGTCTTCCCACGTCTATGCCGGACTGGCAGTCTCAATGTGTTCAGAGGTGGGTGCCCAAGGCTCAAGCTAGGAGGCAGAAGGACCCAGTCTGGAACAGGGGGCCATCGATTAACACCAGAGAACTACTTAAGCAAGGAGACCAGGAACTGTTTAACCGCAGCTGGAGAGAGGTTTGTGAACCTAGCCAGAAAGTAATAGCTCAAACCCCAGATACTTGTCTTCCATACCAGGTAGACCACTGCTGGAGGGAATTACAGAGATCCCCAGAGAAAGTGTATCCTGGGAGACCCGGGAAAAGCTCAGAGCAAGTTGATGTTTCTTCAGAGCAAGAAGGAATGCAGATAGATCCTAGCGAACAGGATTCCTTGCTGCCTGAGTTTCCCATGGATTGCACATTATGTTTGGCTGGAAGCATGGAGTCCTTAACTGAGGAATAGCTTTCAGGATGTGCGCTTTTTGAGTAACAGAGTAAAGAAGTCTGACCTTGTTGAAGGTAAGAGCTTGTTTAATCAAAGGAATATTGCCTAGCACCTGTGCTTGGTGTTACTAAGGAATGAAAGGATAAAAGAGAACATTTTTACTAAGCTGAATGAAGAAGCTTGTGTTTTGTTTTATCTGCTATGTTTTGGATTAAAACGCCTGCACAGAAGTAATGACTGTGAAACACAGGCAACCTGAGTTTTGTAAATATCTTTGGAAATACTAACTGGAGAAAATATCCTGATGCTTTTGTGTTGAACCTTGTGACATTGGGTAAATAAACCTATATCATTTACCTTCATACTGGTTTTGTCACGGCTATACTTTTAAAAGGGAAACTACAACTCCCAGCATGCCTCAGTGCTGAAGATAGTTTTTCAACCCGTTTATGAAGGACATAATGTCCACCTTAGCTCTTTAGGCACGTGGCCGGGGGCTGGGGGGTGACAATACTTACAATAATATATCGTTGGCCAACGATGTACATTACGCGATTTTCACAGAAAATCTATCAACAGGACAACTATGGGGAACAAACTCAGAAAATAAGGGCCAAACCAATACGAAAAGTTGGCCCTAATAGCCAAATCTATCACTTATCATGAGATACACAGAAAAAGCCTCTGGGAGGAAAAAGAAATTAAGATATAAGGTCACAAAGTTGAAAAAACATCAAATTTACAAGTGATTCCAGACTTTTGCACACCACTGTAGGTTTGATGAAAAACTTCGTGAAAGCCATGGACCGCACTTCACCAGCTTTCTGATATCTGCATGAAATATTCCCTCGACTCAGTGATGCAAAGATTAAAGAGGGAGTTTTTGTGGGTCCTCAGATTTGAGAGCTCTTCAAAGATGACCGGTTCAACAACTTGCTGCAGAGTGATGCGAAACAAGCATGGAATGCTTTTTGCCTAGTGTCAACAAACTTTCTCGGGAAGTTACGGCAGAAAACTACAAGGAACTAGTAGAAGACATGCTGATGCAGTATCAGAAACTTGACTGCAATATGTCTCTAAAGATCCATTTTCTTGATTTCCATCTCGATTTCTTTCCTGACAATTGTGGTATGGTTAGTGATGAACAGGGCGAACGTTTTCACCAGGATATCGCAACGATGGAGCAAAGATACCAGGGAAAATGGTCCACTACAATGCTGTCTGACTACTGCTGGACACTCCCCAGAGAAGCTCCCAAACAGCTGTACAAGAGACAGGTGAAAAAATCTAAGAAGTAGTCTATGACTTGGTTTTTTACAGGTATTAACTGAAGGCCTATTATATTTACTATTGACATGCATTTCGTGATGTAAACATTAATTCTTGTAGATTACAAAAAAACTAGAGCCAACATTGCAATTTCACTGTCATATTCGTGTTCAGCATATAAAAATGGATAAGAAATGACTATTTTTATTTCAGTAATGTGACTTTTGTAAAAATTTGTTGACCAGTGATATTTTACGCCAATCCCACCATGCCCACATTACTCCTCTTCTCAAGTCGCTTCATTGGCTCCCCATCCAATTCCGCATCCAATTCAAGCTTCTCCTGCTCACCTATAAGTGCATTCATTGTGCGGCCCTTCAGTACCTCTCATCCCTTTTCACTCCCCACATCCCAGCTTGGGAACTTCGCTCCACTAACAAATTACTTCTATCTAGGCCTTTCACTCGTACCGCTAACTCCCGACTCCGCTCCTTCCACCTTGCTGCACCCTATGCCTGGAACAGCCTACCTGTGGCTATATGTCAGGCACCCTCCCTAGCCCTCTTCAAATAAAGCTTAAAAACCCATCTCTTCACTATCACGTTCAGATCCTGACTTCTATCCTTCATCTTAACCCCGACCACTTTCATGACCAAACTGCAGAATCCATCAATTTGATTAATGTTTTGTACTGTCTTGACTAGATTGTAAGCTCGGATGAGCAGGGACTGTCTCTTGTACGTATGTCTGTACAGCGCTGCATGCGTGGCGCTATATAAGTGCTTAATAGTAGTAGTAGTAGGAATGTTCTGGAAGGCCATCCATGAGCAGGAATGAAGACACAGTTGAAACAGTACATGCCGTAATATGCTCAACTCATCGATTGACTATCAGGAAGCTTGCTGAGCACATGACAACAGTTTTGGGTCGGTAGTCCATTCTTACTGTCAATTTGGGGATGAGATATGTGTCTGCAAAATTTGTGCCATAACCCATGTTCATTGACCAAAAAGAAGGTAGACTTGTCTGCAGCCAGGGAGATGTTGTAATGCATTGGAAATTACTCAGATTTCATAAAAAAGATTACTACTGGCGATGAATCATGGGTTTATGGTTATGACTCAGAAACTAAGGCTCAATCCTCACAATGGAAGACTCCAAACTCTCCCAGACCCAAGAAAGCCTGTCAAGTGAGGAACAATGTCAAGGTCATGTTCACAGTTTTCTTTGATTACCAGGGTATGGTTCAGCATGATATGCTCTTAGGCCAAAACATTAATAAGGAATACTATGTCCAAGTTCTGACTCTTTTGAGATATACAGTTCGTCGTAAGAGGCCATAGTTGCACAGGAATGGTGAATGGTTGCTTTATCATGATAATGCCCCAGCTCACGCATAATATCTTATCCAGCAGTTCTTGGCCAAACACCAAATTGAGCAAGTTCGTCAGCCTCCATACTCACCTGACCTCATACCCTGTGACTTTTTCTTGTTTCCAAAATTGAAATTACGACAGGAAGGAAGGAGATTTGACAACTTGGAGACCATTAAGCAAAATTTGACACAGCAGCTTCACAGTATAATGAAAGAGGTATTTCAAAATTGTTTCCAGCAGTGGCAGGAATGCTGGAGGAAGTGTGTTTTATCTGAAATAGACTGGTTGTAATAACTGTCAATGTTATATTTATTGTGTTATCGTACAAGTCGCAATACCTTTTGATCGCAACTCTTACAAACTGCTGAAAGCACCCTCCAAATTTTCAGGCCACACCTTATGCATTACTGTAGGAGAGAGTAACAAAAAAAGAGCATCCTAAGCGTTACTGATGCAGTGGGGCAGCTACCTTTCAATCTTGCATCACAGAAAGGGGGAAAAAATCCAGGCTGCAAGCCACAGGGTAGGACAAGGATGGGGCCACCCGCTGTTTAAGTCCTATCTGCTACAGTCTGTGGACATCTCAGGCACTTAGCCCCTTTAAATCCTTCATGCCAGCACTCACCATAATCCTGGAGCACTGCGGCCCTCCTTGCCTGGCTCCATTTAGTGCTTGTGCTCCCATGATCCTACGTTGGGCTGCAGCCTCAGGTGCCCCTGCACTCATCCGCCTGCAGACACGGGGGTGCAGGCTGGTGGTTTGCTGCAAAATCAGCATGGCACACCATTGCCATCATGCGGCCAGGCTGCAGCCGCACTCACGGCCATCACTCCCTCGGCACAACAGGAGTCGCTGCCGCCAACAGCCCTGACTGGGTCCTGCTCTCCACAGACCTTTTCAGCATCTTCCGCATGGCATAATAGATCCTGTCGTCATGTCGGGAGCCCAGAGATCAGAGGAGGTAAAGGATTAAGCAGCCATTACAATGGGCTCCCTAGCACTCCCCTAACCGTCTCGATTGGATAGTAATGCAAAAATCCATATAGTCCCAAAAACGTTCAGGCAAATTGCAGCTTTATACTCCCAATTTTTGAGTAGATCTGACAGGATCTCTAAACATTTTGGACCTATGCATGTGCCTAGTCTGCTTATGCCTTAATCTGTCCCCATTGCAATATTGTGGCCTATTCAAAATTCCCCTTTGTGGTGAAATTTCACAGCAGAGCACCTATGTGAGAAAGGTAAAAAAAAGTGCCTATTTTGAAGATGCTTGTACAACATAGACTTATACAATGATCCCCCAGCAGCACACAAATGCTTTTGTACAAATGCACACCTTCTCCGAAGGCAGAAATGTGTGTGTGTGTGTACTTTATGTACTGTATGTACATTCATATGCTGTATATGCATGTTCATTGCAACTCTGTTTTTGTACCACCCAAACTATGCTGCCAGGAATAAGTATAAACAGATTACATAAAAGTAGGTGCTGTCTTCTGGTGACTACAGCCATGCTGCCTGAATGAGCCCAAGCCTACTTTTTATGTGTGTATACCTGCCCACAATGTTATAATGACCATTTTCTGCATGCAAAACATGCTTTACACACAGAAAATGTTTTATAAAATTAAAGGCTGCCGGTAGGTTCTATGATTTATATATTTTAAGATGCCGTGTGACATAACTACAAAACCTCACAGTATGCTTGTTTTCATGTTCCCGAGAGCTAATGCTTTACTGCTAAAGGAATGTGAAAGACAAATAATGCATTCTATATTGCAGAGACAGGTATGAAAAAATTCCCCTATTACATGCCCAGTACTGACCTTTTTACTGCCATTTGGGCTCTCAAGAAACTGCTTTTCAAGGACAAGATAATATATAAATGGTTCAGCCAACCATTCAGATTTATTGTTTGCCTCAGCTTCCTTGCTGACCTCTAAATGAAATGAATCTACTCCAGATGGGATATCAACTATTATCTCATAACAGCCATCAATCTGGAGCCTCATAGGTAGATTACACATTTCCACAGTAAGAAGATAAAGGGCTCCATTTACTGAACAGAAACCTGCACATGGGTACATTAAACACCACCTACTGAGCTCACCAGTACCTGTCAGGTTCCCAAAAAGTAGACAGATTTCATGATGCTCATTTCCCAGGGGTAAATTTTAATAATGGTTTATGGACTTTTCCTCCAGGAACTTGTCCAAAACTCTCTTAAACCCACCTACACTAACAGCTTTTGCTAAATCCTTAGGCAATGAATTCCAGAGTTTGATTACACGTAAATGAAAACATATTTTCTCTGATTAGTCTTAATGAGCCATATTGTAACTTCATTGCGTGCCCCCTAATATTTCTATTTTTTGAAGGAATAAACAATCAATCTACATTTATCCGGTCCACTCCATTCATTATTTTATAGAACTCTATCATATCTTCTATCAGCTGTCTCTTTTTCAAGCTGAAGAGCTCTAATCTTTTAAGCCTTTCCTCATATGGGTATTCAATAATTCCCTTTACCGTTTTGATTGCTCTTCTCTTGAGGACTACAAAAGGGGACTGCTAAGTTTGAAGAGAGATCTGCAATAGTGAGAATATACTTCTGGGACTTTTTCTGAAGGGAATTCTTTGGATTACAGCTAATTAAAATGTGAACCCAGTGTATTTGTTAAATCAGTCAGGGCCTAGTAGCAGCAGTTTAAATTAAATTTAACACATAGAAGAGAGCTTTCTGGTTAAATTTAGAACTCAGCAGAGAGCTTGTAGTTTAAATTTAATACTCACTCAGGGTCTAGTAGCAGCAAAATGCTTTAGTTTAAATTTAAAACAAAGAAGAGAGCTTTCTGGTTAAATTTAGAACCCAGCAGAGAGCTTTTAGTTTAAATTTCATACTAAGTCAGAGCCTTGCAGCAGCAAAGAGCTTTAATTTAAATCAAATCAGAATATAACTTAGCATAAAAGGCAAAACAGGGTCAGTATTCTTTGAACACTAAATAAATTCTTCTCGAGACCTTTACAAAGAGGCCTTCTACCTAGGGGGCAAGAGACCTGTGAAACTTTTAAAATAGGTGTTAAAGCCAGGTGGCAGGTCAAAAGGCCATTTTGAAAGACTCCTTCTATCAAAGCAAGGACTGTTAATCACCCACGAAGTTGGTCACAGCTTATCTTAGAAGCACAGGACAGGGTACTGTGTAGCAGCCCTCTTTTAATATCTTATTTCCCTCCCTCCCTCACCGACACCCACTCACCCCTGGGATAATCGTAGCTTTATAGATACTTACACATCTTAAAGGAAAGGAGCAGTTCTTAGGTGCAGCTGTTTATCCAAATCAGTCATACATTAAGGATCTGTGATTAATTAAGCTTCAGGTGAACAAGGTATATTAAACGTATTAGGTACACTTCTATTAGTATAAGTATCCACAGCAACCCTTAGTAAGTAAAGAAGTTAAAGATCTAAACACAAGCTTAAAACTAAGATGCAGACAGCAGTCCAGCAGCGAGATGGGGGCTTTCCAGTCTTTTGCATTGAGTGTCACATGTATGATTTTCTCCCAGTTGGTGAGAGGTCTTACGTGTGCACTAGGTGCAAGGAGCTCTTTGCTCTCAGGGAACGAGTCCATTCTCTAGAGGCTAGAGTAGCAGACTTGGAAGACATAAGACAGACAGAGAGGTATAGACGAGACCTACAGGGATATAGTCCTGAAGTCCCACCTCCAGTCTGGCAGCATCCCTGTTGCCACGGAGGAGAGAGGTCACATGATAGGAGAGCTTCACCCTGGTGTGGCAGGAAGTGATCCTGTAACTAGGACCTGTCCTCCAGGTGATGTAAAACCCTCTTGCATGGAGGAAGTTTCTCCAGGGCCATGTGCCCATGAGGGAAGGGTTAGGACAGCCGTTATAGTTGGTGATTCTATCATTAGGCATCTAGATAGCTGGGTGGCTGGTGGATGTGAGGATCGCCTGTTAACATGCCTGCCTGATGCAAAGGTATCAGACCTCACGCGCCACCTAGATAAGGTCTTAGATAGTGCTGGGGAGGAGTCTGCTGTCTTGGTACATGTCGGTACCAATGACATAGGAAAATGTGGTAGGGAGGTTCTGGAGGCTAAATTTAGGCTTTTAGGTAGGAAGTTGTAATACAGAACTTCCAGGGCAGCATTCTCCGAAATGCTTCCCATTCCACGCGGAGGACCAAAAGGCAGGCAGAGCTCCAGAGTCTCAATGCTTGGATGAGACAATGGTGCAAGGATGAGGGTTTTGGATCTGTTAGGAATTGGGGAATATTCTGGGGAAAGGAGGGGCTCTTCCGAAGGGATGGGCTTCATCTTAACCGGGATGGAACCAGGCTGCTGGCATTAACCTTTAAAAAGGAGACAGAGCAGCTTTTAAACTAGATAATAGGGGAAAGCCGACAGTCGCCCGAGAGCGCATGGTTCGGACCAATGTATCCTTGAAGGATACTACCAAAAGCAGAGATGTTCCAAAAAAGAGTAAAGTAGCCCAAATGCCCTTGAGTATGGAGCAGATAGAGCTTAAAGATTCCAAATTACCCATGCCTACCAATAGCTAGATTAATATGAATAAAATACAGTCTCTAAAATGCTTGTATGCAAATGCTAGATGTCTAAAAAATAAGATGGGAGAGTTAGAATATATAGCACTAAATGAGAGGTTAGATATGATTGGAATCTCAGAGACATGGTGGGAGGAGGACAACCAGTGGGACACTGATACCTGGGTACAAACTATATTGTAATGACAGAGCTGATCAAAGTGGTGGAGGGATTGCGCTCTATGTTAGAGGGGGCATTGAGTCATAAAGGATTAAAGTTTTGCAGGAAACAAAATTTGCTGTAGAATCTCTATGGATTGAAATTCCATGTAAAAAGGGGAATGCGATAGCAGTGGGGGTGTACTATCGACCGCCTGGCCAGAATGAACAAATGGATGATGAAATGCTCAAAGAAATCAAGGAAGCTAACAAAAGTTACAGCACAGTAATAATGGGTAATTTCAATTACCTCAGTATCGACTGGGTCAGTGTCACGGCAGGACATGCTAGGGAGATAAAGTTCCTAGATGAAATAAATGACTGCTTCTTGGAGCAGCTGGTTCATGAACCGATCAGAGGGGAAGCCATATTGGACCTCGTCCTTAGTGGAACACCAGATGTAGTGCAAGAGATAAGGGTGTTGGGGCCACTTGGCAATAGTGATCACAGCATGATCGCGTTTGATTTAATTACACTGGTCAACACAATTTGTCACAGACCCACTCTGACCTGTTTCATATGTAATTTTTCCCACTGTTTACAAATGTGGTATCAGAATTTTTCTATCACCCATACTTCAGGAGATGATATCTAGTAAAGTGTGTACATTATTGTAAATTAGCCGTTACAGTTTTGTTTCAGTAAACAAAGGTTGAATACGAAAAATTCCATCATAATTATTATTGTATGTTGTCAGCCACAACCAAAAATGCTAAGTCATGTAGTTATAATATAATTAATTAACCGGGCCCCTGGCCCTACTGGTCCGGCTGATACAAGCAGAAAATGCTGAGTCATTTATTTTTATGCTTTCTGTCGCTGTCAGCGATTGTGGTTTGTATTGTTTAAAAAAAAACAGAATCTGAATGGATGTGAGTTTGCGTTAATCTATTTCATAAACACCAGTTGGTTAATAAATATTACGATTATCGCTTGTAGTTTAACAATGCCTCCAAAGTGTGTTAATTGTCCGGATTCATTTTGCTACATTTGCGGTGAGGTTACTTTTAAGAAGCAGAGAAGACGTTTTACTCCGCTTGTTAAGACATATTATAAGCTGTACTTTGGATGTCAAGTCGGTGACCAGGACAAAAACTGGGCACTTCACGTCTGCTGTATTACCTGTATCAGACTCCTAGGTGTTCGACACATGAATTTTGCTGTTCCAATGATCTGGAGGGAACCAAGAGAGCACTTGACAGATTGCTACTTTTGCCTAACAAACATTGCAGGCATTACTTCAAAATCAAAACACACTGTAAATTACCCAAATTTACCATGAGGCCTGAGCCTCACTGCCAAGAATTGCCAGTGCCAAAACCTCCAGAAAATCTTACAGTGAATGAGGATGGAGAAGAAAAAGAAGAACCAATGTATGCTGATGATGTTGACGATGATGGCGATGCTGTAATGCAGGGTCCAAGCTTTGAGGCATCCGGTTCCTCTTCTGAACCACATTTACTGGACCAAGGCGATTTGAATGATCTCGACAGAGATTTGACTCTTTCAAAAGCGACAAGCAGAACTGTTAGGGTCACGATTGAAGGGCTGGAATCTTCTTCAGAAAGAAACCAAAGTATGCACTTTAAAAAATAGGCATACCGAGTTTGTGGATTACTTTGCCTTTGAAGATGGAATTGCTTTTTGTTGTGAAGTTAAATCCCTGATGGAAACATTTTGTCCGGATTCTTCTAAATATAGCCTAAAAGCTGTGCTTATCCACAACGGAAATATTTTACCATCAGTTCCAGTAGCTCATGCCACCAATATGAAAGAAACTTACAGCAGTATGCATCTCCTGCTAACAAATATCAAGTATGAAGAACACAAGTGGAATATTTGTGGTGATTTAAAAGTAATTGCCCTCTTGCTTGGACAACAGCTTGGTTGGACAAAGTATTATTGCTTTTTGTGTGAGTGGGACAGCAGGGACAGGAAAAATCATTACATCCAGAAACAGTGGCCAAAGAGAACACCACTAGTCCCAGGCCAGAAAAATGTTGCACATGACCCACTTGTGGAGCTGAATAAAGTATATCTACCTCCACTCCATATAAAGTTGGGTCTTATAAAGAACTTTGTAAAAGCCATGGATAGAAGTGGACTTGGATTTGCATATCTAAGACAGACATTTCCACAAATCAGTGAGGCGAAGATCAAAGAAGGGATCTTTGTAGGACCTGATATTAGAAAACTGATGAAAGATGGAAATTTTGACGGTCAGTTGAATGAAACTGAAAGAGCTGCATGGGAGTCCTTTAAGACTGTTTGCCGCGACTTCTTGGGAAATAACAAGGCAGACAACTACGCAGAATCAGTGGATACTCTACTGAAATCTTACCAGAAACTGGGATGTAACATGTCTTTGAAAATGCACTTCTTGCATTCACACCTGGATTTTTTTTCCTGCAAATCTAGGAGCAGTCAGCGATGAACATGGGGAAAGGTTTTATCAGGACATTTCGGTAATGGAAAATAGGTACCAGGGCAAGTGAAGCTCCAGTATGCTTGCAGACTATTGTTGGACCCTTAAGAGGGATGTTCTTGAGGCGTAATACAGCAGAAAATCATATACAACTACCTTTTAGGAGACATTACGTTACAATATACATCTATATACATCTAATGTAAATATGAGCAACATAGTCTAAATTTAAACTACACGTCACTCAAAAACGTTACGTGATGGAGAATTTCAAAGTACATATCCGAGTTTGTAACCAAAAACAGTACTAGAATCAGCCATTTTAATTTCTATGACAGAAAATTTTTTGAATTTGGTTTATCGGTGTTAGTGGAGGAGGGATGGTAAGGAAATCCACAGTACTACCTTTTAACTTTCGAAAGGGGGACTATTCTAAAATGAGGAAAATAGTTAAGAAAAAACTAAAAGGAGCAGTTGCAAAGGTTAAAGACTGACGTCAAGCTTGGGTGTTGTTTAAAAATACTATCTTGGAAGCCCAGACCAGGTGTATTCCACGCTTTAAGAAAAGTGGAAGGAAGTCCAAAAAACTGCCAGCATGATTTAAAGGTGAGGTCAGTGAGGCTGTTGTTGCCAAACAAGCATCTTTCAGGAAATGGAAAAAAGAGCCAAATGACGAAAACTGGAAAAAGCACAAGCACTGGCAAGTTAAATGCAAGGCATTAATAAGGCAGGCAAAGGGAGAATTTGAGAAGAAGCTTGCTGCGGAAGCAAAAACGCGTAATAAAGACTTTATCAAGTACATTCGTAGCAAAAAACCTGTGAGAGAGTCAGTTGGTCCATTAGATGATAGAGGGATTAAAGGGGCACTAAGAGGCGACAATGCGATAGCGGAGAGACTGAATGAATTCTTTGCTTCGATCTTTATTGAGGAAAATGTAGGGATGATACCCATGACTGAAGTAGTATTTCAAGGTGCGGAAGAACTGAAGAAAATATTTATACATCGGGAAGATGTAATACAACTATTTGATAAACTGAAGAGTAGCAAATCACCAGGACCGGATGGTATACATCCAAGGGTGTTGAAAGAACTAAAATATGAGATTGCAGACCTACTATTAGCTATCTGTGACTTATCATTAAAATCATAAGTAATACCTGAAGACTGGAGTATGGCCAATATAACGCTAATTTTTAAAAAGGGCTCCAGGGGTGATCCGGGAAACTACAGACTGGTGAACCTGACGTCAGTCCCGGGAAAAATGGTAGAAACCATCATAAAGAACAAACATGTGGATAGTCATGGTTTAATGGGAGACAGCCAACATGGCTTTAGACAAGGAAGAACTTGTCTTACTAATCTGTTATGTTTTTTTGAAGGTGTGAATAAACAGGTAGACAAAGGTGAGTCAGTTGATATAGTGTATTTGGACTTTCAGAAAGCCTTTGACAAGGTCCCTCATCAGAGACTTTTGGCAAAACTAAAGAGTCATGGGATAGGAAGCAGTGTACTACTGTGGATCAGGAACTGGTTAAAAGATAGAATGCAGAGGGTAGGGCTAAATGGTCAATTTTCCCAATGGAGAAAGGTGAATAGTGGTGTACCCCAGGGATCTGTGCTGGGTCCGCTGCTTGGAAAAGGGAATAACGAGTGAGGTTATCAAATTTGCAGATGACACAAAATTATTTAAAGTTGTTAAAACCCATGAGGATTGTGAAAAATTGCAAGAGGATCTTGATAAATTGGAAGACTGGGCATCAAAATGGCAGATGAAATTTAAGTGGACAAGTGCAACGGTTATGCACCTAGGGAAGAACAACCCAAACTATGGTTTCACGATGCAAGGTTCCACATTAGGAACCACCACCCAGGAAAAGATTTAGGCGTCATTGTGGATAACATGTTAAAACCCTCCGCCCAGTGTGCAGTGGCGGCCAAGAAAGCAAAAAGAATGCTCGGTTTTATAAGGAAAGGAATGGAAAATAAAACAAAGGATATTATAATGTCTCTCTATCGTTCCATGGTGCGACTGCACCTTGAATATGGTGTGGAATTCTGGTTGCTGTATTATTAGAAAAGGTTCAGAGAAGAGCCACCAAAATGGTAAAGGAGATGGAAGGATACCCCTATGAAGAAAGGCGAAAAAGGTTAGGGCTCTTTAACCTGGAAAAGAGATGGCTGAGGTGAGATATGATAGAAGTCTATAAATTAATGAATGGAGTGGAACGGGTAAACGTAGATCGATTGTTTACATCATCAGAATATAGAAAGATTAGGGGACAAGCAAGACAAACTATTCAAGACAAATAAAAGAAAATATTTTTTCATTCAACATGTAATCAAACTCGTGCTGGGTAGACTAGAAGGACCATGCTGGTCTTTATCTGCCGTCATTTACTATGTTATTATGTTACCGGAGGATCTAGTAAAAGCTGTTAGTGTAGCTGGGTTTAAAAAAGGTTTGGACAAGTTCCTGGAGGAAAGGTCCATAAGCCATTATTAAAAAGGGACCCAGGATATCACTGCTTGACCCAATAACAAGCATTGTGGAACCTGTGCCTCTTTGGGAAACTAATAGGTACGTATGACCTAGATTGGCCACTGTTGGAAACAGGATACTGGGCTTGATGGACCTTGGTCTGATCCAGTATGGCATATCTTATGTTCTTATCTTTTCTAAGGCCAGATCAGAGGTCGAGCTGCAGGGAAAGAAGTTTATTTTCTGCGACTGGGGATCACGGCTCCTGAATGGAGCCGCAGTGCTATGGCAACGGGACACCAGGAGCCGGGTATGTGACTGGGTGTGTGGCCGATCAGAAATGGGGCCAGCCTGCACGTCTAAGCCGTTAGACCCAATTCCGATCCCGTGGGCATGCCTAGCCCCCGTAGGCTCAGAATCGGGTGCTACTGCTTCATGTCCCGATTCTGACTGGCCGTACAGGGGCAGTACGTGCAAAACAGAAATGGCATCTAAGTGTATAACTTTGCACTTGTCCACATTAAATTTTAACTGCTATTTTCTCGTCCAGTATCCCAGTCCTCTTGCAATTTTTCATAGTCCTCTTGTAATTAAACTTCGAATAATTTTGTGTCATCTGCAAATTTTATCATCTTACTTGTTCACATTTCCAGGTCATTTATGAATATGTTAAAAAGCAACGGGCCCAGCACAGATCCCTGGGGTACTCCACGTTTCACTTTTCTTCATTGAGGAAATTGGCCATTTAGCCCTACTCTATTTTCTCTCTTTTAACCAGCTCCCAATCAACAGGACACTTTCTCCTATCCCTGACTTTTTAATTTACTCAAGATTCTATCAAAGACTTTCTAATAATGCATATACACTATATCAACTGGCTCACCTGTATCTAACTGTTTATTCATACCTTCAAAAAATATAACAGACTAGGTGAGACAAGAATTTCCTTGGCAAAATCCATGTTGGCTTTTTTCCATTAAACCATGAAGATCTATATGTTCGGTAATTTTCATTTTTAGAATGGTTTCTAGCATTTTGCCTGGCATTGACGTCAGGCTCATCAGTCTTAATGTCCTGATCACCCTTGGAACCCTTTTAAAAAACTGGCATCATGTTGGCCACTCTCCAATCTTCTGGTACTACAGAAGATTTAAATGACAGTTTATAAATATCTAATAGTAGGTCTGCAATTTCATTTTTTAATTCTTTCAGAACCCTGGGATGTATACCATTCGGTCCAGGTGATTTGTTACTCTTCAGTTTATCAAATTGCTGTATTACATCTTCCTGGTTTATTGAGATTTGTTGCAATTCTTCCGATATATCACCTTTAAAAATCATTTCTGGCATTGGTAACTTCTCTATATCTTCTTCAGTAAAGACCAAAGCAAAGAATTCATTTAGTCTCTCTGCTATTGCCTTGTCTCCCCTTAGTACCCCTTTTACCCCTCTATCATCTAATGGTCCAACTGACTCTCACAGGTTATTTGCTACCAATGCACTTGAAAAAGCTTTTATTATTAGTTTTTGGTTTGCCTGCCTTATCGATGCCTTGCATCTAATTTGTTAGTGCTTATATTGTTTCCTGTTTTCATCATTTGCTCCTTTTTCTATTTACTGAAAGATGCTTTTTTGGCTACAGCAGTTTCTCTGATATCACCTTTAAACCATGGAAGAAATCTTTTCTCCTTCCTTCCAACTTTCTTAAAATGTGGAATACATCTGGTTTGCGCTTCAAAGACTATAATTTTAAACAATGCCCAGGCCTGATGTAAACCCTTAACCTTCGCAGTTGCTCCTTTCAGTTTTTTTCTTAATGATTTTCCTTATTTTATCAATCTCCCTTTTGAAAGTTAAATGCTAGTACAGTGGATTTTCTTGCTGTCCTCTCTCCATTTATTAAATCAAATGTGATCACTACTGCCAAGTGGCCCCAACACTGCAACTTCTCACACCAGATCCTGCGTTCCACTAAGGACTAGGTCTAAAATAGCTTCCTCTCATGTGGGTTCCTGAACAAACTGCTCCATGAAGCAGTCATATATTTCATCTAGAAACTATTTCCTTAGCATGTTTTCACAGTGTACCAATTGATACCAGGGTAACTGAAATCACCCATTATTACTGTGTTGTAAACTATTTATTTATTTATTTTACACCTTTTTTTATACCATCTTTCTACAAGTCAAGATGATTTCTAGACAACTCAGTGTAGTAACATTAACACTTGAACAGTAAGGTGTACATTACAGGGAACGTTTATTTTAACAGATCAACAATCAAACTTTTGAAGTGTAACTATTTACAATGTAGGTGGTGGTTATTGCTTAGTCGGGTATTCCTTGTTCAGTATTTGATCAGAATTAGCTGGTTAGCTGGATGGATCTTAATTGTGGTGGCAGTGAGTTCCAAAGGGTGGGAGCGTATAGTGAAAATGTCCTGCTGTTGGTTCTTTGGCTGCATAAGGGTTTGTTTGTGGGTATTTCCAGCCTGTTGATTGCAGTTCTTTTCCTGGGTCTTTCGGAGTTGTTGCTCACTACTAGGGGAGTAGGCTATCCGATGATCGTTTGTTCAAAATTTTGTGGGAGAGTAGAATGATTTTGTATTTGACCCTGCTTTTAATGGGAAGCCAGTAAAGCTGTTTGAGGAGTGGGGTAATGTGAACCTGTTGAGCTTTTGCCAATATGGTTCTAGCTACTGTATTTTGAGCTAGCTGTAGGGGGTATAGCATGCTCTTGGGAAGGCCCTGGTAGATGCAGTTGCAATAATCATATACTGGGGTGATTACTGCTTGACAAATGGCTCGGAAATCCATTGGGGGAGAGGAGTTTGTGTAGGTTCCTTTAGGTGCGAAGCTGGAAGTAGACAGATTTGGTAATTTGGCTCATTTGTGGCTGAATGCTGATTTCCTGGTTGAGTGTGATGCCCAGATAATTAATTTGGGTTTTGACAGAGAGTGAGGTAGTGTTTATTATGATTGAGGGTGAAGGATTAAAATAGTTGTTTCTTGTGATATGAAGTGCTTCCAACTTCTTATGATTAATTTTGAAATTGTGTTCTTTAAGCCAGAGGTTGATTGCTGAAAAACAGTTAGAAATTTTGGCATAGTCTGATGATTTGGTGGAGAAGAGGGTGAAGATCATTATGCCACCTATATATATTAAGAAGTTGGTTTTTGATACTTTCACAGAGGGTTGTAAGTAGATGTTAAACAGGAGTGAGGAGAGTGCAGACCCTTGCGGTACTCCTTGGTTGCTGCTTTAGATACAAATAACAGAGCTCCAGAAGAGTTATGGGATGACATCAAGACGTTTGCGTTGAAAGAAAGTGAGAAGTCTCTACAAAAGGTGAAAAAGCAAAAACAGCCAAAATGGATGACCGAAGAAACTCTGAAAATTGCCCAGAAACACAGAGAAGCTAAAGTAAGAGGAGAAAGAGAGGCAATCACAGAACTCAACAGAGATTTCCAATGTGCAGCAAGACAAGACAAGAGAAGTACTACAATGGCACATGCAAGGAAATAAACGCAAAAACGAATAGAGAAAGAATAATATCTGCTTTCCTAAAGCTACGAGAATTAAAGAAAAAATTCCAGCCTCGAATTGGAATGTTACAAGATGCTCAAGGATCTATGTTGAATGATGCTGAGAAGATCAAGAAAAGGTAGAAAGAATATACAGAGTTTTTATATGATAAAGATTAAGTGGACCAACGGCCATTTCAACCTGTACCTTATGATCCAGAACCATTGGTGATGAAAGAAGTCGTTGAAGCAGCATTGAAAGCCTTATTAAAGAACAAAGCACCAGGCATTGGTGGCATTCCCATAGAAGTATTACAGCAATCCTGTGCAGCTGTTACCATACTTGCAAGGCTCTGCCGGGAAATTTGGAAGACAACATCATGGCCAACTGACTGGAAAATGTCTGTGTTTATATCAATACTAAAGAAAGGTGATCCAACTGACTGTGGAAAGTATCACACAATTGCTCTGATCCCACATGCTGGCAATATTCTACTGAAGATTATTCAACAGAGACTACAACTATAACTGGAATGAGAACTACCTGAAATGCAAGACTGTGTAAACCATGAGAAACTCTGGGCCACATTAAGCAGCATGGGTATACCAGAACACCTGATCATTCTCTTGCACAACCTTTACATTGATCAAGACACAACAGTTCTAATGGAACAAGGAGAAACAGAATGATTTAAAATCAGCAAAGGTGTATGACAAAGCTGCATACTTTTCCTGTACCTGTTTAATTTATATGCCGAACAAATCATCAGAGAAGCAGTATTGTATGAAGACAAAGAGGTGTGAAGATTGGTGGAAGACTCATCAACAACCTTCGCTATGCCGATACCACCACATTACTGGCTGAAAATGAAGACGATCTGAAACATTTTCTTCTCAAGATCAAGGAACAGTCTTAAATTGGCCCTTTACCTAAATGGAAAGAAGACAAAGATCATGACAACTGACAAAATAAATAAGTTCATCGTTGGTGGAGAAGAAATTGAAATAGTGGACAACTTTAATCTACTTGGATCAACTATCAATATAGAAGCAACAAGCAGTCAAGAAAGCCAATGACGCATTGCTCTTGGCAGAATGACTATGAAGGACCTAGACAAGATTCTCAAGAGCAGAGCTGACTCTCTCCGTACAAAGATTCGACTTGTTCAAGCCATGCATTTTCAATAATGTCATATGGATGCGAAAGTTGGACAATGAAAAAAGTAAGACAGGAAGAAAATTGATGCCTTTGAATTATGGTGCTGGCAATGAATACTGTGTATACCATGGACTGCCTGAAGAACAAACCAGACAGTTCTAGAGGAGATCAAACTTAAGCTGTCTTTAGAAGCTCAGATGACAAGATTTCGACTTTCATACTTTGGACATATCATGCAAAGAGAGAGATCATTAGAGAAAGACATGATGCTTGGCAAGGTAGAAGATCAACGCAAAAGAGGAAGGCCAGTAATGAGATGGATCGATTAAACAGCAGCAGATACGGATGTCAGTCTGTCAACAATGAGCTGCCTGACAGAAGACTGAACACAATTTAGGACAACTATTCAGAGGGCCACCATGATTCTACACAGACTCGATGGCACTTAACAACAACAAAGAGTAATTAGGCCTTACCTGCTAATTAGCGTTCCTGAAGGAACTCCAGTCCAGTCCCTGTGCTCTGGGTTGTGCCCCCCTTCCAGCAGCTGGGAGACTGAGCATCTTCTCATTTTTTTCCTCTGCTTCCCTTAGGGTATATAAGGACTGGCTCCACCTACCTGCATCAGTATCCTATTGACAAAGCAGACTCAAAGGAGAGAACTAATGCAAACACTACAACATTTGAAAACACTACAACAAATTGAACATGAACAAGACAGAAAAAAATCAATTCCTCCCCCCTCCCTGGGAAAGGACATTCCACCCCCGTCCCCCCCAGGAGAGGAAGATTATCTGAGCCCGTAACTGCCGTCACTCAGGCACCTCACACATCCACGCCGGCCCGCCACCGGAATGCTACTGCAGCCCTTCAACCATCTGTTGCTTCGGGCTGGTGAGCCTGTAAGGAAACAAAGAAAAACTCTGTGGCATTGGGCGGGATCAGGGACTGGACTGGAGTTCCTTCAGGAACGCTAATTAGCAGGTAAGGCCTAATTACTCTTTCCTTAGCATCTCTCCAGTCAAGTCCCTGTGTTCTGGGATGTAAAAGAGCAGTTCAATCCTGGGAGGGGCCTCCGAGTCCAGACCGAAGTACCGAACCTCCAAACCCCGCTTCTCCTGCGGCGTGAAGTCCAACCGGTAATGTTTGACAAAGGTATGAAGTGAGGCCCAAGAGGCTGCTCTAGAAATGTCCAGTGGAGGCACCAAGCTAAATTCCGCCCATGAGGCCGCCTGTGCTCGAGTGGAATGAGCCCGGAGCCCCACCGGCACCTGCTTTCCCTTTAGAATATAGGCCGAAGTGATGGCTTCCTTGATCCATCTGGATAGGGATGCTTTTGACACCGCCTCACCTTTCTGTGGACCGGCAAACACCACAAATAGCCTTTCTGACTTGCAAAAGGGAGACGTCCGCTTGAGATAATGTCACAAGACTGGTCGGACATCCAACCAACGCAACCGAGCATCGTCTCCTCCCTGATCTGTCGCACTGCACTGCCGCAGTGCTCTCTCGACGTCCAAAGAGTGCAAACTATGGACAGATACGCTGCGCTCCGCCGAACCTAGCGCTGGAAGAAAGCCCATGGAATTCAGGTGAAACAGCGAAAACCACCTTCGGCAACAACAACGGAACTGGCCGCAAGGCCACCTTCTCTCTGGAGAAAAAACAAAAAACGGCTCCTGACAGGACAACGCTTGCTACTCTGAAATTCGCCTCACAGAACGGCTGGCCACCAAACATACTGACTTCAAGGTTAAATCCTTAACCGCCGCCTGTTGCAAGGGTTCACATGGTGCACTAGCTAACCCCCCCTAAAAAAAAAACTAATTCCGCTCCCCCGGTGTAATTAATATCCTACGAGAGGGTGCAGTTTGGTAACCACCTGAGATAGGGTCCTACATTGACCTGTGTATGAGAGCCACTTCCTGTACATTGCCCCTCTAGCAAGACAGAGATGCTCACCGAACTCTCAAGGAATGGGCTGCTAACCCTTTATCCAACCCATCCTGTAGAAACCTGAGACCAAGGCAACCGACATTGTTGTCACGCGAACGTGCCCCTGCGGACACCAATCCCAAAAGATGCGCCATCTACGCACATATGCAAGGGAAGTAGCTTTTTTTTTTCTTTTTGCGGCAAGGTGGCGAAACCTGCTGCCGAGTAACTTGTTATTCTTAACCTTACCCTTTCCGTGGCCACACCGTAAGTGAGAACCGATCCCCCTGAGGCATCGAAGGGGACCCTGGAGCCACAGATTCTCCAATGTTGGTGACCTCCATGGATTCCCTTCGAGCCAGCGAATGAGGTCGGCATCCCACGAGTGTCTCGGCCAGCCCGAGGCCCCCAAGAACCTTTCCCTGATATGCTTCGAAACGCTGAATCACTCACCTATGAGTGCCCTCGGAGGAAAGATCTAGAGCATACCAGACGACGACCCCCCTTGTAGCAGTGCGTCGATACCATGCGTCGATGCCTTTCGACAGCCTTTCGCATCGTCTGCTGCAGAAGCGCTCGGTTTTTGCCGCCTAAAATGTCTCTATGAGGTCTATTGGCTATCCCCATTTGCGACCGATCTGTGCCAACACCTCCGGATGCAACTCCCATTCTTCGGCATCTACTCGAACCCTGGTGAGGAAATCCGCCGTCATTCCCACAATATGCGCTGTCGAGATCGCTGGAAGCCGAGGTTCTATCCACACAAACAGACCCTCTGCCTCAGAGTTGTCGGAGATTACTCGCGCCACTCGCACTGTCAGCATAGCTTCGAATGCCCGGAACCCCATGCGTCCCGCTCGCAGTTCCAGTCGGTTGATTGACCACTGGGTCTCCTGTGTACTCCAAGAGCCTTGTGCGAAAAGATCTCCGCAATGTAGCTGACTTTAAAAGTCGTGGTCCAGATCCTGGAGAAAAGGTCCACAACCTTTTATTAAAGAGAACCGGAGAAAATTATTAAGCTATTTAATTGTTTTATACACCATCTTTCTACAATTCAAGATGGTCTACAAGACACACATCCTATCAGAGTGTCACATTTGTTATACATGTAACAGAACTCTTTGAATATGAGCAAACATAAATTTGCTGCTTGCGCCGTACAAGCAATGTGTACCCTATTTGTCTTTCTGGAAAACTGCCTGGCACCCGCGATCCGGACCGGCCCCTACAGGAAACGGGACACTGGACTCGAAGGACCCCGGTCTGACCCAGCACGGCAACTCCTGTATCCCTATGAACGGAACCTGCCCAAGATCTCTCCCTTGGATGTACCAGACAGAGCCTAGCCCTGTGACCCTGTAGCTAACTCACACCGCGCAGAGAGGCTCAGCGATGTCTTGGAAGGGTGGAGTCCTAGCGGCTGGGGCAAAATGCCAGAGGACTAAGGGTTTGAATCCCACTCGAGAACAGCAACCATGAGCCACAAGAACTGGGGTCTCCGGTCCCACAGGTGGTCCTTCTGGCCCTGGTTAATCCACTTAACCCTCCATTGCCTCCGGTACAAATACTGAAATTATGAGCCCTTCAGGGACAAGGGAAATATTAATACAGTATCTGAATGTATGCCACCTAGACTTTTAGAGAAACAGCATACTAAATAAATACATGCCTGGGAATATGTGACTTTTAGAAACCCCTGGCACTGAAGGGACATTAGGGCTGGTGGTCTTCTTTTCCTGTCACCCCAGTCCTTCTGCCAGCATTGAGAAAAGGCTGAGAATATATTGTCCAGTGGGCCTGGGAACTTGCCTCCTGGACAGCAGAGACGTAGAGGGGCTAGGATTTGGTGACAAAGCCAAAGAGAAAGAGAAGCTGGTGCCTGCGACACTGTATCTGACTAGGATCGTACGACTGCACTTTCAACCTCATGCAACACAATGAGAACCTCTCTCACTATATCAGAATGGATATCCCCCATTGATGGCCAATTAAATGAGCATGAGAATACAGTCTGAGCCTAGAAATGCAGTCTCCCTCTACAGTGAGTGCACCCAAAAAATCAAATGTAAGTACATACAAAATACCCATCTACAAACACGGGTGACCCAGCTCCTGTCACCCAAACTGGACAGTGAATACGCTTGAACATAGGTTGAATTCATGAAACAGAGTACTGACTTCAGCTATGAAACCTTCCAGCGCCCTGGAGCGCTAAGCCGCAGACTGCGCTACCCAGGACTTCTCGTTATCGTCAGCACGGGCCATTTAACCAGATGGCACAGATGGGCCAGTGTCCCTTCTAAGTGCTTAAAATTCTGCTCTGATTTCACAGGCTCTAGACCAGCGATGGCGAACCTATGGCACGCGTGCCAGCTGTGGCACGCGAAGGCCTTGCAGCTGGCACGCGGGAAGGTCCGCAATTGAAAAAAAAAAAGAAAACCTGTCTGCTGCCGTTGTCGGGGCCGCCGCGGCAGAATCGAGCGTGCCGCGGGGCCCCCCTGTACCCACCCGGCAGAGCCTGCCCTCCCCGTAGCAGCTCTCTCTTTGGAGCTACAGTCAGACGCGCCGGCTTGCAGAGCGCGAAGGGAAGAGTTTCCCTTTCGCGACTCTGTTAAGCCCGCGGGGGCTGATGGGACTTCCCATCAGCCCCCGCGGGCTTAACAGAGCAGCGAGGGAACTCTTCCCTTCGCGCTCTGCAAGCCGGCGCGTCTGACTGTAGCTCCAAAGAGAGAGCTGCTACGGGGAGGGCAGGCTCTGCCGGGTGGGTACAGGGGGCCCCGCGGCACGCTCGATTCTGCCGCGGCGGCCCCGACAACGGCAGCAGACAGGTTTTCTTTTTTTTTTTAATTTTCCCTGGGCTGGGCTGGGCTGGGCTGGGGGGGGGGGGGGGTTAGGAGTGGTGATGGGCTGGGCTGGGCTGGGCTGGGGGGGGTTAGGAGTGGTGATGGGCTGGGCTGGGCTGGGGGGTTAGGAGTGGTGATGGGCTGGGCTGGGCTGGGCTGGGGGGGGGTTAGGAGTGGTGATGGGCTGGGCTGGGCTGGGGGGGTTAGGAGTAGTGATGGGCTGGGCTGGGCTTGGCTGGGGGGGTGTTAGGAGTAGTGATGGGCTGGGGTGGGGGGGGTTTAGGAGTGGTGATGGGCACTGGGCTGGGGGGGTTAGGAGTGGTGATGGACACTGGGCTGGGGGGGTTAGGATAGGTGATGTAATGTGCACTGGCATGGCTGGGGGGGTGAGGTGATGGGATCTGGGCTGGGCTGGGTGGGTTAGGAGTGGTGAGGTGCGCTGGGCTGGGGGGTTAGGAGTGGTGATAGGCGCTGGGGGGGCTTAAACTAAAAATTGAGCGATGGGCGATTAGGACTGGGAGTGGGCTGATGGGGAGGTTAGGACTGGAAATGGGCTGGTGGGATTAGGACTGGGAGTGGGCTATGGGGGCTAGGACTGGTAATGGGTTGGGGGGGTTGCTAGGACTGGAAATGGGCTGAGTGGAAGGGGGCTTGAACTGCAAATAGCTGTTGGGGATGGGGCTTGGAATGGAAATGGGCTGAGGGGAAGTGGGGGGCTTGAACTGCAAATAGCTGATGGGGACAGGGCTTGGAATGGAAATGGGCTGAGGGGAAGTGGGGGGCTTGAAGAAGGGAATGGATGCTGGGTGAGACTGGAACTAGAAGGGAGCTGATGTTGGGGGAGGATTAGAATGGGATGGGGCTGGGAGAGTAAAATGGAGAGGGGAAAAATATTTTGTGTAGGAGGGATGAAAAATCTACAATTGGCCAGGTATTGGGAGAGTAATTGGGGATTGAGGATGGAGGGGTAAAATTTGTGTGGATGAAATAGGAATGAGGAAAGAGCAAAAGGAGAAAGATTAGTATGTTAAAGCAGATGTAGAGAGAGAGAGAATGGAAAAAAAACTAGAAGAGAGAAGAAAGGACAAATGGACAGCAGACGATGGAGAGTTAGCAGAAAACATGAAGAAACCAGAAGAAAATGGCTGGACCAATTGCAACTGAAAAAAAATGCACAAAAGGTAGAAAGATATCTCTTTATTTTGAATTTATTAACTGGAATATGTCAGCTCTGGGAAATGTGCATCATTAACATCTGCGCTTTGTTTGGTACAAGAGGAAATTCCTATTTGACGTTGCCACTTGTTCTCTTTCCCCAGTATTCTCTGAAATGTATTGGTTTAATATTTGCAGTGTTGCCTTTTGATAGGTAGGGTATGGTGCTTTGTGAGTCCTGGTAATGCTGTCAGGATACGGCGGGTTTGCTATGGGTTCTAAATGGGCAGCGTTTGTAGTAGTTCCTAATGTGCCTGGCGGTTGGCACTGGATTATAGTAATGTAGAAATCTTTTAGTCTTTCTTTATCCATACACTCATTAAGAGACATGTTTACTAAAAGTTAGTGTATGGTAACATTATGCAAATATTTATGCAAATAAGACCACTTATGCAAATGACGTGCTGGCACTTTGAGGAAATTCTTTGGTTTTGTGCGGCAGTTTGGGCACTCGGGCTCAAAAAGGTTAGCCATCACTGCTCTAGACATAGACGATGCACCTGCTACCATCCCCTGCCGACAATCGGAGAGACAGCCTCTGTTGCTGGGATGGGCATGCGAAGGGAGCTATGAGACACACAGGCACCCTCCCCCCCCCCCCCCCCGGCATTCCTGCAAACAGAGAGATAGCTGTGGGGAATACAGATAACCTTGCAAGTGGATGTCTTAGCGGTTGCTGCCTGTGTGACCCTAAAGAGGAATGCGATTTCACATTGTACAAACCCCCATAGGATGGGAGCCCTAACTAATATCTATGATTCATGAACAATGCTGCCATTTGGTGGCCTTTAGGGCACTACAACCATATGAACAATACAGCAGTTAAGGGTTCTAAGTCTGAGTCCTATAATCCTGATTTGCTTGATTCTACAGTTGCTTGTTTAATCCCTAACCCTGAGTGCTCGGGAGGGCCTAGTGGATTTTTTTCCTTTTACTCACAAAGATCAGTCTGATAACTGCTGAATTTAGCCGGCCACAGAAAGAAACTATTGAGTGTACCTGCTGCCCTCTGAAGTCCATGGGCAGAATTACAGGCACCTATTGGTTGAAGCCCGAGCGCAGCCCCTGTAGACCGGGACTGTGCCCCTGCGCGTGCCGCCACCGGCATTAGCTAAGAAATAAAGATGAAAAAGGGGACAAAAAAGAGCCCGCGAAGGCATTACTTATAAAATAACCAATAACTTGTCAGTACTGAAGGGATTTCCCCTCCAAGGTGAAATAAATAAATAAGTTCTCTGAAGGCTGTTTTTTTTTTTTTTGGAAGGAGTCTCAAACGAACCCCCAAACAGTGTCAAAAACAACAGAAATGAAATGAAATTAAGTTAAGGGACTAAATGAGACACTTAAAAATAAAACTTGACTAGTTCCTTTGGTTTCTGACAGCGTTCGGGAGCAGCGGGCCCCAGCGTCACTCACTCGCGGCATGAAATAAAAAACGCAGGAACTCCAGCCCATGTAAAACCGTCCGGGCCTGCTTGCCTGCGATGCACCCGGCGCCAGCCTGCTTGCCTGCGATGCACCCGGCGCCAGCCTGCTTGCCTGTGATGCACTTGGCGCCGGGACGCAGGCGGCATACTTCTCCTACCTTCCGGGCCTGGAATGCCCTCGGATCAGCCGCCTGAACCGCTCCCGATCTCCTGCCCTTCTATCTGCGCTGCTGCACATCGCAAGCATGTGACCAGCGGCCGTGGAGAGGGCGGTCTGGCTCCCGGTTTCCTGACCTGAGGTTCTTGGAGTCGGCGGAGCACTCTGGGCAGTCGTTGCTGCCGCTGCACAATTCCCCTCTGTCCAATCTGGGAGGGGAGAACGGCTGAAAACACTTGGGACGCTTCAGAGAGGGCAGAACAAACCCTGGAACGCAGGTTCGAGTCCGACCCAAATTTTTTTTTTTTAAAGCTACAGCAGAAAGAAAAAAGAATTAGGCAGGCAAACAAAAGGAAAAAGGCCCTAAGCCTAACTACACTAAAGACTGCTCCTTATCAATTCCTCTAATGAGCCCAGCACCTAGGCTCACTACGTCCTCCTGCTGCATGGAGACTGGACACACTGGGGGCTGATGGGAGAGACTAGCAGGCTATATCCAGTGATGTCATGACTTTGACGTACCCAGTCTCCAAGCTGCAGGAGGAGGTACACTACCCAGAGGTTGAGGACTAAACTGCAGGAACGATAAGGAACAAGCAGTCAAGATATCCGACAAGTCTTGATTAAAGCAAGAAGATGCAGAGCATTAGAGATAAAGAGATTGTGAATATAGGCAAGTTTATTGGAGGCAGAGTTGACATTCCATAGGGTGCATGAGAAAGGAACAGAAGAGGGAGGAAAGAGCAGGATAGGAATAAGATTAGAAGGATCTGTGCAGGGCATGTGAGAGATGCCTAGGAGGATCAGGATTGGGATGGATATCCCCAGATGAAAACAGGAGGAGGAGGAGAAGGAAAGTATGGGGAAGAGAAGAGGAGGCATGATGGCAACAAGGGTGAGGTGCTCTCAGAGTGGAGATGGGCGAATGAGGAAGAAAATATTGAAGCTCAAGAGCAGATGATAGGGTAGAGGACAAAACGGCTGGAGAGTTGAAGGCGGCAGGGAGTTGGTGATTTGGACTTGGAGTTGGAAATTGTGCGAATAAAGGGATTGGGGAATGTTAGCATCAAGAGGAAAAAGTAGTGTGCAGCCATGGGAAAAAAGAAATATGGATGGTTAGCAGATGTGATATATGATGCGATATGGTAAGGCAGGAAAAGAACTGCACCTAGGAATAATACTGCTAACGAGCCAGAGGAAGGCTATATATGAAATTTAGACCATGGGGAGGATGGGTGAGGGGGGAACGGAGGGACTTAAAGAGTCGTCATATCAGAAGGAATGTGACAAGTTTAATAATGGTGACAAGGGTTAATTTTCTATTTAGCGAGTAAGAGGCGAGACAAACACACAGAGAGAACCAGCAGATTCAGCAAAAAGTAGAATGTAAGCATAAAGCAACAGGTAGGACAGCAGCCCAGATTTTAAAAAAGCAGAGGCAATTACAAATAAACAAATCAATAAATAAATACAGACACACAAAACTCACATAATAAATAGCAATAAACTAAAAGGTTAGAGCAAGCACAGTTAAGAAATCTTGCAAAATGCTAAGCTATAAAGCTCCCTGTAGTTCCTCTCACCAAAAGAGGGGCATCCAAAAGGGAAGGCAAACACAGGAGGCAAGGGTCGAGTGAGGTCACTGGTGCTAATTTTTATTCAAATTGAACCCCAATGTGTTTCGGCAGCCTGCCTTCTTCAGGGGGTACGCATCTTAAAAATAAACATACATTAATATGCAAAATAAAATAAATTAAAATATATAAAATAAAGTACCAAATATTAAAATTGAAACATGAATAAGAAAAGTAATGAACTAAATGAATAAGTAGTTAAAACATTAATATAACTTATATCCATATTAAAATGTAAAATAATGAACTAATAAACAACAATAATTAATACTTATAAAATGATAATAAATGATAAGAGATCAATGATGATAGTAAAAACCTAAAACAAAATAAGACCATGTGATGCACGTATAAAGCATAGTTACTCACCTGTAACAGGTGATCTCCGGGAACAGCAGGAATTTCGTCTTCACATATGGGTACGTCGGTACCGATGGAGCCTGCGCGGGAATGCTCCTCAGCGTCCAATAGGAAAGCTTTTGGAAGCATCAAAGAGCGCCTGCGTGCTGCCTTCCCGCCTTTCCCAACTGTCCCTCTCCAGTTGAGTTTAAAGCTGAGACAAAGAGAGAGGGAGAGAGAGAGATGCAACTCCTAGGGGAGGTGGGTGGGTTGTGAAGACTAAATTCCTGTTGTTCCCGAAGATCACCTGTTACAGGTGAGTAACTATGCTATCTCCAGGAACAAGCAGGAATGTAGTATTCACATATGGGGACTCCCTAGCTGTAGATGCCAGGAAGATGGCCCCAGAGGTTGTGGCCCTTGTGAAAAGGGCTCCACTTCCCCCCATGGATCTCTGGCATCCTAGCAGGGATGGTGGATAGGAGTTGATTAAGTATGGAACAGGTGTTGAAGAACAGCCTGACCAAACAAGGCATCCCGGCGGAGTCCTTATCTAAGCAGTAATGGGCTGTGAAGGTATGAACCGAAGCCCAAGTAGCTGCTCGACAGATGTCGTTGATAGACACAGAGTGAAGATGGGCCATAGAAGCTGCCATGGCTCTCACATTGTGAGCTGTGACATGGCCTTCAAGAGGAAGGGTTTTATTCTCATAGGCAAAAGAAATACACTGTGCAATCCAGCTGGACAGTGTTCTTTTGGAGACTGGAAGTCCTAAATGACTAGGATCAAAAGCAACAAAGAGTTGAGAGGACTTTCTATGTTGCTGTGTCCTTTGCAAGTAAAAGGCCAAAGCCCTTTTGCAGTCCAAAGTATGAAGATTCATTTCTGCATTTGAGGCGTGAGGCCTTGGGAAGAATACAGGAAGGTAAACCGCTTGGTTTAAATGAAAAGGTGATACCACATTTGGCATAAAGTGTGGATGAGTCCTAAGGACTACCTTATGATGGAACCTTGTATAAGGAGGATCAGCCACCAACGGTTTCAATTCACTGATGCAACGTGCTGATGTGATTGCAATAAGAAAGATGACCTTCTAGGAAAGGAATTTCAAAGAGGTAGTGGCTAATGGTTCAAAAGGCGGTTTCATGAGCTGCACAAGAACCAGATTTAAGTCCCATGCCACCGGTGGCGGCTTAATGGGAGGCTTAGCTAAAAGAAGGCCTCTCATAAATCTCACTATGAGAGGAAATAGGTTTTCCATTTAGAGGCTTGAAAGAAGCTGCAATAGCACTCAAACTCTCACTGAATTGGTCTTAAGCCCT
The DNA here is from genome assembly GCA_033557465.1 of Ichthyophis bannanicus. Taxonomy (NCBI): domain Eukaryota; kingdom Metazoa; phylum Chordata; class Amphibia; order Gymnophiona; family Ichthyophiidae; genus Ichthyophis; species Ichthyophis bannanicus. Next base: position 227,831,460 of record CM066038.1, read on the forward strand.
GCATTTGATAAATGAAGGAGATATTCCAGTAATGATTCCAGAGGTATCGCAAGAGGGTTAAGACCCTTCTGCGAGCACCATATGGTAAACCTTTTCCACTTAAATACATAAGAGCGTCTTGTGGAAGGCTTCCTGGAAGCATAAAGGATATCCTTTACCTGCTGGGAAAGGTTAAGACCGTGGAGTTCTAGGCTTTCAGCAACCAGGCCCTGAGATGCAGAGACTGGGGATTGGGATGCCACAGCATCTCGTCCTCTTGAGAAAGGAGATTTGGAGCAGATCCTAACTCCAGAGGCGGAGCTTGAGAGAGATGTAAGAGCAGAGGGTACCACATTTGCCGTGGCCAATGTGGAGCTATGAGAATCATATGACCTCTGTCTCTCTGAAGCTTGAACAGGGTTTTGGGAATTAGGGGAATGGGTGGAAAGGCATACAGGAAGTCCTGACCCCAATGGAGGAGGAAAGCATCCCTGGCCTGACAACTCTGAGCCGGAATTCTGGAACAGAACCGGGGAAGTATGGCATTCAGTGGACTTGCAAAAAGGTCTATGTCCGGGGTTCCCCAAATTTGAAAAATTTTGGCCACCTGGTCTGCATGGAGAGACCATTCGTGTGGAAGCAGAACTCGACTGAGTCTGTCTGTCCAAGAGTTTTGAATGCCTGGAAGATACACCGCAACAGAGGAATCTGATGCTCTCTGGCGAGGGCCCATAGTCGCAAAGCTTCGTTGCAGAGTGACAGAGAGCCTGTTTCGTCCTGCTTGTTCACATAGAACATAGCTACTTGATTGTCTGTTTGAATTAGGACTGTCTTGTAGCTGAGCTGGGCTTGGAATACTCAAAGAGCAAGGAAAATTGCTCTGAGTTCTAGGAGATTGATGTGTAGATATGCCTCCTGTGGAGTCCAGGTACCCTGGGTAGAGAGGCCTTGCAGGTGGGCTCCCAACCCACCTGTGAAGCATCTGTTGTTAGTGTGGCCTGGGGTGGGGGTTGCTGAAAAGGAGACCCCACCAAAAGGTTTTGGGGTGATGCCACCATTGGAGACACAAAATAAGGCAATCTGAGTTTGCTATTTTGTCTGACAGGCAACCTGACGCCTGAGTCCACTGAGTGGATAAAGTCCACTGGGCTGCCCTCATATGGAGGCGAGCATAAGGAACCACATGCACGGTGGATGCCATGTGGCCTAGTAACTGTAACATTTCCCGAGCAATGAGGTGAGGTTTTAGCACTGCTTGGGAAGCTCACTGCACAATGCGAAGGCAGCGGGGCTGTGGAAGGTAGGCCCTTGTCTGTCTGGTATCCAGCAGAGCTCCTATAAACTCTAGGGACTGAGTGGGAGCAAAGTTGGATTTTGGGATGTTTATGACAAGTCCCAAATACTGAAGGATGCGCATTGTACGAGAGAGGGCGACTCTGGCCTCTGGCTCTGAAGGGGATCGAATGAGTCAGTCGTCTAAGTAAGGGAAGACGAATATTCCCAGGGTGCAGAGAAATGCTGCCACCACAGCCATGCATTTTGTGAACTCCCTTGGTGCAGAGGCCAGGCCAAAGGGAAGAACCCTGTATTGGTAGTGCTTCCCTTGAAACAGAAAGCGAAGGAACTTTCGGTGATTTGGATGGATGGATGAGAACATGAGTGTAAGCATCCTTGAGATCTAGAGAACCAAGCCAATTCTGACTCTGAAGGTATGTCAGCAGAGTTCCTAGAGAAATCATTTTGAACTTCTCGTTGAACAGAAATTTGTTCAATTCTCTGAGGTCTAAAATGGGTCTGTGTCCTCCTGTTTTCTTTGGAATAAGGAAATAGGGGGAGTAAAACCCTGTACCCCGTTGGGGAATGGGTACCTCTTCTATTGCCCCTTGAGCAAGGAGCACAGTGACCTCTTGACCTAAATGGTTGTTGAGAGAGGTCTGAGAATTGAACTGTCTTAGGAAGGGGCATGTTGAGGAAATGAAGCTTGTACCCCTCTCTTACAATAGACAAGAGTCCAATTTTCTGCTGTTATCTGACCCCATCTGGGGGAAAAATGACATAACCTTCCTGGGATGGTGGAGGGTTCTGGGCCGTTCAGGGCCAGGAAGGCAAAGTTTTCTAGATAGGAGTCAAAGCCCCTGTGGAGGCTGAGTCTGCTGAGCCGGTTGAGGCTTAGCTGCTTTTGTCTTTCTTTGCCTAGGTTGTTGCTGCTGTCCCTTTTGGGCAGACTGACCTAAGCGATGTCCCTGCTGGGTATAGGAGAGATAAAACTTCTTCTTCTTACTGAAGAATGGTTTCTTATAGGATTTTTTCCTTGCAGGATCAGCTGTAGATTTAGACAATCTATCCAAAGTGATATTGTCAGCATCTGTCTCATTAGCCTTTTCCTGCCAATTCTTGCCAAAGAGATTCTCTCCTGTGCAAGGAATATTCCCTAATTTATCCAGTATCCAAATTTCCAAGTCAGATGCCTGGAGACAGGCAATCCTACGTGCACCTATGGCAATGGCAGAGGTTCTGCTTATGCACTCAAAGCAGTCAAAGGCTGCACGATTGACAAACTTGGAAACATCCTGGGCATGTTTGACAAGAGCGAGGTAATCTTGCCTCTTATCATCAGGAAGGAGAGGGCTCATAAGCTTTAAATCTCCTGTGACCTCCTTAAGGAACATCCCCATATATATAAGATATAGGAACTGATCCTAGCAGAAAGCATGGAAGCCTGGAATGTTCGACGTCCAAAGGCGTCAAGAGTCCTACACTCACGTTCTTGAGGATTAGATGCATGCCTTTTTGCACTCTTTATCCTTCTCATAGCAGATTCCACCACCATGGAATTGTGTGGTAATTGAGTCTTCTGAAACCCACGACAAGGAGGAACTTGATACATGGTGTCAAGTCTTCGAGAGTGAGGAGATGTGGTTAGAGGTATTTCCCACATCCTTAACATGAGATCATGTAAGATCTCATGAATAGGTAAGGTAGCTGCCTCCTTGGGAGCTTTAGGATATTGCGGGATTTCTAACTCCTTTGCCCTAGGCTCTTTTTCAGGAGCCACTGTGATGGAAAGACCTCGGGCCACATCTCGGATAAAATCCTGACAGGACATATCCTCTGGTGGAGACATCCTACGCTGAGAAGAGGAATCCTGAGGAAGAAGTACTCTGGTATCGGCAGAGCTTTCAGAGGCTTCAGATTCATCCGAGGACTCGAAGTATCTCCGATCCGTGTGATCGTGCAAAGCACGGTACCGGTATCGATCAAAGTCAGAATCGGAGTGGTCCGGTACCGACTTGTCGATGCCGGATAGACACGCATGACTCGGTCCTGGTAGAATACCTGCCAATGTCGATGCAGTTGGTGCCGGCACTGGAGTCGGTGCCGGTACTGGTTGAATTGTCTGAAGCGGTTTCAGGGGCATCGAGGCCGTGAGAAGAGCCGCCAGACTGCGTTCAATAGCCAAGAATCTCTGGTCTATCGACGCTGCCAATGCTTGGGTATCAGTACCGGATGAAGCTGCTGGTACCCCAGAGCATGGCACCAGTAGTTCAGCCGAGGTTGAAGCCTCGAGAACATCCTGGAGCCCCATTAGTGCTTTGGAAGCTGAAGTCTCCCGCCGGGACAATTTTGCCTGTGAAAATCCCTCAAGGGCAACGCCAGAGGCATCTTGATGTCTAGAAGGAGATCTACTCTTTGAGGACCGGCTAGATTTATGTTTAGTTACCTGAGATCCATGGGAGGAAGACGAAGCCCTGGAAGACGTCGATGCCACGGCGTCTGCACTGGAGGGAAAAAGGGTGCTAAGTTTAGCAGCTCGGTTTTGCCGGCCCCTTTTCGACATCATCCCACAGGCAACACACTCAGAGATAGAGTGGTGAGGACCTAAACATTTGAGGCACCACTCATGGTTGTCAGTGACGGAGATGGTACCGCCACACTTAGAACATTTTTTAAAACCCGAAGCGGGTTTTTCCATTTTGAAGGAAAAAGTTGGGCCTAGTGCCCAAAATGGTGCGTGGCACCTGAAAAGAAAATTACTGGAAAGACTCCAGAAGGGGGTTTTTAGAAGAAAAGAAAGAAGAACCGGCGGTATCGGTGTTGCGTTGAGGGAAGGCAGACATGAGCACAAAAAAAGAAGAATAGAAGGGATTTTTTTCTGAGGTGACAGGATGTGCGACCTGTCGGCTCAGCGGAAAATGAAGAACTGGAGAGGGACAGTTGGGAAAGGCGGGAAGGCAGCACGCTGGCGCTGTGGGATGCTCCCGAAAGCTTTCCTATTGTACGCTGGGGAGCGTTCTCGCGGAGGCTCCGTCGGTACCGACGATACCCATATGTGAAGACTACATTCCTGCTTGTTCCTGGAGATAGGACAAGTCTCCAAGAGATGAGGAAGATATACTTACAAAGGCACCGTATGTTTGTTTTAGTCTTTAAAAAGACTCCAATCTGTCTGTGCTTGAGAGCTAAAATGTATAAAACACAATAAGGTAAAATAAATGTATCCCAGAGACAGAGGGGAGCAAGATAAATAATTGCTTACACAAAAAGTTTAAAGGAACTGAACAAAGGACCGATCCCTGCGGTATGCCACTGGTAATACCCCTATTTTCAGCGTGAACGCCATTTACTACTATCCTTTGTCACCTTCCATTCAGTCAGTTTCTAACCCAATTAGTCACTTTAGGGTCCATCCCAAGGCCACACAGTTATTTCTAAGTTCTCAATGCGCAACGGTGTCAAAGGCTTTGCTGAATTCAAAGTATACCACATCTAGCGCTCATTCACAATCCAGGTTTCTGGTCACCCAGTCAAAGAAATGAATCAGATTCATCTGAGAAGACCTATCTCTAGTAAAGCCATACTGTCTTGGGTCCTGTCATGCCTTGGATTCCAGAAACTGTATCATCCACTGCTTCATCAGCATTTCCTTTAATTTACTCACCACAGAAGTCAGACTAACTGGCCTGTAGTTCCCATCCTCTTCCTTACTTCTGCATTTGTGGATAGGATCCATGGTTGCCCATCTTCAAATCTCCAGGATCACTCCTGACTCTAAAGAAGCACTGAAAATGTCAGCGAGTGGAGCTGCTAGTATGTCTCCAAGTTCCTTCAATACCCTTGGATGAATCCTGTCCAGCCCCATCACTTTGTCCACTTTAGTTTAGCTAGCTCCTCATGAACAGAGTCTTCTGGAAACAGTCTGACTTCTACCTCACTTCCATTTCTATATGTGTTTGTTTTTTAAGGTCCCATTCCCAGCCCTTCATCTGTGAGTCCAGAACAGAAATATTTGGTTAAGCAATTCCATTTTATCCTCATCAGCCTCTATGTATTCCTGCCCTTCACCCTTGAGTCTCTCAATGCCACTTTTGCACTTTACTAACAAACCCCTATCACTAACATACCTAAAAATAAAGTCTTGTCCCCATATTTTACTGTACTGGCTATTTTGTTTCATTCAATATAACAATGGTCACTTGAACGATAATAGACACAATATTGTATTAAAAATATCGTTCCTCTTTTAAAGTAGGAGATTCTTTAGCACTTTAGGTCTCAGTTTAAAATAACACTGCCGGTTGGGATCCTCGGTAAACGTGGGCAGCATCACAGTAAAAACCAGTCCCCTGATGAAAAGTTTGAAACATCAGCTGGTACCGGGATTGATTGTCGGGATTGCGAACAGGAATGTGGACAAACCACGGGGTCCCAACAGTTTCATTAAGTTGAGTACACGGTTGCATTATCTTACCATTTGATAAGCAAATATAAATCCCAAGGTTTATCACACATTGATTTTCATAAGTAAAGGCACAAGGTCACTGATGTGAAAAAACACGATTGCTACTACAAGGGTAAAACCTTTAAACCGGCAGTGTTATTTTAAACTGAGACCTAAAGTGCTAAAGAATCTCCTACTTTAAAAGAGGAACGATATTTTTAATACAATATTTTGTTTCATTAGCATCATTGCATGCCTGACTACTTTACTAGCTTCCTTTAGCTCCTCCAGATATTGCTGTTGGTCGTTCTCTTTCTGTGATCTCTTCAGCTACTATGTTTGAAAAACTACAGGGTCTCCTTTGCCTCTTACTTTTATTTATTTTCCTAACAAAAAAGATTTGTTGCTCTGAAACTATCTCCTTTCAGTTTTGTACACCGCTGTTCTGCTTCCCCCAGATGTTCCCATCCAGTTAACAACGCCTTAAGATATTTCCTCCTCTTTTCAAAGTTATTTTTTTTGAAAAGTAAGACAGTACTTTTCAATGAACTGTCTCCAACTGAGTCCTAATATTGAAGCTAACCATCCAGTGATCATTGCACCACACTCCAACATAAGAAACACTCAACCCATTTGTAAGCACCAAGTCCACTATCACCCCCTTCTGCATCGGCTCCGTTACCAGAGTCTGGCAATAGACAAAGCCCACAAAGAGAAAAAAAATTCATTTCATTTTCATATCTTTTTCAAAGTTTTTGCTTATTTTCAGACATTTTCTTGGTTCATTTAAAAAGTGTATACATGTGAAACTTAATGAACTTGTGTAAGCTAACTTTCTGGGGGTAGATTTTCCATATGTAAAGCTTGAAATGAGAGTCAGAAGCTGTAAAGATGTCTTACACATTGGAACATGGAACATATGAAGCATGAACCAAGGGAAGTTGGAGGTGGTCAAGAATGAAATGGAACGTGTACAACTTGATCTGTTGGGTGTCAGCGAACTGAAATGGACTGGCATCGGGCACTTTGCATCAGATAATCACATGGCCTACTATGCTGGAAATGAAAGGCAAAGAAGAAATGGTGTTGCATTTATAATAAAGAAGAAACTTGCAAGAATTGTAATGAAATGCAATGCAGTCAGTGAACGCTTAATCTCTATTCGTCTACGAGGAATGCCTATCAACACAACTATAATTCAAGTATATGCCCCAACAACAGCTGCAAAAGAGAATGAAATTGAAGAGTTCTATGAACAAGTACAAGCTGAAATTGACAGAACATGCAAACAGGATATCCTGATAGTCATGGGTGACTGGAACGCAAAAGTTGGCAACAAAGAAGAAGGCAAAGTAGTTGGAAAATATGGACTTGGCAACAGAAATGAAGCTGGAGAAAGACTGATAGAATTCTGCAAGACCAACGATCTATTCATCTCAAACACCTTCTTTCAGCAACACAAGCGGCGACTGTACACATGGACTTCACCCAATGGATTGTACAAAAATCAAATTGACTACATCTGTGGAAGTCAACGATCGAAAGGCTCTGCAACATCAACAAAGAGAAAACCTGGAGCTGAATGTGGTACAGATCATCAACTACTAGTATGCAAACTCAAGCTAAAGTTGAAAAAGAGCAAACCACTCATGAATGCAGCAAAATATGACCTTGACAATATACCATTGGAATTTAAAGACTGCCTGCAAAATCGATTTGCTGCTTTAGATACAAATGACAGACCTCCGGAAGAGTTATGGAATGACATCAAGAAGGTTGTGTTGGAAGAAAGTGAGAAGTCTCTACAAAAGGTGAAAAAGCAAAAATGGCCAAAATGGATGATGGAAGAAACTCTGAATATTGTCCAGAAACGCAGAGAAGCTAAAGCCAGAGGAGAAAGAAAGACAATCGCAGAACTCAACAGAGATTTCCAACGTGCAGCAAGACAGGACAAGGAAAAGTACTAAAATGACGCTTGCAAGGAAATAGAAGCAGAAACTATTAGAGGAAGAACAAGATCGGCTTTCCTAAAGCTACGAGAGTTAAAGAAAAAGTTCCAGCCTCGAATTGGAATGTTACAAGATGCTCAAGGTTCTATGTTGAATGATGCTGAGAAGATCAAGAAAAGATGGAAGGAATATACAGAGTTTTTATATGATAAAGATCAAGTGGACCAACAGCTGTTTCAACCTGTACCTTATGATCGGGAACCATTGGTGATGAAAGAAGTCGTTGAAGCAGCATTGAAAGCCTTATTAAAGAACAAAGCACCAGGCATTGGTGGCATTCCCATAGAAGTATTACAGCAATCCTGTGCAGCTGCTACCATACTTACAAGGCTCTGCCGGGAAATTTGGAAGACAACAACATGGCCAACTGACTGGAAAATGTCTGTGTTTATATCAATACTAAAGAAAGGTGATCCAATTGACTATGGAAATTATCGCACAATCGCTCTGATCCCACATGCCAACAAGATTCTAATGAAAATTATTCAAAAGAGACTACAACCGTACCTGGAACAAGAACTACCTGAAGTGCAAGCAGGGCTCAGGAAAGGGCAAGGAACGAGAGACATCATTGCGGATGTGAGATGGATCCTTGAAAAGACTAAAGAATACCAAAAGGATATCTATTTGTGCTTTATCGACTATAGCAAGGCTTTTGACTGTGTAAACCATGAGAAACTCTGGGCCACATTAAGAAGGATGGGTATACCAGAACACCTGATCGTTCTCTTGCACAATCTGTACATTGATCAAGAAGCAACAGTTCGAACTGAACAAGGAGAAACAGAATGGTTTAAAATAAGCAAAGGTGGAAGACAAGGCTGCATACTTTCCCCCTACCTGTTTAATTTATATGCAGAACAAATCATCAGAGAAGCAGGATTGTATGAAGACAACTGAGGTGTGAAGATTGGTGGAAGACTCAACAACAACCTTCGCTATGCTGATGATACAACATTACTGGCTGAAAGTGAAGATGATCTGAAACATTTGCTTCTCACAATCAAAGAACAGTCTCAAAATGGGCCTGCACCTTAATGTAAAGACGACAAAAATCATGACAACTGGCATAATCAACAGGTTCATCGTTGAAGGAGAAGAAATTGAAATTGTGAACAACTTTAACCTACTTGGATCAACTATCAATAAAGAAGTAACAAGCAATCAAGAAATCAGACGACGCATCGCTCTTGGCAGAATTGCTATGAAAGACCTAGATAAGATTCTCAAGAGCAGAGATGTCTCTCTCCATACAAAGATTCGACTTGTTCAAGCCATGGTACTTTCAATAACATCATATGGATGTGAAAGCTGGACAGTGAAAAAGACAGACAGGAAGAAAATTGATGCCTTTGAATTATGGTGCTGGCAGCAAATACTGTGTATACCATGGACTGCCCGAAGAAGAAACCAGTCGGTACTAGAGGAGATCAAACCTAAGCTGTCTTTAGACGCTCAGATGACAAGACTTCGACTTTCATACTTTGGACACATCATGAGAAGAGAGAGATCATTAGAGAAAGACATCATGCTTGGCAAGATAGAAGGTCAACGCAAAAGAGGAAGGCCAGCAATGAGATGGATCAATACAATAACAGCAGCTACGGGTACCAGTCTGTCAACAATGAGCTGCCTGACTGAAGACCGAACACAATTTAGGATAGCTATCCAGAGGGTCGCCATGAGTCGACTCCGACTCGACGGCATTTAACAACAACAAAACTTGTTTTACATGTGTAAAGAACTTTCATAAAATTTCACAACTGCATATGCATGTAAAAAGTACAAGCACAGAATGTATCCACTTTTACATGATTTGCACGCAAGCATTCCTGGGGAAGTAATACGAGTGGAGAGGAGGCAGAGTTGTCATGTGGGTGGGCATTTATATGTGCTATTGGGACTGGCTCCAGGAGCCTATTTTATAAAGGGACATAGGATCCTATGTTGCTTTTATAAAATAGGCTGAAAACAGGCACCTTTTTGGACTTTTACCTGTTATAAAATTATCGCCCATATGCATTAATTCGGAGGTTTTAGTGATCATACCTTATGCAGATAAAATTTTCCAAAACAAAACCAGAAACCAAATACACATCCTTACCAAAGGTAGCTACTGTATCTGAATATAATTCAACCTTGAGCCACTCCCGAAAAAGGTGTGAACTAAATTAAAAATCCTTTCCTGTCCCCTTCTGTCTCTCTAAGCAGCAAGTCGATCCAAATCGAGTCTCTGGTGGTGCTGGTAGGCACACTGTAGCTGTTGCGACAACAGACGGCATGACTATTGGGAGCTGGTGTCACAAGTGTGGAGCTAAAATGCCAAGGTAGGCAACACTTCTATGGAGCAGGAATGGGGAAAAAAAAACAAGGGTCATTCAAGCCTCTTTGAAAAGTTTCCTCTTTTTATTTTGAAGCATTTTTAAAAAATCATTTGTGTTAGAAAATGATTTATTTTCTTGCTCTTAGCCATGCTTGGCATTTTTCATTGAACATGAGAACCATGACACTGTGCATTTGTGATGGTATGTAAAAAATGGAAACAAGTAACAACAAATATTCTGAGGGAAATCAGCTCTAGCATTTTTCTAATCAGTTGCTGTCCTCAAATATGAATTATCAAAAGAAAAAATATAAAACTTCTGGGCAACATAGTATTTGAACTACGTCAAATCACAAATTTTAAAAGGCAACATACTAACTTAATAACTTCTTGAAACATGCCAATTGTTCAGCAATTCTTGATGCTACTGTATATACAAACTTCAAATAAGGGTTACTCTGAACACCTGCCACCATCAAAGTACGTTACTCCATTTATTATACTTTTCCTTAAAATTGATGTCTTCTCAAATTGTGTGGTAAAACACCAAAGAGGAGGCCACATGCAACCATACTACGTCACCAACTTATGAATATCATACCACAGGGTTATCAGACTGCAGTCCTGGAGGGTCACAAAGCAGTCAGGTTTTCAGGATGTCCCCAATGAATATGCATTAAAAGGGTAATTCTATAAACCCCCCTGCAGTTAATGTGCATTGCCATGCAGATATGTGGGGCCTATTCACTAAAGTATGAGTGTACTTGACTTTATAGAATAGGGGTGTACTGATGCGCCTTAACCTAGTCACAGCAGTAACCCCTGCTTTAGAATAGGTGTATATGCCTGTGCCTAGATTTGGACAAAATTAAATAAAAAACATTTTATAACATATGTGTGTAGATTTTAACCCTACCTATGCTTTGTCCAAGCTCTGCCCCTGTGCACAGCCTAACTGAATGTATACATAATGGAAATGCCGCACATACCTACAGAAAGCATAGCTACTCACCTGTAACAGGTGATCTCTGGGAAGAGCAGGAGTTTAGTCTTCACATATGGGTATCATCGCTATCAACGGAGCCTACGCGGGAATACTCCCCAGCGTCCAATAGGAAAGCTTTTGGGAGCATCCCACAGCACCTGCGTGCTGCCTTCCCGCCTTTCCCAACTGTCCCTCTCCATTTGAGTTTAAAGCTGAGACAAAAGAGAGGGAAAGAGAGAAAGAGAGAGATAGAGAGATACAACTCCTAGGGGAGGTGGGTGGGTTGTGAAGACTAAATTCCTGCTGTTCCCAGAGATCACCTGTTACAGATGAGTAACTATGCTATCTCCAGGAACAAACAGGAATGTAGTCTTCACATATGAGGACTCCCTAGCTGCAGATGCCAGGGAGAAACCCCAGATGTTGTGTGCCCTTGTGAAAGGGCTCCACTTCCCCCCATGGATCTCTGGCATCCTATCAGGGATGGTGGGTAGGAGTTGATTAAGTATGGAACAGGTGTTGAAGAACAGCCTGACCAAACAAGGCACCCCGGCAGGAGTCCTTGTCTAAGCAGTAATGGTCTGTGAAGGTATGAACCGAAGCCCAAGTAGCTGCTCGACATATGTCGTCAATAGACACAAAGTGAAGAAGAGCCATAGAGGCTGCCATGGCTCTCACATTGTGAGCTGTGACATGGCCTTCCAGAGGAAGGTTTTTACTCTCATAGGCAAAAGAAATACACTGTGCAATCCAGTTGGACAGTGTTCTTTTGGAGACTGGAAGTCCCAAATGACTAGGATCAAAAGCAACAAAAAGTTCAGAGGACTTCCTATGTTGCTGTGTCCTTTGTAAGTAAAAGGCCAGAGCCCTTTTACAGTCCAAAGTATGAAGATTCCTTTCTGCATTTGAGGCATGAGGCCTTGGGAAGAATACAGGAAGGTAAACCGCTTGGTTTAAATGAAAAGGTGACACCACCTTTGGCATAAAGTGTGGATGAGTCCTAAGGACTACCTTATCATGATGGAACCTTGTATAAGGAGGATCAGCCACCAATGCTTGCAATTCACTGATGCGACGTGCTGATGTGATTGCAATAAGAAAGATGACCTTCCAGGAAAGGAATTTCAAGGAGGTAGTGGCTAATGGTTGAAAAGGCGGTTTCATAAGCTGCCCAAGAACCAAATTTAAGTCCCATGCCACCGGTGGTAGCTTAATGGGAGGCTTAGTTACAAGAAGGCTTCTCATAAATCTCGCTACGAGAGGATGAGAGGAAATAGGTTGCCCATTTAGAGGCTTGAAAAAAGCTGCAATAGCACGCAAATGAACTCTCACTGAATTGGTCTTAAGCCCTGCATTAGATAAATGAAGGAGATACTCCAGTAATGATTCCAGAGGTATTGCAAGAGGGTTAAGACCCTTCTGCGAGCACCATATGGTAAACCTTTTCCACTTGAAAGCATAAGAGCGTCTTGTGGAAGGCTTCCTGGAAGCATGAAGGATATCCTTTACCTGATGAGAAAGATAAAGACCGTGAAGTTCTAGGCTTTCAGCAACCAGGCCACGAGATGCAGAGACTGGGGATTGGGATGCTACAGCATCCCGTCCTCCTGAGAAAGGAGATCTGGAGCAGATCCTAACTCCAGAGGCGGAGCTTGAGAGAGATGTAGGAGCAGAGGGTACCACATTTGCCGTGGCCAATGTGGAGCTATGAGAATCATATGACCCGTCTCTCTGAAGCTTGAACAGGGTTTTGGGAATTAGGGGAATGGGTGAAAGGCATACAGGAAGTCCTGGCCCCAATGGAGGAGGAAAGCATCCCTGGCCTGACAACCTTGAGCCGGAATTCTGGAACAGAACTGGGGAAGTTTGGCATTCAGCGGACTTGCGAAGAGGTCTATGTCTGGGGTTCCCCAAATTTGGAAATTTTGGCCACCTGGTCTGCATGGAGAGACCATTCGTGTGGAAGCAGAACTCGACTGAGTCTGTCTGCCCAAGAGTTTTGAATGCCTGGAAGATATACCGCAAGGAGATGAATCTGATGCTCTCTGGCGAGGGCCCATAGTCGCAAAGCTTCATTGCATAGCGACATAGAGCCTGTTCCGCCCTGCTTGTTCACATAGACCTTTGCTACTTGATTGTCCGTTTGAACTAGGACTGTCTTGTAGCTGAGCTGGGTGTGGAATACTCGAAGAGCAAGGAAGATTGCTCTGAGTTCCAGGAGATTGATATGTAGATAGGTCTCCTGTGGAGTCCAGGTACCCTGGGTAGAGAGGCTTTGCAGGTGGGCTCCCCAACCCACCTGAGAGGCATCAGTTGTTAGAGTGGCTTGGGGTGGAGGATGCTGAAAAGGGGACCCCACCAAAAGATTTTGGGGTGATTACCACCATTAGAGGGACAAAATAAGGCAATCTGAGTTTGCTATTTTGTCTGACAGGCAACCTGACACCTGAGTCCATTGAGTGGATAAAGTCCACTGGGCTGCCCTCATATGGAGGCGAGCATAAGGAACCACATGCACGGTGGATGCCATGTGGCCTAGCAATTGTAACATTTTCCGAGCAGTGAGGTGAGGTTTTAGCACTGCTTGGGAAGCTAAGTGCACAATGCGAAGGCAGCAGGGCTATGGAAGGTAGGCCTTTGTCTGTCTGGTATCCAGCAGAGCTCCTATAAACTCTAGGGACTGAGTGGGAGCAAGGTTGGATTTTAGAAAGTTTATGACAAGTCCCAAATACTGAAGGATGCGAATTGTGTGAGAGAGAGCAACCTAGGCCTCTGGCTCTGAAGGGTCTCGAATGAGCCAGTCGTCTAAGTAAGTGAAGACGAATATTCCTAGGGTGCGAAGAAATGCTGCCACCAGCGCCATGCATTTTGTGAACACCCTTGGTGCAGAGGCCAGGCCAAAAGGAAGAACCCTGTATTGGTAGTGCTTCCCTCGAAATAGAAAGCGAAGGAACTTTCGATGAGTTGGATGGATGAAAACATGAGTGTACGCATCCTTGAGATCTAGAGAACAAAGACAATTCTGACTCTGAAGGTATGGCAGCAGAGTTCCTAGAGAAATCATTTTGAACTTCTCTTTGAACAGGAATTGTTCAATTCTCTGAGGTCTAAAATGGGTCTATGTCTTCCTGTTTTCTTTGGAATAAGGAAATAGGGGGATTAGAACCCTGTACCCTGTTGGAGAATGGGCAAGAAGCATAGTGACCTCTTGACCTAACTGGTCATTGAGAGAGGTCTGAGAATTGAACTGTCTTACCACTGTAGAAGGGGGCATGCTGAGGAAATGAAGCTTGCAACCCTCTGTTACAATAGACAGAGTCCAATTTTCTGCTGTTATCTGACCCCATCTCGGGGCAAAATGACACAACCTTTCTGGAATGGTGGAAGGCTCTGGGCCGTTCAGGGCCAAGCAGGCAAAGATCTCTAGATAGGAGTCAAAACCCCTGTGGAGGCTGAGTCTGCTGAGCCGGTTGAGGCTTAGCAGCTTTTGTTATTCTTTGCCTAGGTTGTTGCTGCTGTCCCTTTTGGGCAGAGTGACCTAAACGATGCACCTGCTGGGTATAGGAGGGATAAAACAACTTCTTACTGAAGAATGGTTTCTTATAGGATTTTTTCCTTGCAGGATCAGCTGAAGATTTAGACAATCTATCCAAAGTGATATTGTCAGCATCTATCTCATTAGCTTTTTCCTGCCAATTCTTGCCAAAGAGATTCTCTCCTGTGCAAGGAATATTCCCTAGTTTATCCTGTACCCAAAGTTCGAAGTCAGATGCCTGGAGCCAGGCAATCCTACGTGCACCTATGGCAATAGCAGAGGTTCTGCTTATGCACTCAAAGCAGTCAAAGGCTGCACGATTCACAAACTTGGAAACATCCTGAGCATGTTTGACAAGGGCGAGGTAATCCTGCCTCTTATCATCAGGAAGGAGAGGGCTCATAAGCTCTAAATCTCCCGTGACCTCCTTATGGAACATTTCCATATATAATATAAAGGAACTGATCCTAGCAGAAAGCATGGAAGCCTGGAAGGTTCAACATCCAAAGGTGTCAAGAGTCCTACACTCATGTCCTGGAGGATTAGATGCATGCCTTTTTGCACTCTTTATCCTTCTCATAGCTGATTCCACCACCATGGAATGGTGTGGTAGCCGAGTCTTCTGAAACCCACGACAAGGAGGAACTCGATACATGGTGTCGCGTCTTCGAGAGTGAGGAGATGTAGTTAGAGATGTTTCCCCACATCCTTAACATGAGATCATGCAAGATCTCATGAATAGGTAAGGTAGCTGCCTCCTTGGGAGCTTTAGGGTATTGTAGGATTTCTAATTCCTTTGCCCTCGGCTCTTTTTCAGGAGCCACTGTGATGGAAAAACCTTGAGCCACATCTCGGATAAAATCCTGAAAGGACATATCCTCTGGTAGAGACATCCTACGCTGAGGAGAAGAAGAATCCTCAGTAAGAAGTACTCTGTTATTGGCAGAGCTTTCAGAGTCTTCAGACTCATCCGAGGATTCAAAGTATCTCCGATCTGGGTGATCGTGCAAGGCACGGTACCGATCGAAGTCGGCATCGGAGGGGTCCGGTACCGACTTGTCGATACTGGATGGATAAGCATGACTCGGTCCCGGTAGAATACCTGCCGATGTCGATGCAGTCGGTGCCGGTACTGGTACCGGAGTCGGTGCTGGTACCGGTTGAATTGTCTGAAGCGGTTTCAGGGGCATCGAGGCTGTGAGAAGAGCCGCCAGACTGAGTTCAGTAGCCAAGAATCTCTGGTCTATCGACGCTGCCGATGCTTGGGTATCGGTACCGGATGAAGCAGCTGGTACCCCAGAGCATGGCACCAGTAGTTCTGCCAAGGCTGAGGCCTTGAGAACATCCTGGATCCCCGTTAGTGCTTTGGAAGCCTAAGCCTCCCGCCGGGGCAATTTTGCCAGTGTAAGTCCCTCAAGGGCAACGCCAGAGGCATCTCGATGCTTAGAGGGAGATCTACCCTTTGAGGACCGGCTAGATTTATGTTTAGTTACCTGAGATCCATGGGAGGAAGACGAAGCCCTGGAAGACGTCGATGCCACAGAGGCTGCATCGGAGGGAAAAAGGGTGCTAAGTTTAGCAGCTCGGTTCTGCCGGCCCCTTTTTGACATCATCCCACAGGCAACACACTCTGAAATAGAGTGGTCAGGACCTAAACATTTGAGGCACCACTCATGGGTGTCGGTGATGGAGATGGTACCGCCACACTTGGAACACTTTTTAAAACCCGAAGTGGGGTTTTCCATATTAAAGGAAAAAGTTGGGCCTAGTGCCGAAAATGGCGCGTGGCAGCTGAGGAGAAAATAACTGGAAAAGACTCCAGAAGAAAGGGGGGGGGGGGGGGGGGTTTGAAAAAAAGAAAGAAGAACTGGCTGTACTGGTGTGGCATCGAAGGCAGGCAGACACGACCACAAAAAAGAAAAATAGAAAGGAATTATTTTCTGCTGTGAGAGGATGTGCGACCTGTCGGCTCCGTGGAAAACGAAGAACTGGAGAGGGACAGTTGGGAAAGGTGGGAAGACAGCACGCAGGCGCTGTGGGAGGCTCCCAAAAGCTTTCCTATTGGACGCTGGGGAGCATTCCCGTGCAGGCTCCGTCGGTACCGCTACCCATAAGTGAAGACTACATTCCTGCTTGTTCCTGGAGATTAACAACTGCCTACGGCGCATACATAATTTCCCCTTCAAGTCCTTTATAGAATTACTACCTACGTGTTTGTTTCTGAGACAGAACAAAGAGGATATTATGGAACCTGCAATCTCACATTCTAATTCTTATGCCCTTCATAATTTGTAACACTAGCAACATTAGATTACTGCCAACAGAACAGCAAGTGACTCTGATCTTGGGCCGTCTATATGTATTTTTGGTAAGCTGTAATTTCAAATAAATCTGTAAAGTGAATTTTAAGTACATTCTGCAATGAAACATTAATTAGAATCAGCTTGTGTTTGTAAAGGTTATTGCATGTCTTACCAGATACTGCAATCGCTGGCGTTCAGTTTCAGGTGTGAATTCTGAAGACATTGGAATAATTTCCCCATTTCTGATTATTATGGCCCTGAAATTGTTAGAAAATACAGTGAAAAAGAATTGCAAAGAATGTTAGGCCGATTATGTCTTTATTTGCATCCTTTTTCTAAGTGTTTATTCTGGCTGCATAGGAAGACATACACAAATTTATTTTTATTTATTTATTTTATTTATTTACATTTCTTATATACCGCACTATTTGCGATCAGCGCGGTTTACATATAACAAAATGGTATCCGACAATAAACAAAGTCAGGTCATTACATTGAACAGGAACAAGTAACTTGGAGAACAGGGTAAACTATATACATATGCGGAGCATTGAAAAGGGTAACTATATACATGTTAGATGGGGTTATTGGGTATTGATCATATTTGGTGGCTGGGGTTCGGGGCAGTCAGTGAGGTGTTTGATAAAGAGAAAGTCAAAAATATAAATTGTGGTAGAGAATCTGTTTTCATATCTTTTTAAATGCAACCGTACATAATTTATGCTCCTTCTGATGCTGTAAGGATGAAATATACGATTTGACACCATGCAATACTTAGAAAAACTTATTAGCTGCTGTTTAAGAAAAATGCCTATTTAATGCTTTAAAACAGAGGCTTCTAACCTTTTTGGATGTGTGTACCCCTTATTAGCCTCCAAAACGTTCAGGGACCCACAGTTTATCCTCACCACTCTTCCCTGACCACCTCCCCTCAACACCAAGTCTGTTTCTAATAGCTCTCTTTACCTCCCTTCTCCATCAGTTTCTCTCTCTTCCTCCAGTCAGTCCTCACCAGTCTCATTCTCTTTCATTCTCCCTTCCTCAGCCAGTTCCCTCCAGTCTCTCTCTTCCCACCAGCTAATCTCCACCATCTTCTCTCTCTCTTTTTATTTTCTGTGTACTCTGGAACTCCTGTAATGGTCTCACGGATCCCCAGGGGTCCACGGACCACAATTTGGTAACCACAGCTTTACAATATATAGAACACAGTAAAGCATAATGTAAGAGCTTTATATCTGTCCTATCTGTGTGCCAATTAAATAAAATGTGTGAGCTAAATCCGATTCCCTTTCCTCTCCCCTCCCCCCCCCCCCAAATCTGTTTGTCAGTCTGGAGCAAAATAAAAATATAAGATGTACCATGCTGAGTCAGACCAAAGGTCCATTGAGTCCAACATCCTCTCTCTATCAGTGGCCAATTCTGGTCACAAGCACCCAAGCAGGATCCCAAAGAATAGATAAAGTCCTTGTTCATCTCCAGTGCTAACAGTTTATAGACTTTTCTTCCAGGAATTTGTCTTAATTTCTTTATAAACAAATTAAGATAACTGCCACAATCACTTCCTCTGTCAACAAATTCCACAGCTTATGGACTGAATGAAAAAAAATGTTCCCTGATTTGTTTTAAATTTGCGATTAGTTTCACGAGTGTTCCCTAATCTTAGTATTGTATGAAAAGGTAAACAATTATTCCTTATTAGTTGTTCTACCAGACTCATGATTTTCTAGATTCTGCTTCCAGTCTGCAGGTAATTCTCATTCAGATGGACCTCTGATTTCCAACCAGCAGGTATCAGCAGGTTCATGACCATTTAATCCTACTCTGTTTCCTATCTTTTAGCCTGTTACCAATCCACAATAGGGCACTGCCTCCTATCTCATGGCTTTGAATTTTCCTCAGGAGTCTCATGAGAGAGACTGTCAAATGGCTTCTGAAAATCTAAAAACCTTCATCGACTGGCTCATCCTTAACTATGTTTATTCAAGCCTACAAAAAAAAATTGAATAGGCAAAATTTCCATTTGCTAAAACCATGTTGGCTCCTCCCTATTAAAGCACATCCACCTATATAGCTAGTAATTTTGTTCTTCAAAATAGCTTCCATAATTTTGCCCAGCACCAAAGTCAGGTTCATTGTCCCATAGTTTCCAGAATTATCTCTACAGCCCTTTTTATTCTTTCCAAACAGATGTTGGAAATAAATTATACATAAGGAGTCGAGAATGTATCTCTTCTGTGTGGGGGTAAAATAATGTTCTGAAAGTTTAACAGAATGGGACTAAATCTGTGCAGGGGAAAAACTCTGTTTAGAAAATGGGCCAGATCAGATTACGGGGTTCAAGAGAAATGAGCTTCCCTCAAAAATGGCCCAGTGCATTTCTATGGGAGAAGTTGTTCCAGTTTCTGTAGTATAGAAACTTTGATACAATGAAATATAACATTTATAAAATTCTTTTCAACCTCCCTCTCATCTTTTCTTCACTCTCCTGTTGACAGACAGAGCCAGCACATACAGACACATACATAAATACATACACACACACACGCACAAAAACAAAAGAAACACATATACAGTATCTTATTTATGCTTTACAAAACTTACCTGTAATTTGGATCTGCTATACATTTTTTGAAAGATGTTCTTTTGGCTTTTATTGTCTCTCTTACTTTATCATTCAACCAGGCTGGCAGTTGTTTAGTTTTCCTTTGATCTTCTTGAATGCATGTAAAGCTTAGTTACTCACCTGTAACAGGTGCTCTCCGGGAATAGCAGGAATCAGTCTTCACATATGGGTGACGTCGGTGCCGATGGAGCCTGTGCAGAGCATTTCCCCAGCCTTCGAAGAAAGCCTTTGTGAATGCTAACACGCATGCGTGGCCCCCTTCCTGCCCAAGGTGCCATCTTGCTCAGTCAGATGGCATAGCTAAGATGACAGTCAAACAAAAAAACAAAAGGATGGCAACTCCAAGGGGAAGAGGGAGGGCTGTGATGACCGATTCCTGTTGTTCCCGGAGAATGCCTGCTACAGGTGAGAAACTACGCTTTCACCAGGAACAAGCAGGAAGTCAGTCCTCACATATGGGATTCCCTAGCTCCAGGCTGCCGAGGACCGAATTACAAAAGTACCAAAGGCAACCAGATGGGTGGCCGTAAGCTGAAGAAAGGGAGTCCCCGCTGAGAGACTCTGTAAGACCCTAGTGTCCTTCAACACTATCACTCTGGTAGCCTGGACACAGAAGGGCCAGAGGGCAGGAGTTGCCTACACTCCAAGAATATAATGTAGCACTGCCTGTCCAAAGGCACTGTCCCTGCGAGATTCGCTTTCCAGGTAGTAGTGTGCTGTGAACGTGTTAATGGATGACCAAGTGGCGGGCTCTGCAAATTTCTGTCACTGGCACAGAACAGAAGTGGGCCACCGACGTGGCCATCACCTTCACGCGATGTGCTGTGATCCAGTGCTCCAGGGAGAGGCCCGCCCACTCATAGGCGAGGGCAATGCAGTCCACCATCCAAGAGGATAGAGTATGCTTGGTTACAGGGAGCCCCAGTCTGCTGGGGTCATAGGACATGAAAAGCTGAGGTGCTTTGCGGTAACCGTGGGTCCGCTGAGATAGAAGGACAGGGCCCATTTACAGTCCAGTGTGCGAAGTATGAGCTCCTCCCTGCCGGCATGAGACTGTGGGTAGAAGGTGGGGAGTACGATGTCCTGGTTGAGGTGAAATGGGGATATCATCTTTGGGAGGAACTTAAGGTGAGTGCGGAGTACTACTCGGTTCTTGAAAAACCTGGTGAATGGGGGGGGGTCTGCCACCAGCACTTGAAGCTCGCTGACTCTGCGAGCTGATGTCAGGACCACCAAGAAAGCCACCTTCCAGGATAGGTATCTGAGGTGACAAGGCCAGTGGCTCGAACGCTGGTCTAGTCAGCTGGGAGAGCACCACGTTGAGGTCCCATTCTGCCACTGGGGGGGGGGGAGGGGGTGGACAGGGGGCTTGGAAAGCAGAAGGGGCTGGCCGTCAGGAAGAAAGAACACCTCTGCCCAGACTCCACCAAAGAAGCCCTGACTGGCATCGGGCTGTAGTGCGGAAAAAGCCTCGCATCCCCATGCACTGGCTCAAAGCCAATCAGGGCCCCAGACTGCTCCACTGCTGCATACAAAAGGAAGCATCATCGGGAAGAAAACACCTCTGCCCAGACTCCACCAACGAAGCTCTGACCGGCATCAGGCTGAAGCACGGAAAGAGCTTCCCCTCCCTGTGCATTGGCCCAAAGCCAATCAGGGCCCCAGACTGCTCCACTGCAGCACACAAAAGGAAGCACCATCAGGCGTACCCGTGCCTGGTGTGCCCGCACCTGAGGGCCTCGCCAGAGGGCCCTTTGGTGTGGCCCTTAGGCAGGGACTGTGGAGGGGACCTTTACAACAAATAGAAGCCTGACTGCAACAAGACCAAATGAAAACACAGGACTATAAACATTTACCAACAACTACATGACCAGCCCAAAGGTGAGCACATTCTATAAAGTAAACGTCTCTATCGCAAATTGCAGAACAAACCTAACCCCAGCAATCTACCAAGCCACTGAATTTTGCCAAATCTGTGATAATCTAGACCATCTCAAGCCACCGGCCCAACATGCTCCTCACGGCACAATGCTCCTCCCAATCACACTATTACTGTTACTACTTACGCAACAGACAACAGCGCTCTACACTAGAACACATTCACCCACCTACATACACACCCCACTCATACAATATTTCACCCCATGGCACATACAATACACCCCATGGCACAACCACATTACACAGTCACCACGCAAAACCCGCACGCAAAGAACAGAAACCACAATTAATATACAACCCACCTATAAGCCACAACGGAACCACACTAATCCCATGGTAGGCACAAACCTCACCTGCACGCTTATAAATGCAAGGTCAGTCAGAAACAAAACCAACATAGAAACATTGAAAAATTACGACAGAAAAAGACCACATGGCCTATCTAGTCTGTCCTTCCATAACAACAACTACCAAAGTCCCCTTCTTTCCTTTAGAGATCCTTTGATAGAAACATAGAAAAATCACGACAGAAAACATCATTACAGACTACATACACACACAACGACCAGATATACTCTGCATAACTGAGACATGGCTCAAGGATGCAGACCAAGTAATTTTAAATTAAATCACTCCACCCAACTACACCGCCTTCAACTCTCCTAGAAAAGGTAGAAAAGTGGGTGGAGTACTGATTCTGACCAATACAAGTGCCAATACAAATTTAAAGCCACACTAACCAGCACAGAAGAATCCAGCACAATCCTCATCTCCAACAAACTCATAGATATATGCCTTACGTATAGACCACCAAACAACAAAGCTGACGACCTAATGAAGATTCTTGAAACTGTATGCGTGCATGACTTAATAATCAAGTCACTCATCCTCCTAGGTGATTTTAACATCGGAGCAATACCTGATAAAAATGCCCAAGCCTTCCTCAAGGCTATGGAAGCACTACAATATCAACAATTGATCAAAGAACCTACCCACAGACATGGAACAACCCCAGACCTCATATTCATCCCCAAAACACCACAAGCACCTAGCGCGGTTTTCCTTCCCACAATTCTACCAATACCATGGTCGGGCCATCACATAATAACCATCACAATGCAGATCAACCAACCAACGCATACACAAGAAAAATCAGAAACCAAAAGATGATTTAAATCATTTGATAAACAAACCTATAACAAAATACAGATGACCTTAACAAAATCATTGAAAACTGGATCAGCACATTATGTGCCGCAGCAGCTGCATCCCGCAGAATACTACATACACACATGCACTAAACCATCCGCCCCTTGGTACTCCAGCACAATTAGAGAAGCAAAAAGAGAGCTGGGAAAATTGAAAGGAAATGGAGGAAAACCAAAGACTCTGACATGCAACGACTATACCACACGAAGCAGAACAATTATAACTCTCTGATCAACAACTGTAAACACCACCTCCACACAAACCTAATCATGCGATCAGCAAACAAGCCAAGAGAGCTTTTCAACATCATGCAACTTCTCACCAGGGACAACACACTCCAGACCCTCAAGATATGGCCAACCACTTAGCCAAAAAACAAAACGAACTTAAACACCCACGCACAACAACCTGGAATACATTGGCAATAAAATACAAACCTCTGCTCAAGCATGGGAAGAATTTACCATACCGCTTCAAAGTCAAATTGAGCAAATAATCGCCGCTCTTAACACCACCACTTCTCCAAATGACCCTTGCCCTGTGCAATGGATAAAAAACACTACATTACAACTCAGGCCTTATATACAAAAAATAGTCAAATTATCCCTGCAACAAAGACACATGCCAACCTTCCTCAAGCAAGCAACCATTCGACCAATCTTGAACACCTCACTCTGCAAAACAGACCTCGCACCTTACCACCCGATTTCCAGCCTACCATTTCTCGCAAAAATCATAGAGAAGGCTGTACAGACACAGCTCCAGGACCATATAAGACCGCAATGCACCACTGGACCCACAGCAACATGGCTTTATGCCACATCACAATGTAGAGACACTCCTGATGTCACTCTTCATCAACATCCTGAAAGGAATAGACAAGCCAAAAAATGGATTTCTCCTCATTTTCATGGCCATCTCATTTGCCTTCGCCTCAGTCTCACACTCCATCCTAATTCAACGCCTCCAGGAAAATGGCATCTGCAACACTACTCTGAAATGGTTTGTCTCATACCTAAAGGACAGACTACAACAAGTAAAATGTGGAACAAAACAATCCACACCCTTCCCCACAATGCAGAGCATCCCACAAGGATCGGCACTCTCATCAATACTGTTCAGCTTATACATGTGCCCCATCTGCGACATCAAGAAACACAATGTACTTTTCCATCTGTATGCTGACGACCTCATGGTCTACACTCCGATTGATCTGGAAGCACCAAACATCTCAACCATAACTCAATGCCTCAAAGATGTAGCCACCTGGCTCACCAGCAACAACCTCACACTGAATTACAAGAAAACAGAAGCGCTGTATATCAGCAGCAGTACCATCTTCAACCCTCCACAACAAATCCAATTGCTCAACCAATCCATACCTGTAAAAGAAGAAGTGCACTACTTAGGCATCAGACTAGACAAAAACATTAACCTCTAATCTCATATAAACAAGAGAGCAGAGAAGGCATACCGCAAATTAAACATCATAAGAAGGATTAAACCACTCCTATGCCATGATCACCTCCGGACTATCTGCCAAGCCATCATCACACCAATATTGGACTATGGCAACTCAATCTACCAAGGCCTACCAAAACAAACCATTCACCCATTACAAATGGTGCAGAACACAATAGCGCGAATCATCAGTGGAACCAATAAAACAGATCACATCACAGCAATATTATAACAATTACACTGGCTACCAATCCAAGCATGTGCCAAGTTTAAAACAATACTAAACATCTTCAAAATCATCCACCACTCCTCAGCAGCCACCCTGGAAACCCTAATTACAAGAGATGAAAGTGCCTGCCCCAGAAGAACCAATAACAGCCACACAATCAACGTGCCACCGGACTTCAGGAAACAAAC
This sequence comes from Ichthyophis bannanicus, assembly GCA_033557465.1. Classification (NCBI taxonomy): domain Eukaryota; kingdom Metazoa; phylum Chordata; class Amphibia; order Gymnophiona; family Ichthyophiidae; genus Ichthyophis; species Ichthyophis bannanicus. The sequence continues at coordinate 227,855,964 of CM066038.1, forward strand.
AATCAACATCCAAAAGAGCTCTATCACTAGCCGCACCACAACTATGGAACACCCTGCCTCAAGATATCCATTCCACCAAAGATATCAAAGACTTCCGGAAAAGACTCAAGACCCTTCTGTTCACAGAACACTATGGACATCACATAGCACAACCACATCGAACCCAACAAAGGACTCTTAACATCCCAAAGACACGATAACCCACTCTGACGCAGACAGCAGAATCATTGCAAATATGTTAAACAACGTGTAAATAGTTAATACCCTTTTATTACCCCAAGTTTAATGTACCCAAGTTGAGTTAAAGTTTCTTGTAAACCAGGATTACAGGATAAGGTGGTATAGAAAACAGCTTAAATAAATAAATAAAATAAAGGCTTACCCCCTACTGGGTGGTGGTGAGCAGCTATGGCGCTCAGATGCACCCGGACTGAATTAGATTTCAGACCTGCGCACTACAGATGCACTAGGTATTGGAGTACCACCTGGACGTGGCAGGAGAACGGGTTCTCCTTTCTATCTGCGCACCACAGGACGAACCTGCACCACTTAAAGGCATAAGCCCTCGTGGAGGGCTTCCTGGAGGCTAGCAGGATCTCCTCATCCTCTTGTGGTAGGTTGAGCGGGACCAAGGCTACCCTCTCATCAGCCAGGCCGTTCGAGTCAATGACCCCACATTGGGGTGCAGAAAGGAGCCCTCCTCTTGAGTCAGGAGGTCCGGGGCTTGACCCAGTGGAACTGGGAATGTCACCAACAGAGAGCAGTAGTGGGAACCAGGGTTGCCTGGGCCACCTGGGGGCGATCAGTATCACCGATGTCCTCTCGTTCTGAATTTTGAAGAGTCTTGGTGACCATGGGAGTTGATGGAAATGCTTACAGCGGTTCCTCGGACCATGAGATCAGGAACGCGTCTGCCTCTACCCTCTGTGGGTGCAGCTGCCTGGAGCAGAAGCGAGCCAGTTGCGCATTGTCCAGAGAGCAAAAAGGTCCATCTCGGGCCAGCCTCGAAGGCAGAAGAACTTCTCCGACACTTCAGGGTCAAGATACCACTCGTGAGGGTGCAGGACTCTGCTGAGTCTCTCCACCAGGTAGTTGTCCTGGCCCGGGAGGTAGACAGCTTGTAGAAGCCTGCCATTGTGCACTGCAAAGCAGAAGAGAGCTACAGCCTCCTGGCAGAGGGAGTACTAGCCCGTGTCCCCCTGCTTGTTTATACAGAACATTGTGACCTGGTTGTCCATCTGGGCCAGCACAGATCTGTTCCACAAGAGGGAGCGGAAGGCACATAGGGCGAGGGATACCGGTCATAGTTCCAGGAGGTTAATCTGTAGTAGAGACTCCTTCCTGGACCAGTAACCCTGAGTGCGGTGAACTCTGCAGTGAGCTCCCCAGCCCTGGAGAGAGGCATCTATGGTCAGGGTATTCTGCATTGGGGGTGCCTGGAAGGGCATTCCTGCTCAGAGGCGGCCCAGATTTTGCCACAATCAAGGGATCTCGCCAGCTGGTGGGAGACCCTGACCCTGTCCCAGAGTTGGCCCGTGGCCTGGGTCCACTGAAAACACAGGCACCACTGGGCTGTCCGCATGTGCAGGTGGACTAGGGGTGTGACATGGACTGTAGAGGTTGTGTGTCCCAGCAGGCAGAGGATAAGGCGAGCCAGCACCATTCTGCAGTGTTGGACCTCCCCTGCCAGCTGTTTGAGGCGTTTTTCCCTGTCCTGAGGGAGGAGGGCTCTGGCCCACACTGTGTCCAGCTCAGCACCGATGAACTCTAGGTCTTGCACAAGAGAGAGATGTGATTTGGGATAGTTGATAATGAACCCCAGGTGCTGCAGGATGAGGATAGTATGTTCTGTGCCCTGACTGGCCTCTGCGGCTGTGCCGCCTCTGATGAGCCAGTCGTCCAAGTAGGGGAAGACGAACAACCCTTGTAGGCACAGATGGGCAGCTACCACTGCTAGGCACTTTGTGAACACGCTTGGCAAGGAGGCCAGGCCGAAGGGAAGTACCCTGTATTGGTAGTGGCCTCCCCCTACCATGAATCTCGGGTATTGCCGGTGAGATGGGTGGACCAGGATGTGGGTTTAGGTATCCTTTAGGCCCAAGGAGAAAAGCCAGTCTCCCTGGTGGAGGAAGGGAAGCAGTATCCCATGGGAGAGCAATTTGAACTTCTCTCTCACCAGAAACTTGTTCAGGTCTTGGAGGTCCAGGATGGGCCCGAGACCCCCGGTTCTTTTGGGGACAAAAAAGTACCTTGCCCCAGAGGTGCTGGGGAACAGGCTCTACTGCCCTATCCCTTAGGAAACCTCTAGCTCTGAGAGCAAGAGGGCCTGGTGAAGGAGAGGTCACACTGGCTCTCCTTGAAAATGCCCTGGAGGTGGTAGCTACCAATTCTTTGAAAGCCTCTGCTTGGTTGCCACCTCAGCCGCCTTATCAGCCATAGATTTCACAAACAGGTTCTCCCCAGTGCAGGGGACATCCAGCAGCTTTTCCTGGACCCATTGCTCGAGGTCAGATGTCTGCAGCCAGGCCTGGCACCAAGCACTGATGCCTGTGGCTGCTGCCTGGGCTGTCGCCTCGAACCCATCGTAGGCAGCCCAAGACAGGAACTTAGAGCAGTTCTGGATGGTGGTCACCAAGATCTGGAACCATTGCAGGGGTTCCCCAGCGAGCTCTGCTGAGAACCCTGCGAGCTCTTGAATGAGGCCCTTAAGATACAGCTCTATGTAGAGTTCATAGGTTTGTATCTGGCAGCCCAGCATGGACCCATGGAAACACATGCGCCCTAGAGCGTTGAGGGCTTTGGCCTCTCTACCCGGAGGTACAAAAGAATAAGCCTTTTGGTTCTTGAGCTTTTGCATCAAAGACTCCAACACCATGGAATTCTGGGGAAGTTGGGCCTTCTGGAAGCCTGGGCTCCTCTTGACATGGTAGATGTCAAGGCATCAGCTGACCACCGGCACAGAGGCCAGGGTCTCCCACATCCGTAGGAGCAGCCATTCGAGGATGGGTTGCTCTGGCACAGACAAAGCCTCCTTTGGCGGAGACTCATACTGGAGGATCTCCAGTTCTTCGGTGCCAGAAGGCTCCACAGCTTTCGGCACGAGCAAAGAGAGTTTCGGACCCGGCACTGGCGCTCTAGCGAGCACATCCTCAACGAGGACTGTGGCCTCAGGGAGCCTCACCCTGTCACAGCCAACTGAGGACTCCTTCCTAGAGACCTTAGAGGGGGCTGCTTGGAGTTGCCAGAGTCCCTCTGTGGGACCTTACCGGGTTTCCCTGGTGGAACCTCAACTGGCTTTGAGGACTTTCTTTTTCTTGCCAGGGTCTGGTGTCTTTCCGGAGGAGCCGCTGCCACGAGACTCTGAAGATGCCCAGGCCTCATGGGAGGTGCTTGGCTTTGGGCTCAGCATGAGGAAAGCCAGGGCTGAGCCACCGCCGCGGGAACATCTCCTGCAACTCCGACCTTTTATTGTTGGTCCGAGGGGTCATGGCCTGACACAGGTCGCAGGAGGTACTGTCGTGGTCTGGGTCAAGGTAGTGCAAGCAGCATTCGTGGGTGTCTCTGACAGACATAATTTGACTGCAATGATCATACTTTTTAAAGGCACTGGGAGACTTTGATACCCATAAATCCACACAAGAAGAAAAAGAGATAAAAAAAAATAGGAAACACTCCAATGGAAATTTCTTATTACCAAAGATTGATATTTCCTTGCTATGTATTGGAATATCTTGGTTTTGATGCTACAATAAGCCTTCCTCAAATCTCCTTTGTTTATAATATTCAGTGGTCCTTTGTTTATTGATAGGCTTGTAACCTTGACTGCTCCATGCCAGTTACCTCAGCCTCCTTCATGACCTCCTATAGCTGTAATATCAGGGTTGTAACTGTTAAGATGTTATAGTGATGCCTACTTCCTGATTGCCGTTATCCTTGAATTTCTGATACATTACATCATGGTTCCTGTGCTCCAGCTGTGTATAACTGGCCCAACATTCAACTGGGCAGGCTACGCCCCACTACGGCGCATAGCCCTGCCCGCTGACCCTTAACACCAGATATTCAATGCTGCGGCAACAGCACTGAATATCCGACGTTGCTGCACATGCCCCAGAGCCTCCGGGGCTAACTGGGTAGCGGCGATATTGTACCGCTACACGGTTTGCATCCACGGCTAAAACTAGGCAAGCTAAAAGCTGGCCCTTTTTAGTCACGGATCGCTAACTGGGTAGTGGTACAATATCGCCACTAATTGGTTAGCAGCAGTCTCCACCTCTGCTCTGTCGCAAAACACCCCCAACACACCCCGATGCTAACTGCAGAGCATCGGGGCGTGTGATGGGCTTTGAAGGGGATATTCAGTGGCACTAACCGTGTAAGTGTTGAATATCCCGATTTAGGCCATTTACATGGTTTACTGGGCTGTAAACCATGTAAATGTCTTTCAAATATCAGGCTCAATTTGTCTATCTTTAACTCTGAAGCATGGTGCCAGAAGATTCTGAGCCTGCGTTGATTTCCTGCCTATGATGGAGAGTGTTATTAGAGTGTAGTAGGCTGCAGAACTAGGTCTGCACAAGAACGTCTGTGGTAATACAGATTGCCTAAAATTGCATGTGTTCTCCACTTGACATAGAAGAACAAAAGCATCATGGCAGCTGCTAACAGCATTTCACCTCCAGAATGCATGAAAGTTAATGGTGACTTATGTGGTAACTGAGAAAAATTCAGAGTAGAGTTCACAGCAATAAGCTTAGAAGAGAGGCCAGCTCAAGTGTATTGGATGCTGAATGCTGCAATGTTTATAAGCACAATTTCAGCTTCATGGAGGAGCAGAGGATGGATACTTGGATGCACTAGAAGCCTATTTCAAACCCACAAAAAATGTAATATATGAAAGATTTATGTTTGGCAGCTGCCACGAAAGAAGAGTGGATCCTGGGCATGATTGTTTCTGATGACCTTAAGGTGGCTAAACAGGTAGAGAAGGTGACAGCAAAAGCCAGAAGAATGCTTGGGTGCACAGGGAGAGGAATGGCCAGGAGGAGGTGATAGTGCCTTTGTATGAGTTTTTGGTGAGACTCATTTGGAGTATTGTATGCAATTCTGGAGATCACACTTTCAAAAGGATATAAACAGGATGAAGTCTGTGCAGAGGGTGGCTATCAAAATGGTCAGTGTGCTTCATCATAAGGCATATGGGGACAGACTTAAAGATCTCAATATGTATTGTGATGGTGAAAGCATAGTAGAAAGCATGGATATGGATGAAAATCCTGAAAGCCCCATGGAAGTCAATGACAGTGCACATGTGCAAGGGGGTTACAGCCTACATCAGAGAAAAACTCTGCTCCCTGCAAGGGGTGGAACACGCCCTAGCTCAGGGGTGGAGACAAGCCACCCTCCTGATTGGTCAGAGGAGGGCGGAGCACAGGGAAGGCCCTGCAGGAAGCAGTGGTTAAAAACCACGTGTAGCAGACAAGGGGGACGACAAGGAAGGAGCCAAGGAGAGAGCCAAGGAAAGAGACAAGCACAGAGTCAAGCTCAAGGACAGAGACGGAGAGACTCCAGGGAGTGAGAGTCAGCGAGAGACCTGCTGGAGTGAATGCCAGAGGAGAGTGGCTGAAGCCAGACAGAGAGAGAGAAGTCTGGGTGAGAGAAGGAGCCAGAGAGAAGGCTCAAACTCAGGCAGCAGCAGCTCACCGAGAGGCAGTGGCAGTCTCAGGCCAAAGCCCGTCTACTGTTTCAGACCAGGAAGAAAGAGATATTGTGCCAGCATTTAAAAGCAGAAGTACAAGTAACTGGAGGAGAAGTGCACGTCAGGCCAGCAACCGGGACAACGGTGATAGTTGGAGAGGTGGAAAAGGTATCAGTGCTGACATACAGAAACAGCCTCAAGGTAAAGCCGATAATTTCTTTCCTGACAATGTGGCAAGAGGGCTAAGGGCTGGTTTAAAAGGGCAGGAACTGAAACCTTCACCTTCCACCGTTGATCAGTGGATTGAAAGCTTAGCCAGTGTTGGAATCCCCAGTACAGATAACAGAGAAGCTTTTGAACCCTCTAAATTAGGGGCTTTGCAAGGGATACACTCTAAGGAGAGGAATTCTATCTCCAATGCAAAAATACCTACGAGGGCTGACTTGCTGTGGGACCAGTTTCAGCAGTTTCTAAGAGAGGGGAAACTTAAAGAAACTCCACAATATGAGAGAGACTCTGCATTTCTTCAAAATCATTTGTACCAACAAAGAGAGACATGTGTGCCTAATGAAGTCTGTTGCCCAGTTCCTATGGATTGTTCTCTGGCTCAAAGGAAAGCTACAGTTGTGAGATAAGAAGGGAAGAAATGTAAAAAAACCCTATAGTAAAGGTAGTGCTTACCACGAGAGTTGTAAGAAGCATTCAATGTTTGTTTGTTCACTGACTGAGAGCAACAGAGCTGTGAGGGAACGTTGCATTACTAAGTGAGAACAGCTGTGATAGAGTTCTGCTGCAGTTCATTGTCTGACCACACGGAGCAGTGCAGAGTGTGAGGACACAGAGCAGCAGTAAGGCTGAAAAAAGAAGAGTTTATTTGATTTGTTTCTCCTGGTTTTCCCCGAGTTCATCTTTTCTGTTTGGAGATGTTATCCTTCTGCCTTGGTTGTATTTGAACCCCAGCGTGCTTTTGGAAATCCCCATAAAAGAAAATAAAAATCTTGCAAAGCCTTACCACCGACTCAACTACAAATTTATTGCCTGAGGAGTAAAAGAACTTTATTCTAAAGGACATCAAGGCCGCCTACCAGCTGTCAGCCTCTTGGCCCAGCCGGTGGGTGTCGCAGTATCCTTTGGAGGAAAGGCGGGAGAGAGGAGATATGCACAGGAGAGCTTCTTTCAATTGAAAGAAAGCTCTGCAATGAGGGGGCATAGGATGAAAGTAAAAGGGGATAGACTCAGGAATATGTGGAAATATGTCTTTACAGAAAGAGTGGTAGATGCATGGAAGTGTCTCCCAGTAGAAGTAGTAGAGACCAGGACAGAATTCAAGAAGGCACTGGACAAACACAAAAGATCTCTAAAAGAAAAAAACAAAGAGACTATAATAGTTGGTATGGTAGGGCAGACTGGATAAGCTATATGGTCTTTTTCTGCCATCATGTTTCCCTGGTGACTCCTTTGATAACTTTATGATGTATTTGAGAGAGAAAGAAGCAACATATGAGTACAGTACACAGAAAGATTAACTTATTTGGGATAAAAACATAAGATATGCCATCCTGAGTCAACTAAAAGGTGCATCAAGCTCAGTATTCTGTTTCCAACAGTGGCCATCCAGGTCATACGTTTCCCAAAGGTGGACAGATTCCCAAGTCATCCCAAGTCAGATTCCCAAGTCAGTGGCCATCCAGGTCAAGTTTCCCAAAGGTGGACAGATTCCATGCTGCTTATCCCAGGGTTAAGCAGTATATTTCCCCAGTCCACTTTGGCAACGAATTCCAGAGTTTGATTATGTGTTGAGTGAAAAAATATTTTTTACACTTAGTCTTAAATGTACTACACTGTAGCTTCATTGTGCATCCCTCTAGTCTTTCTACTTTTTAAAGGAGTAAAGAACTGGATCTACATTTACCTGGTCTACTCATTATTTTATAGACGTCTATCATATCTCCCCCTCAGCCGTCTCTTTTCCAAGCTGAGGAATCCTAACCTTTTAAGTCTTTCCTTGTAGCAGTATGCTTTGCTCACCCTTGTCTGTAACTTTTCTAATTCTGCTGCATCCTTTTTTAGATATGGCAACCAGAACTGCACATAATATTCAAAGTGTGGTCGCACCATGGAGTGATAAAGGTATAACAATATAACTGGTTTTATTCTCCATTTCTTTCCTTATGTTTCCTAGCATTCTAATTGCTTTCTTGACAGTTGCTGCACACCGAGCAGGAAGATTCAATGTATTATCCACGAACATGTCTAGATCCTTTTCCTGATGGGCGATTCCTAATGTGGAACCTTGCGTCATATAACTATAATTTAGATTGTTCTTCCCTATGTGCTTAACTTTGTACAAGTCCAAATTAAATTTCATCTGCAATATGGATACCCATTCTCCCAATTTATCAAGGTCTTCTTGTAATTTTTCATATTCCTCGTGTTTTAAAAACTTTCAATAATTTCATGTCATCTGCAAATCTGATCACTCACTCATTGTTCCCATTTCCAGATCATGCATAATTTGTTAAAAAGCAGCAGGCGTAGTATAGATCCCTGGTTTCTCAACTATTCACCTTTCTCCATTGAGAAAATTGGCCATTTAAACCTACTCTATGATTTCTATCTTTTAACCAGTTCCCAATCCACAATACAACACTGCCTCCAATCCCATGACTTTAATTTCCTTGTCCAATGCTTTTTGGAAATCTAGATACACGATATCAACCGGCTCATCTTATCTGTTTAGTCACCTTCAAAAAAATATAGCAGTGCACAAAAGCAAACAAAGGCAGCAGTCCAGCAGTGAGATAGGGCTATCCAGTCTTTTGTATCGAGTGCACATGTATGATTATTTCTCATTTGGTGAGAGGTCATATGAGTGCACACTATGCAAAGAGCTTCTGGCTCTCAGAGAGGGTGACCAATCTCTGGAGGCTAGAATAGCATACTTGGAGAAGCAAGGAAGACAGAAGTATATAGAGGAGACCGACAGAGACATAATAGAAAAGTCCCATCTCCAGTCAGGCAGTCTCAGTGTTGCCTTGGAGAAGAAGAGTCACCTGGAGGAACAGCATCACCTTGATGTGGCAGGAAATGATCCTGTAGCCAGGACCTGCCCTTCTGGGGATGCAATATCCTCTCATAGTGAGGATGTGTCTCCAGGGGTTTCTGCCAAGGAAGGAAGGAAGGGTTAGGACCGTTTTAGTTGGTGATTCAATTATTATGCATGTAGACAGCTGGGTGGCTAGTGGACATGAGGATCTCTTGGTCACTTGCCTGCCTGGAGCAAAAGTAGCGAACTTCATCTATCACCTAGATAGGATTCTAAACAGTGCTGGGAGGAGATAGCTGTCTTAGTACATATGGACACCAACAACATAGGAAAGTGTAGGAGGGATGTTCTGGAAGCCATATTTAGGCTTTTAGGTAAAAAGTTGAAATCCAGGATCTCCAGGTAGAATTCTCTGAAATTTTCCCTGTTTCACATGGAGAATCCAGAGGCAGAGAGCACTCTGGATTATAAAAGTAAAAAGTAGATCAGGTGCCCTTAAATAAAAAGCAGATAGAGTTGAAAGATTCCCAATTAGAGAGATCATATGGTTGAGTGAGGCCAGCATGCTGGAGTCTTTGTCGAGCCCTCTGGACGACCGTGGCTGTGAGCACAGAGCAGGAGTCAACATGCAGGCTTTGCAGTGGATGACCCTCCCTGACATCATCGCCACCAGGACGCCCATAAGAGCCGGTGTGAGTGAACTCCTGACTGAGGGATCATATGGCTCAGTGAGGCTGGCATGCTGGAGTCTCCCTCAGGTCTTCTGGATGACTGTGGCTGTGAGCATACAGCAGGAGCCAACACACAGGCACTGCGGTGAACAAGCCTTCATGACATCATCACCAGCAGGACGCCATAAAAACCAGTGTGCGTGAACTCCCGACAGAGATCATATGGCTGAGTGAGGCCAGCGTGTCAGAGTCCCCTTCTGTGCTCACAGCCATGGTTATCCAGAGGGCAGAAAGGAGACTCCGGCCCAAAGGTGTCAACATGCAGCACTGCCAACTGATAAGCAGGTTATCAATATAAACTATATAGGAATTATAAGAATAAGATGGAAGAGTTAAATTATATAACACTGAATAAAGAGGTATATATAATTGGTACCTCAGAGTTCTGGTGGAAGGAGGATAACCAATGGGACACTGATACCACGTATAAATTATATCACAATGATATAGTAGATCAAATTGAGAGAGGGGTGGTGCTACACGTTAAAGAGGGCATCAAGCCAAACAGACTTAAAGTTTTGCAGGAAATTCCATGTAAGAAGTGAAAGAGAATAGCAATAGGGGTGTACTACTGTCTACATGGCCAGAATGAATAGCCAGATAATAAAATGCTAACAGAAATGAGGAAAGCTATCAAAATTGGCAACATAATGGATAATTTCAATTATCCCGGTATTGGCTGGGTGAATATCACATCAGGACATGTAAGGGAGATAAAATCTCTAGATGAAATAAATGCTTCACGGAGTAGTTGGTTCAGAAGCAGACATGAGGGGGAGTTATTTTGTACCTAATCCTTAGTGTAACACAGGATCTGCCATAAAAAGTGACAGTGTTGGACCACTTGGCAATAGTGATTGTAACATGATAAAATTTTATTTCATAAACAGAGGGAGAACAGCAAGGAAATCTACTGTGCTAACATTTAACTTTCAAAAAGATGATTAAGAAAACATGAGGCAAATGGTGAGGGAAAACCTAAAAAGGAGCAGCTGCAAAGGTTAAGAGTTTACATCAGGCCCGGAGATAGTTTAAAAATACCATCTTGGAAGCCCACATCAGATGCATTCCATGCTTTAAAAAAGGTAGAAGGAAGGTCAAATAAAATAACTGCCAGCATGATTTAAGAATGAGGTGATGATGTTATAGCCAAAAAAACCACATCTTTCAAAAAATGGAAAAAGAAGATAATGAATAAAGAAAACAAGAAACAGCATAAGCACTGGCAAATTAAATGCAAAGAATTGATAAGGTAGGCAAAGAAAGAATTTGAAAAGAAACTTGTCGTGGACGAAAAAACTCATAATAAAAACTTTTGCAGGTACATTTGAAGCAAAATCCTGCTAGGGAGTGAGTTGGATCATTAAATGATAGAGGAGTAAGAGAGGCACTAAAGGAGGACAAGGCTATAGCAGGTGGTCATTATAGGCAAGGCTATAGCAGGTGGGCATTATAGAAGCTCTGTTCATGATTTGGACAGGCAAACAGGTATTTAGACATGCAAATCACAGAGATTTCCCATAAGCCATTTTAGAAAGTCAGGTATATAGATGTCTCCGGGCCAAGCATGTCCATGTCACACAGGGACATGGTGGAAATGTGTCCAGTGTGTTCCATAAAAAGATACATGTGTGTGCCCAATTTCATAAACAGCCAGCATGTCTCATAACACTAACATCTATTCTTGTTCCAGGGCCCAAATAGGCATCAAAAATCTCTTTCTGTCACCAAAACACCTAGCGGGAAAAGGTGGTACTCTGATAGCCCCAATAGTTTTCACAGCCAAAGAAAATTGAAGGGATATGAGGACACTTCTTTTGTGGTTGGTATGCCGATGCATGTATTCACTTGTAAAATAGTAGGCAGGAACGTGTATGTAGCAAGAGATAGATGTCCCCATACTGAATTCTTTTTATGGGGATGTCTATGTGGTTGTGGCTGCCACCATCCATATTGGGCACATTCAAGTTTCTAAAATTGGGCCGAAATTTACAAATAGCCGGCCTTTTTACATACGTTTTGACCTGGACTTCCCAGATTGTACCTGGACATCATTTCTCAAATGTGCCTTCACTCTTTATTGAAGATAATATTGGAGAGATACTCATGCCAGAAATGCTATTTAAAGATAAGAAATCATAGGAATTGAAATAAATCTCTGTGAACATGGAAGATGTAATAGGCAATCTGACAAACTAAAGAATAACAAATCACCTGGAATGGATGGCATACATCCAAGGGTGCTGAAAGAACTAAAAACAGAAACTGCAGATGTACAACTAGTAATCTGTAAATTATCAATGCAATCATCTATAGTACTTGAAAATTGGAGAGAGTCCAACATAATGGCAATTTTTAAAAAGGGTTCTAGGGAGAGGTCACGTGATGCGGTGAGCTTGAGCAGACGTGGGTAGCTCGAGCTCCGGGCCCATCTTCCCCCTAACGTTTCATTTGTGCCGTGATTTGCACTGCCTTCGGGCTCAACCGGGGTCCATTGTGCTCTTTCTTCCCCCGAGCGGTCTCCTGTGCCCTGCCTAGCAGAATGGCGGCGGCGGGGAAGGTGGGACGTCGAGATAAGGATCGGGCAGTGAGTACCGTAAAGATGGCCGAATCTCCATCGAAGCATGGCGTGGCGGCTTCCCCGATGTTAACGGAAGAAATTTCTGCCGCGGTGACTACCGCACTCTCCACGCAGTTCGACGCCCTGCACGCTAAAATGGACACTTTACAGAGCTCTTTGAGCTCCATGGGCTCTCGGGTACAGGAAGCTGAAACCCGTCTCTCTAGAGCAGAGGACGACCTGGAGCAACTGCGGCAAGAGTTAACTGCAGTACAGCAGGCCTCTCAAGCACATGCGACGAAGCTGGACGATCTCGAGAACCGTTCGCGCCGCAACAACTTGCGGTTTTTGGGCATTCCTGAGTCTGTTCCCGATAAAGACCTGCGGCAGTACGTTGAGAACCTCTCTGCCTCCTTACATGATGGGGTTAACCTACCCGGGCCTATAATAGTAGAGCGAGCGCATCGGCTGGGGCCCCGGCAGTCAGAGGGAGATCGCCAGCCTCGTGTGGTTTTGGCCCGCTACTTAAGTTATCCACATAAAGACACTATCCTGCGTATAGCCAAACAAAAAGGTGTTGTTGAGTGGGAGACAGCCCGGATTCGGATTGCGCAAGATTACTCGGCGGCTTTAAGCCTTCGCCGCAAAGCCTATGCCCAGTTATGCCAGCGCTTGATTGAGGCCAAGGTCCGCTTTAGTGTACAATACCCTGCCCGCTTGCGTGTGTTTTCTCAGGGCACCCACCGGGTGTTTGACTCCGCCGAGGAGGCTCGTCCCTATGTTGAACAGCTGCTGACGTCGAGAACCTTGAGCCCAGGAGAATGATGTCTGCCTTCGAGATTCAAAGGTGTTTGGCTTAGCAGCCTCCCTTAGCGTGGGGCGCGGTGGAGGCTGCTTGCTGTTTCCCGTGCAGTTGGGGGACTGGTTTTCTGCATGGCAACGACATGGTTCTGCGGCTGTCCCCCCCCCCCCACCTGAGTGTCTCTTCCAGACGGCGTGCGACCCTGGAACTGTCTCCAGTTTACCTACGTTGGGGGCGCAGCAGCAGCTGTGTTTTTTCTCCTTTCCTGGATTTCTGCCTGCTGGCATTTTGCTTGGGTGTACTGCCTTCCGTTGTTGGCTGGTGCTGGCAGCCCCGATCTCCCCGAAGACCTTGGGACTGTGATGCTGGTGACCTGTCGCGGCCTGGAGGCTGCGAGGCCTGCTGGTCCCGGGACTCCCGGCGAGCTGTCATCGGGAGGAGTCTTCACCTCTCTTGCTCAGAGTACAAGTGGACGATGGCCCCCTCTTAACTTTACATCTGTGGATGTTTGTGTGGATGGATGAGTGCTTTTAGTAGTAGATTTTACTGTGTTAATGAAAGGGAAAAGATGGGGTGTGAATGCTGATGCCTGCACGGTTTGTTGTTGTAGTCTGAGATTGATGGGGTGGTTTGAGGGGGGGCGGGATGGTTATGGGTTTTGCTTTGTGAATTGAGGCGGTCTTGTTTTTGATAGTGTCCTTTTGAGGGGGGGGTTCTCGAATTAGGTGTAGGCTTCGTTAAAGGGGGAGGTGGGTCCCACGCATTCCTTCGTGACTCCTGTAGGGAGTGGTTTGGTGGTTGGAAACTCTGAGTGAAGGTAAGATGGGAGGGGGTAAGAGAGTGGGGACGGGGGGGAAGGGGGGGGATGGGAGGGAGAGTAAGGGCGGAGGGAGGGTAGGGGTTTGGGTATTGCGGGGAGCACAACGATTGTCTTTATTGCCTATCTGGTTATGTTTGTGGAGCATTCTGCTGCTGGGCGGGGGACCTCAGGCTGGGAGGGTCTCTACCAAACATTTTTGTTCGACCTTTCTCAGTGCCAGTAATTACTCACTATTCCCTCTGAAGGTTATTTCTTGGAATGTGTGCGGGATAGGTAACCCGATTAAACGCTTTAAGGTGTTGCAGGCCCTGGCTCGCCTACATTGTGACATTGCCATGTTGCAAGAAACTCACCAGCCAGCCGAGGAGCATGCTAAATTGCAGAAGACATGGGTGGGACAGAGCTGGGGGGCCCCTGCCAAGTGCAAAAAGGGTGGAGTGGTCATTTTGATTAATAGACGGGTTCGCTTTGAGTTGGAGCGGGAATGCGCTGATCCAGACGGCCGATATCTTTTGCTATATGGTCGCTTAGAGGGGAGGCCGGTCTTACTGGGTAATCTATACAGCTCCAATGTTTTAGATCGGGCGTTGTATGCCCGACTGGCTTCCCACGTGGAGCAACTACCTGAAGCCCCGTTGATACTAGCTGGGGATTTAAATGGGGTGTTTGATATCGAGATGGATACGTCGGGTGGGGGGGGCGAGAGCGGATGCGTGTACCTACTACTAAGGCACTACGTGGCCTAGGTGCTCGCCTGGGACTCGTTGACCCTTGGCGCCTCTTACATCCGACCGAGAAAGATTTCACCCATCAATCTAGAGCTCATGGGACTAGTGCTCGCATAGATTATGTGCTGGTTTCGGAACGGTTATTTGTGCAGGTTGAAGAGGCGCAGATCGGCCCTAGTGCGATATCGGATCATGCTCCAGTGTGGGTGGATTTGAAATGGGGAGACCCGGTAGTGCCCCCTAGACTTTGGCGGTTTCCCCTGGGGTTATACTATGATTCGGCGTTCCATGCTTATCTTCGACAATGCTGGCAGGACTTTGCTGATTATAATGCGCAACACACCGAGGACCCGGAGTTGTTTTGGGAGACTGCCAAGGTTGTTTTGCGGGGCGATATTATTGCGTATGTGGCGCGGAAGCGTAAAACTGTTGACATCGCAGATCCTTCAATTAGAAAAACAAGTCGTGCGAGCTCGTCGGCGGTGTGCGGGTGACCCCACAGCTAGTAATAAGCGACGATTGTGGGAGCTGCAGGTCACTTTGAACGAACTACTTCACCAAAGAGCCAAAAAATCCCATCTTTACTATAGACATCAACTTTACCGGTTCGGAGATAAGCCTGGGCGATTGCTGGCCCGGTGTTTATGGGGGAAGCAGGGTTCCCGGTCGATAGCAGCGCTACGTGACGATCAGGGGCATTTGCACAACAACAGTTCCGCTATAGCTAAGCTGTTTCGCTCCTTTTTTCAACAGCTTTACGCCTGGCGGGAGGGGGCCCCTACTATTATGAGTGACTATCTCCATGCCCTTCAATTTCCCCAAGTAACGCTGGCTCAACGGGCGTTCTTGGACGCCCCGGTAACTATTGACGAAGTTTGTCGTGTTATTCAGATGGCTAGCTGTTCTAAGGCGCCTGGCCCTGATGGGTTTGGGGCAGAATTTTATAAACTTCTGGGTGATTTTGTGCCTCCCCCCTTAGTTGCCCTTTATTGTTACCGGGTGGCCCAGGGGTGTTTTGGTCGGGGTGCCAATCATGCACTTATTACTTTACTTCGGAAGCCGGGTAAGGACCCTACTCAGGCAGCATCCTATCGGCCGATTTCTTTATTAAATTTTGATTCAAAGATTTTGGCAAAGGTCCTGGCTGACCGACTTGCCTCCATCTTGGGAGACTTGGTGCACGAGTCCCAGGTTGGCTTTGTTAAAGGCCGATACGCAGTGCGGAACCTGCGTCGCATTTTAGCTTCCCTTGAATGGGTGCGACAGCGGAATCTTCCGTCCTTGATCATCAGTTTTGACGCCGAAAAGGCTTTTGACCAGGTACATTGGGATTATCTAAAATATCTATTACCTTGTTATGGGTTGGGAGCCCCCTTTTGTAAGATGGTGGATTTGCTTTACGCGGCCCCGACGGCGGGGGTTTTGTGTAATGGGGTGGTTTCGGATGCCTTTTGGAAAAATTGGTAAAATTTGGAACGGGGTACCCGTCAGGGTTGTCCACTATCCCCCCTTCTTTTTGTGTTAACTCTGGATCCGTTGATCCGGCGGATCAAAAGCTCTCAGTCTATTTGTGGGGTGCGAATTGGGGCTCATGGCTTCAAGGTGGCTGCTTTTGCTGATGATCTCCTTGTTCACCTTACATCCCCTCAGCAGTCGTTGCCTCACCTGCTCGATGAGCTTTCACTCTATGGTACCTTTGCGGGGCTACGCATTAATATGTCCAAATCAGAGGCCCTAGATGTGGGAGGTACCTTGCAGGAGAGTTGGCCGGATCCCTTTCCTCTTCGTTGGGCCGATAACTCCCTCGTCTATCTGGGCATCTTATTAACCAAGAAACCAACGTTGCTCTACCCCATGAACTTTGAACGTATCTTTCTCAAGGTCCGCCTGCAGCTGCAGGCCTGGGCTCCCCTCCCTTTGTCTCTTCTGGGCCGAGTGGCTGCCTTAGGGATGGTGATCCTTCCGCGAGTGCTCTATTGGCTGCAAACTCTCCCAGTTTGGCTTCTGCGACGGGATTTGTCGCGCTTGGAGAAGGAAATTCGGAGGTTCCTTTGGAAGGGGTCTAAGGCCCGTATAGTGCTGGCTAGACTGCGCGGGGGCTGGCGATCCGGAGGGGTGGGAGTCCCAGACCTTTGGAAGTATGCCTTGGCATGCCAGGCTCGACACTTGAGCGACTGGTTGGGCGATAGTGAGATCTATACCCCTCGTGGATTGGAGGCAGCCTTTGTTGCCCCCTACTCCTTGGAAGCCGTGTTACACTTGCGCTCTGCGGCTTTGCCTACCCAGCTAACGAGCAGTATTTTGCTTAAAGCGGCTCGGCATACTTGGCAACAGCTCAATAAGTATTGGGGTAGTGACCCTATGACTTCTAGCTGGCTTCCTATACAAGGCAATGCTTGCTTTCCTCCGGGCCTCGAATCGGCTCCTTATCGGCAATGGGGGAGATTAGGCATACGGCGTTTAGGGAATTTACTGACTGCTGATGGCAGTTGCAAGACGCTGGATGCGCTCTGTACGGAATATGATCTGTGTCCGGGTATGTCTACCTTTGCTTATATGCAGGTTTCCCATTATATTAGTTCTTTGCCACAACGTGAGCTCCACCCGGAGCATTCTGTGCGGATTTTAGAGTTTTTCGCTTTGGGGGAAGACTGCCCGCCAACTATCGCAGCTTTTAAGAGACGGCTGGATTGCCTTGATTCTCCACCTGATTATACTATACTGGAAGGCCTCTGGGCGAAGGACCTAGGACGGGACATACCCTTGGGTACTGTTCGGGCGGCTTTGGGACGGATTGCCCGCTTAGTGGAGGGTGCCCGCTGGCGTGAGATACAGCTTAAATGTATTCATCGGGCCTATTTTTCTCCGCGGCGAGCACTTCGTAGCCACTTGACTCTAGATGGCGGATGTCCCAAGTGTTCTTGTCCTCTTGCGGACCTGGGTCATATGTGGTGGGGCTGTCCCTCTATCCGTGGTTATTGGCATAAAATTGGGACGTTTATGGCCGGCCTTCTGGATCAGCGTATTTGTTTTACCGAGATGCTGGTAGTATTTGATTGGTTGGGACCGCTTCACCCTAAGGGCAGATGGGCGTGGCTGCTATTGCGTAAAGCCTGTCTGGTGGGTAAGGGGCCTTTGCTTCGCCGTTGGCGTGAACCTGTGGCTCCCACGTTCACTGAATGGCGAAATAGTTTTCACCAGTTCCTGCTTATGGAACGACGCAGTGCGTTGGGGCACCCCCAGCGATGGGCTCACTTTTTGTTACTTTGGATGCCCTACATTGGCCAATTGGGACCTAAAGCCCGTAGTGAGGTTTTGAGGGTCGGATAGTGAGTGTTGCGGATTACTGTTGTTTTGTATTCCTTATTGTGCTGTGCTCCCTGGGGTGGGTGGGGGTAGGGGGGAGGGGTTTAGAGTTTTTGATAAGATTGTATTCTATTGTTCCTTTTTTGTTAGTGCCCAGGGTGGTGGACCAGACACAGCCCCACCTGGGTTACGTTTTTTCTGTTTTCTGTATGACGGACAAACTCTCAGTTTGGCCGTTTGTAAATTTTTATGTATATTGAATAAACAGAATTTTGAAAAAAAAAAAAAAAAAAAAAGGGTTCTAGGGCAAGCAAGAAAACTACAAGACTGGTAAGCCTGACATCAGTATGAGGCAACATGGTAGAAACCATTGTAAAGAAAGCACAGTTACTTACCTGTAACAGGTGATCTCTGGGAACAGCAGGAATAAGTCTTCACATATGGGTATCGTCGGTACCAACGGAGCCTGCGCGGGAACGCTCCCCAGCATCCAGTAAGAAAGCTTTTGGGAGCATCCCACAGCGCCTGCGCGCTGCCTTCCCGCCTTTCCCAACCGCCTCTCTCCAGTTCGAGTTTTAAAGCTGAGACAAAGAGAGAGAGAAGAAAGGAAAGATAGATAGAGAGATACAACTCCTAGGGGAGGTGGGTGGGTTGTGAAGACTTATTCCTGCTGTTCCCAGAGATCACCTGTTACAGGTAAGTAACTGTGCTATCTCCAGGAACAAGCAGGAATGAGTCTTCACATATGGGGACTCCCTAGCTGCAGATGCCAGGGAGAGACCCCATGGTTGTGTGCCCTTGCAGAGGGCTGCACTTCCCCCCATGGATCTCTGGCATCCGACCAGGGTAGGTGGGTAGGAGTTGATTAGGAATGGAACAGGTGTTTAAGGACAGCCTGACCAAACGAGGCATCCCGGCGGGAGTCCTTGTCCAAACAGTAATGGGCTGTGAAGGTATGAACCGAGGCCCAGGTGGCCGCTCGACAAATTTGGTCGATGGACACAGAGTTTAGATGAGCCATTGAGGCTGCCATAGCTCTCACATTGTGAGCTGTGACATGGCCCTCCAGAGAAATGTTCCTACTCTGGTAGGCGAAAGAAATACACTGAGCAATCCAGTTGGACAGTGTTCTCTTAGAGACGAAGTCCTAAATGAGAAGGATCAAAAGCAACAAAGAGTTGAGAAGACTTTCTATGTTGCTGTGTTCTTTGTAAGTAGAAAGCGAGAGCTCTCTTACAATCCAAGGTATGAAGATTCCTCTCTGCATTTGATGCATGAGGTCCTGGAAAAAAGACAGGTAAATATACCTCCTGGTTCAGATGAAAAGGCGAGACCACTTTAGGCATAAAGTGTGGATTGGTCCTGAGGACTACCTTATCATGATGGAACCTTGTATAAGGTGGATTAGCCACCAAAGCTTGCAATTCACTGATGCGGCGTGCTGAGGTGACTGCAATGAGAAAAACAACTTTCCAAGAAAGAAATTTTAAGGAGGTGGTGGCTAAAGGTTCAAAGGGTGGCTTCATAAGCTGGCCAAGAACCAGGTTTAAGTCCCATGCCACTGGAGGTGGTCTAATGGGAGGTTTAGTTAAAAGAAGGCCTCTCATGAATCTTGCAATAAGAGGATGAGAGGAGACAGGTTGTCCATTGAGAGGCTTGAGGGACGCTGCAATAGCACTCAAATGGACTTTTACTGAATTCATTTTTAGGCCTGCATGGGATAGATGCAGGAGATACTCTAATAGAGAATTCAGAGGTATTGCAATAGGGTTTAGACCCTTCTCTGAACACCAAATGGTAAATCTTTTCCATTTGAAAGCATAGGAACGCCTAGTAGAAGGCTTTTTAGAGGCATGAATAACATCTCTGACCTGCTGAGAGAGATGAAAATCTTGAAGGTCTAGGCCCTCAGCAACCAAGCCCTGAGATGGAGCGACTGGGGGTTTGGGTGCCATAATGTTCCCCCTTCCTGGGACAGAAGGTCTGGTGCAGAGCCCAAGTCCAGGGAAGGAGCTTGAGAGAGATGCAGAAGTAGAGGGTACCACACTTGGCGTGGCCAATGTGGAGCTATGAGGATCATGGTCCCTCGATCTCTCTGAAGCTTGAATAGTGTTTTGGGAATTAGGGGAATTGGTGGAAAGGCATAAAGGAAGTCTTGACCCCAGTGAAGGTGGAAGGCATCCTTGGCCTGAACTCCCTGAGACGGAATTCTGGAACAGAACCGGGGAAGTTTGGCATTCCACGGACTTGCAAAGAGGTCTATGCCCGGGGTTCCCCAAATTCGAAAAATCCTGGCTACCTGGTCCATGTGGAGGGACCACTCGTGTGGGAGCAGAACTCGACTGAGTCTGTCCGCTGAAGAGTTTTGAATGCCTGAAAGATATACTGCCAGAAGATGGATGTGATGCTCTCTGGCGAAGGCCCACAGTCGCAAAGCTTCGTTGCAAAGCGACAGAGAGCCAGTCCCGCCCTGCTTGTTTACATAGAACATGGCTACTTGGTTGTCCGTATGGATGAGGACTGTCCTGTAGCTGAGCAGGGAATGGAATACTCAGAGCTAAGAATATTGCTCTGAGTTCTAAGAGATTGATATGGAGAGAAGTCTCCTGTGGAGACCAGATGCCCTGGGTGGAGAGATCCTGCAGATGAGCTCCCCAACCCATTGGAGAAACATCTGCTGTCAGAGTTGCTTGGGGTAGCGACTGCTGAAAAGGGGACCCCAGCAATAGATTTGGAGGGGACTTCCACCACTGGAGAGACCAAAATAGGCGACTGGAGTTTGCTATTTTGTCTGACAGGCAACCTGATGCCTGAGTCCATTGAGTGGACAAAGTCCATTGAGCTGCCCTCATGTGAAGGTGAGCATATGGAACCACATGCACGGTGGATGCCATGTGGCCTAATAGTTGTAACATCTCTCGAGCAGTTAAATGGGACTTTAACTGTGTCTGGGAGGCTAACTGCACCAAGCGTAGGCAACGGGCCTGAGGAAGATAGGCCCTTGCAGTTGTGGTATCCAGCAAGGCCCCTATAAACTCCAGGGACTGAGTAGGGGTGAGATGGGATTTTGGGATGTTTATTACCAGTCCCAAATACTGAAGGATACGCATTGTGCAGGTTAGAGAAGTCTGGGCCTCTGACTGGGATGGGGCTCGAATGAGCCAGTCGTCCAGATATGGAAAAACGAATATTCCTAGAGTGCGCAGAAATGCAGCTACTACTGCCATGCATTTTGTGAACACCCTTGGTGCAGATGCCAGACCGAAAGGAAACACCCTGTATTGGTAGTGCTTTCCTTGAAAGAGGAACCGAAGGAACCTTCTGTGTGTTGGATGGATGAGGACATGGGTGTACGCATCCTTGAGATCTAGAGAACAAAGCCAATCCTGACTCTGAAGGTATGGCAGCAGAGTACCGAGACAAATCATCTTGAATTTCTCTTTGAAAAGAAACTTGTTCAATTCTCTGAGATCTAAAATGGGTCTGTAGCCCCGTTTTCTTTGGAAGAAGAAAATAAGGGGAGTAGAATCCTGAGCCCTGTTGAAGAAGGGGTACTTCTTCTATTGCCCCTTGGGCAAGAAGGGTAGCAATCTCCTGACCCAGAAGGTTGAGGAGAGATGTTGGAGAATTGAACTGTTTCACCATTGTGTGGGGAGGAAGGTTTAAGAAATGAAGCTTGTACCCTTCCTTTATAATGGAGAGGGTCCATTGATCTGCTGTGATTTGCTCTCATCTGGGAGCAAAGTAAGCTAACCTTCCTGGAATGGTGAGGGGCTCTGGTTCTTCCAGAGCCAGAAAGGCTAAGTTCTCTAGTTGCAAGTCAAAGGCCTTGAGGAGGCTGAGGCTGCTGAGCCATGGGAGGCCTGGCAGCCTTTGACTTGGCCTGTTTAGGTGGTTGCTGACGCTTTGCAGCAAAACGACCTGCAGAAGATGCCTGCTGACCATAAGCAGGATAGTATCTTCCCTTTTTAGAAAAAGGTGTCTTCTTGAACAATCTTTTCTTAGCAGGAGCAGAGGTAGACTTTGAAAGTCGATCCAAAGCAGAGTTCTCAGCATCCATAAGAGTGGCCTTTGCTTTCCAATCTCTGCCAAAAAGGTTTTCACCTGTACAAGGAAGATTTCCCAATTCATCTTGGACCCAGAGTTCCAAATCAGATGCTTGTAACCAAGCAATTCTGCGTGCACCTATGGCAATAGCCGAGGCTCTACTTACACACTCAAAAGGGTCAAAGGATGCACGGTTGGAAAATTTGGAAACATCTTGGGCATGTTTAAGCCAAGTGAGAAATTCCTGCCTTTTATCTTCTGAAATAAAAGGGGCCAAAGTCTGCAGATGATCTGTGACTTCTTTTAGAAACATCCCCATATAGAGACTATAGGAGTTGATTCTGGCAGCAAGCATATTAGCTTGGAAAACCCTTCTGCCAAAAGCATCAAGGGTTCTGCATTCACATCCTGGAGGATTAGATGAGTGTCTCTTTGCTCTCTTTATTTTCCTCATGGCCGACTCTACCAGAATAGAGTGGTGAGGAAGCTGAGACTTATGTAAACCGCGCTGATTATAAATAGTGCGGTATATAAAAGATGTTAAATAAAATAAAAATAAATGTTAAATAAATGAGGAAAGGTAGTAAGAGGAGTCTCCCACATGCTCAACATGAGATCATAGAGAATCTCATGAATAGGTAAGGTGGCTGCCTCTTTAGTAGCCGTAGGGTATTGCAAAATATCTAATTGCTTGGCTCTAGGCTCTGACTCAGGGGCCACTGTAATGGAGAGGCCCCTAGCCGCTTCCCTAATGAAGTCTTGAAAAGACAAGTCTTCTGGAGGAGACATTCTTTGTTTTGGAGAATCTGGCTCCTGAGAAAGAAGTACCGGTGCCTTGACAGAAGCCTCCGACTTAGAGTCTTCGGAGCAATCGAAGTATCGCCTGTCTGGATGCTCCTGTAAAGCCCGATATGCGTACCGAGTGGGATCGACATCGGGAGTAAGCGGTACCGGTTCGGTACCGATGGGCATCATAGGACAGGGTACCATTGCAGTCGACACCGACGCCGGAACGGGCACCGGAACGGGGATTGTTGCGGTACCGAAGGCGTCGAAGCCTGCATAAATGCCGTTAGGGTGCGCTGCATGGACAGAATCTTCTGATCCATCGACGCCACCAGAGTCTGGATGTCGGTACCGGTGGAGGCCACCGGTACCCCAGAACACAGCAACAGGTGATCGGTCGAGGCCAAGCCATCGATGTCAACCTGTGACCCCATAGATAATGCTTTGGAAGCCAGAACTTCCCGCCGGGGTAATTTTGCCGGTTCGGATTCCTCGAGGACAAGCCCGGAGGCATCTCGATGCTTAGAGGGAGATTTGCCCTTCGAGGACCGGCTAGATTTATGTTTGGTTACCTGAGATCCACGGGAGGAAGAAGCAGCCCTGGAAGACGTCGATGCCACCGAGGCTGCATCAGAGGGAAACAGGGTACTGAGCTTGGCTGCTCGGTTCTGCCGACCTCTTTTAGACATCATGGTACAGGACACACAATCTGTGATGGAATGGTCAGGACCCAAACATTTTAGACACCAATCATGGGTGTCGGTGACAGAAATAGTACCGCCACACTTCGTGCACTTTTTAAACCCGGAAGCGGGATTCTCCATGAGGAGAAAATTGTTCAGGCCTAAGGCCCAAACCGCAAATGCACAGTTGAAGAAAGAAAAGTTTTTTGTTTTTTTTTTGTTTTTTTGTAAGAAAGAAAAGAAAAGACCGGCGGTACCGGTCTGACGTCGAAGAAGGCAGACGCGACACAGAAAAATAAAGAAAAAAAATAAAGAATTCTTCTGCGGTGACAGGAACACGACCTGCTGGCTCCGCGGAAAAGAAGAACTAGAGAGAGGCGGTTGGGAAAGGCGGGAAGGCAGCACGCAGGTGCTGTGGGATGCTCCCAAAAGCTTTCTTACTGGACGCTGGGGAGCGTTCCCACGCAGGCTCCATCGGTACCGACGATACCCATATGTGAAGACTCATTCCTGCTTGTTCCTGGAGATTACAATCACTGAACATCTGTAAGAGATTTGCCTAAGCTGTATACTAGGGACTCAGTCAGCATGAAAACACTAGCGGATATGAACCATTATAGGCTGGTACCTGTGTGCCAAAGGCACAACACACTCATATCTAGTGACTGTTGAAGGAACTCTATTGCCATAAACATGTGAACCTGCTAATGGCAGAGGAGTCTTTTTTTCAGACATCTGTGGGGTTATTCAGTAGCACTAATCTG
Organism: Ichthyophis bannanicus; assembly: GCA_033557465.1. NCBI lineage: Eukaryota > Metazoa > Chordata > Amphibia > Gymnophiona > Ichthyophiidae > Ichthyophis > Ichthyophis bannanicus. The sequence goes on from CM066038.1 coordinate 227,879,935, forward strand.
CAATCCAGCTAAAATGTTTTGAATATGCCCCCTATGTACATAGGCGCATAAGCCATAGTGTGAAAATCCTGCATTTTCTTGCAATAAAAAATAATTTGCTTCCATCCACAAATCACTGATCATTCTTGACTGTGTATCATTTGAAAATATGTGTACATGTTTTAGAAGGTGTCAATCTCTAGTAAATAGTGTTTTTTCTTGGCTTGTAGCTAATTATGTTTTGCACATTAAAGTACCCATGATGTATCAGAATACTGCCTTTATGTACATTCTCAAAGCAAGATTATGCACATAACTGCAGCAGGCATAACCTTCCAGGCAAAGAAACTTGTATGCGGAGTTGCTAACTCCAACCTCACCCTGTCAGCAGCATGTGGCAAAAGCTTGAGCAACATGCTCACTTTTATTTGCATAAAAATAAAAGTAGGGGCCCGATATTTAATAATAATATAGGGGCCCGATATTTAAAGGGACAAATGAGGTTAAACCCCTGCTAATTGTGCTAAACCCCTTGGCTGGCATGTTCAGTGATACTAAAGGTTAGTGCCACTGAATATTTGTGGGTGGTGCCACTGTATGCCCCGATGTTAGCCGGTGAGCACTGGGGTGTTCTGGGCATCAGCTATATTAAACCACTGCCAGATTATCAGAAGGCTGGCCTAACGTTTGCCACCGAAGCTAAGTGCAGTGGCTCAATATTGCTGCTGCTGCCCCATTAGCTTCATTGCAATCCAGGCAACCCAGATCTTTAATGCAAGGGCTCTGATAAGTCCTTGGCACTGAATATCCAGGTATAACGTTCAGCGGTGGCTAGACGCTTTAGCAGCACTAGCCCCCACCACTGAATATCAGACTCAGCCATTTCTCCAGGTAATACACTATTTTATCTGTTTAAATGTCTTTGAAGATCACCACTCCCCCTCCCCGAGTCTTTTTTTTTTTTTTTTTTATCATGACATCCTGCAGATTCCTGAGTGAACAGGTTATTCCTCTATAGTCAAACATATCGGAGGAAAGGCACATTTTGCTAAACACCAAAAACACAGGTAACTGGTACATCTGAGCTTCTCAAACCTGTCTCGGAGATCCCATACAAAGTCAGGTTTTCAGGATATCCGTCATGAAAATGCTTGCAAATGATTTGCATATACTGAGTCTTCATTGCATGCAAAGCAATCTCAGGCATATTCACTGTGGATTTTCTGAAAACCTATTTGACTACACTATGCATTTCTCAGGACAGGCTTAGGAAGCCCTGCAGTATTCATTAGACTACCTTACATCTCTGTATATTTTGCAGACTAACAAGACATCTGCCACTGCCTTTCATTCCATTACATACTTTCTTCAGCTGGAAATGATTCGCAATGGAACATTAAACTGCATATTTATAGAAGAGCAAATGATGAGAAGCCATTCGGAAAAGCCTTTCTGACAGTGAATAACAATTTCAAGCTGCAGGGAGAATGCATCCATTTCATCAAAAAAGGGCTAAGTGTTTTGAATACAGGGCAGATAAGCGAGAAATGACCAAAGAGATATTGGAAATGTGCTAATACGAAAAAGGAAAGAGAGTTGATGTGTAGTATAGAGAAAGACTTATCTGACTGAAAAGAAAGGATAACATTGTTTTCTAATTAGATGGATGAAAATTAAATACATGCACCTAAGTGCATTTTTTTCGACTCAGATCACACAGGCTGGCAATCAGGCTAGAGAGGTTTTCTGTGTGGTTAACTTCCTTGGTGGGGGACGTGAGGTTACCTGGAGGGAGGAGGTGTGGAGGTAGATTTGGATGTCATGGCATGACACTTTCTGGATAAGGTGTGCTCGCTGAAGTTGGGAATAGGTGCTCCATCACTGGATAAACAATTGTGTAGGAAGCAGTTTGGGGAACATAGTATAGGCACATTTGTTCCTTTCACCAGTGGGCGCCTTGACCAGCTTTTGTTGGGCTGCAGGAGACATTTTTGGGAAATGATCAGCACCGATTGGGCAAGTCAAGGCGGTGCCTCCGCCTATGGTAGATTGGTTGCGTGATTTGGTTAATGCATCCTTAACACAGGGGCTGCTGGTTCCGGCTTGGTTGAAGGAGGCGATGGTGACTCATGTCCCAAAAAAGGTTGGGATATGAGGGAGTGCCGGAATTATCAGGTTGATTTCAAACTTGCCGATGCTTGATTTGGTTGAAAGACAGTTGCTTATAGAACGTTGTAGGGGGTTGGGAATTGGGGGTACAGTTCTTGATTGGATAGACTCCTTTTTGAGTGATTGATGCTTTTGTGTGTGAGGGCCGGTTGAACAGTCACAGTGTATAGTTAGGAATGGGGAGCGCTCCAGGGGTCATCTCTGTCCCCAGCTATTGTTTAATATTTATCTACAACCTTTGGTTCCTTGGTGTGGTCCTTTAAATTGTCGCATAAGCATAAAAGATAAAACCACAGATTTTGGCTCCCATATGGGAAATTTGGAGATGACGACAGGCAGTTGAATGCTCATTTGGGACAGGTGTCAGCTTGGGTGGCAAATAGTGGATTGGTTTTGAATCTGGACAAAATGGTGCATGCGCAGTTTGGAGTGATTGACAAGGTAGATCTCCACACATTGCCAAGTGTGGCGGGTTTTATCTTACTAATCTGTTATGTTTTTTTGAAGGTGTGAAGAAACAGATAGACAAAGGTGAGTCAGTTGATATAGTGTTTCTGGATTTTAAGAAAGCCTTTGACAAGGTCCCTCATGACAGACTCTTGGCGAAATTAAAAAGTCATGCAATAGGAGGCAGTGAACTATTGTAGATCAGAAACTGGCTAAATGGCCAATTTTTCCAATGGAGAAAGGTGAATAGTGGAGTTCCCCAGGGATTTGTGCTGGATCCACTGCTTTTTAACATATTCGTAAATGACCTGAAAATGAGAATAACGAGTGAGGTAATCAAATTTCCAGATGCTGGTCAACATTGAAATTGTTACTGACTTTAAAAGGCCCTAATCTGGAGTATCTTGGTGAGCTGAACACGAATATAACATAAAAAAAATTTTATTGGCTCTCGTTTTGAAGATATTGCATGTAGTTCATGTTTGACTTTTCACCGTGTAAATTTATCCAGTAGGACATCAACAACATCCCAAATAAGCCTTGAATGATGTAATATTGCATCACATTGCATAATACCAGCATGCACACATCATCCAGAGTTGATTGCATCATTTTCTGATGTAATGCAATACTACTACTGCCTGACGGCTGCTGAAGCCATCTGACATCAGCAGTGTACTATACGCAGTCGGAAAGGAAAGTAATCTGGTATTCTGTTCCGATATTGAAAGCCTCATGAATGCCTTAAAAATCACTCATGACCCACAAGACTGGAGACTATTTATAGACTCTTCGAAACTGAGTCTGAAGGCTGTGCTTTTGAACAATGGAAACCGTCTTCCATCTATTCCAGTAGCGCATGCCATCCACATGAAAGAGACATACGATAATGGAAGTCAGTAGATGCTTTAAGTTAACTATAACAAGTACAGCTGGTACCTCTGTGGTGACGTGAAGGTAGTTGCCCTTTTAATGGGACTGCAGCAGGGATATATAAAATACGTGTGTGTCTTATGTGAGTGGGATAGCCAAGCAAGGGATTGGCACTACTTGCGGAAGGAATGGAATCGCAGACTAAATGTAACAGTTGGAGAGAAGAATATCCAACACCCAGCTCTGGTTGAGGCTCACAAAATCCTGCTACCACCCCTTCACATCAAACTAGGTTTGATGAAAAACTTCGTGAAAGCCATGGACTGCACTTCGCCAGCTTTCCGATACCTGCATGAAAAATTCCCTACGCTCAGCGAAGCAAAGATTAAAGAGGGAGTTTTTGTGGGTCCTCAGATTCGAGAGCTTTTCAAAGATGACCGTTCAACAACTTGCTACAGGGTGATGCGAAACAAGCATGGAATGCTTTTCGCCTAGTGTCAACAAACTTTCTCGGGAATGTTAGGGCAGAAAACTACAAGGAACTTGTAGAAGACATGCTGATGCAGTATCAGAAACATGGCTGCAATATGTCTCTAAAGATCCATTTCCTTGATTCCCATCTCGATTTCTTTCCTGACAACTGTGGTATGGTTAGTGATGAACAGGGCGAACGTTTTCACCAGGATATTGCAACGATGGAGCAAAGATACCAGGGAAAATGGTCCACTACAATGCTGGCTGACTACTGCTGGACACTCCCCAGAGAAGCTCCCAAACAGCTGTACAAGAGACAGGAGAAAAAAATCTAAGAAGTAGTCTATGACTTGTTTTTTTACAGGTATTAACTGAAGGCCTATTATATTTTCTATTGACATGCATTTCGTGATGTAAACATTAATTCTTGTAGATTACAAAAAAACTAGAGCCAACTTTACAATTTCACTGTCATATTCGTGTTCAGCATATAAAAATTGATAAGAAATGACTATTTTTATTTCAGTAACATGACTTTTGTAAAAATGTGTTGACCAGTGAATGACACAAAATTATTCAAAGTTATTAAAACCCATGAGGATTGTGAAAAATTGCAAGAGGACCTGATAAACTGGAAGGCCGGGCATCCAAATGGCAGATGAAATTTAATGTGGACAACTGCAAAGTTATGCACCTAGGAAAGAACAACCCAAACTATGGTTACACAATGCAAGGTTCTACATCAGGAACCACCACCCAGGAAAAAGATTTAGGCGTCATCATGAATAACAAGTTGAAACCCTCCCCAATGTGCAGCAGCGGCCAAGAGAGCAAATAGAATGCTAGGTATCATCAGGAAAGGAATAGAGAATAAAACAAAGGATATTATAATGCCTCTGTATCATTCCATGGTGCCACCTCACCTTGAATATTGTGTGTAATTCTGGTCGCTGTATCTTAAAAAGGATAAAGCGTTGTTAGAAAAGGTTCAGAGAAGAGCCACCAAAATGGTAAAGGGGATGGAAGGATATCCCTATGAAGATAGGTTAAAAAGGTTAGGGCTCTTCAAGCTGGAAGAGAGACGGCTGAGGGGAGATATGATAGAGGTCTATAAATTAATGAATGGAGTGGAACGGGTAAATGTAGATTGATAGTTTACGCCATCAAAATATAGAAAGACTAGGGAACATGCAATGAAGCTACAGGGTAACCTATTTAAGACTAATAAGAAAAAATATATTTTCACTCAACATGTAACCAAACTCTGGAATTCGTTATCAGAGGATGTAACAAAAGCTGTTGATTTAGCCGGGTTTAAAAAAAAGGTTTGGACAAGCTTCTGGAGGAAAGGTCCATAAACCATTATTAAAGGGGACTTGGGTTATTTATTTATTTATTTATTTATTTATTTAACAGTTATTTATATACCGCTCTTTCCCATGTTTCAAGTGCGGTTTACATGTAACAGTAGGTTAATTGGTATGAGATATACCAGGACATTTTACATAGAACAGATAATTATAAATTACAAGGAAAATTGTAACATTATCCACTGCTTGACCCAATACAAGCATTGTGGAACCTGTGTCTTTTAGGAAAACTGCTAGGTACTTGTGACCTAGATTGGCCACTGCTGGAAACAGGATACTGGGCTTGATGGACCTTGGTCTGATCCAGTATGACATATCTTATGTTCTTATGCCCCTGGAAGGAGGAATTGAAGTTGTTGGAAGTGGTCTTGAAATAGAGAGGTAGGGGATAGGCAGATTAACCAGGTAGTTTGGGCCATGTGGTTGAAGTTGCGGTTGGTACACTAGCTGCACCCATATTTGGATGACAAGGCCTTGCGGCTGGTGGTACAGTCACTTGTTCAAGGGACTTTAGACTATTGTAATGTACTTAATGTTGGAATGCTGAGGAAATCCTACAGGTATTGCAGAATGCGGTAATGCATCATTTGCTGGGAGCATGAAGGCAGGATAGTGCATGCCCGTTGTTGGTTCGGTTGCAATGACTTCCTATCCAGCCTCGATGTTAGTTTAAGCTGCTGGTTATTGTGTTTCGGATTACACATGATTGGCATCCTGAATATTTGTGGGTCTTTTGTGGTGGCATGAGCCTTCCTGTCCCCTGCATATTGCGCAGGAATGATTGTTGGTGATTTAAGGTTTGGAAGTGGTCAGTAAAGATCAATGACACTCTCAGGCCTTTTGGGTGGTGGCTGCTGAAAAGTGGAAAGAATTGCCTGTGGAGTTCCGGATAGTGTCTTCTCTGTTGGGCTTTTGGAAGGTTTTGAAGACTTTTTTATTTTTAGAAGCCTTTAGGGTGGGGGTTTGAAGCACAGGTGGGGGGGGGGGGGGTAAGATGCAATAACTAACTGTGTGTTATTTTATTATGTATTATTTTTATTGTATTGTATTTCATGTATTGGTTTGTATACCCTTTTGAATGACTTTGGTCAGAAATGTGGTATAAGCTTTTATAAATAAATGTGTATATATAGATAGATCTATATTGATTTCTATATGTAGAAAAAGAGAGCAAGAGATGCAATTCTTAAAGGGTTGGACATTATTTAATTGGCGTATTTGTTTACTTTAGCAAAACAAATGTAGTTTTATTTTATTATTCATTTATTTTATTTAACATTTCTTTTATACCACTTTTCATGGTTATCAAAGCATTTTACATTTAACTCTAACATTATACATAGAACAGGTACATAATAACTATAATACAGTTAACCATGGTAACTATCTACAGAAGAAATTATAACCATTATGAGAGTGATCACTACAGAATAACTGTAGTACATTGAGCCAAATTTACTATTTACATGTGAATACTATGGAGTTAATGGGTTAATGGAATGGGATTGAAAGCGTTCAATGATTTTTTATTTATTTATTTACATTCTCTTATATACCGCGCTATTCTGCATCAGTGCGGTTTACATTGAACAAACTGAAATTACATTGAACAGGGCATTATAACTTGGAGATAACTATTTTACAGGGAACATGGGCTATGGAGGGTTAAGTGGCTTGCCCAAGACCACAAGGAGCACCTGTGGGACTAGAAACCCCAGTCCTTCCAGCCCAAGGTTGCCGTCCTCTAGTGGGATTTGAACCCCCGACCTTCCGGCCTGAAGTACCTTGCCCCAACCACTAGGCCACTCCTCCACTCCGATCCACTGCCAGTGGTGTGGGTAGTCAGTGGATGGGTTGATGTTAGATGATTAGACCATAATGTTCAACAAACAGGTGGGTTTATAGCTTTTTCTTAAATTCTGAAGTATCATCTGTTGATCGTAGTTCAGGCGGAAATGTGTTCCAGTATGTGGGAGCATATATTTCGAAGGCTCTCTGCAGATCATTTGAGAGTTTCTTTGTCTTGTACTTTGATATAGTGAGGATGTTTTGGTGCAGATATCTCCTTATTCTGGTGCCTGGAACCTTCTGGATCAGTGGTTGCAGGCTTTCAGCAGACTGATTGTGAATAACTTTAAATGCTGTCATTATTGCCTTATATTTGATGAGTGATTGTATAGGTAGCCAGTATAGGGCTTTGAGTATTGTTGTGATGTGCTCTTGACATTAAGTTTGTGAGATCAAATGGGCTGTGGTGTTTTGTGCTAGTTGTAAGGCATGGATGGTGTGCTTCGGGAGACCATGCAATATTATGTTACCATAGTCCAGGTGTGGGGTTATTATGGCCTGTGCAGTAGTGGTTGTGGTCTAGTAGAGGGCAAAGGTTCTGCAGCATCTTCATTTTGTGGTTGGCTAAGGATATCATCTTCTTGATGTGTGATATAGGTTAAGCCTGTGATCTAGTATCACTCCAAGATATTTCACTTCTTTTTTTTTTTTAATTAGGATGGCAAACTCATCTATTTTGTTTTCGTCTTGTGGGGGAGTAGGTGGTGTCTTTCATTATGGTAAGGACCTCCGATTTATTGTAGTTGATTGTCAGGTTATGATTTTGTAACCTGTTTATGACGGATCTCATGCAGGAGATTATGGGTGAGTAGTTTGGTCGTGCAGGTTCGAATGGAAATATGTTCTATAAGCACAGGAACAGATTTTCAAAAAATCTAGATGGCCAACACAGAGGTGTAATTACTAAACTGTGCTAAAGTGCTAACAAATGTTATTGACCATATAACGTGTGTTAAAACAAATTAGCTTGTTTTTTAATCAGGCCTAATACATGAATACATAAGATATCACTTTGTGTGCAAATATATGTAAAATAGTTAATTGCTAAGTAAAAGTAAGAACACAGTTTGTGTTATCCCTTTTACCATGCATTCTTGGCTGAAAAAGTAGAGGAGCAGCTTAGTGATTAGAGCACTGGCTTGGTAACCAGGGAGGTTGATTCCCACTGGCACTCCTTGTGGCCTTGGGCAAGCCACTTAACTCTCCATGGTCTCGGAAGAAAGGCTTGGCAATCTGTTTCCAATCACACTGCCAAAAAAACCCAGGAGCTGCTGGGTCAGCAGGAGTCAGCATTGACTTAAAGGCGCACACTGCTTTTTTCTTGACTTAAAATTAACTACACCTCTAGAAGAGCAGCTAACTTTCTCGAAGGAGCTGATGCTCTTAGGGAGATTCTTGAAGTGCCTGGCCTAAATTAAAAAAACACATCCCCTTCCTACACTCGCCTCCATCAGAAATTTTAAAATCTTTTGTGGGCTGATAGCCTCCCACAACTGTGTCAAAGGAGTTCCTCCTTCTGAGGGTGAGAAGCAGACAGAAATCACTAATGAGCTAGTATAACGAGACCTAGGTTTTCGGATGCCCAGGGCAATGCTGCACAAAACATGACTGTTCTACGTCCCATCCCTCCCCCAGAGACTGGAGCTCAGTGCTCTAAAAAGACGGCACACAGGCAATGCTTTGGTCATTATGCTCAAGTTCTGATCCTTGGCTAGTAGCCTTAACAGGGACTCTCCCCCCCCCCCCATTATCCTGGTGTAGGGCAAAAGGTACATAGTTAAGGCCGCCCCCCCCCCCCCCTTATAGCCTGTCTCCTATGGTCTTAGCCTAAAACTCCAAATAAACGCAAGTATCTGATTTTGATGCCTGGATCTTGACTCAACCCTCTAGGCTAAAATCCTTAACGGGCAGGATGAACCCCCATAAAAAAAGGCCATTGGCCCACAAGGAATTTTAAAATTTTTCTTTGGAGTAGGAGGATGATTTTTCTAAGATAAAGCAGGCCCGGGATCAAGCCTGCCATAATGTGTTCCTTAGGCTGGGAATGAGCAAGGTTCCTAGCCACGGAACGCAGAATAATTACAGGGTATTCTACTAACTTGCAGTAATCAGGTAAGTAAATAACTCGAAATTCTGTGGTAATTTTTCCCATACCCTATTTTGGGGAATTTTCCGTTTATTTATTCCTTCTACACTACTCCCTCGTTAAACAGGAGTGCTCAGTATAGTGTATAATCATAACAACATCTAAAATGAAGAACCCATACTCTCCCTAAAACCTCCGAGCCCAACCCTCTCACAGAGGCTCAAAACCTAACCAACCTTTGCCAGCTTACCTACTGTGTACATGCTGGTGAATTTTCAAGAGGAAACTCCACAGGAAATTTCCCCTTTTGAAAGTAAGCCTACAGGTCTACTTGCACAAGAAACCTAGCAAATCTGAAAATTGTCCCCTGAAAAAGCTAACGAAAGAGAAGTATTACAAAAGCTTTCAAGACCACACAGGTCCCATCTACAAATGCAACCAAGGTGCTGCAAGAAGGAAGATTTATCAGAACGTGAACAGGGATCCTGGGGACTTTATAAAAATGGGTAAGTCAGACAGGCATACTATATATAGAATGTAATGAGTTGAATATGATTATGCTAAAAAGCAGGGAAACCATATGGCAAAAAAAAAAATAGTTTTGCCCCAATCTGCCGAGTCTCCGCCCCATCGTGTGCCACCCAGTTGGTGAGGGATTTTCAGCTGTTTTTTAGTAGCACACTTTAGTAAACATGTCCCAGTGTGTTATTTCCTATATTTAAACCTAGCAGTAAAGGCTCTCAGAACTGTTCAGATTACAGACCTTTGCTCATATCTGTTACAGCTAAGATGCTGGGAATCCATAACTGCTAAGCAGCTGTATGTAGATTCCAGACGTGGTGAAACCAATGCAATCAGGGTTCCGCGCATGGTTCTGCATAGAAACATTACTTGTCACGTTACTGATTTATTTGTGCCCGACAATGGACAAGGGTGATTAAGCAATTCTAATGCACCTGGATGTAGCTGCTGCTTTTGATTTGATTGATTACAGTCTGCTATTAACTGAGCTGAACAATTTAGGAATTGCAGGCCAGGCGTTGAAATGGTTTAAAGAATTTTTGGGCGTTTTGCCATGTTGAAACTGACACAGCTAACATTTGATAACATTTTGTCTACTGATGAATTGACTGATTTTTTTTCTAATGTGCACCTCTTTTGATTATTTAATTAGTGCTGTGAGGAACTATGGACAAAACGTTATAAAGTATGGTGTATAAATATGGTTTCCTATAAAAATATCCCATTTTGGTAAACTGTTAATTGAATAAGAGTGGATTTGGACGAATTATACCACATAGGGACTGATGTGTAATTATCAAATTTCTTTATAATTTGTGTTTAGTTGTTTATATCCTAGTCTAATTTGGATGGGAAATATAAGGAATTTGTGGTGACATGTTTTGTTTGATATGTACTTGGAGGATATGATAATGTATGGATGATTACTGTTGAAACAACATATTATATATATGGAAATTAATACATTAATTGGGCTATTTTGATTTAATTTTAGGATTTTAAAGACATTCTACTTTTGATAAGGTAAAATAAATTTTTCTTGATTTTTAAACAGCCAACATTGGTAGATCTACCCACTGATACTAAATATGTTTTACTGTAGTGATCTTTTTGACCTTTCTAACTTGGATTTTTCATCATAGTGTGGAAAGCAGTGAGGTAAAAAAATTTAATATAATTTTTGAATTGCTGTACATTAATTGGATATTGATACTGACGATATCATGTTCAATTTTTTTAAAATGAAATTTCAACTCTTACAATACACTTATAAGACAGGTAACCAAAAAAAAAAAAAAAAAGGAAAACTACATACTCCAAAATTTTGTCTCTACATTACAGAACAAACCACATTAAACAAAAAAACAAGCTCAGCTCAAGAGAGTACCGGAAAACTCCAAAATGCTGCCGGATATCTAATTACATTAACAACTAATTACAATAATACCAAAAATACAAACCATTACAGAAAATGAGCAAAGGAAAAACTAAATCCTGTGAAGATACTCACACAATGTATTTTTGACCCTTGAAGGTGGTGTATTATCGCTGAAATATGGCCATGTAGGGTCTGACTTACCTTATTTTTTGACTGTTATCCAATGAATTCAGTTGTTTATCATCGCCTGTTTTGTAGAGTACTTACAATCTATGCATTTCTGTAAATCTCTTTTTAAATTGTTTGAAATTTGAATGATACCACATAGCGTATGTTTACTAAAGTGTGTTAGCTGCTACTGCAGGGTGTTAATCCCGCATTAGCCCTGCGGTAGCAGCTAACCCATGGAAAAAAAAAATCAGATATCGCTGGCAATTTCCCCACAGTGCAGCTCCCTAGGGACAGGATCCCTAGGGACAGGATTGCACTGCAGCACCAACAGTATTGTAGGCGGGGGGGGCGATTGTGGCGACAGATAATGTTGCCTCTTGAAGTGGTGTTATCTGCCAACAGGCCTGATAATGTGGGCAAAGTTGTGGAGGTGACTGGGCCTCCCCATGCCGTGATCAACACCCCCAATACTGTTGTGCTGCAGTGCAGCAATTCGCAGCATTGAAAATATAAAAAAGCTAAGTGTGTGACCCCCTTAGGCACTGATCCCCTCTGGACAACTCCTGACCACTTGCGACAACATATGCCACTTTTTTCTTTGAAACAAAACGCCAAAACCATGGCTGACTCCTTCCAGAAAATGCAGGTGTTCTGAATTACCTCTGAAGAAGCCGCAGTAGCGACGAAACCATTGGCCATGGTTAGCGAAATCTGAGTAGCAGTAGTAAGCAGCAGGGACAGCAGTGGGTAAAGCTGTTGGAAAAAACTGCTGGAATAAACTTGCAGATTGGAATCTGTGTATTATATGGTGGAGTCACAGTTTTGGCTTTTGTATTCCCCTATCTAATATTGATGTCCTTTGGATGTTCAGCATTTAATTGCTTAATGTTTTTTAAGAATGTCTGGTGTTTGATTCTAACTATTTATTGTGCTGTGAATTTTGTTAACGTTGGTTAGTTTCTTAAGGCTGTGGAAGCGATGATGAAGGTGGCCAGGTGGTTTCATTATAGAGTGCTGTACCAGTAAAATCCACAGTTTGAGTTCCTGTCTACCAATAAATATGGTTAACTAAATATGGTTAAAAATTGTCAAGAGCTAAAAACTGCTTGTAAAAAAAGAAAAATTTGTTTGTTAGAAATTTGTTAGTAATATTTGTATGATGTGTATTTTGAGAATTTTTTTTAGATGTTCCAGTATATAGAGAACAATTTGTATAAGTTCCACTATTTATCTTCACTAGTTGTTCTTGTGATACTTTTTTTTGGATGTATTTTTGGGAATCTTTCAAAGACTTCACTCCATTCAATCCAGTACCCCTTCATCTTCATCTGATTCTGGGAGGAAGGTTATGCACCCACCCCACCAACAACAGTGACATCCTCCAGCTAGTCACTTCTCCCCACCCAAATTGTGACCTCCATGCTACTATAATGATCTAAACACAGCCTGCAATGCACTGCAACACATATTACCCCTCAACGTATGCCCACAAGAGAACAACCCCTCAAGTTATGGCGACCCACACTATCAAAGGCCGGCCACTCCAGAGGCTACCAAATCTTCTAGGAGAACTCAACTTGTGGGAAGCACATAAGCCCCCAATTACAGAGTTCATTATGCATAGGAATGAACATCACACTAGTCACCATTTTCAATGGTTATCAAACTAAACACCTATTTGACCACACCAAGATTGCTACCCTGCAGAGGAGGAGGAGGAGGAGGAAGTTTACTAAAGTGCTTTGTGCAAGGCAAATATAGAAGAAGCTGGTCCCAATCCCTGCCCTTAAATCAACACAGCCAACCTATTTGGATGTGCATCATAGCCTATCCTACGTGAACGCCTGGCTGTGAATAAGTAGCATGACTCTGCACTGACAAGATGAAACCGTGGCCACACACTCCTACTACTTCATACCCCAAATGCCATAACCCCAGGAGAGGAGATGTCAGTGGAGGAACCACCAGCCTAAACTATTCAGGTCCGATATTCAAAGGCATTTACACAGTTTACAGACCTGTAAAGCATGCAAATACCCCTAAGCGAGATATTCAGTGGCATTGACGCTACACAGTTAGCATCGAGGCCTTCCATGGGCGGTTCCTGGGGATGAAAAGTCAGCGGTGATATTCAGCCGCTGTCTGGCTATCCCTCAGCAGCAAAAGTTAGGCACAGCAAAAGCTGTCCCAACTTTTGCCACTGATGCTAACTGGGCAGTGGCTGAATATTGCCACTGCCCAGTTATCTTCTGGTTTCCACGGCTGACCCATATATTCAATGTCAGTAGAGGGATATGGCCCCGGCACTGAATATCCAGGTTTAGTGGCATTGGCTAGGCATTGTAATTGTTTAATGCCCATGACCTACGGTAAGCTCCCATTAGATCACCCAGGTCCCACACCCTAGCTGGAATGCTCAAGATCAACCCGGCCCTCACTAATCCCTACTTCTGCCTCTCAGCAAACGGAAAATGCCATGACCATGGTGTTCCTTTCCACTTGTCAAAGCTCATATAACTCTCCCACTGATTTCACTTCCTTAATCCCCCCATGCCCCCTACACATGAAAGCAGCTGATAGACTGGGAGATAAAAATCCACCTACCTGTCGCCCAAGTGATCCAATTTTGAATGCTACATTCTCAAGCACCTTTTTACTTTATTGATGCACACCCTCCAACACCACCAGTGGATCAGAGGGTAACTGTCATGGCTGCTGTCCCATCCCCAACTCACTGAATCCTGACCCCAAGCATGGGAGATGCCACTAGGAAAAAGTCTTTCTTGCATGGCAAGAAATGCTAGCCACTAAGCTGGAATCAGCCTCCAATTGTTCCAAATTATAAGCCCACTGTGCACGCTCATCATGTGCCACATGAAGGCATGGATAACCCAAGTTCCAATGCTGCATGTGCCATGTGAATTCAAAGAGACAGAAGATGCAGTACATGTGATTGCACCATTTATCATTGTTTACATGGCTAGAAAGCAGTCTGAGACACAATGGAGTTCACCCCATAGATATGCAAAGTTACCGTTGACCCATTTAACCAGCATTGGGCCCTCAGTGTCATCCATAGGGGTGTTACCACTGCTCTCACCACTCAGCCGCAATTAATGGGTTAAAAACCTTACCTGCAGCCCAAAACTCAAGAAATTTCCATACACTGAGCCCATGCCAGACACCGCCCTAGCATTATGTCTGCCAGCCTGATACTACTCAGTCCACTTCAGGAGTCCCACTCTTTCAGCAGGATGGAAAACAATCTGGCCTGATGCATTTGTCTTCGGAGCCTACCCAAAGCCCCATGGAGAAGCAGCTAAATGCAGCTAACTACTCCATGGGCTAAAGAAAGGTAATAATAATAATAAAGTAGATGGAAATAACCCATTCACCAGAAAAAGTAAGCCTGTTAAAGGTATACAGTGTATGCGATCACCCCCAAATGAATACCCAGGAATTCCGATACAAGGAGATATACTGAAAAGAAAGAGAGTGACAGTCCCAAATTGTTAGCTAGAGACTGACCGCTTGATGCAATGGAAAACTAGTTCACTAGTGACCAAAATGTGCCCAAAGTGAGTGGCTACCAAATCCAAGATGTCATGAACTCAAGGGGGTGCAGCTCTACCACCTGCATTGACATTAAGCTTCAAATCCACTGATGAAACAGTGCCACCTGACTCTGCTATCTTCCAAACAGCAGCAGGAAACTTTCCCGAAGCCAAGAAAGTTTTCTAAGCCAGACATGAGGGCTCGTGAACCTGTAAGACTTTTACATCTTTCCTGGCAAGAGCTCATGAATTTGGAGTGATCCATGTATGGCTAGGTATACCAGAACAATGCCCAGACTTCCCACTGTAAATTGTGTCCTCCCTCTTATGACTGGGGCCCATCTTGTCTAAACTGAAACCAATACCGATCTTGAGTTCACATCACTAGCTGAAAAAGAACCAGTCCCCAAACTCTTTTTATACTGTGATGCCATGTTCTGGGCAATGACCAGGATATCATATCATCAAGATGGAGGGACCAGTAACTCCCACTTCACCCACCCCTCAGAGTTCAGGAGGGAGAATGGAGGCCACCCTATAGCACTTAGCAGCATAGACTGACTGGGTGTAGTTGCCTAATCTGTGAATCTACAACATGGGTACTTCCAATGAAAACTATAAGGAAAGCCGCTCCAACTGAGGGCCCTGTAAGTGATCACTGGACTCTCACAAGTTACATATGAATTAGCAAACAAAATATTATCAACTACAGGCTCCCAGGAAGACATCCCACAAGCTTATCAGAGCGACGTGTTCCCATGTCCCCGATGTTTATTTAGCATACAGGCCAAATTAGACATGAAAGCTAAACACCCACTCCTTCATATATTTTGCCAGGACGATACTGTGGTAGCTTTGCATATCCAAGAACATGAATGACCCAGATGCAAGTTTGTCTGGCTTCCAAGCCTCCACTGGTCATATTCAAACATGGAGGAACATGACAACTGCCCCTAGTCAATCGTCAAGGATGCAGAGAGCCGAGGGTAATAGTACACATGGAAGAGTGTGCCTCCTGAGATATAAGCCATATACTTAACCAGCAGTGCTCTGTTCTGTCCTCCATTTATGCCCTTGGCCTGTCAAATAAACTAGAATTGTACACTAAGTTTGGTGACCACTCAAAAGCATTCATTCACCAAAAACTGACCATCTTCTCTTCCAGCCCCTTGTACAGCACACACAAACCTTCCAGGAGGCCAAAAGAACTGCAGTAACCAAGATGAACAAACTGAGATACTGCCAGGTTAATCTAGTGAGATTTATCCAAGAACTGACCACCCAGTTAAATCCAGCTTCCCTGAATTGAGAACAGTAGATCCCTTCTCCTGTCATCCACTGACAGAGCCGTGATCTGCCATGCTCAAATGACAGAAGACAGGCTATCATCATTGGCAGTAAACTCGGCCATCAATAACCCCTTTAGACAAAAGGCGCAGGGGAACCAGCCATATGAATGCCACTAACTTCCTGTTCAGCGCTGAGGGTAAGCACGTTGAAATCATCAGCACTTCTGCATTCATTATAAGGACAGGGTACAAGAAGGACGGTGAAGCAGGTAGATATGATTCTCAATAAGATCCATGCCCTGTGGATGGACTCACATTGATTCCAATTTTTTCTCTGGGCCTATATGCACTTTTGGTATCAGTTTTTATTATATTTTATTTTGAGAAAAGCAGAACTACAAGACCAACAATGCAATGAGGCAAAAGTCTAAAGTAGCCTAAGCCTGTGCATAATAATAGAACCAGCTAGTGACCCACAAGTGCAAGAGAGTTTATTCCAGTCTTTATTGATGCAGCTGTGAACATTTATTGTAACTTAAATGGTAACAATCCCCTGTGTACTGTGCAAGCTTTAAAAAAAAAAAAAACAGAAAAAAATAGTAATCCCCCTCAACATAGTTATGTTGTTAAAAACAACATGTACTATATCAAAAGCACAGCAACGTGCAGTTGCTCCTGAGAGCAGGGACAGCTCAGTTCTGGAGGCTAAATTTAGGCTTTAGGTAGGAAGTTGAAATCCATTATTTCCAGGGTAGCATTCTCTGAAATGCTTCCCGTTCCACACACAGGACCCAAAAGGCAGGCAGAGCTCTGGAGTCTCAATGCGTGTATGAGACGATGGTGCAAGGATGAGGGGTTTGGATTTGTTAGGAAATGGGGAACATTCTGGGGAAAGGAGGGGCTTTTCCGAAGGGATGGGCTTCACCTTAACCGGGTTGGAACCAGGCTGCTGGTATTAACCTTTAAAAAGGAGATAGAGCAGCTTTTAAACTAGATATTAGAGGAGAGCTGATAGTTCCCCAAGAGCGCATGGTTTGGAACAATGTATCCTTGAAGGATACTATCAAAAGAATGAATTTAGGGCATATCAGCAGATAGGTTCCAATAAAGACCAAAGTAGCCCAAACGCCCTTGAGTATGCAGCAGACAGAGCTTAAAGATTCCAAATTACCCTTGCCTACTGATAGCCAGATCAATATGAATAAAATAGTGTCTCTAAAATGCTTGTATGGAAATGATAGAAGTCTAAATAATAAGATGGGAGAATATATAGCACTAAATGAGAGGTTAGATATGATTGGTATCTCAGAGACATGGTGGAAGGAGGACAAACAGTGGGACACTAATAACTGGGTACAAAATATATCGCAATGATAGAGCTGATAAAATTGGTAGAGGCGTTGCGCTCTATATTAGAGAGGACATTGAGTCACAAAGGATAATAATTTTGCAGGAAACACAATTTGCTGTAGAATCTCTATGGACTGGAATTCTATGTAAAAAGGAGAAGGCAATGGCAGTGGGGGTGTACTAACGACCACTTGGCCAGAATGAACAACTGGATGATAAAATGCTCAAAGAAATCAGGGAAGCTAACAAAAGTTACAGCACATTAATAATAATGGGTGATTTTAATTACGCCGGTATTGACTGGGTCAGTGTCACGACAGGACATGCTAGGGAGATGAAGTTTCTAGATGAAATAAATGATTGCTTCTTGGAGCAGCTGATTCATGAAACGACCAGGGGGAAGCCATTTTGGACCTAGTCCTTAGTGGAACACCAGATCTGGTGCAAGAGATAAGGGTGTTGGGGCCACTTGGCAATAGTGATCCCTGTTGAGGGTAAAGGTCAAGGCAGAGAGGCTCGCATCCTGGAGATGAATGCATGGCTGCGTGGATGGTGTCATCAAGAGCGTTTTGGTTTCCTAGACCATGGGATGCTGTTCCAAGGGTTGCAGAGCAGAGATGGCATCCATCTGTCCAAGAAAGGTCAACGCGTCTTTGGTAGTAGACTGGCTAATCTACTGAAGAGGGCTTTAAACTAGATTTGTTGGGGATGGGTGAAGAAAGCCCCCAGGTAGGTGATACATTAAATACCTTTATGGAAATGAGTAACAGGGGTAACATATTGAAAGCAGTGTGTAGCATGGGAAATAAGATCCCTGATGTTGAAGCTTTGGTGGGAGTGGCTGACTTGGATTTAGTGGCAGTTACAGAAACATGGTTCACAGAAAACCATGATTGGGATGTACCTGGCTATACTTTATTCAGAAAGGACAGGGTAGGAAGAAGGGGAGGAGGAGTGGCACTATATATAAAAACTACTATTAAAGCTTTGGAATTACAGAGCTTAAAAGGGAGAGAAGAGACATTGTGGGTTAAACTAGAAAGAGAAAAAGATAAATCTATTTGCATTGGTGTGATATACAGACCCCCCCTCACAAGATGGAGTGGAGGAGTGGCCTAGTGGTTGGGGCAAGGTACTTCAGACCGGAAGGTCGGGGGCTCAAATCCCACTAGAGGACAGCAACCTTGGGCCGGAAGGACTGGGGTTTCTAATCCCACAGGTGCTCCTTGTGGTCTTGGGCAAGCCACTTAACCCTCCATAGCCCATGTTCCCTGTAAATAGTTATCTCCAAGTTATAATGCCCTGTTCAATGTAATTTCAGTTTGTTCAATGTAAACCGCACTGATGAAGAATGCGCGATATATAAGAGAATGTAAATAAAAATAAATAAAATAAAAGAGGAAGAGGTGGACAGAGGGTTAATTGAAGACATACGCAGCATTGCTAGGAAAGGGGAAGTGCTACTGATAGGAGATTTCAATATGCCAGATGTTGATTGGCACATTTCTGCTGCAGTATCATCTAGAAAAAAGTAGAGCCTGGATTCTCTACAGGAAGAACTATTCAGGCAATTGGTAACAGACCCCACACGTGAAAGGGCCATACAGGACTTGGTGCTTACCAATGGTGAAAGTGTTTCTGCTTTTGTAGTGGGAGATCATTTTGCATCCAGTGATCACCAGATGGTGTGGTTCAGTATTAGGACTAGGGCTGTTAGAATCCATTCAAAGGTGAGGATCTTAGACTTTAGGAAAACTAACTTTGCCAAGATGGGCCAATACCTCAGGGAGTCGTTAGTGGGATGGGAACAGCTGGGGGATGTAGAAAAACAGTGGGCAAAACTGAAAGGGGATATTTTAGGGGCAACCAACCTTTTTGCTAAAATGGTAAATAAAAGGAAAAGGAAAAGGAGACCGCTATGGCTTTCAAAAGAAGTAGCTGAAAAAGTGAAGAAAAAGAGGGAGGCCTTCATGAAATACAAGAGATCACAGAGACAGGAAGACAGGCATCTATATTTGGAAAAACTTAGAGAAGCTAGCAAAGTAGTCAGGAAGGCAAAGATTCAAAAGGAGGAGGAAATAGCCAATGCAATAAAATGGGGGGATAAGACATTTTTCAGATATGTTAGTGAGAAGAGGAAGGGCAAAAGTGGTAT
Source organism: Ichthyophis bannanicus (assembly GCA_033557465.1). Classification (NCBI taxonomy): domain Eukaryota; kingdom Metazoa; phylum Chordata; class Amphibia; order Gymnophiona; family Ichthyophiidae; genus Ichthyophis; species Ichthyophis bannanicus. The sequence continues at coordinate 227,899,600 of CM066038.1, forward strand.
TGTCAGACTCAAGGGTGCAGGGGAGGAATATGTAGAAGCTGATAAGGATAAAGTGGAATTGCTTAACAAACATTTCTGTTCTGTGTTCACAGATGAAGAACCAGGAGCAGGACCTCAGAAAACACCCACAAACAGGAACAGAGGCGAAGGACATCTTGAACAATTTTCAGAAGACTGTGTTCGTGAGAAACTAGCTCAACTTAAAGTAGACAAAGCGATGCGACCGGATGGGATACACCCTAGAATACTGACGGAACTTGGGGACATTCTAGCAGCTCCACTGACTGACCTTTTCAATGCCTCGTTGGAGTCGGGAGTGGTACCAAAAGACTGGAGAGAGGCTCATGTGGTGCCTTTACACAAAAGCGGAAGTAAGGATGTGATTGAAAACTACAGGCCTGTTAGTTTAACTTCAGTGGTGAGTAAATTAATGGAAATGCTGCTGAAAGAGAAAATAGTGAGGTTTCTGGGGTCTAACGGATTACAGGATCCGAGGCAACTTGGATTCACAAGAGGCAGGTCTTGTCAGACAAATCTGATTGATTTCTATGACTGGTTAACCAGGGAGTTGGCCCGAGGGAGAGCCCTAGATGTGGTGTATTTAGATTTCAGTAAAGCCTTTGACACTGTTCCTCACAGGCGACTTATAAACAAACTGAGCACCCTAGGGATGGACCCTAAAGTTACTGCTTGGGTTAGAAATTGGTTGGGTGGGAGGCGACAAAGAGTACAGGTAAATGGAGCTCACTCTGAGGAGAAGGATGTTACCAGTGGTGTGCCCCAGGGATCTGTCCTTGGTCCGATTCTGTTTAACATCTTTGTTAGTGATATAGCAGAAGGGCTGTTGGGTAAGGTTTGCCTCTTTGCGGTGATACCAAAATCTGCAATAGAGTAGACACCCAGGAAGGCGTAGATAGCATGAGGAGAGATCTAGCTAAGCTTGAAAAATGGTCTAGAATTTGGCAGCTGGGATTTAATGTTAAAAAATGTAAGGTCATGCATTTGGGCTACAGCAATCCAAGGGAGCAATATAGTATAGAGGGTAAAGTACTTTTGTCCACTAAAGAAGAGCCGGACCTGGGGGGGGTTGTGTCTGATGATCTTAAAGTAGCTAAACAGGTATAAAAGGCGACCGCAAAAGCTAGAAGGATGCTTGGGTGCATACGGAGAGGAATGGCTAGCAGAAAAAAAGAGGTGATAATGCCTCTGTATAAGTCTTTAGTGCGACCTCATTTGGAGTATAGTGTGCAATTCTGGAGAGTGCACCTTCAAAAAGATGTGAACAGGATGGAGTCGGTGCAGAGGGTGGCTACTAAAATGATTAGTGGTCTTCATTATAAAGCATATGAGGACAGACTTAAGGATCTTAATATGTACACCTTAGAGGAAAGGCAGGATAGAGGTGATATGATTGAGATGTTTAAATACCTCCATGGCATAAATGTTCAGAGAGAGAGCCTCTTTCAACTAAAAGCAAGTTCTGCTATGAGGGGACATGGGATGAAGGTGAAGGGAGATAGATTCAGGAGTGATATGCGGAAATATTTCTTTACGGAAAGAGTGGTGGATCTGTGGAATAGTCTCCCAGTGGAGGTGGTAGAGATGAGGACAGTAACTGAATTCAAAAAAGCATGGGACAAACACAGAGTATCTTTAAAGGTAAAAAGGGGACTGTTGTAGTTGTTGATATGGAAGGACAGACTAGATAGGCCATGTGGTCTTTTTCTGTCATCATATTTCTATGTTTCTATAGCATGATGCGTTTGATTTAATTAATGGAGCAGGGATGGTAAGGAAATCCACAGTACAACCTTTTAACTTTCGAAAGGGAGACTATGATAAAATGAGGAAAATAGTTAAGAAAAGAGGAGTGGCCTAGTGGTTGGGGCAAGGTACTTCAGGCCGGAGGGTCGGGGGTTCAAATCCCACTAGAGGACAGCAACCTTGGGCCGGAAGGACTGGGGTTTCTAGTCCCACAGGTGCTCCTTGTGGCCTTGGGCAAGTCACTTAACCCTCCATAGCCCACGTTCCCTGTAAAATAGTTATCTCCAAGTTATAATGCCCTGTTCAATGTAATTTCAGTTTGTTCAATGTAAACCGCCTTGATATCATGAAAGGCGGTATATAAGAAATGTTAAATAAAGAAAGAAAACAAAACACTAAAAGGAGCAGTTGCAAAGGTTAAAGACTTAAATCAAGCTTGGGTGGTGTTTAAAAATATTATCTTGGAAGTCCAGACTAGCTGTATTCCACGCTTTAAGAAAAGTGGAAGGAAATCCATAAAACCAGCATGGTTTAAAGGTGGGCTCAGAGAGGCTATGGTTGCCAAAAAAGAATCTTTCAGGAAATGGAAAAAAAAAGCCAAATGACGAAAACAGGAAACAATACAAGCACTGGCAAATTAAATGCAAGGCATTGATAAGGCAGGCAAAGAGAGAATTTGAGAAGAAGCTTGCTGTGGAAGCAAAAATGCGTAATAAAGACTTTTTCCAAGTACATTCATAGCAAAAAACCTGTGAGAGAGTCAGTTGGACTATTGGATGATAGAGGAGTAAAAGGGGCACTAACTAAGAGGGGACAAGGCCATACTGGAGAGACTGAATGAATTCTTTGCTTTGGTCTTTACTGAGGAAGATGTAGGGATGTTACCCATGACTGAAATAGTATTTAAAGGTGATACTGCAGAAGAATTGAAAGAAATATCGATATACTGGGAAGATGTATTACAACTATTTGTTAAACTGAAGAGTAGAAAATCACCTGGAGTGGATGGTGTACATACAAGGGTGTTGAAAGAACTGAAATATGAGATTGCAGACCTGCTATTAGTAATCTGTGAACTCTCATTCTTTATTATTCTTTATTGGCAACACTTGATATACCGCCCATTACTGGAGTATTAAAGCGGACTGTTGTAGTTGTTATGGAGTATTAATTAGAATCATCTGTAATATCTGAAGATTGGAGGATGGCCAGTGTAATGCCAATTTTTAAAAAGGGTTCCAAGGGTGATCCAGGAAACTACAGACCGGTGAGCCTGATGTCAGTACCAGGAAAAATGGTAAAAACCATAATAAAGAACAAAATTACTGAACATTTAGATAGTCATTGGAGACAGCCAACATGGCTTTAGACAAGGAAGATCTTGTCGTACTAATGTTTTTTTGAAGGTGTGAATAAACAGGTAGACAAAGGCGAGTCGGTTGATATAGTGTATCTGGACTTTCAGAAAGCCTTTGACAAGGTCCTTCATCAGAGACTTTTGGCAAAACTAAAAAGTCATGGGATAGGAGGCAGTGTACTATTGTGGATCAGGAACTGGTTAAAAGCAGAGGGTAGGGCTAAATGGCCAATTTTCCCAATGGAAAAAGGTGAATAATGGAGTACCCCAGGGATCTGTGCTGGGTCCGCTGCTTTTTGACATATTCATAAATTATCTGGAAAAGGGAATAACGAGTGAAGTTATCAAATTTGCAGATGACACAAAACTATTTAAAGTTGTTAAAACCCAAGAGGATTGTGGAAAATTGCAAGAGGATCTTAATAAACTGGAAGACTGGGCATCAAAATGGCAGATGAAATTTAATGTGGACAAGTGCAAAGTTATGCACCTAGGAAAGAACAACAAACTATGGTTACACGATGTAAGGTTCCACATTGGGAACCATCACCCAGCAAAAAGATTTAGGCATCATCGTGGATAACGTTAAAACCCTCCGCCCAGTGTGCAGCAGCGGCCAAGAGAGCAAATAGAATGCTAGGTATCATAAGGAAAGGAATGGAAAATAAAACAAAGGATATTATAATGCCTCTGTATCACTGCATGGTGCCACCTCACCTTGACTATTGTGTGAAATTCTGGTCGCCGAATCTTTAAAGGATATAGTGTTATTAGAAAAGGTACAGATAAGAGCCAACAAAATGGTAAAGGGGATGGATGGATACTCCTGTGAAGAGAAGCTAAAAAAGGTTAGGGCTCTTCAACCTGGAAAAGAGATGGCTGAGGGGAGATATGATAGAGGTCTATAAATTAATGAACGGAATGGAACGGGTAAACGTAGATCGATTGTTTACGTCATCTGAATATAAAAGAGACGGGGACATGCAATGAAGCTACCGGGTAACCTATTTAACACTAATAAGAGAAAATATTTTTTCACTCAACGTGTAATCAAACTGGAATTTGTCACCAGAGGATGTAGTAAAAGTTGTTAGTGTAGCTGGGTTTACAAAAGATTTGGATAAGTTCCTGGAGGAAAGGTCCATAAACCATTATTAAAAGGGACCTGGGATATCACTGCTTGACCCGATACAAGCATTGAGGAACCGGTGTCTTTTGGGGAAACTGCTAGGTACTTATGACCTGGATTGGCCACTGTTGGAAAAAGGATACTGGGCTTGATGGACCTTGGTCTGACCCAGTATGGCATATCTTATGTTCTTATCTTACAAGTGCAGATTTCTTTCCAGCAGTAGCAGTCCTTTTTGGTAGTCCTTCAAAACTTGAGCTAAGTCCATAGACCACCCTTGCCCTTGGTTGGGGAAGACCAGTGAGACACCAAACACACAAGTTCAACTCTCTGCTAGCTTGCCTCCAACAAACTGATCTTGAGCCCACCAACTCATTACTCCTCACTCCTGTATCTCCCTCCCCTACTCCTGGCCCCCCATACTCCTCTTCCAACTGGCCTCTGTTCCTTAGAAATGGGCTCAACCAGGTTATAGGGCCCCACAGTTTAGACTGCAGGCCCACTTTATGTCTGGTCTTCTAAATTTTACACAAGCTTGTCCCAACTTACATGAATGCCCAGTTAGAACTGATTTTAGTTGCTCAGTCTTACAGATTGTCAGAAACTGGAAAATTGTGGTTTCCTTCTCTAAGAAATTTTTCTCTTAAGGACATTTTCAGTAAGGTTATTACTTAGAGGTCCACAGCACTGGAATGAGATATGGCCCCGGCAGTGAATATCAGTGGCAATGGCTATCCACTGTAATCACACTAGCCGCCACCGTTGAATATCGGGTTCAGAGATTTTTTGTCAATTTTTAAGATCAGAAATTTAATTGTAGATAATGAAAAAAATATGTTAGCTATTATTCTTTACGGTATTTGTGGACGTCTGTGATTTTATTTTATCTATAAATGTTTTAATTATTGTTTTTTTATGGATATTTGTCATCTGCCATGGACAGCTGAGGTTAAGCGGATAAGTGCCTAATGAAAGGCGGACCAAGTCAATACTCTCATTCTAGACAACAAACTGGACTTTTTCTGCCTAACAGAATCTTGGCCAAAAGACAATGATAATCCTGATCTTGCCCCCTACGCCCCATCTAACTATTCCTACTTCTCTAAACATAGGATACTAAGAGTGGGAGGAAGCTTAGCATTTATCTTTGATACTTCTCTCTCTATTACTGAACCTAACTTTCCCCTACAATATGAAGAATCTCTTCTGCTTTATTTAAAAGCTTCTATTCTGCTAAACATCCTTCTTGTTTACTCATCACCTTTAATCATGGCACTTGACTGGGACAAACCTTTGCTATTTCAGATACAGCTATTCATTTATTGGCACTTGGTGATTAATATCCATGCAGATAATCCTCAAAGCTCCAAGGACAGAATTTTCTTCTCATCCCATCCAACAATTCAGCAATCCACTCGCCACTCAGTATACTATTTTTTTTATTTAATATTTATACATTTTACAATATAAACCATGCAAACATGCTTGTCAGAAAGGAGGTACCATCCAACAATAACACATCATCAAATATTATTACAGGAAACTTTAACATAGAGGTACACCTATAGTCCACATAAGAGGGGAAAGTGAGCAAGAAACAATTCACATGGTGTATGAGGAAACCACCTTGATTAACCCAATAAGTAAATTCAAGAAGCAAAACAGAATGGCCTTGGGTAAAGGAATCTAGCCATTTAACAAGGTACTTCAACCAACAGATAAAGTAGTAACCTGGGGTATCCGAGAACTAATAAAAACAGAAAATGCTTCAGGCTGAAAAAATATAAATTTCTTAGAATTATATACAACCCCACATTTACATGGAAATCGTAAATGATATGTCCCCCCGATCTGCAATACCCCAGACTTTAACAATAGAAATTGTTTACGCTTTTTCTGAGAGTCCCTACTAATATCAGGAAACATAGAAACTTTTACACCAAAAAATAAGGAAACACGCTTCTTGAAGAATAACTTTAGCAGCCGCTCCCTGTCTGAAACCAGAGCGAGAGAAACCAACAATGTCTAGACTTTGATAGAACTTTCAGTTGGAGATAAGTCTGAAACATTTAATATATCTGTAGTCAGTCACATCATCCATAGTAGATCCTGGCTCCTTTTTTGATTGAGGTAAATAGAACGCCTTTGAAATTGGTGGAATTAATTCATTGGGCACTGCCAATATCTCAAGTAAATACTTCTTAAAGAGTTCCAAGTATAATAGGAAAGTTCAAAACTCAAGTTTGCAGCTCTTGCAGCATTCTCCAGGCCTTCCATCTTCACATGAAGAAAATTATTGTCCTTGACAAGGGCCACATTAGTCCCAAAAGAAACTCCAATTTTTGATGTGATTCTTGGACTTGCGTTTTCAGATAATCCACATCAGAGCAGCAACTCTGTACTTTCTCTTCAATTTAGCATACTCTTGCTGAGGACACAGCAACTTGGGTAGCGACTGCAGTAGATAGCATAACTATTGTGTCCCAAATTGTGTCTAAAGTTATTACCTTAGGGCGAGTTAACTCAAAAGTGAAAGTAGGGACTTCAGCAGGAGCTAAAATACCTTGAGTACCTTGAAGCGGGGCTTGCAGGTCAAGCTGTCGGGAACCCTCTGCCGCCGAATCCACTCGCACTCTCCACCACAGCCTCTTCTGCTTCCCGCCATGCCCCAGCAGAGACACCGCATTCCGGCTCACACACTGGAGAAGCCTGAGAGGCGAGCGAAGAAGACGCCGGAGGCAGCAGCAGGGACCTTGTATCAGGAGAGAGCGTGGTGTCCAGGCACTCAGGAGAAATCGCCTCCTCTAGCGAACCTCCATGCCCGGCTCTGATCTCCTGAATCATTCCTTCAGTCAAATGAACAAACCGATCCATGGGGCCGCTGATGGTCTCGGGCGGGTACACCCTCAACTTGCCCTTCTGTTTCGGCATGGTCTACACAGCGTTTACTCCAACGGCTATCTTGATTAGACCCCTCCCCCCAGTATACTATTTTTTAACCGCAATCCTCTGGAATTCTAATAAACCATAAATCATAATTCAACACCCATGCATATCAGGATGGCATCATCACAGAAAATTTTTTTTAAAAAAATCTCTAAAAGCCTATTTCTTCAACCTGGCTTTTGGAGAAGCTTACATTAGGATCCAAACTGTTCACCATAGGTACTCCTGTCTATTCTCACCTAGTTGTATCTTTTTACCATAGTTTTATCTATCAGCTTCCTTCTATAATTGTATATTATTTCTAATCTACTATTAATCTTTTACTCTGTTTAACTATTTATGAACTATATGTGATATGTACTACTACGTAGTAATTTTATTAATTTTGCTGCAGGTGTTACATATTTTTTATAGATTTGTAAACTGCTTGCTGTGTCATGAAAAGTGGTATACCAAGTTTCTAATAAATATAATCTGAAATTAAATTACCTTAAATCCGGATAATGGCTAGATATGAGCACTATCCGGATAATTCCTGTCCTGTTCTTGCTCTATCTTCCCCCCACCCTCTAATTATACAGATAATATCAGACCATTAAGTTAGCTTTTTAGCCTGATACTACTATCCATATAAGGGCTGCAAATCTCTAGACAGCACTGTTACATGTACACCGGTTGTGAGTGAACGTCTAATTTCCTTTGAATATCAGCCGCTGCATTTTTTTCCTCTAAAATGTAAACAAGTTTAGCTCCCATTTCCTTCTTTCCTGTGATGCAAAAAAATGCCTTTAAGGACTGACAAAGATAAGAGAGGCCTGCATATCCTGGTTGCAGGAAGGGCTGTGTAATTTTATAAAAGACCTTTTCTGCATGTTAAAGAGGCTGTAAACATAGAAAGCCCTTTATAAAATTACTTCCATTTATTTATTTATTTATTTAGCGTACATTTGTATCCCGCTGCTTCCAGTGATCAGCAGCGGTTTTACACTTGTAATTCTGTACCGGCCAGAATTACGAATGCATACAATGTGATTAGGGAAGGGAGGAAGAGCACAGCAAAAATATGGGGTTACAGTTTACAATTGATTGTTGTTAAGGGTTCACACAGTGTACTTATATACATATTTACAAGTGACTGGTTGTTAGGACTTTACATAGGAACCTTATATACATATTTACACACAGCAGAGTGAAATTCATGAGGTTAAGTTGTAGTGTGATTGGAAGAGGTGGGTCTTAAGATTTTTTCTGAAGTCTTTCAGATCACAGATTTCACGTAGGTCACTTGGCAACCGATTCCAGAGTGTAGGAGCTATAAATGAGAAGGCTCTGTTACTGGTACATGAATTAACCTTTGTGAAGGACTTCGGGAGGCAGAGGGTATTGAGGTTCGTTGTTCTTCTACTCCTGTTGTTGGGTAGATTGGATATCAAACTGTTGAGATGAGAGGGCGCAACATTATGGATGAGTTTGAAAGTAGTGACTAATATCTTGTATTGTATGCGGGCCTGTATTGTATGCGCTGAAAGTGTTTGGTCTGTTTACAGAGGGTAGTTATAGAACAACTATATTATATAGGGTATCCCTCTAAGGAAATTAATCAAAGCCGGTGTAGCAGAATCCACAAGGTGCAATTAGAAACCTCTTATTTAATATGCCAATTATTATTTAACCACTGGTCTCAGCCTATAGCGTGCACTGCTCAGGATACATATCGCAAGAGCTATGTGCTACAATAACATCAATGACCAGGTATAATTTTTAGAGTATGGCTTAGAAAGTGTCATGTACCAAATTTTGGGATTCTCAAAGAAAACCAGACTTATCTTAAATATTGATCCAGTTTCAGTTTTTGCCAATATTGCAGTTGCCCCAACGCCACCACTTCGGTATCCGATGCACGTTTCGTTGCTTCTTCAGGGGGCTTGCAAACAAAAATTGGCTCTGAACTGGGATGTCTCTGATTCAGGCTTGTGCGGGTAACAGTGTACTTGATGCGGCTGCCTAGCCCTCTCAAAAGACGCCGCGCATCAAGTACACTGTTACCCGCACAAGCCTGAATCAGAGACATCCCAGTTCAGAGCCAATTTTTGTTTGCAAGCCCCCTGAAGAAGCAACGAAACGTGCATCGGATACCGAAGTGGTGGCGTTGGGGCAACTGCAATATTGGCAAAAACTGAAACTGGATCAATATTTAAGATAAGTCTGGTTTTCTTTGAGAATCCCAAAATTTGGTACATGACACTTTCTAAGCCATACTCTAAAAATTATACCTGGTCATTGATGTTATTGTAGCACATAGCTCTTGCGATATGTATCCTGAGCAGTGCACGCTATAGGCTGAGACCAGTGGTTAAATAATAATTGGCATATTAAATAAGAGGTTTCTAATTGCACCTTGTGGATTCTGCTACACCGGCTTTGATTAATTTCCTTAGAGGGATACCCTATATAATATAGTTGTTCTGTATTGTATGCGGGCCGTGATGGGGAGCCAATGAAGCTCAATTAGGGTGGGTGTAATGTGGTCAGAGAGTCTTTTTTGCATAATGATTCTGGCAGCAACATTTTGTGCCATTTGAAGGATATTTGTAGTTTTCCTTGGCAGGCCTTGCAGAATGGCATTGCAGTAGTCTAGGTGTGGAATGATGAGGGCTTGTGCGACAGATCTAAAGTCAGAATGATCGAGGATGCTACGTAAGGGCTGAAGGACTTTTAATTTGTGGAAAATAGCCCGATTGGTATTTCGAAGGTGCCTGTCCATGTTTAGGTTGCTGTCCAGCATCACTCCTAGGTATTTTATCGCTGTCTTGACGTTGTAGTTATTGTTGTTCATGGTGACAGTTGCAGGGGGGTCGAATCCCAGTTTCCTGGAGATGCACATTACTTCTGTTTTCTTGTGGTTAATGAACATATTATTGCGTAGGCATGCTTGGGCAGGACCAGCACTTACTTGTGTATTTTATAAAATACATGCATATGTAACAATCCTTGCTAGCAGATACATACACAGATTTACACCTGTCTAGGCACAGATTAAATTTATGCAAGAGCCTTTGTTTGCTACTGGAGATAAATCAAGAAACTTATTTAGAGTAGTTACTCACCTGTAACAGGTGTTCTCCAGGAGCAGCAGGAATCAGTCCTCACATATGGGTGACGTCGGCGCCGACGAAGCCCTCGTGCGGAGCATTTCCCCAGCTTTCAAAGAAAGCCTTTGGGAATTGCAGCGCGCATGCGCGGTCCCCTTCCCGCCCAAGGGTGCCATCTTGCTCAGTCTGATGACATAGCTAAAAGAAAGCAAAAAAATTAGCAAAATAAATCATATGACTGCAACTCCAAGGGGAGGAGGGAGGGTTGTGAGGACTGATTCCTGCTGCTCCTGGAGAACACCTGTTACAGGTGAGTAACTACTCTTTCTCCAGGACCAAGCAGGAAATCAGTCCTCACATATGGGACTCCCCAGCTTAAGGCTACCGGAGACCTCAAGCCGAAAAAATGAGCTCCCTCTAGCTCGTCAGTACGTAAGGAAGGAATCTTCTCTGAGAACGCCCCCGACCAGTAGCCCAACACCAGGGCCGGAGTTGCCTAAACCCCAAAGAGATTATGGAGTACTGCCTGTCCGAAAGCACTGTCCCTGCGGGACTCCCTCTCAAGGCAGTAATGGGCCGCAAAAGTCTGGCTTGAAGACCAAGTAGCGGCCCGGCAGATGTCTGCCAACGGAACAGAGCGGAGATGAGCCAATGACGCAGCCTTCGCCCTGACACGATGAGCCGTGACTCGACCCTCCAATGAGAGGCTGGCCGCCCCATAAGCCCAGGCGATAGAGTCAGTGACCCATATGGACAAAGTACACTTGGAGACAGGTAGCCCCAACTTATTGGGGTCGAAAAAAAACGAAGAGCTGAACAGCCCTCCAATGCTCCCGCGTACGGTCAAGGTAGAAGGATAATGCCCTCCTACAGTCCAGGGTATGCAGGACCATCTCAGCCCGGTTGGCATGCGGCCTGGGAAAGAAGGTCGGAACAACCACCACCTGATTGAGGTGAAAAGGGGAGACAACCTTAGGAAGAAACTTCGGGTGAGTCCGTAAGACTACCCTATTCCTGTAGAACCTAGTGTAAGGGGGATCAGACACCAGTGCCTGAAGTTCCCTTACTCGCCTAGCAGAGGTAAGAGCTACCAGAAACAAGGTTTTCCAGGAGAGAAAACGGAGAGGGCAGGTAGCCATAGGCTCAAATGGTGGACAAGTAATCCGCTGTAAGACCACAATCAGATCCCACTCAGGGGCTGGTGGACGTAAAGGAGGCTTAAGCAGGAGGAGGCCTCTGAGAAAACGAGCCACCAAAGGGTGGTTGGAAAGAGGTCTTCTGTCCACCGGCGAGTGGTGCGCTGAGAGAGCACTGAGGTGAACCCTGACAGAGTTGGACTTAAGGCCTAGATTGGAGAGGTAAAGCAAATATTGCAATACTACCGCTACCAAGCACGAGAAGGGATTCTCGCTGTGCTGAGCACACCATGCGGAGAATCTACGCCACTTAAGAGCGTAGGATATCCTGGTGGATGGCCGTCTAGAGGCTAAGACTACGTCTTCCACCTCTCTAGGCAGTAGTAGGGGAGCCAGGACTACCCTTTCAGCAGCCAGGCCATCTGATGAAGGGAATGGAGGTTGGGGTCCAAGAGAGATCCCTGTTCCTGAGACAGGAGATCGTGTTGAATCCCCAGAGAAAGAGGAGTGTCCACCGCCAGTTGCAGCAGAAGTGGGAACCACGGTTGCCTCGGCCACCTGGGGGCTATCAGAATCATTGAGGCCCCGTCCTTGAGGACTTTGAACAGTGTTCGGGACACTAGTGGCGTGGGAGGAAACGCATACAGTAGGCCTTGGGACCACGGAATCAGAAACGCATCCGCTGCTACTCGGAGAGGATGCGGTTGTCTGGAACAGAATCTCGGGAGTTGCCGGTTCAGAGGACTGGCGAAAAGATCCATGGTGGGGAGGCCCCACCTGAGAAAGATCTGCTGAACCACCAACAGATTCAATCTCCATTCGTGTGGTTGCAGGATCCTGCTCAGTCTGTCCGCCAGGCAATTTTCTTGACCGGGGAGGTAGACAGCCTTGAGGAGGATTCCGTGATTGACGGCCCAAGAGCACAGCCGTTGTGCCTCCTGACAGAGAAGGAATGAGCCTGTGCCTCCTTGTTTGTTCACGTAGAACATAGCAACTTGATTGTCCGTCTGGACCAGTACAGACTGGTGAGACGTGAGGTGGGAGAAGGCTCTCAGAGCTAGGCGTATCGCCCGTAGCTCCAGGAAGTTTATCTGCTGAGCAGCCTCCCAAGGGGTCCAGAGACCCTGAGTACATGCCCCCTGGCAATGTGCTCCCCAACCTAGAAGAGAAGCATCTGTCGTCAGCACTTGAGAAGGCGGAGGGGATTGAAAAACCACTCCGAGTACCAGATTCGGAAGATGAAGCCACCATTGCAGAGAGGAGACGAGCAGGGCGGATATTCTTACTGAGTATGCAAGGCTCCCAGTGGCTTGATGCCACTGAGTGTGAAGGCTCCACTGAGCAGGCCGCATGTGCAGGCAGGCATTGGGGTTACATGAACCGTGGAAGCCATATGGCCAAGAAGTCTCAGGAATTGCCTGGCGGAGACCAGGGAATTGCTGTGAAACTGCCTGGCTAGATCCATCAACCTGTGGGCTCTGTCCATTGGCAGAAAAGCCTTCGCCTGAAGTGTGTCCAGCCTTGCTCCTATGAATTCTAAGTTCTGGGATGGGAGCAAAGTGGACTTTGCGAAGTTTATGACAAACCCCAAGTGCTGAAGCAGAGCCACAGTGCGAAGGGTGGCTTGACTGGCCTCCTGGGAAGACTGGCCCCTTATGAGCCAGTCGTCCAGGTATGGAAACACAAAAAGACCTTGAAGCCTCAGGTAGGCCGCCACCACCGCCAGGCACTTGGTGAACACCCTGGGAGCGGAGGTTAGGCCAAAGGGTAGGACTCTGTACTGGTAGTGGTTTCCCCCCACAACAAATCTGAGATATTGTCTGTGGTCTGGATGAATAAGGATGTGAGTATAAGCATCCTTTAGATCTAAGGAGCATAGCCAATCTCCCTGCTGGAGGTAGGGCAGCAGGATTCCAAGGGTAAGCATCTTGAACTTTTCCCTCTCCAGGAACTTGTTGAGGTTGCGCAAGTCGAGGATGGGTCTGAGGCCTCCTGTTCTTTTTGGTACCAGAAAGTACCTGGAATAAAAGCTGTGACCTCTCAGGTGGTGGAGCACCGGTTCCACAGCCTGTTCCTTTAGTAGACTTGCTAACTCCCGAAGGAGTAGGTCCCTGTGCAGAGGGAGTCTTGGAGGCTCCCCTGGAAAATAGGAGGGAGGTACCTGGTGAAAATGGAGAAGATAGCCCTTTTGGACTATATGAAGCACCCAGGTATCTGACGTGACGGCTGACAACCTGTGGGCAAAGTGGGCCAGCCGGCCTCCTGTGCTGAGAGAAGCCAGCTGAGAAGAAGAGGCTATGCTTTCTGAGTCAAAAAAACCCACCCTGCTGAGCAGGGGCCAGTGTTGGTGGCTTGGGGGCCTTCTGCCTATGGGGCCCATGACCCTGCCCCTTGGCCTGCTGACCCTGTTGGGGAGCTGCAGAGGCCTGATAATGAGGGTATTGTTTATAGGCAGATGACTTCCTCGGGTAAAAGGTCTTTTTTCCCGAGCCCTTCTTCTTCTGAGAAGGGGCAGAGGTTTTTCTGGACAGCCTAGTCCTGGTCAGAGTCTCGGTCTCGGGTTCTGCAGCCTTTTCAGCCATGGGCTTGCCAAAGAGGTTTTCACCTTAGCAGGGGACATCGACCAACTTGTCCTGTACCCATGGCTCGAGGTCGGATGACTGTAGCCAAGCCTGTCGGCGGGCACCGATGCCAGCCCTGGCTACGCGGGCCGAAGCCTCGAAGCCATCGTAGGCTGCTGAGAGATAAACTTCGAGCACTCTCGAATACCGGTGGACAAGGCCTGGAACCTCTGCAAAGGTTCCTCGGAGAGACCAGCAGAGAACCCGGCAATCTCCTTTGCCAGGTCTCGGAGATACATGCCCATGTAGAGCTGGTATGTCTGGACACGGCAAGCAAGCATAGAGCCCTGGAAGCACTTCTTACCGAGGGCATCCAGGTTCCGGGCCTCCCGGCCGGGAGGCACCAAGGAGTGCATCTTCTGACTTTTCAGTCGATGCATGGCCGATTCCACAACCATGGAGTGGTGCGGTAATTGTGCCTTTTGGAACCCGGAGCTCTTGCGGACTCGATAGATGGAATCGACCCGCTTGCTTAACACCGGCGTCGAGGCCAGGGTCTCCCACATGCGGAAAGCACAGTTACTTACCTGTAACAGGTGATCTTTGGGAACAGCAGGAATTAGTCCTCACATATGGGTACGTCGGAACCGACGGAGCCTGCGCGGGAAAGCTTCCCAGCTTCCCAGAAAGGAAAGCTTTTGGGGCCTCCCACAGCGCATGCGCGCTGCCTTCCCGCCTTCCTGACCAACTCTCCTCAGTTCGAGTTTAAAGCTGAGACAATAGAGAGAGGAAAGGAAAGAGAGAGAGAGATACAACTCCCAGGGGAGGTGGGTGGGTTGTGAGGACTAATTCCTGCTGTTCCCAGAGATCACCTGTTACAGGTAAGTAACTGTGCTATCTCCAGGAACAAGCAGGAATGAGTCCTCACATATGGGGACTCCCTAGCTAAGATGCCGGGGAGATCCCCCTCCAAGGGTTCCTCATCTTCCTATGGATCTCAGGCATCCATTCAGGGAAGGTGGGCAGGAGTTGTTTAAGAATGGAACAGGTGTCTGAGGACAGCCTGACCAAACAAGGCATCCCGGCGGGAGTCCTTGTCCAAGCAGTAATGGGCTGTGAAGGTATGAACCGAGGCCCAGGTGGCTGCTCGACAGATCTGATCGATGGATACAGAATGAAGATGAGCCATAGATGTGGCCATCGCTCTCACATTGTGAGCTGTGACATGGCCTTCCAGAGAAAGGTTCTTACTCTGGTAAGCAAAAGAAATACACTGAGCAATCCAATTGGATAGTGTTCTTTTTGAGACTGGAAGTCCTAAATGAGAAGGATCAAAAGCAACAAAAAGTTGAGAAGACTTTCGATGTTGCTGTGTCCTGTGGATGTAAAAGGCAAGAGCTCTTTTACAATCTAACGTATGTAGGTTCCTCTCTGCACTGGATGCATGAGGAGCTGGAAAAAAGACAGGTAGATATACCTCTTGATTAAGATGAAAAGGTGAGACCACTTTAGGCATAAAGTGAGGATTTGTCCTAAGGACTACCTTATCATGATGGAACCTTGTATAAGGTGGATTAGCCACTAAAGCCTGCAGTTCACTGATGCGGCGAGCAGAAGTGATTGCAATAAGGAAAATGACTTTCCAGGAAAGAAATTTCAAGGAGGTAGTGGCTAAGGGTTCAAAGGGTGGCTTCATAAGCTGACCAAGAACCACGTTTAAGTCCAATGCCACCGGAGGAGGCCGAATGGGAGGTTTAGTTAAAGTTAGACCTCTCATAAATCTTGCAATAAGAGGATGAGAGGAAACAGGTTGTCCATTGATAGGCTGAAGAGATGCTGCAATAGCACTCAAATGGACCCGTACAGAATTTGTTTTAAGTCCTGCATTGGAAAGATGCAGGAGATATTCGAGTAAAGAATTCAAAGGTAGTGCTAGAGGGTTAAGACCCTTTTCAGCACACCAAATGGAAAATCTTTTCCATTTAAAAGCATAAGAACGCCTGGTGGAAGGTTTCCTAGAGGCATGGAGGATATCATTCACCTGTTGAGAAAGATTGAAGTCTTGAAGGTCTAGGCCTTCAGTAACCAAGCTCTGAGGTGAAGGGACTTGGGGTTTGGGTACCACAAAGTCCCCTCCTCTTGAGACAGAAGGTCTGGAGCAGCTCCCAGATCCAGGGAGGGTGCCTGGGAGAGATGCAGAAGTAGAGGGTACCACACTTGGCGTGGCCAGCGTGGAGCTATGAGGATCATAGATCCTTGATCCCTCTGAAGTTTGAATAGAGTCTTGGGAATCAAAGGAATGGGTGGAAAGGCATACAGGAAGGCCTGACCCCAATGAAGGAGGAAGGCATCTTTGGCCTGAGCTCCCTGACACGGAATTCTGGAACAGAACCGGGGAAGTTTGGCATTGCACGGACTTGCAAACAGGTCTATGTCCGGGGTTCCCCATTTCTGAAAGATTCTGAGTACCTGATCCATGTGCAGGGACCATTCTTGTGGAAGCAGAACTCGACTGAGTCTGTCTGCCCAAGAGTTTTGGATTCCTGGGAGGTATACTGCCAGGAGATGGATTTGATGCTCTCTGGCGAAGGCCCACAATTTTAGAGCTTCGTTGCAAAGCGACAGAGAGCCAGTCCCTCCTTGTTTGTTTATGTAGAACATGGCTACTTGATTGTCGGTATGAACAAGGACTGTCAGGTTGATGAGGAGGGTATGAAAGACCTTGAGAGCAAGGAAAATTGCTCGCAGCTCCAAAAGGTTGATATGAAGGGTGGTCTCCTGTGGAGACCAACTGCCCTGAGTGGAGAGGTCTTGGAGATGAGCTCCCCAACCTGTTTGGGAGGCATCTGTAGTGAGAGTTGCTTGGGGTAACAAAGGTTGGAAGGGGGCCCCCAACAACAGATTTTGAGTGGATATCCACCATTGGAGAGACCAAAAAAGACGTTTTGAGGTTGCTATTTGGTCTGAGAGAGCTCCTGATGCTTGGGTCCACTGGGTGGACAAAGTCCATTGAGCTGCTCTCATATGTAGGCGAGCATAAGGCACCACATGAACTGTGGATGCCATGTGGCCTAGCAGTTGTAGCATCTCCCTGGCAGTCAAGTGGCTTCTGGACTGAATTTGAGAGGCCAAGTGCACTAGACGGTGGCAACGGGCCTGAGGAAGATAGGCCCTTGCAGTGGTGGTATCTAGCCAGGCCCCTATGAATTCTAGGGACTGAGTAGGGGTGAGTTGAGACTTTGGCAGATTGATGACGAGTTCCAGATAGTGCAGTATGCGTCTGGTGTGGTCCAGGGAAGTCTGAGCCTCGGACTGAGATGGAGCTCGGATGAGCCAGTCGTCCAGGTATGGGAAGACAAATATTCCCAGAGTGCGTAGAAATGCAGCCACTATTGACATGCATTTGGTGAACACTCTTGGAGCAGAGGCTAGACCGAAGGGGAGTACTCTGTATTGGAAATGTTTTCCCTGGAACAGAAATCGTAGAAATTTTCTGTGGGATGGATGGATGAGTATATGTGTGTACGCATCCTTTAGATCTAGAGAACAAAGCCAATCCTGACTCTGTAGGTATGGAAGGAGAGTACCTAAAGAGAGCATCTTGAATTTCTCCTTGTATAGAAATTTGTTCAATTCTCTCAGATCTAGAATGGGTCTGTGCCCTCCTGTTTTCTTGGGGATGAGAAAACAAGGGGAGTAAAACCCTGACCCCTGTTGAAGAAGAGGAACCTCTTCTATTGCCCTTTGGGCAAGAAGGGTGGTCACCTCCTGACCCAACAGGTAAAGGAGAGATGGGGGAGAATTGAATTGTCTCACCATGGTATGGGGAGGAAGGCTGGAGAAATGTAGTTTGTAGCCCTCTCTGATGATAGAGAGGGTCCACTGTTCTGATGTGATTTGTTCCCATCTGGGAGCAAAATGAGTTAACCTTCCTGGAATGGTGAGAGGCTCTGGTTGTTGCAGAGCCAGAAAGGTTAAGTTCTCTAGAATCAAGTCAAAAACTCTGAGGGGGTTGGGACTGCTGGACTGTAGCAGCCCCTGTAGACTTTGTTCTGGCCTGTTTAGATTGCTGACGCTTAAGAGCAAAGCGAACTTGGGAAGATTGCTGGCCAGTATTTGTGCAATATCTGGTCTTTTTATAGAAAGGCTTCTTAAAAGGTTTTTTCTTGGCAGGGTTAGAGGTAGACTTAGAAAGTCTATCTAAAGCAGCATTCTCTGCATCCATTTAGAGTGGCTTTGATTTGCCACTCCTTGCCAAACAGATTTTCACCTGTACAGGGCAGATTGCCCAAGCCATCTTGTACCCAGGGTTCCAAATCAGAGGCCTGGAGCCAAGCAAGTCTGCGAGCAGCTATGGCAATGCCCGAGGCTCTGCTAGCTCCCTCAAAAGAGTCAAAGGCTGCTCTGTTGGAGAACTTTGAAACATCTTGAGTATGCTTTAGCAAAAGAAGGAACTCCTCCTTTCTATCCTCTGGGATAAAGGGGAGAAAATGACGTATCTTCAGTGCAATCTCTTTCAAAAACATGCCCATATAGAGGCTGTATGAATTGATTCTGGCAATAAGCATGCTAGCTTGGAAGATTTTTCTACCAAAAGCATCCAGAGTCCTACATTCTCTTCCTGGAGGGGTAGAAGAGTGCCTTTTGGTACTCTTTATCTTTTTCATAGCAGACTTCACCACAATAGAGTGGTGAGGGAGCTGAGTTTTTTGAAAACCAGGAGAAGGAGGAACCCGATATATGGTGTCCAAACGTCGAGAATGTGGAGATAGGGTGAGAGGAGCCTCCCACAAGTCCATCATGTGTTCTTGAAGAATTTCATGTATGGGTAAGGTGGCTGCCTCTTTGGGAACCTTAGAGTATCCTAAAATATCTAATTTTTTTGCTCAGGTTCCTTTTCAGAGGTTACAGAAATGGAGAGTCCTTTAGCTACTTCAATAATGAAGTCTTGAAAGGACAAATCCTCTGGAGGAGACATTCTCCTTTTTGGAGAAGAGGGCTCCTCAGGAAGAGTAAAAGAGACATCAGCAGAATCATCTGAGGTATCAGAATCCTCAGAAGATTCAAAGTACCGCCTATTAGCTTCCAGAGATCGATACGCATACCGACCGGTATCGACATCGGGCGTACCGGGAACCGGATCGGTATCGAGAAAACCTCCGGAACCAGAGACCGGAACCGGCATGCTACTGGAAGTAGATGCTCTGGGTACCGGTATCGGTTGTGGTACCGGAACCGGAGTCGGAACCGATTGTTGCGGTACCGAGGGCGTTGCAGCGTTAATGAAAGCCAGTATGGCTTGCTGCATGGATTGTACAGTAGTACCCATAGACGCCACAACTGCCTGGATGTCGGTACCGGTGTTGGCCGGTACCCCAGAGCAGTCTAACAGGTGATCGGTCGATGTCAACCTGTAACCCCATAGGAGCAGCTTTGGAAGCCGGAGCTTCCCGCCGGAGTTGTTTGGCTGGGGCAGGTTCCTCAGGGTCAAACCCAAGGGCCTCTCGCTGCTTAGAGGGAGATTTGCCCTTTGAGGACCTGCCTGAAGAATGTTTGGTTACCTGAGATCCATCAGGAGAGGAAGACCTGGAGGATGTTGATGCTGGAGTATCCGTAGAAAACAGCATATGAAACTTGGCTGCTCTGTTCTGTA
Source organism: Ichthyophis bannanicus (assembly GCA_033557465.1). Taxonomy (NCBI): domain Eukaryota; kingdom Metazoa; phylum Chordata; class Amphibia; order Gymnophiona; family Ichthyophiidae; genus Ichthyophis; species Ichthyophis bannanicus. The sequence continues at coordinate 227,919,238 of CM066038.1, forward strand.
AGCCACGTTTGGACATCAGAGAGCAGGATGGACAATCCGGAATGGAATGGTCAGGCCCCAAACATTTAAGACACCATTCATGGGTATCTGTGACTGAAATAGTACTGGTACACTTGGTGCATTTTTTAAAACCAGAGGCTGGTTTCTCCATGAGGGAGAATCTGAGAAGGCCTAGAGGCCTCACAGAACAAACACACCAAGTGGGGAAAAAGTAATTGTTATTTTTTTTTTTTAAAGAAATAAAGGAAAAAGACCGGCAGTACCGGTCCGGAATCGGGGAAGGCAGACACGCGGTCAAAGAAACAAATTAAAATAACAATTTCTTCAGCGGTGACAGGAACACGTCCTGCTGGCTCCGCGGAAAAAGAAGAACTGAGGAGAGTTGGTCAGGAAGGCGGGAAGGCAGCGCGCATGCGCTGTGGGAGGCCCCAAAAGCTTTCCTTTCTGGGAAGCTGGGGAGCTTTCCCGCGCAGGCTCCATCGGTTCCGACGTACCCATATGTGAGGACTCATTCCTGCTTGTTCCTGGAGATGAGCAGCCGCTCCAGCATCGGAGGAACCGGTACAGTAAAGGCCTCCTCCGGGGCAGAGTCATACTGGAGGGCCTCGAGCTCCTCGGCTCGAGGCTCCTCCTCGGGATCCGCGGGGAAGGCCAAGACCTTGGCCATATCCCACACGAAGTCCGAGAACCGGGTATCCTCCGGTGGGGATCGTCTCCGAGGTTCGGACTCCGGCGAGTCCGATGGGACACACCGAGTCCGATAGGTGTCGGGTGACTCTTCGTCCTCCGTCTTCCAGCCTGACTCCTTGGAGGAGGTGTCGAGCGGCTCCGGTCGGGCGGGCACCGATGCCCTCCACCCCAACGCCGAGGGTACCTGCGTCGACGACCTCGGTCCCGAACGGGAGGCCGAGGGAGACCGTGGCCGAGGATCGACTCGAGCCCGCATGGACTCGAGGATCGGCTCAGCCTCCGGGGTCGACTTGGACATCGATGTCACGGTGGTCGGGGCAGATGCACCGGTGAGACCGGCGATCAATGCCCGCTGCTGTTCCATGAAGGCAGCGAGGCTGCTCTCCAAGGCCGTCAACCTGAGTCCGAGCTCAGGAGACCCAGCAGCCCCCGACTCGGGCACCGACGGCGACTCCCTTGGAGGAGAGTCCACGAGGACTACAGCACTCATGTGTCCAGGAGACTCCATCTCGAGACTAGGTTGCTTGGCAGGCCTCTCCGACTCCGAAGACCCGGGATGGCTATCGGGGCTATGCGACCTGGCTCTCGAGGAACCAGGAGCGTCCACCGATGCCGCCCTCGCGGGTTTCTTCTTCCTGCGCTGTTCCCACGAAGGAGACCCCCACTCAGAGGAACCTCGACGCTGCTCGGGGCCTGAGTCCCGAGACGTCGAGGCCTCTGACGAGGTTCGGGCCCGTCCGGACGCAGAGTCAGAGAAGATCCTATCCTTCTGGTGCTGCCGACTCCTCAACGCCGTCGAGGACATTTTGCCACACGGACCACAAATCATCGGGTCATGATCGGGTCCGAGGCAGCGGAGGCAGCAGTCGTGTGTGTCGGTAAGAGACATAAGTTTCTTACACCGATCACACTTTTTAAACCCGCTGGCAGCCATCGGGGGAAAAAGGGCCCCTGCGAGGTCAAAAGACAGGGCTGCCAGTGAAAAAAGAAAAAATGGCGCAAACGCTAGTCACGAAGGACAAAAACCGAAAAAGGAGAGAGTGAGCTCGATACCAGCGTACCGGGCCCAGACGGGAAAAGGATCCGGCGTCGAACCGAAGGAGAAGTACAAAAAATAGGGAATTCAACTTTTTCCTCGGCGAAAAACGAACTACATCCGTCGGGCTCCGCGGAAAAAAGACGACTGAGCAAGATGGCACCCTTGGGCGGGAAGGGGACCGCGCATGCGCGCTGCAATTCCTAAAGGCTTTCTTTGAAAGCTGGGGAAATGCTCCGCACGAGGGCTCCGTCGGCGCCGACGTCACCCATATGTGAGGACTGATTCCTGCTTGGTCCTGGAGAATATAAAGATACACAGTTGTGTATGTTGCCTTTTTATAGTAAATCCAAAATCTTTGTGGTAATGCCAAATTCTAATCCTGGCCCAATCAAAATGTACCAAAACAAGCACTCAGAAAGCTTCTTGAATGTAACAAAGAAACTACAATGGAGTCAATTTTTCAATAACGTGCGTAAACTGCGGTGGGGTTTATAAAATTATCCTCTTGGTGGTTCAGCTCTGAAGAGCCGAGGCACCAATAGGGTAATTTCATAATCGCCACTGCAGTTTATTCACATTGCAATGTGGATATTTGGGGCCTATTTTATAAAGTGAAGTGTATGCGTATTTTATATTACAAAATAGGAGTGTATTGACACACCTTGTGGCAGTTATGCTTGCGCAAGAGCAGGCATAATTGCCGATGCTTAGATTGGACAGAAATATGCGTAGATCATAATATTCTACGTGCATAAATATAGGTCCTGCTTATGCTCCACCCAAGCTCTGCCCCATGTGCATCCCAACTGAAAGTTCACATGATGGCCCTTACGAACGTGCATACAGAATAGCAAATGCCTAAGGTGTGCACGTAGGTGCCCATTCACATGTTTAAGTCCTTTAAAATAGGGACTTGTGCACATAAATAGTACTTAATTTTTCGTTCATCCCTTATAAGATCACCCAACCATTGTGCATCACCATGGCATTGTTTAATCATGTCTTTGTGATATTTCATGCACTCTAATTCATCATCTGGATCCCTTTATAGCAACAGGGTAAAATCGAAATAAACGTAACTGTCTCTTATAGCTCAACAAATAGGGGTGACCTGCACAGAGCGGTGGGTACACCCCTAAAGAAAGGCACGAGAAGGGCTGACCTTCACGGAGCAGCAGGTGCACCTACTCTTGCCATCTTGCTGGGAAATTCACCCTATAAGTATCAAACCCCTATCATGATGGGTGACAGTAATTAAAATAATAAACCAACTTCACTTTCAATAATTATGAAGAAATCACTTAAATAATATTATAGAATGGTCTCAGACTCCTCGGCACTATTTTTACTGACTTTCAATTCGTCAGAACTATCAGTGCCTGTTTGCATCAATGACCAATCAAATGCTATTCCCTTTCTGGTCTAGTACATTCCCATGTGAGAAAATGCTTATCTTAATATTTTATGTATCCTCTTCCCATTTCTATATCTTCTTCCCACTTCTTCTTCTTCCCTTGCTGGGCAGACTAGATGGACCATGTTGGTCTTTATCTGCCGACATATACTATGCCTCTTTCTAAAATATATATTCCTATTTCAATATGTAAACATAACTGTCTGCAGCTGAATGTGCTGGGTGTATTATTATCTGCCATTGATTTGCGGTATTTTTTATCTGGAAGGTCCTTGAAAATTAAATGGAAGGGTTGTCTTTCAGAGGACTGGCAGATAAGGTATGGTGTTTCTTATGTTTCACCACTCACCAATAAAGTTTAACATCTTCTTTGTCTGCATAAGTGCTTTTGAATCCCAACCTCATGGTTATGTATGAAATTTTGAGTTGTTGACCATATGGTAAGAGTGATATTTTTATTTGGTTATGGGTTTAATTTAGTTATTCACTTGCTGATAATGATTTTGTGATTTTTTTTATTGCATGTTAAGATAATTGGTCCGATATGCATTTGTATTGTTTAATATTTGTTTTTTCACTTTGCTCTTGTGAGTCACCTTGATCTCTTGGCTGGCTAAATGAATCATAAATGCCAAGTTATATTAAATTAAATTTCGAAGCTCAACTAAAACCCATTAAAGTACTGGCTAACTGAATACAGCAGCGTAGTACCTAAAATGAGGCACTGCTATAGAAATGGTTTGCTTTAGCTAACTTCACTAATTTCATCACCCTCTAGGAAGGAACCTCCAGGAATTTTTCTCCTTGTGAACATAAGCCTGAACTATGATATAAATAGGGTTATGTATTATAGTAGATAAGAAGAAATTAGGCCTTACCTGCTAATTATCTTTCCTTGAGTTCTCTCCGGGCCAGTCCAGGAACTGTAGGGTTGTCAATCCTCTCCAGCAGCTGAGGACTGAATTCTCCAAGTCTTACTGACAGGCTACCCATCTCCCCCTGGTGTCAGACTCAGTCTGTTATTGTCAAAGCAGTCTGTATCCCTAAAATCAATACTAACCGTAACTTCCAAAACAAAACTTATAACAAAACTTACAACAACCTAAGCCTTACTGCATCCCCCTTGTAATATCTTAATTTTTTCTTCTAATTCCTCTCATTCCTTTTTTTTTTTAATGGCTTCTAATGCCGCCTTCCGGGATGCGACAGGGAGCTCCATAGCCAGCCCCCCCCCCCCTCCGTAAAGGGAAAAGGCCTTGGATGGCAGGCCAAATCACTACCGCTCTAGCCTGGCTAGCGCACCAAGCAACCTGAAGCGACTGTGACACCCCAGCGGGTCATTCTTCTGCGGCTTGCCCCTGATCCGGGTGGGCCCTGGACTGGCCCGGAGAGAACTCAAGGAAAGACAATTAGCAGGTAAGGCCTAATTTCTTCTTCCTCTTCGTCTCTCCGGGCCAGTCCAGGAACTGTAGGGCAGTACCAGAGCAGTACTCAATATCGGGAGGGACCCGCCAAACCCGCTACTATGGCCGCAGCCCCCACTTTTGCATCTCCCCTCGCCTGAACATCCAACCTATAATGCTTCGCAAACGTGTGAAGGGACAACCACGTAGCCGCTCTACAAATATCCACTGGCAGAATCAAAGCAAACTCAGCCCAAGATGCTGCCTCCTCCGCGTGGAATGCGCTCGAAGCCCCTCAGGCACCGACTTCCCTGCTGTCTTATACGCCACTACAATCGCTTGCTTTACCCAATGAGCAATCGAGGCCTTAGACGCCGGCTCTCCTTTCCGAGGTCCACCAAAAAGCATGAACAACCTATCCATCTTCCTAAATGCCTGTGTCTTCTGGAGATACCGCTGGAGCATTCTACCTAGATCCAGCTTCTTCAGCGATCCATCCATAGGAGTCCCTTCACGACTCCGAAAAGTGGGAAGCGAAATCGGTTGGTTTACGTGAAACCCCGACACTACCTTCGGCAGAAAATAAGGAACAGGGCGCAACATTACTTTATTTGCTGAAAACTGGATATAGGGCTCCTTACACGAAAGCACCTGCAGATCAGAGATCCGCTGAGCCGAACACAACGCTACTAAGAACGCTGTCTTCCACGAGAACTCCCTCAGTGCCACTGCTCCCGCAGGCTCAAAAGGAGGTTGCGTCAACGCCTCAAGGACCACGTTTAAATCCCAAGCCGGAACCACCGGTCTTACAGGCGGTCGCACATTCTTAACTGCTCTTAGAAACCTGAACACATCTGGGTGGAGGGATAAGACTCCCCCCTGTAACTTACCTCTAAAAGAAGCCAGCGCCGTTACCTAAACTCTCAAAGTACTGAGTGCGAGACCCTTATCCAGTCTGCTCTGCAGGAACGACAGGATGTGCGGCACTGTTGCTGAGAAAGGCTGAATGCCGCCCCTGTTGCACCAACCTTCAAAAATGCGCTAAATCTGAACATACGCCAATGACGTAGACGTCCTTTTGGATTTTAACATTGTGGAAACTACCGCGGCAGAATAACCTCTACGCCTCAGCTGCTCCCTCTCAAGAACCAAGCCGTAAGAGAGAAGTAATCTACCTGTGGCATTAACAGAGGACCCTGGTACAATAGGTTGCTCCTGCTGCAAAGGCCAGGGAGTGTCCACCAGAAGCTGCACCAAATCCGCATACCATGGTCTCCTTGGCCAATCCGGAGCAATGAGAATCACTTTGCCGTCGTGCCGAGCTATCCTCCGAACGACCCGACCGATCATGGGCCATGGAGGAAACGCATAGAGCAGCCTGCTTGACGGCCAAGGTTGAGCCAACCCGTCGAGCCCCTCCGACATGGGTTCCCTGTCCCTGCTGAAAAACCGATGCGCCTTGGAATTGACGAGAGTGGCCATAAGATCCATGACTGGCTGCCCCCACCGCAGCGTGATGTCGTGAAAAACTGCTGCGTTGAACTCCCACTTTCCTGAATCCACCACATTCTGACTGAGGTAATCAGCCTGCAGATTGTCTTTTCCAGCTACATGAGCCACCGACAACGCTTATCAAATGAGCCTCTGCCCACTACATTAGCAGCTGACTCTCTTCCAACAAAGCCACACTGCCTGTACCGCCCTGTCGATTGATATAAGATACCGTTACTGCATTGTCGGAAAACACGCACACTACCTTTCCCGTTACTAAGGCGTCAAACCTTTGAAAAGCCATGCGCACCGCTCTCATTTACAAGCGATTGATGGACCAGCCGCTCACTTCTAGCGGCCATCCCCCCTGCGCTATTTTCAACATACAATGCGCTCCCCAGCCAGATAGGCTGGCGTCCATGGTCACCAGGACCCACTCTGGGGGTTTCAGCAGCACCCCTGCTTGAAGATTCTTTGTGTCCAGCCACCACTGTAAGCTTTTCCGGACCACCTCCGACACTTCTAACCTCTGACTCAGCGGATGAGTCTGTGGTGACCACCTAAAAAGTAGGGCCTGCTGCAGAGGATGCATATGCGCCCTGGCCCACGGGACCAGATCCAACGCCACTGCCATGGAGCCCAGCAGCTGCAAGTAACGCCACGCCGTTGGAGCCTTTCCTCGTAAAAATGCGGTTACCTGCTTCAAATTCTTCCGAACTCGGTCCTCTGGCAGAAATACCGCCCCTACGGCCATGTCGAACAAAGCTCCGAGGTACACAAGGCGTTGTACCGGAGCCAGGTGACTCTTGGCTTGGTTCGCTACCCAACCAAGCTGTTCCAGGACATGTACCACTCGTGCCGTCGCGTTGACCGAATCTTGAACCAACGAATCAGCCAGTCATCCAGGTAGGGATGCACTAGGATGTCCTTTCTCAATGCTGCCGCCACCACCACCGCCAGCCCGAATAGTAACGCCCGGAACTGAAAATGCTCCATGGGCACCACAAAGCCCAGAAACCTCTGATGCTCCTGGCCTGATGGGAATGTGTAGATAGGCCTCCGTCAAGTCTATGGAGGACAGCACCTCGCCACGTCTTACGGAGCAAATCACAGACCTAAGCGTCTCCATACGGAAATGCGGCACCCTTAAACAGCGGTTTACGTGTTTGAGATCCAAAATAGGCCAAAAGGAACCTTCCTTTTTGGGAACTACGAAATAAATCGAGTATCGACCGAACCTGCACTGGTCCGGTGACACGGGAATTACCACTTGCAGCCGCAACAGGCGCTGAAGCGTAGCGTGAACGGCGTCCGCCTTTGCCTGCGAACCGCAAGGGGATACCACGAAAGCATCTGACAACGGCTGAGCAAACTCCAGCACATAACCTTCGCGGATAATTTCCAGTACCCACCGATCCGAGATGATGGTGGTCCAGACGGAAAGGAAGTCTCGCAAGCGGCCTCCTACTGGAACCTCCGCCTGGACCCTCCGCATTTCATTGCGTCTTCTTGGAGGAGCTCTGCTGGGCACTGAAATAACCTCTGCCAGAACCTCGCGCTCCTCGAAAGGACTGCCCTCTGGACTGAAAGCGACTCCGCTGATAAGGCGCAAAATGAGCCCCTCTAAATCTGCGAAACTCTCTGCCAGGCCCCTTCTGCAGCCCTCCCGGCTTTGGGCCCTTTGGACGGTCCTCTGGGAGTCGACCCCCCTTAGAGTCCCCCAGATCTTTAACAATCTTTTCCAGAGCCTCCCCAAAGAGCAGCTTGCCCTTATAAGGTAGCTTACTAAGGCGAGCCTTAGAAGAAGCGTCTGCCACCCAGCTTCTCAGCCAGAGAAACCTCCTTGCAGCAACCACTGACCCATGGACTTCGCCGAAATCCATACCAAATCATAGAAGGCATCTGCCAGGTATGCCACCACCGATTCCAGCTTCGCCCCTTCCGCAGAGGAACCATCCTTCCCCTCCGGGTTAGGCTCTCCTTGGAGCCAACAAATGGAGGCCTGTGCCACATAGACCCACAAACGGAGGCCTGCAGGGAAAGCGCACTAGTATCAAATGCCTGCTTCAGCAGCGACTCCAATTTCCTATCTTGCAGATCCTTAAGGGCTGCACCGCCCTCTACCGGAATCATCGTCTTCTTTGTCACTGCTGACACCAACGCGTCCACCTTCGGCATAGCACAGTTACTTACCTGTAACAGCAGGAATAAGTCTTCACATATGGGTATCGTCAGTACCGACGGAGCCTGCGCGGGAACGCTCCCCAGCGTCCAAAAGGAAAGCTTTTGGGAGCATCCCACAGCGCTTGCGTGCTGCCTTCCCGCCTTTCCTAACTGCCTCTCTCCAGTTCGAGTTTTAAAGCTGAGACAAAGAGAGAGAGAGGAAAGGAAAGATAGATAGAGAGATACAACTCCTAGGGGAGCTGGGTGGGTTGTGAAGACTTATTCCTGCTGTTCCCAGAGATCACCTGTTACAGGTAAGTAACTGTGCTATCTCCAGGAACAAGCAGGAATGAGTCTTCACATATGGGGACTCCCCAGCTAGAGATGCCTGGGAGATCACCCAGGTTGTGAGTCCCTGGAAAGGGCTCTACCTCCACCCATGAATCTCAGGCATCCAGTCACGGATGGAGGGTAGGAGTTGATTAGGTATGGAACAGGTGTTTGAGAACAGCCTGACAAAACAAGGCATCCTGGCGGGAGTCCTTGTCCAAGCAGTACTGGGCTGTAAAGGTATGAACCGAGGCCCAGATGGCCGCTCGACAGATTTGGTCGATGGACACAGAGTTTAGATGAGCCACAGAAGCTGCCATGGCCCTCACATTGTGAGCTGTGATATGGCCCTCCAGAGAAAGGTTCTTACTCTGGTAGGCGAAGGAAATACACTGAGCAATCCAATTTGACAAAGTTCTTTTAGAGACTGGAAGTCCTAAATGAGAGGGATCAAAAGCAACAAAGAGTTGAGAGGACTTTCGATGTTGCTGTGTCCTTTGTAAGTGCTCTCTTACAATCCAGGGTATGAAGATTCCTCTCTGCACTTGATGCATGAGGTCCTGGAAAAAAGACAGGTAAATACACCTCCTGGTTCAGATGAAAAGGTGAGACCACTTTAGGCATAAAGTGAGGATTAGTTCTGAGGACTACCTTGTCATGATGGAACCATGTATAAGGAGGATTAGCCACTAAGGCTTGCAACTCACTGATACGGCGAGCTGAGGTGACTGCAATGAGAAAAATAACCTTCCAGGAAAGGAATTTCAAGGAGGTAGTGGCTAAGGGTTCGAAGGGTGGCTTCATGAGCTGGCCAAGAACCAGATTCAAGTCCCATGCCACTGGAGGTGGTCTAATGGGAGGTTTAGTCAAAAGAAGGCCTCTCATGATTCTTGCTATAAGAGGATGAGAGGAAATAGGCTGTCCATTGAGGGGTTTAAGGGATGCTGCAATAGCACTCAAATGAACTCTGATTGAATTCATCTTAAGGCCTGCATCGGATAAATGCAGCAAATACTCTAGTAAAGAATTCAGAGGTATTGCAAGAGGGTTAAGACCTTTCTCTGCACATCAAATGGTAAACCTCTTCCATTTAAAAGCATAGGAACGTCTGGTGGAAGGCTTTCTGGAAGCATGAAGGATATCCTTCACCTGCTGAGAAAGAGGTAAATCTTGAAGGTCTAGGCCTTCAGCAACCAGGCCCTGAGATGAAGAGACTGGGAATTTGGGTGCCTCAACGTTCCCTCCTCCTGGGAGAGGAGATCTGGATTAGACCCCAAGTCCAGGGAGGGAGCTTGAGAGAGATGCAGAAGTAGAAGGTACCACACTTGGCGTGGCCAATGTGGTGCTATGAGGATCATAGACCCCTTGTCTCTCTGAAGCTTGAACAGTGTCTTGGGAATGAGGGGAATAGGAGGAAAGGCATAGAGGAAATCTTGCCCCCGATGAAGGAGGAAGGCATCCCTGGCCTGAACTCCCTGACACGGAATCCTGGAACAGAACCGGGGAAGTTTGGCATTCCATGGACTTGCAAACAGGTCTATGTCTGGGGTTCCCAAAATTCGAAAGATCCTGGCTATCTGGTCCCCATGGAGGGACCATTCGTGTGGAAGCAGAACTCGACTGAGTCTGTCTGCCCAAGAGTTTTGAACCCCTGGAAGATACACTGCCATGAGATGGATTTGATGCTCTCTGGCGAAGGCCCACAATCTCAGAGCTTCGTTGCAAAGCGACAGAGAGCCAGTCCCCCCCTGCTTGTTCACATAGAACATGGCTACTTGGTTGTCCGAGTGGATGAGGACTGTCTTGTAGCTGAGCAGGGTGTGGAAGACTCTGAGAGCCAGAAAGATTGCTCTGAGCTCTAAGAGGTTGATATGTAGAGATGTCTCCTGTGGAGACCAGATGCCTTGGGTGGAGAGATCTTGTAGATGAGCTCCCCAACCCTTTGGAGAGGCATCTGTGGTAAGGGTTGCTTGGGGTAACACCTGTTGAAAGGGGGACCCCAGCAATAGATTTTGAGTGGACTTCCACCAATGGAGAGAGCAAGAGAGGCGACTGGAGGTCACTATTTTGTCTGACAGGCACCCTGATACCTGGGTCCACTGGGTGAACAAAGTCCATTGAGCTGCTCTCATGTGAAGGCGAGCATAAGGAACCACATGCACGGTGGATGTCATGTGGCCTAACAGTTGTAACATCTCTCGAGCAGTTAAATGGGATTTTAACTGAATCTGTGAGGCTAACTGCACCAAGCTTAGGCAACGGGCCTGGGGAAGATAGGCCCTTGCAGTTGTGGTATCCAGCAAGGCCCCTATGAACTCTAGAGATTGAGTAGGGGTGAGATGGGATTTTGGAATGTTTATAACAAGTCCCAGATACTGAAGAACACGCCTTGTGCAGGCCAGGGAAGTCTGGCCCTCTGACTGGGATGGAGCTCGGATGAGCCAGTCGTCCAGATATGGGAATACGAATATCCCTAGAGTGCGTAGAAATGCAGCTACTACTGCCATGCATTTTGTGAACACTCTTGGTGCAGAGGCCAGACCGAAAGGAAGCACTTTGTATTGGTAGTGCTTTCCTTGGTAAAGAAACCGAAGGAACCTTCTGTGTGTTGGATGGATGAGGACATGGGTGTACGCATCTTTGAGATCTAGAGAACAAAGCCAGTCCTGACTCTGGAGGTATGGAAGGAGAGTTCCGAGAGAAGTCATCTTGAATTTCTCCTTGTATAGAAACTTGTTCAATTCTCTGAGATCTAAGATGGGTCTGTAGCCCCCTGTTTTCTTTGGAATGAGAAAATAGGGGGTGTAGAACCCTGAGCCCTGTTGAAGAAGGGGTACTTCTTCTATTGCCCCTTGGTCAAGAAGGGTAGCAAATCTCTTGACCCAGAAGGTCGAGGAGAGATGTTGGAGAATTGCACTGTTTCACCATGGTGTGAGGGGGAAGGTTTAAGAAATGAAGCTTGTACCCTTCTCTTATGATGGAGAGGGTCCATTGCTCTGCTGTGATTTGTTCCCATCTGGGAGCAAAATGAGCTAACCTTCCTGGAATGGTGATAGGCTCTGGATGTTCTAGAGCCAGAAAGGCTAAGTTCTCTAGTTGTAAGTCAAAGGCCCTGAGGAGGCTGAGGCTGTTGGGCCGTAGCAGTCCTGGCAGCCTTAGGCTTGGCCTGTTTTGGTTGTTGCTGTCTCTTTGTAGCAAAACGACCTGCAGAAGAGGCCTGACCATAAGCAGAAGAATATTTCCCTTTTTTTGGGAAAAATCCTTTTTTGAACAATCTCTTTCTAAAAGGAGCAGAAGTAGACTTGGAAAGTCTATCTAAAGCAGAGTTTTCAGCATCCATCTGGTTGGCCTTTGCTTGCCAATCTTTGCCAAAAAGGTTTTCACCTGTACAAGGAAGGTTACCTAGTCCATCCTGAACCCAGGATTCCAAATCAGAAGCTTGTAACCAAGCAACTCTGCGTGCACCTATGGCAATAGCCGAAGCTCTGCTGGCACCTTCAAAAGAGTCAAAGGCTGCACGGTTGGCAAACTTGGAAATATCCTGGGCATGTTTAAGCCAGGTGAGAAACTCTTCCCTTTTATCTTCTGAAATAAGAGGAGATAAGGTTTGCAGATGATCTGTAACTTCCTTTAGAAACATCCCCATATAGAGACTATAGGAGTTGATTCTGGCCACAAGCATACTGGCCTGGAAGATTCTCCTGCCAAAGGCATCTAAGGTTCTGCATTCTCTTCCTGGAGGAGTAGAAGAGTGCCTTTTTGCACTCTTGATCTTTTTCATAGCAGACTCCACCACAATGGAGTGATGAGGAAGCTGAGTCTTATGAAAACCAGGACAAGGAGGAACACGATACATGGTGTCCAACCTACGAAAATGAGGGGAGGTGGTAAGAGGAGTCTCCCATATGCCCAACATATGATCATAAAGAATCTCATGTATTGGTAAAGTGGCTGCCTCTTTAGGAGCCTTAGGATATTGCAAAATATCTAATTTTTTGGCTCTAGGCTCAGTCTCAGAGGCCCCTGAGATGGAAAGGCCCCTGGCAACCTCCCTGATGAAGTCTTGAAAAGACAAGTCTTCTGGAGGAGACATTCTCCTTTTTGGAGAAGAGGGTTCCTGAGGAAGGATCCCCGATGCTTCGATAGAGGCCTCTGATTCATCAGAGTCTTCAGAGGAATCGAAGTATCGCCTGTCTGGATGCTGTTGCAGAGTCCGATACGCGTACCGGGGGGTATCGATGGTACTGATGGGCATCACAGAACAGTGTACCGCTGCCATCGATGTGGATGTCGATGCAATCGGTACCGGCACTGGAACCGATATCAGGTCCGGTACCAGAATCGGTACCGACAACGACGTTTGTTGCGGTACCGAAGGCGTCGCAGCTTGTATGAATGCCGTGATGGCACGCTGCATGGTCAGAATATTCTGATCCATCGACGCCACCAATGTCTGGATGTCGGTACCAGTGGAACCCACCAGTACCCCAGAACATTGTAACAGGTGATCGGTCGAGGCCGAGCCATCGATGTCAACCTGTGACCCCATAGATAAAGCTTTGGAAGCCAGAGCCTCCTGCCGAGGTAATTTTGCCAGTGTGGATTCCTCGAGAGCAAGCCCGGAGGCATCTCGATACTTAGAGGGAGATCTACTCTTCGAGGACCGGCTGGACTTAAGTTTGGTTACCTGAGATCCATGGGAGGAAGAGGAAGCCCTGGAAGACGTCGATGCCACCGAAGCTGCATCAGAGGGAAACAGGGTACTGAGCTTGGCTGCTCGATTCTGTAGACCTCTTTTAGACATCATGGAACAGGACTCACAGTCCGTCATGGAATGATCAGGACCTAAACATTTGAGTCACCAGTCATGGGTGTCGGTGACAGAAATAGTGCCGCTGCACTTCATGCACTTTTTAAACCCGGAGGCGGGCTTTTCCATGAGGAAAAATTTGTGTAGGCCTAAGGCCACAGAAGAAAAAGCACCGAAGTGAGAAAAAATAGTATTTATTTTTTTATTTTTTTTTTAAATGAAGAAAAAAAAAACGTCGGTACCGGTCCGGAGACGAGAAGGTAGACACGCGACTAAAGAAATAAAGAAAAATAAGAAATTCTTCAGCGGTGAAAGGAAACACGACCTGCTGGCTCCGCGGAAAAGAAGAACTGGAGAGAGGCAGTTAGGAAAGGCGGGGAGGCAGCGCGCAGGCGCTGTGGGATGCTCCCAAAAGCTTTCCTTTTGGACGCTGGGGAGCGTTCCCGTGCAGGCTCTGTCGGTACCGACGATACCCATATGTGAAGACTCATTCCTGCTTGTTCCTGGAGATTCGTAGTAACTTTTTCCTCTTGCGGCACTGGGTACAATCTACCTATGGCCCGCGCCCCCCTGAGAGTGGCCTCCGGGCATTCCCATTCAGACTCCACCATCTGCTTAATTACTCTATGGACTGGGAAACAGCGCTGCTCTGCTTTAAAACCCTGAAGCAGCGGATCCTCCAAGGGTTCCTCTTGCACCGTCGGTAGTGCAATATTGAGGGCCGCTAGCGAATGCGTAATAAGAGACCCCAGTTCCTCTTTCCGAAAGACTCTAAAAACATTGGGGTCCTCACCTAGAGGAATCCCTCCCTCTTCCAGGTCAGCCCCCCCACTGGTCTAAGCCTTCGTGGGAGAGAAGCTCCCCCTCCTTAGCTACCTGAGGCATAGGAGGCTGTTGACCGAAGCCATCGGCCTCAGCCTCCCCCAGCACACCTGTCCTAGAAGTTGCTTCACCTGGGTCCATGGTAACCTCATCTGCTTTCAGCGACCCTGACATGCTAGGGGGAGAAATTATGCTTCTTAACTTTTGCCTTCCTTTTCTCTGGTTTACCCAGGAGCGTGGGAGAGACGGCTGCCTTCTCCAAAATGGCCGCCGTTCCCGCTTTTCCCCCCGTGCTCAAATGGCTGCTCAACGGACCTACCGCATTTGCTCTGTCTTCCATGCTGCCTCCTAACAGTCTGGTCACCCGACTACCCCAGCGCTCGCAAAACCGGCAACAACCTAAGACGGACAGCCCCCGGCGACTTCCACACAGCACACACGCTGCTGACTCTGGCCGCATGCACTGATACTGCTAACTCTCTGCTCCTTCCGACGGCAATAGATCCCGCATGCCGCCCCCGAGGCCTGCCTAAACCAAGTGCCACTTACCTCCAAAACCTTTCCGGCTGTGGCCACACTCCGGACTACCTCTTCGTGCTGCTAGCGTTAGAGGCAGTTCGGGTTCTTACGCAGAAGGGGCTGGACTCTGGGTCTCCCAGCTCCCCCCTTCAATCGGTTGTGCCCGATGCCGCTTAACGAGGCAGGCTCTGCCACTGCTGCCTGGTAGAGTAGGTTTCCCTGCAGCCGTCTCCGTTTTCAACAAGGGTTTTTGTTGTTTTTTTTTTTAATTTTGAAACCCTGATATTCTGTCTGATTCTGTTAATTGAACACTGCTAGGGCCCCTCAGGCCAGAAAAACTGTACTCTGTCCACTCTGTCCTTCTCTTTCCCTGTTGATTCCTCTCTGCCTCACCAGGAGCCTGTCAGAACACGTCCTATCCAGCTGCTGAGGACTGAAAGACAGTCTCTGATACCAGGGGGAGATGGGTAGCCTGTCAGTAAGACTTGGAGAATTCAGTCCTCAGCTGCTGGAGAGCATTGACAACCCTACAGTTCATGGACTGGCCCGGAGAGACGAAGAGGAAAATTATTTTATAAAGTATCTTACATGTGGGTTAGAGTCTTGAAAGTTATCCAGACTATTTACAGCCAATGAAGATCATCCAAAACCAGAGAGAGATGGTCTCTCCAGCCATGGCCAGTCAGTAGATGAGTAGCTGAGTTCTAGATCATTTGCAGTCTGTGCAGAGCTCTGACAACCCAAGATAAAGCAGACTAAAATGATAAAGTCCTTATTTTAATATGTATGAATGATAGCCTCATATGTCTCTTTATCAAACATGGGTGCAACAACTGCAATTGCTTCAAATGAAAACAGCAGTTTTTGACCACAGACGTTACTTATGGTTCCCCAGTCAAGCTAATGACTGGATCTTTCAACTTCAAAACATGGTTTCCCACATACAGCTGGATTTGATCTTTGTTGGATTTAATTTGTTTTCTATGGGGCATTCATGAATTCCCCCCAAAACATGTTGACACTGATACAATGTTCTAGGAAAAGCTTATTTTATTCAATATCAAACACATCTTTGCATCTTTTTTTTATTCTTTTAAATAAAGTATCTCTTATTAAAAATCAGTGAGTGGCGATATAGACAACATATCCATTTAAGTCTGACCACAGAAATTTAAAGGATAGTTATCTGTACAAATATTTATCCATGGTTTTTTTTCAGTGATCCAACTTAAATTGATAGGTTCCTGGAATATGTGCATAATTTATATGGCTAACTTATGTACAAAGTTATGTGGTTGATTCCCAGCTGTATTTTGATTTCAATATATTTTGGGGGCGATATTCAGTGGTGGCGAATCAGCATAACGCTATGTGATGTTTTAAAAAAAGATATTCATATACCTCTGAGCCACTGAATATTATGGCTTAACCATATACAGTAGAGATACCCTATTTATTTATTTATTTTATTTATTTATTTAACAATTTTTATATACCGAGCTATTTGTTATCAGTGCGGTTTACATATAACAAAGGTTGCACAGTCAGAAGACTGTTCTGTGCTTACATTGAACAGGAGTTTAAACTTGGAGCAACAGGGTAACTATAAACATATGTACAAGAGCAACAGGGTAACTATAAACATATGTACATTTGAATATCTTTAGGACTGAAGTAACAGATTGATTTGGATAAGGTTAGCTGGATAGCACCCAAATATTGCCACTATTCAACTAAAGTAAAACCAGTCCTTGGCCTTGGACCACATGGCCCCTCCTCTCTGTGTGGACATGTTTTGATTGGACATTAACTGGTCTGTCCAAAACATATCCATTTAGTGGCAGAAGAATTTCACAATGAAGGGCTTATATGGGTAACAACAGAGATTACATAGATAAGCTCCTTAAAAATAATGTAGACCATATTCTATTTTCTATGATATAAAAATTACCTCAAAAATATCTAAAATATTGACTCTTACCTGCTATCTCCAGCATTTGCTACATATAGTTTTCCCAACAGATAAACAACAATAAGAGCTGTGCAGCCACCCGATATACTGTACATGCTTCTTTCCTGTTCAATTTGTAAATCCTAAGAAAGGAGCAAAATTGAAAACAGATTTCAGTATCAAATTCCACAGACTTTTTCTAGATCATTCAGGAATGGGCACAAGTTTGGGAAAGGTAGAACTATGTATGTTTGCTTTTTTTTTTATTTACTTCATTAATCACCATTAAATAAACCATCTCACAGTGAATTACAACATCAGTTAAAATATGACATTATCAATTACTATATAGCCTAATGGTTAGAGCACTGGCTTGGTAACCAAGCAACCAGGGTTCAATTCCTGCTAGCACTCCTTGTGGCCTTGGGCAAGTCACTTAACCCTCCATTGCCTCGGAAGAAAGGCCTGGCAATCTACTTCCGGTGACACTGCCAAGAAAACCCAGGAGCTTCTGGGTCACCAGGAGTCAGGACTGACTCGAAGGCACACGTTGCACGTTATATATTCTCCATTGTTCACTGTACAACATAAAACTCTCTCTGAAAGCTCTGAATCTATCCCCTAACAATACAGAACACCTCTACTAACCCAGGACCAGATTATCCATCTATTGATCCAAAATCAGATCCTCCTCACTTGACCTCAAAAGCTAAATTCCACAGCTAGGCTTTTACCAGCTTGCAGAAATGGATATAATTACTCTGCAGCCAAATCTCCTCCAGCAACTTGTTGTACCAAGTTGCCCCTTGCACAGAAAACCTTTCCTGGCCCACTGCAGGCAGACCATTTTGGATGAAGGATCTAATTTATTCCTAATTCCTGAGTGAAGATTATGACTTGGATGATATGTTATCAATCAATCTTTCAAATGTGGTGGATCCAAAGCATGACGAATCTTAAAAACCAACACTAAAACTTTAAACGTTACACTATACATCACCAGTAACATGTCTATAGTTGTCCAATACTGCTGTATCTAAAGTAGGCTTCTTTAGCAACAGCCTCATAATTGATGTCTTCAGTGCCTCTGGGAATGCTCCCTCTATCAAGGAATGCAAACAGCCGATCATAAAGATACTAATACATTCTATCCAAAACATAACCTTCATATATTTAATATTCAAATCATTCTTTAAACAAACATCAGTTCTACAAAAGCCTATTAAACGAAAAAATCTAAATCTAAATCTTAATAAAAACCAGACAAGATCTCAAAAAAAGTCAGAGCTAAAGTTGGACAAAGCCAATCTACCAGCATAGCAGCCCCAAAAGACTTGTACTAGATTGAATTTTTCCAGCAGGATCTATGATATATGAGCAAACAGCCATAGCAATTTACATCAATATTCTCAAATAATACAAACAAACCAGACACAATATTGTGTTTCGACAAGCATTAACACACACTTCTGCATTAACCTGGTAATTGCCTTAATGGTCATAACAGCCACAGTCTAAAAAAGGTGCTATCTCCCAAATCTGTGGCTTCATGGACAAAGGGTCAAGAAAAAGCCATAAGGATGCTTGGGTGCATAGGATGAGGACTGGCCAGCAACAGAAAGGAGGTGATAAAGTTTCTGTATAACTTCCTGGTGAGATCTTATGTGACGTACTGTGTGCTATTCTGGAGACTGTAACTGCAAAAAGATTTAAACATGGAGTCAGTTCAGAGGGCAGCTACTAAAATAGTTGGTGGTCTCTCTCAAAGCATAGGGGAGCAGAAAAAGATCTAAATATGTATATGGCGGAAGAAAAGGCGGGAGAAGGGAGATATGACAGAGGCAATTAAATATCTCCAAGGTATACATTCACAGGAGACGGGCTTCTTTCAATTGAAAGGAAGCTCTGGAATGATGGGTAACAGGATGAAGTGAAAAGGTGTAATCTAAGAAAATAGTTCTCTATGAAAAGGGTGGTGGATGTGTGGTACAGCCTCTCAGTAGAAGTGGTGGAGACAAGGATGATATTTGAATACAAGAAAGCATAGGATAAATACAAAGTATCTCAGATAGAGGAAGATATTGTAGAGCTTAGTACCTGGTGTGGATAGGCAGTCTGGTTAGGCCATATGGCCTTTTCCTGTCGTCACTTTCAGTGTCTTTATACTTCTTTGTTTAGATTTCAGAGATGAAGTAATACGATTGAAAACCATAGCGTCAGAGTATTTTCTAGGTAGTTTAAGATAGTATGTGGATTATAATGCTAATTGTTTCTATCATGAGTAACATGATTCTGTGTAATCCAAGGCCAAGGACTTTCCATCTGTAAACTAACTAATGCAATTGCAAACTACTCTTGCTCTAACCAATGGTGCAATCTATTGGCTAGCATCTGCAACTACAGAATTCTCTCAGTTCCATAAATACATGCTCAAGCAATTCAGATTACTGTTAAAAAAAAGAAAATTATACTATTCATATTTTATTACTATTTCACTTCTTGTGTAGCATTATAGGCAGGGCACAGTAATTCACTGCAAACATACAGTAAGGAAGTCATTTTATAAACCTTTTCCGTGGAAAAAACACTGATATATCCATGCAAAATGTCTGTTATAAATTAGGTCATGCCTAAAAGTATGTGTGATGCACTTGTAGGCATTCTCAGGTGCAGAGTTTAAGCACAGAATGGACAGAGAAGGTAGTTACTCACCTGTAGCAGGTGTTCTCCATGGACAGCAGGAATAAGGCCTCACAGATGGGTGAAGTCTCTGACAAAGCCCTGTGTGGGAACACTCCCCAGCTTTTATTCAAAGCTTTTGAGAGGCGCCTGCATGCCTGCCTTCCCGCCTGCCTCTGCAGTGCTATCTTCTCTAGTATGAGAACAAAGCTGTAGCAGAATACAACTCCTCAGGGAGGTGGGAGGGCTGTGAGGACTTATTCCTGCTGTCCACGGAGAACACCTGCTACAGATGAGTAACTACCTTTTCT
Organism: Ichthyophis bannanicus; assembly: GCA_033557465.1. Classification (NCBI taxonomy): domain Eukaryota; kingdom Metazoa; phylum Chordata; class Amphibia; order Gymnophiona; family Ichthyophiidae; genus Ichthyophis; species Ichthyophis bannanicus. The sequence goes on from CM066038.1 coordinate 227,938,860, forward strand.
CCAGGGACAAGCAGGAAGGAAATCCTCGCATATGGGCCTCTCAAACTACAGGCTATCGAAAACCGAGGAGGCTGCCAAGAAGCCAATGGGGCAAAATTGAACTAAGAACTGGAGAATCAACTATGTACAAGAGTGGTAGTTCACAAAAGGAAACTCATCTGATTTTTTTATATATATTTATATATATATATATATATATATTTATATTGTTTGGTAGCTTGGTGGGATGGAGTTGGATTCTTTTTTTTTTTTTTTAATTTAATATTTATTGAAATTTTAACAATACAGTCAAGAAAAAGTTTCGTACTGAAAAGAGATTCTCCAAAATATAACACATATCATACAGATTATAAAGAAACAATTTTTACAGAGAACTCTCTTAGAGCCCACACATTTAGGGGGCTGTGATTATAATACAACTACTGTAAGGTACGAGAAATAACCCAAATGATACTTATGAAATACTCACATTAACAAAAGCAATATGAGAGTGAGTAGTCTAAGGTATTTACAGCACATGATGCGATTATATCGCATCCTGTGAAGAAACACCATGAACAACCTGTGTTACCACCAGTAACCTGGTGCTAATGAAGGCAACCACGTCAGTGGGCTGAGAAAAGACATATCTAACAGATTGATACAACAACAAATATTTACAAAGAAATGCCAGGTGGAGAGAACCCCCCAACTGCAACATCCCAGATTTCTTAAGCAAAAAGTACTTACTTCTTTTCTGGGTCTCCTTCGCGATATCTGGTCATATAACACACGTAAAAGAAAACGTACCTTCAACTATACAATGGATAACTACCCAACGTTGTCTCTAGACATCAATGTGCTCCCCCCCTTGTTAACCACCATGCCTTCCTCCCCCCTCCAATCCCCCCTCCTACCTCTCAGTATACACCAAACCCCCCTCCCTTATCCCCATTCTTTAATAACAGTGCTACAGGTAAAGCACAGTTACTTACCTGTAACAGGTGATCTCTGGGAACAGCAGGAATAAGTCTTCACATATGGGTACGTCGGTACCGACGGAGTCTGCGCAGGAACGCTTCCCAGCGTCCAATCAAAGAGCTTTTGGAAGCATCCCACCACGCCTGCGTGCTGCCTTCCCGCCTTTCCCAACTGCCTCTCCTCAGTTAAGTTTTAAAGCTGAGACAAAGAGAGAGAGAGAGGAAAGGAAAGATAGATAGAGATACAACTCCTGGGGAGGTGGGTGGGTTGTGAAGACTTATTCCTGCTGTTCCCAGAGATCACCTGTTACAGGTAAGTAACTGTGCTATCTCCAGGAACAAGCAGGAATGAGTCTTCACATATGGGGACTCCCAAGCTGAGATGCCTGGAGTCCGAGCATGTCATAGGTTGGAACATGCTATCCCCCACAACACCAGGCATCCTGAGGATGGAGGGTAGGAGTTGAAGAAAGAAGATGCTGTGGAACAGCTAACCTAGCACAGGACTGCAGAAAAGGAGTCCATGTGTGGATAATGATTGTCATCAATGATATTGCAAAGAATATTGCAATATGGACCTCCGCTAACAGGATTTCATAGAAGTATGGAGGTTCATGGATCTACTGGGACCCAGTAGAGGAACCGTGAAGAGGACCTCACTGAAAAGTGGAGGTAATAAACCTGTAGGAAAACCTGTAGAATCTCTATGGATTGAAATTCCATGTAAAAAGGGGAAGGCGATGGCAGTGGGGGTGTACTATCGTCCGCCTGGCCAGAATGAACAAATGGATGATGAAATGCTCAAAGAAATCAAGGAAGCTAGCAAAAGTTACAGTGCAGTAATAATAATGGGTGATTTCAATTACCCCGGCATCGACTGGGTCAGTGTAACAACAGGACATGCTAGGGAGATAAAGTTCCTAGATGAAATAAATGACTGCTTCTTGGAGCAGCTGGTTCATGAACCGACCAGAGGGGAAGCAATATTAGACCTAGTCCTTAGTGGAACACCAGATGTAGTGCAAGAGATAAGGGTGTTGGGGCCACTTGGCAATAGTGATCATAGCATGATCGCCTTTGATTTAATTAGTGGAGGAGGGATAGTAAGGAAATCCACAGTACTACCCTTTAACTTTCGAAAGGGAGACTATGATAGAATGAGGAAAACAGTTAAGAAAAAACTAAAAGGAGCAGTTGCAAAGGTTAAAGACGTACATCAAGCTTGGGTGTTGTTGAAAAATACTATCTTGGAAGCCCAGACCAGCTGTATTCCACGCTTTAAGAAAAGTGGAAGGAAGTCCAAAAAATTGCCAGCATGGTTTAAAGCTGAGGTCAGAGAGGCTGTTGTTGCCAAAAAAGCATCTTTCAAGAAATGGAAAAAAGAGCCAAATGATGAAACCTGGAAACAGCACAAGCACTGGCAAGTCAAATGCAAGGCATTGATAAGGCAGGCAAAGAGAGAATTTGAGAAGAAGCTTGCTGCGGAAGCAAAAACGCGAAATAAAGACCTTTTCAAGTACATTCGTAGCAAAAAACCCGTGAGAGAGTCAGTTGGTCCATTAGATGATAAAGGGGTTAAAGGAGCACTAAGAGGCGACAAGGCGATAGCGGAGAGACTGAATGAATTCTTTGCTTCGGTCTTTACTGAGGAAGATGTAGGGATGTTACCCACGACTGAAGTGGTATTTAAAGGTGTGGAAGAATTGAAGGAAATATCGATACATCGGGAAGATGTCTTACAACTATTAGATAAACTGAAGAGTAGCAAATCACCTGGGCCGGATGGTATACATCCAAGGGTGTTGAAAGAACTGAAATTTGAGATTGCAGACCTGCTATCAGTAATCTGTGAACTATCATTAAAATCATCTCTAATACCTGAAGATTGGAGGATCGCCAATGTAACACCAATTTTTAAAAAGGGTTCCAGGGGTGATCCGGGAAACTACAGACCGGTGAGCCTGACATCAGTACCGGGAAAAATGGTAGAAACCATCATAAAGAATAAAATTACTCAGCATATAGATAGTCATGACCTAATGGGAGACAGCCAACATGGCTTTAGACAAGGAAGATCTTGTCTTACTAATCTGTTATGTTTTTTTGAAGGAGTGAATAAACAGGTGGACAAAGGTGAGTCGGTTGATATTGTGTATCTGGACTTTCAGAAAGCCTTTGACAAGGTCCCTCATGAGAGACTTTTGGCAAAACTAAAGAGTCATGGGATAGGAGGCAGTGTACTACTGTGGATCAGGAACTGGTTAAAAGATAGAAAGCAGAGGGTAGGGCTAAATGGCCAATTTTCCCAATGGAGAAAGGTGAATAGTGGTGTACCCCAGGGATCTGTGCTGGGTCCGCTGCTTTTTGACATATTCATAAATGACCTGGAAAGTGGAATAACGAGTGAGGTTATCAAATTTGCTGATGACACAAAACTATTTAAAGTTGTTAAAAACCCAGGAGGATTGTGGAAAATTGCAAGAGGATCTTGATAAATTGGAAGACTGGGCATCAAAATGGCAGATGAAATTTAATGTGGAGAAGTGCAAGGTTATGCACCTAGGGAAGAACAACCCAAACTATGGTTACACGATGCAAGGTTCCACATTAGGAACCACCACCCAAGAAAAAGATTTAGGCGTCCTTGTGGATACCATGTTAAAACCCTCGGCCCAGTGTGCAGCGGCGGCGGCCAAGAGAGCAAATAGAATGCTAGGTATGATAAGGAAAGGAATGGAAAATAAAACAAAAGATATTATAATGCCTCTATATCGTTCCATGGTGAGACCGCACCTTGAATATTGTGTGCAATTCTGGTCGCCATATCTTAAAAAGGATATAGCAATTTTAGAAAAGGTTCAGAGAAGAGCCACCAAAATGGTAAAGGGGATGGAAGGCTACTCCTATGAAGAAAGGCTAAAAAGGTTGGGGCTCTTTAACCTGGAAAAGAGACGGCTGAGGGGAGATATGATAGAAGTCTATAAATTAATGAACGGAGTGGAACGGGTAAACGTAGATCGATTGTTTACCTTATCAGAATATAGAAAGACTAGGGGACATGCAATGAAGCTACAGGGTAAACTATTTAAGACTAATAAAAGAAAATATTTTTTCACTCAACGTGTAATCAAACTCTGGAATTTGTTACCGGAGGATGTAGTAAAGGCTGTTAGTGTAGCTGGGTTGAAAAAAGGTTTGGACAAGTTCCTGGAGGAAAGGTCCATAAACCATTATTAAGAAGGGACCCAGGATATCAATGCTTGAACCAATACAAGCATTGTGGAACCTGTGTCCCTTGGGGAAACTCCTAGGTACGTATGACCTAGATTGGCCACTGTTGGAAACAGAATACTGGGCTTGATGGACCTTGGTCTGACCCAGTATGGCATATCTTATGTTCTTATGTTCTTATAAAACAGAGGAGGTCAGAATCCTGAAAGGTAACAGGCACCCCTGGTAGGAAAAACTGGGGCAGTACAAAAACGGTGGGCCTTCAGCGAAAAGCTGTATGGTAAAAACCAAACTCTTTAGGCGGCAGAGTAACTCACTCTTGGGAGCAAAAAGAGAAAGGCTAACCGATTTGGACAAACAGGCACAGTCCTTGTGTGGGAGAAAGGGTATGGGAACCCCTTGTATCCCAGAGAGAGGACAAATGCCTGAGGCGTTAAAGCCTGTGATTAACTGAGGATCCACAATATCTCTCCTAACTGGGGTAAGCTAGGAGAGATATTAGGTACGGAGAGCTTCAGAGGTACCTAAACCCTTAGGTTATGGTATAAAAATTGTTGACTACCACAGGAGTGGTTGTGTGTGTAGAATCCCAAACCTGCTGAATAGCAGAGGTATGGGTAAAACCCCTCTGTCAGAAACAGATAGCTATATGAGCATAGACAGTGAGATAGATAAGTATGTGGAGACATATCTATCTATAATGAAATATCTTGACAGAAACATATATATATATATATATATATATATATATATATGAATAGACATATAAGAATATATCTATAGTGAGATATGGAAGGGCATAAATACACACAAAAGATAAATATGAATATGTAGGCCTAAATATGGGTGTCTGTAATTAAACAGACATATGCCTACAGCATGGTATTCACATAGGACATGTGGAGAGGAAAGATTCATCTAATAACAAGGAGGTGCAACCTACTTGAGAAGATATATAGAGAATCTATTCCCCCTGGTTATGATCCGCAAGGATGCTAGCTAGTGAAATAACAAGGATGGTTATATGAAAAACAGAGGATAATATCAATCTGTAGCCAGCAAGTCCCGAATCGTCCAAGACTCTAGCATGGTAAGTAGACAGAAGACAGATAAGGATGAGGTACCATGTTGACCTGCTTAAGGGCAAAAAGTATCATGCGTTCTTACCATGAGGACGAGCTGCAAGGAGAAAGAGCATATCCCCGACTGGGAATGCTATGGACCAAAGCAGGGAATTGGTAACTCCTTAAGCCCTTAGGTAAGAGAAGGCCTATGTCCTTTATGGCAAAAGGAGATAGTAAAAGAAGGGAGAACCTTCTAGTCATGGGAGACATGACTGAAAAGCCTTTTCCAACCATCTAAGATAGCTGTTGGAGAAAAAAACCCATGCTCTCTAGCAAGGGCCCATAGTGGAAAGCTTCTCTGTAGAGTTGCAGAGAGCATGATGCAGGAGAATGAGGAGATAGGACTGGCTGCTAGAGCCAGTATCTCAGCCCACTATGCTGCCAAATCCAGGGGAATGGAGATGGCAGAAATAGAAGACCAACCCAGAAAGCTTGTAGTGGGATAATCTCCAAGATAGATGAAAAACACTGACTTGGAGCCACTACTAAGACCAGATAGAATGTTAGAGGAGGACAAATCTGGTTGTTTGTGGGCAAGAACCAGTGGACTAAACATTAAGGCTCCTGCATAGGCAGCTGCTAGCAAGACAGCAGAAAGAATATTACTGTTTAAAACCAGAAAGAACAGACAGAACAGGAGTAGAAAACTCTGGACATGTCTGATAAGCTGCCTTAAAGTAAATTTGAGACAGGGGAGGAAACTCAGGGAGGAAAACTCCGCACTGGAAAATGACAAACCTAGAGAGGCTGAAGAAAAACCCTCCAGTAAGTAATTCTGCTCTTACAGTGGTAAGAGGGGAAGAGAATAGAGCTGAAGAAGACTTACCAAGTAGTAAGTCTATAGAAAGGAAAAATACATGCTGGCACAGGAACTATCATTTGATCGTGGTCAGACCTCTTTCTCTGGCAGGAGAAGAGGAGAAACCTGTGACTTATAGGCATGAACATTCTGACAGCTCATAGAAAAAATGGATGTCTTTTGGAAAGAGATCCATGTGTAGAGGTTAGAATGAGTGATGGATCGCCTCTGTTGAGAAGAAGCAACTGTAGATTCTAACCCCAAGGGTCACAAGCATCTGATGACTGATCAGAAACCCTGCAGAGGCCGGGTTTGCTGAGCCTGGTGAGAGGTTGGATTCTTCAGACCAGGACGATGCCTCCCCTGTAGGGGAACATCTGTATGATGGGCAAGTGAGGAATAAAACTTTCTTCTCCTGTGGGAAGAAAGTTTGGTAGGACATTTCCTACCTACTAGGACAGAAGGTGGTGTAGAAGAACCCTTAGGAGCAGGTAAATCAGTGGACAACTGAGTAACCTGACGTAAAGACTCCTTGTTGAAAAGATTTTCTCCAGTGCAAGGAGTATGTCCCAGCCGTTGTTGTGCCCACTTGGCCAAATCTGAAGCTTGGAGCCAGGCTCTACGTCGTGCCCCTATAGCTATAGCAGAAGTCCTGCTAACAGACTCAAAAGAGTCTAGGGAAGCACGAGAAAGAAACCAAGAGATATTCTGGATATGCTTAAGCAGCGAGGAATAGTCTGTACTCCTGGAAACTGGAAGGAAAGGAGTCAAAAGATGTAATTGCTTTGTGACCTCCTCAAGAAAAAGACTCATATAAAAAATATATGAGAGAATTCTTGCAGAAAGCATAGATGTCTGGAAGGTTTGACGTCCAAAGGCATCTAGTGTCTTAGACTCACGACCTGGCGGATAAGAAGAGTGCTTTTTCTTACTCTTTATCCGCCTCATTGCTGATTCCACTACTATGGAATGATGAGGAAGTTGTCTTTTGAAACCATGGAGAGGGGGGCACCTGATATAAAAGATCAGTTGCCCTGGGAGGTGGGGGTACCCTTAAAGGTGTTTCCCACATTCCAAGAAGGAGATCCTGCAAGGAATGATGCAAAGGAAGCATTATGTTGTCCTTTGCTTTGGTAGAAACAGAGCCTGGTGCAGGATCATGTCCTGGAATAGGAATGGCAAGGGATCTTATTATATACAGGAGGAAACTCTGAAAAGAGGGATCCCCAACAGGAATCTCCCTTGGACAGGTTAGATCTAAAAAACTAGCCTGAGCACCCACAGAGTTATCCAGATATATGGAAATAGAAGATCCTGCAGGGTGCAGTGTGGAATGTTTAAGGGATGGTTGCTTGGACTGGTTGTCAAGAACAGCAACCGTCCTTACCACATTGTCCATGCCAGGTATCGACTCCAAGCTTGGTATAGAATGGAGCGATGCTGTTGTAAAAAGCATGGTAGGAGTTTGCCACAATGCTACTCTGGATACCGGTACTGAAGTCAATACCGGTACCGATGTCGGAGTCGGGCTCGACAAAGACATCGGAATAGTCATCGGTGATACTGCAATCGGTACCGAGGGAACGGAAAACCTCCGGCTACTATCCTCGGTACCGAGCCACCGGTATCGATCGGTGTCGGTACCAAAATCTATTGGTACCCAGTCTTCCAGACTAGAAATGGATTCCAAAGTCGGCATCGAGGGCAAGGAGCCTGAGAAGCGAAGCATGGAAGGCACCGACTGTGGGGGTAATGAAGACATCGATACCGATTTCGGTACCGTGTCCGATACCGGTGAATGAAGGTCTACCAGTGGCAACTCAAGCAGCCTCAGGGGAACCGAGAGTTGCGGATCCGAGCCATCGGAACCGAGCCTTCGGTACCGTCGCGAGATGGTACCAAGGCGAGTCGGTACCCAGTCCTCCAAACTGGAGATCGATTCCAGACTCGGCATCGAAGGAAGCGAGGCTGTCGATGCACATCTGGAGGGTACCGACGTCGGTGGCAGTATCGGTGTTGGAACCGATAGGGGAAAGTCAATCTGGGACCTATCCATCGGTCCCGAAGGCACCGAGGAGCAGGGCCGAATTTAAAGATAAAAACGAGCACGCCGGATCAGCTGCGCGCTGTTGGCCCTGACGTCATAATTAAACTGGGAATCCCAAAAGCCAAACTTGGAATGTACAACACTGTAGAAATAAAACTATACATTAATTTGCTCTTGTACTAAACAAAGCGCAGACGTTAATGATGCACATTTACCAAAGCTGACATTCCAATTAATAAATTCAAAATAAAGAGATATTTTTCTACCTTTTGTGCATTTTTTTTCAGCTGCAATTGCTCCAGCCACTTTCTTCTGGTTTCTTCGTGTCTTCTGCTAACTCTCCATCGTCTGCTGTCCATTTGTCCTTTCTTCTCTCTTCTAGTTTTTTTCCATTCTCTCTCTACATCTGCTTTAACATACTAATCTTTCTCCTTTTGCTCTTTCCTCATTCCTATTTCATCCATTCAAATTTTACCCCTCCATCCTCAATCCCCACTTACTCTCCCAATACCCGGACAATTGTAGATTTTTTATCCCTCCCACACAAAATATTTTTCCCTTCTCCATTTTACTCTTCCAGTCCCATCCCATTCTAATCCTCCCCCAACATCAGCTCCCTTCTAGTTCCAGCCTCACCCAGCATCCATTCCCTTCTAGTCCCTGCATCAGCCCATTTCCAGTCCTAGCCACCCATCAGCCCATTTCCAGTCCTAGCAACCCCCCAACCCAATACCAGTCCTAGCCCCCCCCATCAACCCACTTCCAGTCCTAACCCCCCATCACCCCATTTTCAGTTTAAGCCCCCTCTATAACCCATTACCAGTCCTAACCACCCATCAACCCATTTCCAGTCAGCCCCCCATAGCCCATTACCAGTCCTAACCCCATCAGCCCACCTCAAGTCCTAACCCCTCCCCATCAGCCCATTTCCTGTCCTAGCCCCCCCATAGCCCATTATCAGTCCTAACCCCCCCCCCATAGCCCATTACCAGTCCTAACCGCCCCCCCTATAGCCCATTACCAGTCCTAACCCCCCATCAGCCCACAGCCCATTACCAGTCCTAACCCCATCAGCCCACCTCCAGTGTTAGCCCCCCCATCAGCCCATTTCCAGTCCTAGCCCCCCCATAGCCCATTTCCAGTCCAAACCCCCTCCCAACAGCCCACAGCCCATTACCAGTCCTAACCCCATCAGCCCACCTCCAGTCTTAACCCCCCCAGCGCATTTCCAGTCCTAGCCCCCCATAGCCTATTACCAGACAGCCCCCATCAGCCCACAGCCCATTACCAATCTTAACCCCCCCCATAGCCCATTACCAGTTCTAACCCCCCCACAGCCCACAGCCCACAGCCCATTACCAGTCCTAACCCCATCAGCCCACCTCCAGTCTTAACCCCCCCCCCCCAGCCCATTACCAGTCCTACCCCCCATTGGCTCAAGTAAAATTGAATAGTTTAAAAATAAAACGCTGGCTGCTGCCGTCCCTCGGGGCCCCCTCTGCCCGGCTGAGCCCCTCCGTGCCGGCTTTGAGAGGCGCAAAGGGAGAGTGTCTCCCTCGCGTCTCTGTTAAGCCTGCAGGGGCAGATGGGAAATTTCCCATCAGTCCCTGCGGGCTTAACAGAGACGCGAGGGAGACACTCTCCCTTCGCGCCTCTCAAAGCCGGCACGAAGGGATTCAGCCGGGCAGAGGGGGCCCCGCGGACGGCAGCAGCCAGCGTTTTTTGTTTTTTTTTAAACTATTCAAAAGCCGGCATGGAGGGATTCAGCCGGACAGAGGGGGCCCCGCAGGACAGTTCATGCTGCCGCGGTAGCAGCCAGCGTTTTTTTTTTAACTATTCAATTTTTGTGGGCCCTTGCCAGCTGTGGGCCCTACGCCACGGTGTAACTGGCGTATAGGTAAATCTGGCCCTGCCGAGGAGGCCAGATGACGATCCCTGGTGAGGAGTGTTTCATCCAACACCAGTGCCGATGCAGGGGTATCGGTACCGCTCGAAGCGGATGCCAACACGGTGCACGGCTCAGGTATGTTCTGTGGGGGGTGAACCCCAGGAACAACCTGAAACCCCTTATACGCTTTGGAGACCAAAGACTCCCGCTGGGGTTTTGAAGCCAGGAGGCCATCGAGGGCAAAGCCGGAGCTGTCTACATGCTGTGCATGAGACGTACCACTCGAGGACTGGCTAGTCTTAACAGACTGTTTGTGGGTTACCTGAATCAAAGTGGAAAAAGAAGGGGACGGTGCCCCGAAGTTGGAGGGCAACCGTGTATCGAGGGATTCTCGATGTTGAAGATGTCTTCTCACCAAACTGTTGTCAGGACCCAAGCAGGTTAGACACCGACTTCGAGGTTCTAAAAATAAAGTTGTACTGCCACAGTCTGAACATTTCGTGGAGAAAGTGACTGGCGGTTCCATGAAGGAAAAATAGGGGAGGCCTGAAAGGCATAAGACCCCGTGGGATACTATGAAGAAAAAATATCCCGTTGAAAAGGAAAATTTTACAGAAAGAAAAGAAAACACACCGGCGGTACCGGTGGCGTCGAGAAGACAGCCGCGACCACAAGAAAACTAAAAATAAAAAATAAGAATTTTCTGCGGTGACAGGAGGACGTCCTGCCGGCTCCGCGGAAAAACGAAAACTGAGGAGAGGCAGTTGGGAAAGGCGGGAAGGCAGCACGCAGGCGTGGTGGGATGCTTCCAAAAGCTCTTTGATTGGACGCTGGGAAGCGTTCCCGCGCAGACTCCGTCGGTACCGACGTACCCATATGTGAAGACTCATTCCTGCTTGTTCCTGGAGATCCCACAATAACAACTTGTTACCTCCCCCCCCCCCCCCCACCGCCCTGAACCAATCACCCTACACCCTCTAGCCATTGAGTGTTACAGTGCATCCCCCTTTTTTCACCCGCCCTCCCCCCCACCCCCCCTCTCTAGCCCTCCCCCAAAGCTCGACACAGCTGACCCCACACCTCCTCAAACTTCCCTCCCCTCTGCTGCCTTGCTGCCGTAAGCCTCTCCATCATAACCATATCCCTAAGCCTATTCTCATATTGCTCTACCGAGGGCATCTCTTTTTGCTTCCACACTTTTGCCACCTCACACCGTGCTGCACTGAGACACACCAGCACCATCCTACCCCCCTGCTGAACCTGCCCCTCCCCCCACCAAGATAAGCAGCAAATACTGGGTTCAAAATCCACCACCACACCTAACTTCCCCTGCATCCATTCCAGTATCCGCCTCCAATACCCCTGCGCTTTTTGACAACTCCACCAAATATGCCAAAACGTCCCCACCTCTCCACATTCCCTCCAACATAGGGGAGAAACCCCCGGAAACATCCGACTTATTCTCTCTGGCGTATAATACCAGCGCATCATCACCTTATAACAGTTTTCTCTAATTCTACTCGTCCTAGGCCCCCGTTTTATCTGATCCCAAACCCTTTTCCAGTCTTTCCCTGTCCAAGACACCCCCAAATCCTGTTCCCACTCCACCATATACCGAAATTTCCCTTTCCCCTCCCCTCATACCCCCTTATATAAGCCCGAGATCATCCCCCTCGATTCTCTCTTCCCATACCAGATAGCCTCCATATGTGAGGCCTCCTCTGGATGGAGTTGGATTCTAATCTCCAGATGTCGGAATACCAATTGGCCGAAGTTGCTGTCATGCTGTTATGTCGGGAATCCCCATCCATAGGAGTGAAATGTGAATGTGTGGACAGAAGATCATGCTACAGCCCTGCAGATCTCTTCCATGGAGACTGAGCGCAAGTTGGCCACCGACATAGCCATGGCTCTGACACTGTGTGCTGTGACACAACCATCAAGGCTCAGGCCAGCCTGGGCATAAGCGAATGAGATGCAGTCTGCCAGCCAAATTGAAAGCGTGCATTTGGAAATGGCAGTCCCTAGCTTCAGTGGGCTTTCATCCGCTTTAAGGCTCATTTGCAGTCCAACATGTACAGTGCTTCCCCTCTGTGGGCACAAGGTCTCGGGAAGAAAGTCGGCAGAACAACTGACTAAGATGCAAAGCGGATACCATTTTTGGAAGGAATTGAGGGTGAGTGCACAGAACCATTCTATTATGATGGAACCTTGTGTACAGCGGATGAGCCACTAGAGTCTGGAGCTCACTTACGTGGCATGCTGACAAACGCTACCAGAAACAAGACTTTCCAGGTCAAGTACTTCATAGGGCAGGAATTGAATGGCTCAAAGGGAGTTAGCATGAGCTGCACCAGAACCACATTGAGATCCCAAGCCACTGCCGGGGGCTTGAAAGGAGGCTTCAAGAGAAGCAAACCCTGCATGAAGTGAACCACTAAAGGCTGAGCCAAGGTGGATCTTTCTTTTATTCCATGATGGTATGCCCCAATCGCGCGCCGAGTTGAAGCCTGACAGAGTTGGGCTTAAGACCTGACTTCAAGAGATGTAGGAGGTACTTGAGTAGTCTGTCAGTGGGGCAATTAAAAGAGTCTAGCACCTGTTCCACACACCAGAAAGCAAATCTTTTCCACTTGAATGCATAAGACCTTCTTGACAAGGCCCTCCTAGAGACCGACAGAACATCTGTTACTCTGTCAGGCAAGTTATGCTCCGAAAGGACTAGTCTCTCAACATCCATGCAGTTAGGGCCAAGGACAGGACGTTAGGATGTAACATCCTCCCACCTTCCTGACATATAAGGTCTGGGCCCATGAGTATCATCGTACCCTGTCTGCCTGGAGTTTCAGCAGGGTCTTTGCTATGAGAGGTATGGAAAGATACATGTATAGCAGGCCCTTCCCCCAGGGTAGAAAGAAAGCATCAGACACCAGCCTGCTGTGTGAGGCAACTCTGGAGCAGAACTGAGCCACTTGGGCATTTTGTTGGGTGGTGAACAGGTCTATTGAGGGAGTACCCTGCTCCTGAACGATGTGAGCTACCATGCCTCTGTCCAGTGTCCACTTGTGCGGCTGGAGATCACAATTCAGCTGGTCTGCCAGGGTATTCTGCTCCCCTGGCAGATAAGTAGCCTTTAGCTCCATCCTGTAGGTGATGGCGAACTTCCATAACTGGACTGTTTCCCAGCACAGGAGATACCAACCTGTGCCCCCCTGCTTGTTTATGTAGTACACTTCGACTCCATTGTCGGTCTCAATCAGGACAATCTGGTTGGCTAGCCCTTCTCGGAAAGCCCTAAGGGCATTCGCTATGGCTCTCAATTCCAAGAAATTTCTCTCATGCAGGCTCTCTTGTTCGGACCAGAAGCCTCAAGTATGAAGGTCATCCAGATGCTCTCTCCAACCGAGTTTGGATGCGTCTGTTGTCAATGTTTTTTGAGTTGATGTCTTCTAAAAGGGGAGAACCCTGAGCAGGTTCTGATGACCCAACCACCATTACAAGGACTGGACGAGAAGGCCGGTGACAGCCATCTGATCCCGAAGGTGGTTAGTGGCCTGGTTCCACCGAGTTCTCATTGTTCACTGAGCCTGTCGCATCAAAAGACAAGCCATGGGCGTGATGTGTACAGTAGAGGTTATGTGGCTGAGCATGGTCAGCATCCCTCAAGCTATCATCTGATGACATCGTCTGATCACAGACCAAGGCCATCAATCTCTGTCTAATGGAAGGAAGGTCTTTGCTTGAGTCGTGTCAAGGAGAACCTCTATAAACTCCATTTGTTGGGTGGGCTGAAGATGGGACTCTGGGTAATTGACTACAAACCCCAACAGCTCTAGCACCCTGAATGGTCAATTGTATTGATTGCTGGACTCTGTCTGGAGTGGTGCTTTTTTTGAACCAGTCATCCAGATAAGGGAAGTCAAAGACCGCTAGTGTTCTGAGAGGCCGCTACCACCATAAGCCACTTTGTTAAGACTCGAGCGTTGAGGCAAGCCCAGAAATTGCAATTCTGCAAAGATGAATTTGTGATCTCTCCTTTGAGTGGGATGGATTGGTATGTGGGTATACGTGTCCTTTAGATTCGGGGAGCACAGTTAATCATCTTTCTGAAGGTAAGGCAGCAGGGTATCTAGAGATACCATCTTGAACTTTTCTCGCACTAGAAAGGTGTTGAGGTTTCTGAGGTCCAGGATGGGCTGGAACCGCCCTGTCTTTTTGGGGACCAGAAATACCTAGAGTAAAAATACCATCCGATTTGGTTCTGTGGCACAGGCTCAATGGCAAGAGTGGTCGTGATTTCTCCCTAAAGTAGGTCTAGATGCAGAGGGTCAAAGTGTGTGGGGGGGGGGGGGGATCTCTCCTGTGCTGTTGCTGTGCTTGTCCCACCTCCCGGAAGTGACGCGACCATGTTCTTGCAGCTGCGGCCTTTCCAGGTACCCTGCCACTGTACTTAAGGAAGATGCCATCGGCATCTTGAGCCAAAGGAACGTGCCCAAGGAGCAGGACGTGCTCCTTGGGTGAGCTTCTTGGGGCGAGATCTGGACGAGTCAGGTTCCATATCCTCCTCTTTCAGATTTTTCGAGTGCATACACAACATTAAGCCTGCTATCCCAGCCAGTAACTCATAGAACAGGTAAGCTTCTCCGTGTTTTATCTTCGCTATTCTGTATACTGCACTTCTCCGTGGCATGGCATCTATCCCCGTGCACTGGGGATGGCGGCCTTCCCCCTTAGCCACATCCGCATTGGGTCTCTTTACTCAAACCTCTGCTAACCTCCTGCCATGTGCCCATCATGGTGCTTCTCCTGTCTGCCGTCCATCTCCCATCTCTACTCTGTTTCTCAGCCTTGCATTGTTGAACTGCAGGTCCCTCCGTTCAAAGTCTCTATTGATTCATGACCTGTTGCAGCAGCATCCCCTCGACTTGTGTTTTCTCATGGAAATGTTGCTTAAAGAGGGTGATTACTTCCTTCTGAACAGGTGTTTACCATTGGGGTTTTCTGCTTTCTCCTCGCCCAGAGCGGGTCGAAGTGGGAGGGGTGTTGCGCTTCTCTATCTCTCCAGGTTTTCTCTCACGGAAGCCCCTGCCTCCACTATTCACTATCCTGAATTACTATTTCTTAGACTCCAAGCAACCCCACCACTTTACTTCCTCCTCTTTTATCTTACCCCTTCTCTTTCCTCTGATCTTTGGGAATTAGCATTGCAGACCATCTCGGAAACTGCTCTTACCTACTCCAACCTTATCATTCTGGGAGATTTTAACATCCATTTGGACGCTCCCTCGAGACCCAAAGATCGCGCCTTCCTTAATCTCCTGACTGACTTTTCCTTACACAGCACGTTTCCTGTCCTACCCACAGCGCTGGCCATATGCTAGATTTGGTTCTTACCCCGTCCAGTTCTGGGCTTACTCTCAGCCTTTTCTTCCCTTGCAATCCCCTGGTCTAACCACTATTGCATTTTCTTCTCTGCATCTTACCCAGTTTCAGCTGCCAACTCTGGTCTTGCTAACCCTCGGCTCTCACCATGTTTGCGTCGCTGCATCACCCCAGCTACTCTTCAGTCATTCCCATCCTCAGATGCTCTATTCCCGCCTGACTCTGAAGTCCCCCTAGTACTCAGGTCTACACTTGGAGTTCCGTACTCGCTACTACCCTGGATCACCTGGCACCTCTTTATCCCTCCTCTGTACCACCTAAGCAGGTCCAATCCCCCTGGTATCATTCTGGCCTCCGTTTGCTCCATTCACACCTTCAACGTGCTGAACGGCTGTGGCGCAAGCAACCTTCATCAGACTCGCTTGTATGCTTTTGTCTTCTTCATACCTACTACTGTTTGGCTGTTCATTCCGCCAAACAATCAAACTATTCATCCCTCATTTCCTCATCCTCTAATTACTCCAGACAGCTCTATTCCATCCTCCGCACTTTATCTGCCACATCCACTCGCCCATCATCTCATATTGACTCACCAGATCCTACACTGCTTGCTTCCTTATTCAGAGATAAGATACTCCATCTGCGTTCCTCCTTTTCGATCCCCCCACACCCCCCTTTGTCTCCCTTCCCTCCCCTGTCCCCGATTTCTCCCCTCTCCTCATCTGCTCCCCAGTCCATTGTTTCCACTTTGGCCTCTTCCCCCCCCCCCCGTCTAATTTGGCTTTGGCCCATACCTGGTACTCTTTTCATCCCATCTCAGCAACAGAACTCCATAAAACACTCTCTGGTTCCAGGAAAATAACCTCTGTTGGATCCCATTCCCTCCACCTGGTTATCTGAACCATCTCTTGCTCTCCTCGCTCTCGTCTTTAACTCTAGTCTGTCCTCTGGAATTTTTCCTGACCCTTGGAAATCAGCTATAGTTCAGCCGCTTCTCAAGAAACCATCACTTGACCCAGCAATTCCTGCTCACTGGCACCCAGTGTTGAATCTTCTCTTCCTGGCTAAAGTACTGGAAAAACTGGTGTTCCATCAACTGACCTCACATGTCGAATCCACCAATATTCTCCACCCCCGCCAGTCTGGGTTTCGTGCTGGTCAAAGCACTGAGACCATACTCCTCTCCCTGTTAAATGAGCTGCATGCTGCGCACGATCGTGGGGATATCACATTGGTTGTCTCGCTTGATCTTTCCTCTGCATTTGATTTAGTGGACCATCATAGAGTACATTGCTTTCCCGTCTGCACAATTATGGGGTTCAGGGTACTGTGCTCCGTTGGGTTCGCTCCTTCCTCACTACCCGCTCCTTTTCTGTGCACTTCAATGCTGCATCCTCTGCTGCAGTACCTCTGGCATGTGGAGTCTCCCAGGGCTCTGTGCTCTCCCCACTGCTTTTTAACATCTTTCTTGCACCTGTGCCACTCATCATCCAGCAGAACTCAGTGTCAGCATATTTCTATGCTGACGATATAATTCTTCTCTACCACACCTCCTCTGTTGCTACTGATTTATCACTCCTTAATGATTGACTCTCCCGCATTGCCACAAAGATTTCAGCTAACTTTCTGCACCTTAACCCTTCTAAGTCCACAGCGATGTGGGTTTCTTTCAGCACTCCTTGTCCTACCATTGTCCCTCTCCTTAGTTCTATGCCTATCCCCCTGGTTTCTTCCTTTTGTTACCTGGGTGTCACACTAGATTCCGCACTTTCCTTCCAGGAGCATCTGTCCATCCTCATTCGACACTCCTTCTGTGCACTCCGTCAGATCAGAACAGTCCATCCCTTTCTGCCACCCTCTTCAATCACCACTCTCCTGTTTTCTCTGGCAATGAGTAGACTTGACTACTGCAACGTGGCCCTTGCAAATCTGCCCCACTATCAATTCCAGCGTTCACAATTATTGCAAAATATGGCCGCATGTATTGTCACTCACGCTAGACGTTCAAACCATGTCACCCCACTCCTTATTCATCTCCATTGGCTTCCCCTCCGTTACAGAATTCAGTACAAGTTTTTGATTTTGACCTACAAAGTCATTTACACTTCCACACCTCAGTATCTGGCCAACCTTGTATCATTGCACACCCTCTATCGTCAGCTCCGGTCCCTCCATGCTACTCGACTTTCTCTCCCATCACCATCTCGGGCCCACCTAGAGCTTACCCAACATGTTACATTTTTCTTTATTAGTCCTGTACTCTGGAATGCACTGCCATCTTCACTTCGCCTTGAATCTTCCTATCAGAGGTTCAAGGCACACCTCAAGACACATTTGTTCCATCAAGCCCATGACATCCCATTTACCAGTCCTCAATAATCCCTCTGGTCCTCCCTACTGTATATTCTGCTGCCTTCTAACTGTCAGCTGTCGCAGTTTCTTCTTTCCTGTCCACTGAATGGCGTTCTTTTCCATTTCCTGACTATAGCATTAATGTTTTGTTGTAAACCTCCCTGATGCCATGGCCTACATCAAATATAAAATAAAGATAAAGATAAGCCCTTGGGGGGCTTTGGACTATCTGCAGCACTGAGTCGGACATTATAAAGGGCCTCCTGTGAGCAAAAAGAGCGCCTTCCACTCACCAGAGGGCTTCACTCTGTGGACACGGGCAGATTGGCTATGCTCCAGAGAAACCACTCAAAACCCAGCTCCCAGCTTTGGTTGTGGGGCAGGCTGGGCCTTTTGAGAGTTCTCAATGCTGCAGGTGAGCCGCCTGTGTTTTTTGTTGGGAGGTTTGAGGACCAGGGATGTTGAAAGTGGAGGCCAGAAGTCTTCTTCTAGCCGCCACTTTGATACCTCCTGTGATAGGCAACTGGCTCGGATGTGCATCTCAAAAGCCTGGTGACTGTGATGTGCTGCTTCTCTATGATGCCCATCTTTCTCCTCCACCTACTCTCTGAAGAGATTCTCTCCCCAACACGGCATGTCTGCAAGCTTATTTTGCAGAGACTGTTCCAGGTCAGAAGAGTGAAGCCAGGTGAGTATGTGAGCTCCAATGTCCACTGCTGCCATTCTAGACAGCATTTCAAAGGCCTCATAAGTCGCTCGGACCAGGAACTTCGAGCAGTCCTTGCAGTGGCCCATCAGAACACAATAATGCTCTGATTTCTCCAGAGGAAGGAACTGGCACAAGTAGATGAGATCAGGCATGATATCCTTCAAGAACCTGCTCCTGTAGAGCTGATAAGAGTGTACTTGAGCTGCAAGCATGGAGCTCCTCTGTCCTGGGCTCATCCTCCATCTCCAGTGAAAATGGGATGGTTCCATATCCTTCACGAAATCCTGGAAGGACATGCACTCCGGAGGAGACTTCTGCCACATGCAGAGGGGAGTGGTCTGATGAGAGCTCAGAAGACCTGCCCTCTGACAACTTCTCCAATTCCACATCGGTCACCCTGCCATCAGAGTCAGACTCTGAAAGGAAGTTGGAGTACCTTTGAGACTCTGCCTGGAGCTCTCTTCTGCCTCGAGGGGAGCGTGAGCTTCTATGGGATCGATGATGCATTGAGGTCTTCTGAGGTTTCCTGGGGTATCAGAACCAGAGTCGCTCAAGAGAAAAATGGTCCCGCCTGTCTTCAATGCCCTGACATCAATGCCTCTGCAGGCAGAGTGTGAGTCTCAAGGATTGGCTGCACAGCGCTCGATGACGATGCTGTAGGTATGAAGGCACCAGCCAGCTTTTTCTCCAGCAACAATGTGATGCAGACTACGACTGCCTGAAGTAGATGCTCCTCCATGGCTGCCGATTCCGAAGACCTCAAAGCCTGAGCAGTTTCGACCAATGTTTCCAGCAACTGTGCGGGGGTATTGGCATAGCCTCAGCTGTCGGGAGCCAGTCGGTGCCCCTCCGAAACCCTGGAGGTTGAGGAGTTCTCTCTTTGGGGCACCTTGACAGGTCACTCGCACCCATCACTCTCGTCGTCTCGCTTGGAAGGGCTCTGATGCCGATACACCCGCATCTTCTCTTAAGAGAGAGCTCTATTTACCTGTACTCTGTCATCTCCCACTTAACCAATTTCTAACCCAGTCAGTAACTTTAGGGTCCAAACTTAGGAAGCTCTATTTAAGCAAGCAGAGATGAATCAAGATTGCTGCAGAGCCTCATTAGCAAAACAAGCCAAGGATGATGGTTTCCATTCTCCCGAGCTGTCTTGAACTAACTTTAGCCATATAGTCTTTTGGAGTGGAGGGATAGCCTAGTGGTTAGGATTGCAGCCTGGGACCAGAAAGACTAGGGCTTCAAATCCCACTGGTATTCCTTGTGGCCTTGGGTAAGTCACTTAACCCTTCACTGCCTCAGATGGGAACTTAGATTGCAAGCCCTCTGGGGTCAGGGAATATAACTCGCCTTGAGCACAGTAAGCATTCAGTCTTGAAAGACTACCAAAAGGGACTGTTACAGCTGGAAGGAGATCTACACTTGTGAGTATAATCTTCTGGAGTAAACTCTATATTCTGGGGAAAAGGGACTTCTTGGGGTTAAAGCTAATAAATCTGTGTATTTTAGTAGTCAGTGTTTTGCTGAGTCAGTCAAATCTTAGTGCCACCAGAGAGCTGTGTATTTAAGTCAAAGCAGAGTATATCTTAGCATAGAATATAAAATAAGAGTAAACAGACTGAAATACGTTTGTCTCTAGAGAGCTTTTCATCTAAATCAAATCAGAGTATAGCTTAACTTAGAAAGTAAAACAGAGTAAATAGTTACTGAAATAAACTTTGTTTCTAGAGAGCTTTTTTATTTCAATCAAATCAGAGTATAGCTTAGTATATAAGTAGAATAGTCTCAGAGTAGAAAGAAAAACTAAATTTGTTTCTAGTGACCTTTACAAAGAGGAGGCAAAAGATCTCTGAAATTGGCTTAAATAGGTGTTAAAGGCAAGTAACAGATCAAAGGGGCAATTTAAAAGGCCCCTTATATCAAAACAAAGGGCTGTGTGAATCAGCCAGGAAATTGGTAAGCCTGTACCTTAGAAGCACAGGACAGGGCACTGTGTAGCAGCCAACTTTTAATAAGTCTTCTTTCCCTCCCTCCCCAGCTCTCACCCACCCCTGGGATAATCATAGCTTTATAGGCACTTAAACCTCTTAAAGGGAAGGTGGCTCCCATATTCACTCTCAGGTGCAGCCATTTATCCTCATCAGGCATAAATTAAGGAACTGAGATTAATTAATCTTGAGGTGAACAAAGTCCATTAAAAGTAGTAGGTATAGTTTTATTAGTATAAATATTCCCTGCAAACCTACGTAAGTAAACAACTCAAATACCTAAACACAACCTTAAAACTAAGATGCAGACAGCAGTTCAACAGCAAGATGGGGGTTTTCCAGTCCTTTGCATTGAGTGTCACATGTACGATTTTTTTCCCAGTTGGTGAGGGATCTTACGTGTGCACTAGGTGCAAGGAGCTCTTTGCTCTCAGGGAACGAGTCCGATCTCTGGAGGCTAGAGTAGCAGATGTGAAGGACATAAGGAAGACAGAGAGGTACATAGACAAGACCTACAGGGACATAGTACTGAAGTCCCACCTCAAGTCTGGCAGCATCCCTGTTGCCATGGAGGACAGAGGTCACGTGACAGGACAGCATCAATCTGGTGTGGCAGGAAGTGATCCTGTAGCTAGGACCTGTCCCTTCAGGTGATGTAAAACCCTCTCACACCAAGGAGGTTTTTCCAGGGCCATGTGTCCATGAGGGAAGGGTTAGAACAGCCATAATAGTTGGTAATTCGACCATTAGGCTTGTAGACAGCTGGGTGGCTGGTGGACGTGAGGATCGCCTCATAACATGCCTGCCTGGTGTGAAGGTAGTGGACCTCATGTGCCACCTAGATAAGGTATCAGATAGTGCGGCAGGAGTCTGCTGTCTTGGTGTGTTGGTACCAATGACATACGAAAGTGTAGTAGGGAGGTTCTGGAGGCCAAATTTAGGTTTTTAGGTAGGAAGTTGAAATCCAGATATTCCAGGGTAGCATTTTCTGAAATGCTTCTCGTTCTACACGCAGGACCCAAAAGGCAGGCAGAACTCCGGAGTCTCAATGCATGGATGAGACGATGGTGCAAGGAAGAGGGTTTTGGATTTGTTAGGAACTGGGCAACATTCTGCAGAAAAAAGGGGCTTTTCCGAAGGGATGGGCTCCACCTTAACCGGGATGGAACCAGCTGCTGGCATTAACCTTTACAATGGAGATAGAGCAGCTTTTAAACTAGATAATAGGGGAAAGCAGTCGACCAAGAGCGCATGGTTCAGAAGGATGTATCCTTGAAGGATACTAGCAAAAGATTGAAGTTACGGCCTATCGACAGAGAGGTTCCAATAAAGACAAAAGTACCCAAATGTCCCTCATACTCATACTCATACTCCGTCTTTAACAACCCTCGCACTCACAAAAGAGGAGGTGGAGTGTTAATCATCGCAAAAGACTCACTCAAGCTTCAACCTATTACTGCTAACAGCTCTGACCATTGCAGCTCTATTGTAGTTGGAAATAAGCATTTAGCCATTTGCCTAATTTACAGAGCCCCCCACGCTCCAGCGGAAGAACTAACCTCCATTCTTGAAACCGTATGTGCAGTCAACATGAACCACAAACCGCTAATCCTACTAGGTGACTTTAACCTCAGCTCTGCCTCAAATAATGACAAGGTAACCTTCCTACAAGCAATGGACTCTTTACAATACACCCAGCTTATAAGCACTCCCACGCATAGATACGGATCCACGCCTGATCTCATTTTCGCACCAAAACACATCATGGACAGGGGCTTCATCTCGTCACCTGTAATCACTCCGGTTCCTTGGTCTGACCACCACAGAATCAAAATAGAATTCTTAAACAAAATAGATAAGCTTAAAAATACACAATTTTCTTTATTTAGGATAAGAAGATTCAAAGCTTTCAAAAAAGAACAGTTCCTAAAAGAAACACTACCTTACCTTAATTTAAACGAACTCGATCTCAACAAGCAAGTTAACAATTGGTACAATACCATCAACACAGCAGCAAAAACTAACCTAGTCTTTAATCCGAATAATAAACGACATCACGCGCCATGGTACTCCAATAGCATACGCCACGCTAAAAGAGAATTAAGAAAACTAGAACGCCATTGCAGACGTTCCAAATCGCCCACCTCACAGAACTCTTATTCGACACAGCAAATTAAATACAACAATCTTATCAACGAAGCAAAACGAGAATATCACACTAACACAATCATGAGATCTTTCAACAAACCCAGAGAACTATTCGAGATAGTAAAAAAACTTACCAATGAACCCAGCCCTGACATAGACATACAAGTCAACCCTCAAATATATGCAAATTTTCTTCAGGAGAAAATAGGCCTTACACCGCCTCTAAAACTCACAGGAACCATTATTCTCACCATACCCGTCATAAGTTGGGACAGGTTCCACACCCCTTCAACCAAGCAAATTTCAGACATCATCTCTTCTCTCAACACAAGTACCGCACCCACCGATCCTTGCCCAGTTCCATGGATCAAAGCTACCAAGCAAAACTTCCTCAATTTCTTACACAACCTTGTTTCCAACTCCCTAACTCAAGGAATAATGCCAGAACAACTAAAATTAGCCACAATAAGGCCTATCCCCAAGAAAACTAACTTAGAGAAGAGCAATCCAGCAGCATACAGGCCAATCTCCAGCATACCTCTCCTAGCTAAGATCATCGAAAAAGCAGTCCAACTACAGCTCCAGGACCACATTGACGTACATGCCCCGCTTGACGTTCATCAGCATGGCTTCCGCCCTAACCATGGAGTTGAAACCTTACTGCTCTTTCTGTTCAATGACATCATCCACTCCTTAGACAATTACAATCAAGGAACATTATTGATTTTTATAGACATATCAGCGGCCTTCGACACAGTGGACCACAGTATCCTACTAACTAGACTCCAGAGTATTGGCATTAACGGCACTGTCCTAAGATGGTTTAAATCTTACTTAACTGATAGACAGTTCAAGGTAAAAATTAACAACACCACCTCTCTACCCACTAAGATTAAACAAGGTGTTCCCCAAGGTTCTGCGCTTTCGTCTCTTCTTTTTAACATATTTATCCAGCCAATCTGCATCATCATGATTGCCCATCAAATAGATTATACTATTTATGCTGATGACATAATGATTTACACGACAGTCAACCTTAACAGCCCCGATTATAACAAGATTATGAACTGCCTCGACAACATGTCTGCCTGGCTCACGCTCAACAACCTGGCCATGAACCATAACAAGACAGAGGCTCTCATCATTACTCGAAACACTGACTTCAGCCCCCCGCCTTTTATTAAATTTAAAAATACAACAATACCTTTAAAGGACGAAGTAAGATACCTCGGAGTAACCCTTGACAATCGACTCAACCTTCAATCTCACATCAGAAAAACTGTTAGAAGCGCTTACTATAGAATGAAAATAATTAGACGCCTGAAGCCTCTTCTCTCCCAAGAACATTTCCACTCAGTCTGTCAGGCTCTAATAACTCCAATTCTTGACTTCTGCAACCCTATTTACAACGGAATCCCGAAACACTCACTAAAGCCACTTCAGATGGCTCAGAACACAGCTGCCAGAATAATCGCCGGCTCTTCAACTCAAGCCCACATCACCCCAATCCTTAAAGAACTCCACTGGCTCCCAATAAGCCTCCGTATTAGATACAAGTTGGTCATCAATATATTCAAAATCAGACATAAGACTTCAGCAATCAGTCTCCAAGCCCTCTTATTCTCTAACACCAGCAAAAGACCTAGAAGGAAAGCCACAACTGACACCCTCAGCACCCCAAGTAGCTACTCTAAAGTCTGTAAATTCACCTCACAAAGAGCTCTTTCCTTATCGGCCCCTCTAATATGGAACTCTCTCCCCCCCGACCTACGATCAATTGAGGAACTGAAGGAATTCCGAAAACAACTAAAATTTGTTCTTTTCATTGAGCACTATGGCTATGACACCTAACTAACTCATATTAATTGTAATCTCTCAATATTGTGTTTTTTGTAATTGTTCACCATGTTATGTTTCCCTTCTTTCACTTCCCTTGCCTATGTTTAGCCTTTGTATGTCTTTGTAACCGCTTTGATTTAAGGAAAAGGCGGTATAAAAAACCTGTTAAATAAATAAATAAATAAGTACAGAGCAAACAGAGCTTAAAGATTCCAAATTACCCCTGCCTACAGATAACCAGATTTATAGGAATAAAATACAGTCTCTAAGATGCTTGTATGCAAATGCTAGAAGTCTAAAAAATAAGATGGAAGAGTTAGAATATATAGCACTAAATGAGAGGTTAGATATGACTGATACCTCAGAGGCATGGTGGAAGGAGGATAACCAGTGGGACACTGATACCTGGGTACAAACTATATTGCAATGATAGAGCTGATCAAATTGGTGGAGGGGTTGCGCTGTATGTTAGAGAGTGCATTGAGTTACACAGAATTATAATTTTGCAGGAAACAAAATACACTGTAGAATCTCTATGGATTGAAATTCCATGTAAAAAGGGGAAGGTGATGGCAGAATGAACATATGGATGATGAAATGTTTTAAGAAATCAGGAAAGCTAACAAAAGTTACAGTACAGTAATAATATCACTCGCTTGCCTGCCCAGGATAAACCCTGCTTGGTCCTCCTTTATTAGCCTTGGAATATATTTCTGCAATCTAGCCACCAATATTTTAGCTAATCTTAGCATCCAAATTTATAAGTGAGATGAGTCTATATGACTCACACTTCCCGTGGTCCTTCCTGGGTTTAGGTATAACTACCACTCCAGCTATCTCCATAGAGCTTGGTAACTTCTCCCCTTTCAGTACTTCATTAAAGACATCCCGCAATATTGGACTAACCTCCTCACAGAATTTTTTTAAAAACCTGGCTGTAAATCCATCCAATCCTGGTGCCTTACCCTCCTTCAAGCTTTTTATAGCCTCTACTACTTCTTCTCTAGCTATCTCTCTATTCATCCACTCCTGTTGCTCTAAATCCAATTGTTTCAATGTAATCTCTGCCAGGTACCTCTCTATATCTACTTCCTCTTCTTGTTGCTCCGATTTATATAGCTTACCGTAGTATTTCCAAAATACTGTGTGTGTGTTCCGTACCTTGAACCCACCTTCCCTGTTCATCCTTTATTTTCAGGATCTGCTGATGCACCCTTTTCTCCCTTAATTTTCTGGCAAGATATCTACCTGGCCCTGTACATAGAACTCATGTTTTAGTTGGTTTAACCTATAGGCCTCCTCAGCTTCATGTAAGCCCCCTAATTCTTCTCGTATTTTCCTAATTCATTGTAGCTGCTTTCTTCCCCCTCTCTGCTTGTGCATTAGCTCTTTTTATCTCAACTCATTTAACAACTCCCATTCTTTCTGTTCTTTTCCTCTCTTATGTCTCGCCGCCAGCACTATACACTTTCCCCTTACGACTGCCTTCAACCCATCCCATACACCAGCCGGCTCCACTTCACCCCCCTCATTATGACACATACTCCCTTATAGTGCTCTGTATACTTTTTTGCCCTTCCATCTCATCTATAAGGGACTCATTCAACCTCCAAAAGCGCAGACCTCCTCCTTCCTTTTGTAACCTCAAGGAACCCTCCACGGGGCATGATCTGAACAACTTATGGGACCTATCTCCACTGCCTTGACCTGTTCTATTATCCTCCCATCTACCCATATCATATCTAATCTGCTATAGCTCTTATGTGGGTGAGAGTAATGTGTATATTCCCTCTTATTCCCATGTATGAGCCTCCAAACATCCACTGAACCCAATTTATGCATCAACTTCCCCAACTTCTTACTCACCCCCTTTGGCCCACACTTGTTGTCCCCCGTAGTGTCTATTCTGGGGTTCAGTGTTGCATTAAAGTCCCCTCCTAATATTACCAGACTTTGCAGATGGGGTTCCATCACCTCATGTAGCTTCCCATAAAATCGCCCTCACTGTGTATTTGGCACGTATATACTCCCCACTACTAGGGGTTTTTCTTCTATTTTCCCTTTCCACAAAACATAACGCCCTCCTGAGTCTCTCTCCACATGCTCTTCTTCCACATTCAATCCTCTTGCGAATATTATTCCCACTCCTCCCCTTTTTGGCGATTCCCGGTTATGGGCCAGATACACTATCGTATTCTTTACTCATCAACCATCTTTGTTGTACTTTTTTTTAAATGTGTTTCTTGTATAAGCAGATCATCCGTTCTTATTCTGCTGCCCTCTTTCAATAGGGCCTGCCTTTTATACCAGGAATTAAGGCCTTTCACATTTATGGTTACAAGCTTGCATTCATCAAATTGTTTTTGATTACTACTCATAACTTCAATTCTCTACACTTCCTCTTCTTGCACACACAGGATCCGGGTACCCTCCCTCTGCTCGCCCCTTCCTCCCCTCCCTTAGTTCCCTTCCTCCCAGCCTCCTCTCCTTCTTTCTAGCATTTAGTAGCTTCCACTTCCTCCATGACATCATCCTCCCCCTCCCACTCATGTTACACAATTCACCTTACACTCTCTTATCTGTTCACATTTAACCTTACCCCCCCCCCCCACCTCTCCCCACCCTCAGATCACAAACTCAGTCCAGCTTTGCGGCTTCTTCCACCTTGCTGTTTTCCATTCTTTTTCCATTTCTCTTTCCTCTGCTTATTTGTCAGTCCCATGTCCTTTCTCTTTTGCATCACACGTTTACTTTCTCTCTTTGCTCTCCACTCTGCCATCCTGTTGTCTGTCCATTCACTGGTTTTCTCATTTCTCCCACCTCTGGTAAGTGTGTCACTCCTGCTTCCTTCATCTCTGCTGCCAACTGCATTGCTGTTAACGCCCACCTTGTAATGCGCCTTGGCTGGTAAATACAATTCCTGTGGGGTACAGCCATTTATATTTAATGTTCTCTTCCCTTAACCTCATTGTAAATCCTCTCCATTCTCTTTGGCGTTGTAGCGTGGCCGCAGCCAAGTCCGCAAAAATTGCCACCTTACTGCCTTTCCACTCTAGGGGGCCTGCTCCCCTCACCTTATTTATTATTTTTTCTTTGATTTTAAAGTCCTGGAGGTATATAATAATGTCCCGTGGTGCCTCCCCTCTCCTTGGGTCCAGCGTGCGGTGCACTCTATCTATTTTCACTTCCGTGCCTGCCCTCCATCCTCGGGCTCCTCCAGCACCACCATACATATGTCTCGTGCAGTCTGTTCACAGTCTCTATAGTCCTCATTTTCCAGCACCCCCTTTATTCAAAGATTTTGCCTTCTCGCCTGATTTTCCAAATCTTCCTTCGCAGCTTCTAAACTGTTCACTGCTTTGTTTATTGCACTCACATTGCTTCGCACCTCCTCCACTCTTTTCCCCAGCTCCTGCACATCAGCGCGAAATTCCATTATGGTCACCTCCATGTCCGTTCTGAATCCCGCCATTTCAGACCTCATCAAACCATGACCGGAGCTTTTCCTTTGAAATCTGCACCACGGCACTTCTACTCTGCACCTCTTCCAAGGTATTCAACTGCTCTTCAGCCTCAGCCTCAGTATACGCTTCACTTCCCATTTTTCCTCCTTCTCTCTGCTCACCTCTGACCGCAGCGAATGTATACTTTATGTCTGCCGTCTTTTTCCTCGCTGACGTCATTACTCCAACCTCCGCTCCCTCTGACCGTTCCACTCCTCTTGGGGTATTTGTAACTCTTTATTTCTGGGGAGATTAATTACTTTTGCAGGGATGAATGGCAGAGCTCGTTTTCAGCTGTCCATGCAGTTCGGTGACGTCACCAAATATTTTTTTTTAATGTATGTTGACATTCCTCCTCTCCTTCTTCCTACTTTGTCCTTCTTGAATAAATTATAACCCAGTGTAATTATATCCCAGTCATGGATCTCTGCCACTAAATCCAAGTCTGCTTCTTCCATTAAAGCCTCAACATCTGGCATCATTGTTTCCCATTCTATGGACATTAATGCACATGGCTTTCCAGATGATGTCCCTTTTATCCGTTTCTACATGATGTCCCTTTTATCCGTTTCTACATGGGTATTTAATGTTTCTTACCTAAGAGCTTCCACTTACCTGGAGGCTTACTTCACCAATCTCCAATGAATCTAGTTTAAAGCCCTCTTCAGTAGGTTAGCCAGTCTACTATGGAAGACACTTTGATCCTTCTTGGATAGGTGGATACCATCTCTGTTCAGCAGCCCTTGGAAAATCACCGCATGGTACAGAAACCAAAATGCTCATGACGACACCATCCATGCAGCTAGGCATTTGTCCCCAGGATGCAAGCTTCTCTGCTTTGGCCTTTATCCTCAACAGGGAGGATTGAGGAGACCACCACCTATGCTCCTATCTGCTTCACCTTCTCTCCCAAAGCCATGAAGTCACTCTTGATACGCTTGAAGGGATACATAATGGTATCATTTGTGTCAACATGGATGAGCAGCATCAGATAACAGTCAGTAGGCTTGATGAGTCTCGGAAAACACTCTAACATCTAAGATTTTGGTACCTTGCAGACAGCATACTTCCCGAGACATCAAGTCTGGTTGGCAGATGGATGCCTCAGTATCCCTCAGAAGAGTTGCCAACCACTACTACCTTTCACTACCTTGTGGTAACTGATTCTGTAACTTTGGGATGCTTGAGCTCTGATTCATCCTGTTCCCGGAATGTTTTTGCCTCCTTCACTCCCAGGGCTGCAATACTGGCTCTCATCATCCTGCAACAAGGGACATCTGCAGTGGCTCTTAAACATGCAGGAACTCTCTTCTGAGTACACATGTAGTAAGGCATGCCTCTCCTTCCTAGCTAGAGCATGAGTGGGAATTAATGGGCAGCATGCAATGCATGGAAGGCTGTGTCCCACTTTGTGCAGTGCACAAAACTGTACACAGTACCACCTTCCCCCTCCCTGGACCTACTCTTTGGAGTTCTACCAGTCTCTGGTCTTATTCCCAACTTTTGGCCATACGAACCCTCTCCATCTCTACACTGCCTGTTCCACAGAGGATGGTGTCCCACACAATTGATTTGTTAATGTAGGTGTGTCTTGGTCTTGAAAAGGTTGGGGATACTGATTTAGGACCCCTCTCACCCTTTTCATCTGCTCTTCTTTGCTTATACAGATTGGGCCCAATATTCAAAGGTCTGCAAATCGTGTAAATGCTGCTAAGTGGGATATTCAGAGGCACTAACATTGTTAGTGCTGCTGATATACGCGGATGCTGCCACATGCTCTGATGCTAAATGGTTAGCACTAGGGTGTTCTGAGGTCATTTTGTGGGTGGCATCTGGGGATAACCAGTCAGCGGCGATATTCAGCATCTGCCCAGCTATCCCTCGGCAACAAACGTTAGGCACATTAAAGGCTGTCCTAACTTTTACTGCCAAAGCTAACTGGGCAGCAGCTGAATATTGCCAGATATGGCCCTGGCATTGAATATCTAGGTTTAGTATTCAGCAGCAATGGATGGCTGCTGTAATTGCACTAACTGCCGCTGAATATCAGACCCACTGTTCCTAGAAAAAGATTTTTGTCTAATTTACCTAATTAGGTAGGGCAATGCTCCTCTTCAGTTAGATTCTGCCCATGAAGGCTGAAGGCCTCACTCCTCACAACTGACCCCATGTGATTCATCCAAAGACCCTGCCAACATGTTTTGTCTGCTTTTCTTGTCTGCCTTAAGATATAAAGTTTAAAAGTAGCAGAGACTATATTTTATGTATGTCTGTGGAGCACTGTTTACACCTGGTAGTACTACAGAAATAATAATAATAATAATGAAACCAATACAACAGCATGTTTTCATATGAGTATTTACTTCCTCTTCATAGTGAATGCTTGTTAGTTAAGCCAGTTAACAGCAGAGTTGGGTGCAGTACGAAGCACCTCCAAGCCATCCTCAAACTTGATGATCAGGCAGACTGACAATATGTAGCATTGTATGGATCTCTTCAACCAGATACTTGAGGGTCATTAAAATAAAAATATCTGTGCTCATGATTTATATATTTTTTCTTAGCCAACAAATGTAGAGAAACAGAAAATTATGGCACAAAAAGGCCATCTGGCCTATCTAGTCTGCCCATTCAAACCAACAGCACAGTCTCCGTAACGTCTCCCTCAGAGATTCTTGGTGCATGTCCTGTGTTTTCTGATATTGTCCTTTTCTCCATCACCTCCATTGGGAGGCTGTTTCATTGATCCACTACCATGTCTATAAATAAATTATTTTCTTAAATTACTCCTGAGTGTTTCCTACTTCCACCCTCATCCTATGACCCTTCATTTCAGGTCTTCCTTTCAATTGAAAAACCTACCCTTGATCTTGCTGATCCCACTTCATACAGATCGATCACAAGCCTTCCCTTCCTGGCAAAGATCATTGAGAAAACAGCACAGCATCAACTGCAAGACCATATTGAAAAGCATAACCTATTAGATCCTCAGCAACACGGGTTCCGCCCACACCATGGTGTGGAAACTCTACTAACCACACTGATAAATACCTTAAACACAAGGAATGCAATGAGCTCATCAAGGATTCTTACTTATCTTCCTAGACATATCATCTGTGTTTGACACTGTAAACCACCATCTCCTACTACGTCGTCTCTACAACATTGGAATTCAGGGCACTGTACTCAAGTGGTTTACATCATATTTCACAGACAGGCGACAACAGATAAAGATAAAAAATACACCACCTCCATCCCATACAAGCAAACGCAGGGAGTCTCCCAAGGATCTACCCCCTCTGCCATTCTATTCAATCTCTACCTACGATCACAGTCATAAGATTGCACAATCTCCAAGTCCATGTCTATGCAGACGATATTATGATATATGGACCAATCAACACAAATCAACCCATCCCCTCTGCCTATCAAGACTGTTTTACGGAGGTTGCTGACTGGCTACAACAAAACAACCTGCAAAGTAACTTTAGCAAGACAGAAGCACTCTACATAACGAGAGACACCGCATTTATACCCTCATCCACGATAACGCTGAATGATACTCCAGTCAAAACAGATTGAGGTCAAATACTGTCACGCCCATAGCCCCTTACATGTGTATGGAGGGACGTGCTTGTTATATAGAGTTCCCCAATTAAGCAATGTTCCAGACTGACTATCTTGCAAAGGATTATGGTACTGGTAGTCCAGTCATGCGGTGCTTGCCTTGGAGGTAAATGAAGACTATGTAGTTGGCTCAAGTGTAAGGCGATGACAGAATATTTATTTATGAGGTAAATCCAAATGCACACAGATTCACTTGGTAACACCTTAGGATGTATTCTCCAGGATTTTATATTCAAAATAACAATACAACTGAAAGGTTAAGCAAGTAGCTTGTAAAATCCATTAACAGAAAGTCTTTCTCTCAGCCACTGCTGACAAACCTGCTCAGCAGTGCTGGCGTAAAGGAAAATCAAAAAAGTAAAAGCTTCTTCACAAAAACAGCTTTTCTTTTCACATTCAAAGCACTTTTGTATCCAACGTGTGCATAGCCTGAGCTGTGTGCTGCTCTGGTACCAGCTGGCTAACAAGCTTCAATCAACAGCTCTTCTCCTTTTCTGCACGAGTATTTACACAAAGTTCTAGTGCCAGTTACTAGAACGTTTCCTTTTTATGTTTGATCCCACTTTCAGGATTTCTCTGTGCTAGCAACCTTGCATAAAGAACAGTCCATGAGATTATCGTCTTCCTCTGTAATTATAGCTTGTTCTTCTATTTGCATAGGTTCTATATCAGGAGCTGGATCAGAGGACTTTATTAACTGATCTTCATTAGGACAGGAACTGTGTCTAAACACTTTGCCTTGCTCTAGGTTAGACAAACATAGAAACATAGAAACATAGAAATATGATGACAGAAAAAGACCACCTGGCCCATCTAGTCTGTCCTTCCATATCAACTACTACAAACAGTCCCCTTTTTACCTTTAGAGATCCTCTGTCTTTGTCCCATGCTTTTTTGAATTCAGTAACTGTCCTCATCTCTACTACCTCCACTGGGAGACTATTCCACAGATCCACCACTCTTTCCGTAAAGAAATATTTCCGCATATCACTCCTGAATCTATCTCCCTTCACCCTCATCCCATGTCCCCTAGTAGCAGAACTTGCTTTCAATTGAAAGAGGCTCTCTCCCTGAACATTTATGCCACGGAGGTATTTAAACATCTCAATCTTATCACCTCTATCCCGCCTTTCCTCTAAGGTGTACATATTAAGATCTTTAAGTCTGTCCTCATATGCTTTATAATGAAGACCACTAATCATTTTAGTAGCCACCCTCTGTATTGACTCCATCCTGTTTATATCCTTTTCAAGGTGCGGTCTCCAGAATTGCACACAATACTCCAAATGAGGTCGCACCAAAGACTTATACAGAGGCATTATCACCTCCTTTTTTCTGCTAGCCATTCCTCTTCGTATGCACCCAAGCATCCTTCTAGCTTTTTGCCGTCGCCTTTTCTACCTGTTTAGCTACTTTAAGATCAAACGTTCATAGTTCCTACCTGAGTTAAAGCTGGCATTAGGCTGTCCTCTCAAATATTCTGGCCAGTATGCATTGGAGATGATAATTACACTTACCTGGTAATTGTAGTTCCTTTAGTGACGACAGTTCAGTCCTCTACCTCTGGGTTGTCAATCTCTTCCTGCAGCTAGGAGACTGGTTTGTCAGAATGATGACATCACGGGATATAGCCTGCTGCACTTCCACTTGCATCCCAGTGTGAACTATAACAAAGCAGACTCAAAGGAGCAATCAATAAGCAGCCAAACAGAAACATAATCGATCTAGCCTGGTGTTCCCCCCCCCCCCCCCACGGGCAGGCCTTCGTACCTCCTGCCCTCCCAGAAGGAGAGGACCCTAAGAAGAGCTAGTAATGAAAACAGACTCACCTGAAACTCTCTGCTGCTCGGCACGAAGCCGGACACCCGCGAAAAAACATCCGGGCGGGAAGGAGGACTGAACTGTCGTCACTAAAGGAACTACAATTACCAGGTAAGTGTAATTATCATTTCCTTAGCGTTCCTCCAGTTCATTCCTCTACCTCTGGGAAGTACCAGAGCAGTAATCAATGGGAGGGACCCTTCCAGCCGGCCGACAAAACGGCCGAGCCGAAACGAGCATCCGAAGCCGCAGCTACATCCAACCGGTAGTGCTTACTGAACGTATGCAGAGACGACCAAGTCGCCGCCCTACAAATGTCCCCCGGAGGGACTAAACAGTGCTCCGCCCAAGAGGACGCTTGCGCTCGGGTGGAATGCGCTCTCAGACCCACCGGCACTACGCGCCCCCTGAGCAAATACGCGGAAGCAATTGCTTCCTTAAGCCAGCGGGCGATGGACGCCTTAGCCGCCGCCTCGCCCCGACGAACA
This sequence comes from Ichthyophis bannanicus, assembly GCA_033557465.1. Classification (NCBI taxonomy): domain Eukaryota; kingdom Metazoa; phylum Chordata; class Amphibia; order Gymnophiona; family Ichthyophiidae; genus Ichthyophis; species Ichthyophis bannanicus. The sequence continues at coordinate 227,972,765 of CM066038.1, forward strand.
CCGCCGAAAAGAACAAACAGGCACTCTGACTTACGGAACGACTCCGTGGCCTTCAAATACTGACGCAAAGCTCTCTTCACATCGAGCCTCCGAAGACCCCGATCCTCGGAACCGCCCCCCAAAGCCCCTAGAACAGGCAAGCAAACCACCTGATTCAGATGAAAAGGGGACATGACCTTAGGCAGAAAGGACGGAACCGGACGCAAAAGCACTCGTTCCTTAGAAAAGGAAAGGAAAGGTTCACGGCAAGACAACGCCTGCAGTTCCGAAATCCGGCGCGCGGAACAAATAGCCACCAGAAACACCGTCTTGAGCGTAAGATCTTTCAGAGATGCACGACGCAAGGGCTCAAAGGGAGGCTCGTCCAGAGCCGTGAGTACCAGATTCAGATCCCACGGGGGAACAGCCACCCTGCGAACCGGTCACACCCGTACCACCGCCGTGAGGAAACGATGCAAGTCGGGATGAGAACCCAACGGACGGCCATTGACCTTGCCCCGATAACAGGACAAGGCTGCCAACTGAACCCGTAAGGAACTGGCAGCAAGACCTTTGTCAAAACCGTCCTGCAGAAACTCCAAGATGTAAGGAATGGAGGCCGAGTTCGGTCGAACCTGCCGCTGGGAACACCAATCCTCAAACACACGCCAGATCCGCACATACGCCAAGGACGTGGACTGCTTACGCGCCCGCAGCAAGGTAGCCACCACCGCCGACGAGTAGCCCTTCTTCAGGAGCTTGGCCCTTTCAAGGGCCAAACCGTAAGCGAGAACCGATCCACCTGCGGCATGAGCAGGGGCCCTTGAAGCAACAGGTCCGACCTGGCTGGCAGCCGCCACGGCACCCCGTCCAGCAGGCGGAGCATGTCCACGTACCAGGGCCGCCTGGGCCAATCGGGAGCCACCAAGAGCACCCGTCCTGCATGCACCCCGATCTTCTGAACCACCCTGCCGATCAGAGCCCAGGGCGGAAAGACATAGAGGAGGCCTTCCTCCGGCCACCGGCGAAGGAGGGCGTCGATGCCCTCCGACATCCTTTCTCGCCTTCTGCTGAAGAAACGATCGACTTTCGCCGACTGAAAGGTCGCCATGAGATCCATGACTGGAAGCCCCCAGCGTCTGACGATCTGCCGAAAGACCGCGGGATGCAGCTCCCACTCTCCGGCATCCACGTGGACCCTGCTGAGGAAGTCCGCGGTGACATTGTCCTTGCCGGCTATGTGCGCTGCTGAGAGTGCAGTCAAGCGGAGCTCGACCCACGCGAAGAGCCGGTCGGCCTCCGCCTCCATCGCAGCACTCCCGGTGCCGCCCTGCCGATTGATATAGGCCACCGTCGCTGAGTTGTCGGAGAGCACCCTTACGGCATGGGCGCGCACCAATTCCTCGAACGCCTGGAGGGCCCGAAACACCGCTCGAAGCTCCAAACGGTTGATCGTCCACGAGGCCTCCAGAGGAGACCAAACCCCCTGCGCAAAGTGGCCCTCGCAGTGAGCCCCCCAGCCCGCAAGGCTTGCGTCCGTCAGCAATGGCATCCATTCTGGCTGGTCCAGTGACAAGCCCCCCGCTAGCGACGAGGGACGAAGCCACCACTGAAGGGACCTCCGAACCGGTTCCGGACAAGGCAGCCGGGTACTCAGCGAATGCTGTTGATGCGACCAGCGGCGAAGAAGGGCTCGTTGCAGGGGCCGCATATGAAACCGGGCCCAGGGCACCGCCTCCAGCGTCGCCGCCATGGTGCCCAGCACTCGGAGATAATCCCATGCCGAGGGAGCCGACCCCGAGAGGAACTGCCGCACAAGGGATCGCAACCCCTCGGCCCGGTGGTCCGGCAGGAACACTTGACCCTTGCACGTATCGAACCGGACCCCCAGATATTCGAGAACCTGAGTGGGCACCAACCGACTCTTGACCGGGTTGACCACCCAACCCAGATCCTGTAAGAAATGCACCACCCTGTCCGTCACCCGGAGACTTTCCTCCGCTGACTTGGCACGAATCAGCCAATCGTCCAGGTATGGATGGACTAGAATGCCTTCCTTGCGCAATGCCACCGCGACGACAACCATTATTTTGGTGAAAGTCCGGGGTGCCGTCGCCAAGCCGAACGGCAGGGCCTGAAACTGGTAGTGGCCCCAGGGTAGGGCAAACCGCAGAAAGCGCTGGTGAGCCTCTCGAATGGGAATGTGCAAGTACGCCTCCGAGAGGTCTAGCGACATGAGGAATTCCCCTCGGCGTACGGCCACGATGACAGACCGCAAAGTTTCCATCCGAAAGTGCGGCACTCGCAAGCACCGGTTTACCCCCTTCAGGTCGAGGATAGGTCGCAACTGACCGCCCTTTTTGGGCACCACGAAATAAATGGAATAGCGACCCAAACCGTAATCGGCTTTGGGAACCTCCACGACGGCTCCCAGACGAAGGAGCCTGTCCAGGGTTTCGCGAACCGCCGCCACTTTCGCGGGACCCCGGCAAGGCGACATGACGAATGCATCCCGCACGGGCCGGGCCAACTCCAAAGCATAACCGTGCTGGATGATTTCCAGCACCCACTGATCGGAGGTGATGAGGGTCCAGGCAGGTAGAAACTCCCGCAGCCGACCTCCAATGGGAGGCTCCACCGCCGGGACCCGCCTCGCTTCATTGGGGCTTACGGGCCGCAGGCGCCGGGAGGGAGGAGAAGCCTCGACTCGCACCCCGGAAGCCTCGAAACCCCTGGCCTCTAGAGGGAAACCTCCCCCTCTGGGAACCAGCCGGTCGCGGGGAACGGAACCTCTTAAAGTCCCGAAAGGAACCCCGACCGCTCGGAGCCGACTTAGCCTGTCTGGGCTTGTCTTCGGGCAAACGGCCCCCTTTAGACTCACCGAGGTCCTTCACCAACTTCTCCAAATCTTCCCCAAACAGTAAACCCCCCTTAAAGGGGAGCTTACTGAGTCGGGACTTAGAAGGGCCGTCCGCTGCCCAATTACGCAGCCACAAAGAACGACGGGCGGCCACCACGGAACCCGTGCTGTTGGCCAGCGCCCGAATCAGGTCATAATGTACGTCAGCCAGGTAGGCCGCACCCGACTCCATACGATCGAGCTCCTTCACCTCCTCAAGGTCAAGATGCGGGGACTGGCGCAGCCATTGGGCCCAGCGCAAACACGCCCTGGCCACCCAGGCCCCGCAAATGGAGGCCTGAAGCGAAAGAGAATCCGCTTCAAACACCTGCTTAAGCAGGCCGTCAACCTTACGGTCTTGAGGATCTTTCAAGGAGGCACTCCCCTCCACCGGAATGGTGGTCCGTTTGGTTACAGCCGCTACCAGGGCGTCTAGGCGCGGCGCCCGAAAGCGATCCTTGGCCGAGTCCGCCAGAGGGTATAACCTGCTCATGGCACGAACTCCCCGGAGACCCGCCTCCGGCTTGTCCCACTCGTCCTGAATCATCCGCTCGACCACCCGGTGAAGCGGAAACACCACCTGAGTTTGTCGCACCGCCTGGATGACCGGATCCTCCAGTTCGTCCTCCACGGCTGGAGGTGTAGCCAAATGCAACATCTGCAAAGCCTCTGAAATTAAAGCCGGCAACTCCTCTCTGCGGAACACCCGAACAACCTTAGCTTGCTCCTCGGGCTCCTGGATCTCGCCTTCTTCCAGGTCCTGTGAACCCTCTTCAGGATCCCAGTCCGGATCCGCGGGTTCCACCCAGGCACCGTCCGACTGGTCCACAAGCCGTGCACGCTTCAGAACCGACGGCTCCACGGCAGTCGCCCCTTCCGCTAGTACCTGCGGAGGTTGAGGCGCAGGAGAAACTGAGCGCGTCCGCTTGCCCTGCTGTCTCAGACAAAAGGCCTGGTGTAGAAGAAGAACAAACTCGGGACTGAAACCAGAGACCTCAGATAATAGGGGAGCTGCGGATAGTCCGGAGGGACCCGGGAGCGCCTCTAAATCGGACTCCTGCTCCGAAACCTGCAGGGGCTCAGAAACCGCCCCTGGCGTTGACCCTCCTGAGACTCAGGAGCCGCCATCTGAAGCTCCACCTCGGAGGAAAGGGCTACGCAGCCCCGGCACACTCCGGTGTCAGTGACCGGACCTCTGCGGGCCCCACACACCAGGCACAGAGGCCGGGTAGCCATTCAAAAAATCCTAGCGGCCCCAAGAGCTGGAGCAGGCAGGCTCCCTGTATCCGGTTTATGTTATGTATTTTTTTTTTGTATTATTGAACTTTGAATAAGCTGGGGAGCTAGCTGCAAAGAAAAACGAAGGGAAGACCCCCGCAGCCCCCCTCCCCCCGCCGGGAACTCAGAGTGCCGGCTGAAGAGGCCGAAGAACAAAAGAAACAAAGAAATGAATAAAGAAATAAATGAGAAACGAAAATAACAAAATTAACTAAACGAAGTCAGGGAACGAAATGAAAACAGCGCAGCAGACTCCCGTATGCAAGGAAATTCGGGAGGCGATGCACTGCCACGCGGCAGCCGCGCGGCCCACAAAATGGCCGCCGCGAATGTCAGCCACGAAGAAAAGGGCGCCAAAGCACAGCGGCGGTCTGGTACTGCCGAGACAGCGTGGCGGGCCCCGAAGCAGCAACCTGATACCGGCGAAACACTTACCGGACAGGTCTGCCCCGCAATGGCTGTGAGCACGGCGATAACCTCTGACTCTGCAATCGCCGAACAGCATGTGAGTAGCCGATGAAGCAGAGACCGCTAGACTGCAGCACCGGGAAACCGGCAGTCAAGGAAGGCTCACCCCCGTAGCGTCTGGGGGGTGAGACTCCTGGGTCAAGCAGAGGAGGGAGGCAAACCGCGATCTGAGAGCAAACCCCCTCCCCCCAAAAAGAGACTGCAGCAGTGCCACAGGCAGGAAGCAAGAAGGCTCAGAGCCCAATGCTGTACCTTAGTTTGCCTTTTTTTTTTTTTTTTTTAAATTTTAAAGGGGTACCCACTAGCTAACCAACCCCTTAACTACCCTCAAAGGATTCCTTTGCTCCTTATCCACTACTCCAGAGAGCCTCTCCTCAAGGCTCGTCAAACACCTCCTGCTGCAAGGAGACTGGTTACACTGGGATGCAAGTGGAAGTGCAGCAGGCTATATCCCGTGATGTCATCATTCTGACAAACCAGTCTCCTAGCTGCAGGAAGAGATTGACAACCCAGAGGTAGAGGACTGAACTGGAGGAACGCTAAGGAACTTTTATAACCTGTCCTCCAGTCTATATTCCTGGACCTCAGGGCATCTGCTCCATACCTCTTCTTGGGGTTCCCAGCTGAAGTTCTCCAATCCCTTGGATTTCCCCAATCCCTTGAAGCTGGCTTCTCCCAGGAATCTCTCCAAGAACATGAATCTCTCAGAGCTCCTTGCTCTCACGCTTGCTTCCAAGCCTCCTCTCAGGCTTGCCTCCTCGCTCTCCTCGTCTCCTTTCTGCATATTCTGTTCTAGTTTTAAAGTTCCCAGTTTCCAACCCCTCCCTTGCACTCCTCAGGTGTTGCTGATCAAAGTCTCTCCTGGCAGCTGAGTAATTAGGAGTGACGTAAGGGTTTCTCAATTCTGGGCTTATACTCCTGCACCTCATCTCCACTAGAGGCTCTCTGCAGGCCACTGCAGCCTGGAATAACCTGTCTTTTAGGTAAACATGCAGTTTTATTCCTGTGACCTGCCAAAACAGGTCCCTTGATTAGGGTAAATTCCCTTCCTTTATCACTATTCTCTGGGCAGCTTCCTCATCACAATACCTTAGAGTCACCCTGAACCAACATCTAACATTTAAAGTGCATATAAACAAAACCACCAAAATAATTTACCACAAAACAAAGACTCTACAATGACTCCACCCGCTCCTTGCGCCAGAAGGCTTCTGGACTGTACTACAAGCAACAGTAACACCCCATCTAGATTATTGCAATGCCATCTACCAAGGTCTGCCGCAATCCACGCTTCTCCCATTCCAAACAGCTCTCCATTCAGTAGCAGGAACCCTACAAGAAGCGTCTAGGCAGGTCCATATAACCCCAATATTCAAACAGCTACACTGGCTCCCGCTGATGAGCTGCATAAGGTACAAAACAATGTTAACCCATAAAGCCATCCATGCAGACCCCCCCCCCCCCCCCACGCACCTCAGCTCTCTTCTACAACCCTCCCAATTTCAAAGAACCAGACGAACAACCATAATAAACATCCTGACCATTTCTCACACTGGGATCAAATCAAACCAGCAAGAATGTAAAAGGGCATTTCGGTTATATGCACCATTAATATGGAACAGACTACTGCAGAATCTCAGACTCATTACTGACCTCAAGACCTTCAGAAAATACCTAAAAACACATCTATTCATGGAACATTTCAACACAACATAACCACCCCCCCCACCCACAAGATTCAAACATGATAGACAGCAACAACCTGTACATATTCTTGTTTGTTTATTTTATAGACTTTCATAACAATATTATGATTTGTAGATAGTTAAGATCACCTCTAGGGTATCATTTGCATGCTGTAAATAGTATCACGCCACTGTCTCAATGTAAACTGCCTTGACTGGAGAAAGGCAGTAAATAAAGCTAAATACCGGTAAATACATTTTTAAAAAAGGCGCTTCTCCTGAGAATTTAAAAGTCGCTATAATATCTCCTTGTTTCCGCTCTCCTGCATGGTATACATGTTTAGATTTTTAAGTCTGTGCTAGAAATGCTAGTCTGGTCCCACTCCTACTGATGTGAAGCATGCATCAGAGGGGCAGGATCAGGCCAGCCTTCTCAGTGCAGGAGACCCTGTGGTGTGTTTTTTTTTTAATTTGGAGACTGCCACTGCTTCTGCGGGGTAGGGCGGGGCCAGAGGGGGGGAGGCTGCCACTGAATTGACGAAGAGCCAGCTCAATTGGGGTGGCAATACTCCTTCTTGCCCCCTCCCAAACTACGTCCATGGTGGTATGGTTTGATATAAAAGCTAAAACACAGTCCAGACACACAAACTCAAAGTGCTGCGTTTCAAACACACTGACTTTAACATAATGGGGAAGTACCTGAAAGAGGAGCTTGCAGGATGGGAAGTGGAAAAGCAGTGGGCCAAACTGAAAAGAGATATAAAAATGGCATCCGATACCTTTATGTAAGGAAGGTCAATAAAAGCAAAAGAAAAAGGTAACTAATATGGTTCCCCAAGGGAGTAGCTAAAAAATAAAGGGAAAAAAGCTAGTGTTCACTAAATACATTGAGAAGAATAGAATAAAGTTCAAAGAGGCAAAGAAAGAAATCAGAATGGCAAAAGCACAGGCAGAATCAAAAATGGCTAAATATGTAAAGTGAAATGACAAGACTTTTGTCAGGTACGTTGTGGACAAAAGGACAGCCAGAATTGGAATTGTAAGTCTGCAAGATGAGAAAAAAAAACAAATTCTGAACAATACTTCTGTTCCATGTTTATTTAAGAAAATCCGAAAGGAGGATCACAGATGGCTGACAAAAATACATATGGAAATGGAGTACATACCACAGCATTCACAGAAGAAAGTGTTCATGAACAACTCGAAAAACTCAAAGTGGACAAAACCATGGGGCCAGATGAGAAACACTCCAAGATATTAAGAGAGCTTTAAGAGGTTCTAGCAAATTCTCTTAAAGATGTGTTTAATATATGCTTAGAGTCAGTAGAGGTTCCACGGGATTGGGGGAGGGATGACATGATCCCTCTTCACAAAAGTTGCAACAGCGAAGAGGTGGGAAACTACAGGCCATCCTTACCTTGATGGTTGGAAAACTAATGGAGATGCTATTAAAGGAAAGGATAGTGAATTTAACTACAATACAGTAAGTTACAAGATCTCAGGCAACATGGTTTGACCAAAGGCAAACTGTTCATGAGTCACGTCCTCAAGTATGTGCATTGATGAAAGAATTTTATAGTCTATGCAGGTACTTGGGAACTCCACCATACTCTGTCCAGACTCTGTTCCTAGCTATACTTACTGGCAAAGTACACACCTTCATGACAAGGCACATACATTTAAGCCACATCCAATTCAAATTACTTCTCCTAACCTAAAAAATGCATTCACTCCATTGTCCCCCATTATCTTTCCTCTCTCCTCTCTCCACTCTCCCTACACCCCTCCTCATGATCCCCGCTCTTCCTCTGGTTTTCTTCTCTCTGTTGTTCTCTTCTAATGCTAACTCTAGATTTCAATCCTTTCACCTTGCTGCTCCTTATGCCTGGAATAATCTTCCTCTGTCCCTACATCAAGTCTCTTTTCTCACCTCTTTCAAATCACTGCTTAAGACCTACTTCTTTGAGGCTGCTTTTGATTCCTAATCTTTGTTCCCTTGTGTTTCTTCTCCCTTTGACCTTATGCTTCCTTGTACTGTTCTGTCGGTTTGTTCTCTAGATTGTAAGCTCTATGTGCAGAGACTGTCTTCTTATATGTTTGTACAGCGCTGTGTACGCTCTGTAGCATTTAATACAATTAATAAAAATAATAATAAAGGGGTTCTCAATCCTGTCCTTGGAACACACCCAGCCAGTCAGGTTTTCAGGATCACCACAATAAATATGTATAATGGAGATTTGCATACAATGGAGACAGTGCATGCAGATCTCTCTCTCTCATGCATATTCACTGTGGTGATCCTGAAAACCTGTCTGGCTAGGGGTGTCATGAGGACTGGGTTGTGAACCTCTGGTTTAGAAGAAAGGAAAGGAAAGAAATGATGCACATATTCAGGCAGCTAGTAAGCTTCGATAAAGTACCAGAAGGTAGCAGCTTCTACCTAACAGAATGAACTACTACCACTACTACTGAGCATTTGTGTAGCGCTACAAGACATACGCAGCACTGCACAGACACATGTAAGAGACAGACCCTGCTCATCAGAACTTACAATCTAGTCGAGACAGACAACATAATAGCTATAGACACAGGAGACATCTAGGGGGAATGGTAAGGAAAAACACAGATGATCAGGTAAGTTAAGATCCGAAAGCAGCAGCAAAGAGGTACGTTTTCAGTCTGGATTTGAAAAGGGTCAGAGAAGGCACCTGACGTACAGACTCAGGTAGTTTGTTCCAGGCATAAGGAGCAGCAAGATGAAAGAAGTGAAGCCTGGCGTTAGAGATAGAAGAGAAGGGCACAGATAGAACAGATTTGCCAGAAGAGCAGAGTTCCTGAAGAGGGATGTAGGGAGAGATAAGAGAGGAAAGATAGTGAGGAGCTGCAGAGTGAATGCACTTATAGGTCAGCAGGAAAAGTTTGAACTGGATGAGGAAATGGATAGGGAGCCAATGAAGCGACTTGAGAAGAGGGGTAATATGAGCATGACGAGGCTGGCAGAAGATTAGCTGTGCAGCAGTGTTTAACAGATTGAAGGGGAGAGAGATGATTCAGAGGGAGACCAGCAAGGAGTAGGTTACAATAATCAAGATGGTAGGTGACTAAAGAGTGGAAAAGTATCTTAGTGGTGTGTTCAGAAAGTAATGGGCAGATTTTGTTGATGTTATAGAGAAAGAAATGTCAGGTCTTAGCTATCAGATGGATGTGTGTGGAGAACGAGAGAAAGAAGTTAAAGACAACTCCAAGGTTGAGCCAAGGAAACAATGGGGAGTAGAGGCTTATCCAGAGAGACAGAGAGGAGGAAGGGAAGAGGAGGTTTTAGGGGGAAAAATAAGAACCTCAGTTTTGGCCATGTTCAATTGCAAGCGGCGGTGAGACATCCAAGCAGCAATGTCAGAAAGGCAGCAGAGATCCGGGCCTGGATTGCCGTTAGATTTCAGGTGTAGATCTGAGAGTCATCAGGGTAAAGATGGTACTGAAAACCATGGGAAGAGATGAGAACATCAAAGGACTAGGCATAGAGAGAGAAAAGGAGTGGACCCAAGACAGATCCTTGGGGTACACCAACAGAGTGGGATAGCAGCAGAGGAGGATCCACCAGAACACTGAAAGAAGACCAATGGGAAATATAAGAAGAGAACCAGGATAGTACAGTGCGAGGACAAGGTATCAAGGAGAAGGCTGTGGTCAACAGTGTCAAAAGCAGCAAAAAGGTCAAGAAGGATGAGGATTGAGTAAAGACCCATGGATTTTGCCAGGAACAGGTCACTGGAGACATTGTCAAGAGCAATTTTAGTAGACTGTAAAGATCCAGAGGGCTTGAGAGGAGAGAAAGTTGAGGCAATGCTGTGAACCACATGTTCAAGTAGTTTAGAAACAAAGGGGAGGGGGGAGATAGGTTGATAGAAGGACAGGTAGGATCTAGTGAGGGTTTCTTAAGGAGAGCTATAACTACAGCATGCTTGAAGGCCTGCAGGGACAGTTGCAGTGGAGAGCAAGAGGTTGAGAATATGAAAGATGGAAGGGACAACAGTGGAGGAGATTGGGCTTAGGAGACGGGTGGGAATAGGATCAGAGGAGCAGGTAGTGAGTTTGGAGAAGGAAAGGTGGTGTGCGATTTCCTCCTTAGAGATCATAGAAAAGGAAGAAAGGGTAACAGAGGTAGAGGGGGAAAGTTGGGCGTGGAGAGGGGGAGGAGGGGAAGTAGCTGACTTTGTGGGGAATTGGAGGATGATCTTGTGGATTTTGTCATGGAAATATTCAGCCAGGGTTTGGGCAAAAAGGAAGGGAGGGGTCAGAGACGGAGGCACCTTGAGGAGAAAGTTGAGAGTAGTAAAGAGACAGAGAGGGTCAGAGGCAAGACAGTTAGTCAGATGGACATAATAGTCTTGTTTGACGAGTGCTATGGCTGACTGGAAAGAGACAAGCATGAATTTAAAGTGTAGAAAGTCCACAAGGGAGTGGGATTTGAACCAAGCACGCTCAGCTGAATAGGCACAGGAACGTAGATAGTGGGTAGTGGAAGACAGCCAGGGCTGGTGTATAGTACGCCTTATAGAAAGTTGCATAGTCAGAGCAAGAACATCTGGAGCGGAGGAGAGTGCAGCGTTATAGAAAGCTACTGCCTTATCAACAGACTCAGATGACATAGTGGAGGAAAGAGGTGATAAGATAGTGGAGGAGAGAGCCAAAGGGTCAATAGCATGAAGATTTCTAAAGAGGTTGGAGGAGACAGGGCAAGGTTGAGGCGGCGGGTGATGAAGAGTGAAGCTTAGCAGCTGATGGTCCGATAAGGGAAGAACTGGGGTACAGATGTTTGAGGGTAAGCAATTAGAGAAGAATACAAGGTCAAGGCAGTGGCCGTGCTGGTGAGTCAAATGAGAAAGCAAGGAAAAGGAGCTTTAAAGCATAAGGATCAAAGGGGCTTTCAACATGAATGTGAAAATCTCCAAGAATAAGAGTGGGGGAAGAGGAATCCAGAAAGAAGGAAAGCCATGAGTCAAAGTCAGTGAGAAAAGTAGAGGTGAACTTGTCAGGAGGTTGATAAACAGCTAACCGGAGAGGCAGTGGAGTGAAAAGGCGGATGGAGTGGACTTCAAAGTTGGGAAGGAGTGAGACTGAGGCAGCAGGAGGGGTTGAAATTGACAGGAAGGAGAAAGTAGAAGCCCAACACCACCACCATAGCCAGTGGGGCGAGACATGTGGGAGAACTGATAGCTGCCATAGCAGCGACTGACGCCGAGTCTTCTGGGAGGAGCCAGGTCTCAGTTAGAGCAAGAAGATGGAGAGCATTAGAGATAAAGAGATCATGAGTAAAGGCAAGTTTGAGATGGAGTGTGCGTTCCACAAGGCACATGAGAAAGGGAGACAGGAAAGCGATATGAATAAGATTTGATGTGTTGCGTGAAGATCTGAGTGTGACAAAAATCTAGGGGGGCCAGGGTTGGGGTTGATATCTCCGGATCAGAGAAGGAGGAGGAGTAGAAGAGTGTGGGGCAAAGAGGAGACAGCACAGTGAGAACGCGGGTGAGGTTGTTTTAGAGAGAGAGGAGATGGCTGAATGAGAGGGAGAAAGTGGTGAAGCTCAAGAACTGATGACAGAGTAGAGGACAGGATGGAGGGGGAAGTGAGGATGGTAAAGAGGCGATAAGGAGGGGAGGGCTGAAGGTGTTTGTAAGAGGGGAGACAATTAGGGAGACAAAGTGATGAGGAGCCATAGCAGAGAGATGGAGAGGAGAACAGAGGCTAGAAGAAATAAGGATAGGTGGGAGAGAGAGCACAGGGGATTAGGTGCACCTGTGTAAAAGCGTGGTAATGAGCAGATGGTGCTATAAGAGACTGAATGCCGTGGGGGAGGGGGGGAGGGATTAAAGTTGCGAGGATATGTAGGAGACAGGTAGGAATGGAGAAAAACTGAACAAGCTTACAGATAAATAAATAGCACACTAACAATGGTACAGTTAAAGAAACAGCACACTAAGGATGATAAAATAAACACGGACTCACAAGGTAAAAGTGCTCAAACTGGTAGCAAAGCAGAGGAAGGAGAGTCAAACAGAGCTAAACACATGTGGAAGAAAGGAAAAGGGCCTATGCAATGCCTCAGCAGGGGGGGAGGGGTTAGTCACTCAGGTAGATTACAGCAGGGACAGGAAAGTTTAAAACTCTGCAGCAATGGAGACAGAGTTAGGATAGGTATTGAATTAAATGTTAATTTGGGCTCCACAGACAGACTAGATAGTAGAAGGAAAGTTGCAATTAGTTAGGGAGAGGAGCAAGAGACAGTGGTGAGAAAAGCTGAACAGTATTGCAAAAAGTACAAATGAGGTAAGAGAGCATACTAACAATGATAAATAAACATATCTATATATCTATAGAGAGAAAGACAGGACTCACAAAGCAAGCAGATTCACTGTGCCAGGCAGAGCTTAAAAAGGAGCAGTTCTCTTCCCAGAGGCGAGAGAGGCAAAAAAGCTTGAGGACATGAGCATAAAGGAAGAGAAATTCAAAAGGAATGTGAGAAAATACTTTTTCACTAAGAGGATGGTAAACATCTGGAAAAGACTTCCTCTAAGGATATAAGCATCACACCAATGGCAAAAATCAGGCATGTATGGGACAGACAGAAGAGATAAGTTCTGAAAGGAAGCCTAGGTTAATAGAGCAGGACGGCACAAATCCTACAGAAATTGCACCTAGATTGAAGACCCGGACATTATGTCTGTTTGAGAGCAGGACTAGATGTTAGTGTGTAAAGTACACATGGCTGCACATATTTTATAAAATGCTCATGCAAATTGCAACTGCACCCACACTATGCCCAAACTCATTCCCCGAGCATGCCTACACTGCAAGTATGCACTGGCTTGCACTGCACATACACTGAAGCATGACAATCTTATAAGAGGTGTTTTATGTACAAAAAGGGTTTATAAAACTATCAATAAAATGATCAATTTGCAAAGAATCAATGAGCAGTGACGACAACTCATTATATTTGCATGTATGTTCAGGCAAACATAATTTGCATGGTATTCAAATGAAAATTCTCCAAAATCCAGCCATTAAAACACGATCGTCTAGATTTAGAACCAGTATTTGTGCAGCTGGGCTTGCTAGACTAAGCTTGGCTGGTCAGCACTAGAAATCATTGCTAACTGAATAAATGATAAGTCTACCTAGGAACACCCCTGGAGATGCCCCTTTTCTGCCAGGCTCAATTTGGTCAGCTTGTGAATTTAGGTGAGGAAATTTAGTCAGATCATGGGAGAACATTTTTGGAAAGCAAAAGTTTAACTAGTTGGCTCCTGGTGTTTGCCACTTAAACACTGAAAACTAACCCTAAAGCAATGTTAGTGGTGGAAGGGCACAAAACAAGTAAGGCCTGTGGCAGTATAAAAATTCCTATATTTAAAATTTGATCATCAAGCTTAAATATTTCAAAAATGCTATGACAATCTTCAGAAAAACAAATCAGCTTGAAAACAGAAAATGATTTTTGCAAATATAGTCAATCTGACAATCAAACCTCCCTTCTGTGAATATACTCACCATTTCTTTGAAGGCATTTTCAATGGCCCCAGTAATGAGGCACTCGTGTGAAATCTTCTTCTCTGTAAAAAAGCGTGTTTGTGGAGTACTAGGTGAGCCTGGGGCCCCTGCTGCCCCTCGCAAGGAAGCAGCCCTGGTTAGAGTCCTGTTATTCATACTGGCTGTTTCTGGCTCCTCTCCAAGGCAGGTGGGGGGAAGCACTGCTGAATTCTTCAGGATCTCTACAATGCCTTGCAGCTGTTCTACAATATGGTGCTGAAGTAATTTGGAAGCTACCACCGCAGCCCCAGCTCCAGCATGTCCATCAAACAGGGCCCAGTAAGAAAGAGTAATGCCATCTGACTCCTAATAACAAAAGAAGACAGGAAGGTGCATTTCAGCTTCTATCATTTTGATAATATTTACAGTGTCACTATCCAGTGCAGTCATAGGCATAATTTGGGGATGAAGGGGATTGGGAACAATGTCATCATTCCAGATGCTGGTGCAAAATTGGCTTTACCCCATGTGACCAGGGCCAGCCTGAGAGTTTCTGCTGCCCTAGGCAGACCCTCCATACCACCCCCCACAGGACTGCAGCACCGCCCAGCATCCATCTTCTCATCTTGGGGAGAGGGCAGCACAGCGATCCCTCCACTGTGTCGGGCTTTAAAGTGCCCACGCTAGCGTGCTCATGGCCTGCTGCTCCTGCTCCTCATCTGATGCAACGTCCTGCCACTCCTGCCCCTCCAACAGGAAGTTGGGTTGGAGGCGGCAGGAGAAACAGGCCATAAGTGCGCTAGCATGGGCACTTTAAAGCTCGACACAGCAGAGAGATCGTGGTGCTACCCTCCTGCCCCAGACGAGAAGATGGAAGCCAGGAGGGGGCTGGCATGGTGGGCCAAGTGGCGCTGAACTACCACTTCACTGAGAGGGGGGGCGGATACCACCTGCCAGGGCCTGCCATCCTAGGCGATGCCTAGTTCACTCAGTGGATGAGCCAGCAAGTTTTGCCTATGACTGCATTTAATGCTTAGTTTATATTTAGATGGTACAATCTAATTTCAGAGATTTATAATGAAAGTCATTTCAGATTGCATCTGGCTGGAATCTGGTACACAAATTTACAGCTCTGATACATTTATACAAATGCTTCTAGTCAGGCTTCGCTCCTTTTTATTTTGTTTAACTCTGCTCAACAGACTTTCCTAAGACCTCTTCCTTTATATTACACTTAAACATGTCAGGGAATATATTATTTTTTAAAGTATCTTGCGACAGGCACTTACAATCTATGGGGCCATTTTGCTAAAGGGCGCTATGGTATTGCCTCTAATGTGGCAAAAGGTATGAAATGATGGCGTGTTAAGTGCAACATCTCCATATTAAGTGTCAGGGGCATGGAAAGCATTTCCCTGGCAGTTAACATGAAGTCCTGTTCCTTAGGTGATCCTGCACTAATGCAGTTAGTGTGCTGTTTGAACCCCACACTAACTGCACAGAGCAGACCACACCCCTTCTATGCCCCTACCCCACCCACTCGTGACCCTAGCGCGAGTTAGACAGTTAGTGTGGGAATCGTCCTACACTGTCATGGCTGTTCGCTAGCAGGCAACATGTGTCCCCACACGCCTTCAGCGCAGGACAGAAGACAATTACTCACCTGTAGCAGGTGTTCTCCGTGAACAGCAGGAATAAGTTTTCAAGAATGGGTGATGTCACTGAGGGAGCCCTGCACAGAACGCTCCCCAGCTTCTAAAGGAAGCCTTTGGGAGATACACCATGCATGCGTACCTATCTACCTGCCTGCCTGCTGCGGTGCCATTGTCTCCAGCATAACATAGCAGGAGCCAAAAGCAACTCCCGGGGAGGTGGGAAGGTTATGAGGACTTATTCCTGCTGTTCACGGAGAACACCTACTACTGGTGAATAACTACGCTTTTTCCGTGAACAAGCAGGAAATAAGTCCTCATGACTTGAAGAACTATCAAAAGGGATTGCTACTGCTGGAAAGAAATTTGCACTTGTATTTACTTCTGGGAAATTCTCTATATCTTGGGAAAAAGGGAAATCTTTTGATTAAAGCTGATTTAATCTGTGTAATTTATAATCCAGTGTAATTATTAACTCAGTCAGAGCCTAGTATCAGCAGAGAGCTGTTAGTTTAATAGCCACGACTTAGTATCAGCACAGAGCTTTTAGTTTAAATTTAAAACCAGCAGAAAACTTTTATTTTAAATTTAGAATGCAGCAGAGAGCTTTTAGTTTTAAATTTAAAACTCAGGATATAGTATCAGCAGAGAGCTTTTAATTTAAATCAAATCAGAGTATAGCTTAGCATAGAAGGATGAATAGGGTAAATATTTGAATAGAAAGAAATTGTTTCTAGAGACCTTCACAAAGAGGCCTTCCAGTTAGGGGGCAACAGACCTGTGAAATTAGAAACACAGAAATATGACGACAGAAAAAGACCACATGGCCTATCTAGTCTGTCCTTCCATAACAACTACAACAGTCCCCTTTTTACCTTTAGAGATCCTCTGTGTTTGTCCCATGCTTTTTTGAATTCAGTTACTGTCCTCATCTCTACCACCTCCACTGGGAGATTATTCCACAGATCCACTACTCTTTCCGTAAAGAAATATTTCCGCATATCACTCCTGAATCTATCTCCCTTCACCCTCATCCCATGTCCCCTCATAGCAGAACTTGCTTTCAATTGAAAGAGGCTCTCTCCCTGAACATTTATGCCACGGCGGTATTTAAACATCTCATTCATATCACCTCTATCCCACCTTTCCTCTAAGGTGTACATATTAAGATCCTTCAGTCTCTCCTCATATGCTTTATAATGAAGACTACTAATCATTTTAGTAGCCACCCTCTGCATCGACTCTATCCTGTTCACATCCTTTTGAAGGTGCGGTCTCCAGAATTGCACACTATACTCCAAATGAGGTCGCACCAAAGACTTATACAGAGGCATTATCACCTCCTTTTTTCTGCTAGCCATTCCTCTCCGTATGCACCTAAGCATCATTCTAGCTTTTGCCGTCACCTTTTCTACCTGTTTAGCTACTTTAAGATCATCAGACACAACCACGCCTAGGTCCCGCTCTTCTTTAGTGGACAAAAGTACTTCATCCCCTATACTATATTGCTCCCTTGGATTGCTGCAGCCCAAATGCATGACCTTACATTTTTTAACATTAAATTCCAGCTGCCAAATTCTAGACCATTCTTCAAGCTTAGCTAGATCCCTCCTCATGTTATCTACCCCTTCCCTGGGTGTCAAAAATTGTTTTGATCAGTGTAAAGGTTGTGCAATAGAACTATCAGGTGTTCTGGTATACTCATGCTTCTTATTGTGGCCCAGAGTTTCCCATAGTTTATACAGTCAAAAGCCTTGCTGTAGTCGATAAAACACATTTAGATATCTATTTGGTATTCTTTTGTCTTTTCAAGGATCCATCTCACATCCACAAAGATGTCTCTCTTTCCTCACCCTTTCCTGAACCCTGCTTGCCCTTCAGGCAGTTCTCATTCCAGGTATGGTTGTAGTCTCTGAATAATCTTGAACAGAATCTTGCTGGAAGATGAGATCAGAGCACTTGTGTGATAATTTCCATAGTCAGTTGGATCACCTTTCTTTAGTATTGGTATAAACACAGATCTTTTCCGGTCAGCTAGCCATGATGTCTTCCAAATTTCCTGGCAGATACTTGTAAGTATGATAATAGCTGCATCTAATGTAAAATGTTCTGCTGTCTGTAAACCGCCCCTGATCTTTGGAAGGGGCGGTATAGAAAAATCAAATAAATAAAATTGCTGTAATACTTCAAGCGAATGCCATCAATGCCCAGTGTTTTGTTCTTTGATAAGGCTTTCTTAGTAACATAGTAAATGACGGCAGATAAAGACCACTATGGTCCATCTAGTCTGCCCAGTAAGATGGCAAAAGTAGGTGCACCTGCCGCTCAATGTTGCTTCGACTACTTCTTACATCACCAATGGTTCCTGATCACAAGGTACAGGTAGAAACAGCTGTTGTCCACTTTGATTTTTATGGTATAATGACCTTGTATATTTTTTCCACCTATTTTTGATCTTCTCAGCATCATTCAACATGGATTCTTGAGCATCTTGTAGCATACCAATTCAAGGATGGAATTCTCTCTTTAACTCTCGTAGCTTTCTGAAAGCTGATCTTGTTCCTCTAAAAGTTTTTGATTCTATTTCCTTGTATGCATTACTGTAATATTTCTCGTCTTCTTGCACATTGGAAATCTCTGTTGAGTTATGCAAGTGCCTCTCTTTTTCCTCTGGCAAGTTGGTGCATGTTGATATCAATGACATAGGAATGTGTGGGAGGGTGGTTCTGTAGGACAAATTTAGGCTTTTAGGTAGGAATTTAAAATCTATAACTTCCAGGGTAGCATTCTCTGAAATGCCTCCTATTCCAGGCGTAGGATCTAAAAGGCCGGAAGACCTCTGAAGTCTCAATGTGTGGATGAGACGATGGTGCAAAGAAGAGGGTTTGGATTTCATAGGGACTGGGAAAAATTCTAGGGAAAGGGGGCTTTTCCAAAAAGATGGGCTCCACATTAACCAGGATGTAACCAGGCTGCTGGCATCAACCTCTGAAAAGGAGATAGGGGAAAGTCAACAATTGCCCTCACCTTCCGAAAAAAACGTAAATCCCATCTTTTTACCCTTCATTTTGGTACCTGCACTGATCACAAATCTATAGACTCTCCACCCCCTTCTTCATAAACCCCCTAGCAAAATGCACTTCTCGCCTTCCTCAACCCTCCCTAACACTCCCATCTACCCAACAACGAAATTTTATATAGTTTTATAAGACTGGTCTCGCCACAGTTATTGTATATAGTTAAAATGTTCTACTCAATATGTACCCTACACTATTCTATTCAAAAAGTTATTTACAGTTAATGTATATCGTTATAAAAGTTCTTAAGTAACTGAATATGTATCCATCACGGTACTATTCAAAATGTTGTTGCTTCTAAACTGCATTTGATTGTCAGGAAAATGCGGTATAGAAATTTATAATAAATAAAAAAA
The DNA here is from genome assembly GCA_033557465.1 of Ichthyophis bannanicus. Lineage (NCBI taxonomy): Eukaryota > Metazoa > Chordata > Amphibia > Gymnophiona > Ichthyophiidae > Ichthyophis > Ichthyophis bannanicus. The sequence continues at coordinate 227,991,689 of CM066038.1, forward strand.
TAAATAAAATAAGAGCACATGGTTTGTAAGGATGTATCCTTAAAGGATACTAGCAAAAGAAGGAAGTTAGGACATCCCAACAGAGAGGTTCCAATAAAGAAAAAAGTAACCCAGATGCCCTTAAGTACAGAACTAAAAGATTCCAAATTACCCCTATCAACTGATAACCAGATTAAAATACAACCTCCAAAAAGCCTGTATGCAAATGCTAGAAGACTAAAAAATAAGATGGGAGAGCTAGAATGTATAGCACTAAATGAAAGGTTAGACATGATTGGCATCTCAGAGACCTGGTGGAAGGAGGACAACCAATGGGACACTATGATACCTGGGTAAGAACATAAGATATGCCATACTGGGTCAGACCAAGATCCATCAAGCCCAGTATCCTGTTTCCAACAGTGGCCAATCTAGGTCACAAGTACCTAGCAGTTTCCCCAAAAGACATAAGTTCCACAATGTTTGTATTGGGGTAAGCAGTGGATTTCCCGGGTCTGTAGTTTCCCGGATCACCCCTGGAACCCTTTTTAAAAATTAGCATTACTTGAAAATTGAAGGATGGCTAATGTATTACAGATGATTTTAATAATAGTTCACAGATTACTAATAGTACATTTGAAATCTCATTATCTCAGTTCTTTCAACACCCTTAGATGTATACCATCTGGTCCAGGAGATTTGCTACTCTTCAGTTTATCAAATAGTTGTAATACAACTTCTTGGTTTATTGACATTTCTTTCTGTTCTTCCGATACATCACTTTTATATACCATTTCAGGCATGGGTAACTTCCCTACATCTTCCTCAGTAAAGACCAAAGCAAAGAATTCATTCAGTCTCCCCGCTATGGCCTTGTCCTCTCTTAGTGACCCTTTTACCCCTCTATCATCTAATGGGCCAACTGACTGTCCCACAATTGTATTTGAAAAAGTCTTTATTATGCGTTTATGCTTCCACAGCAAGTTTCTTCTTAAATTCTCTCTTTGACTGCTTTATCAATGTCTTGCATCTAACTTGCCAGTTCTTATGTTGTACAAACTATATTGCAATGACAGAGTAGATCAAATTGGTGGAGGGGTGGTTAGATAGGGCATTGAGTCACATAGAAATGTTTTGCAGGATACAAAATATATTGTAGAATCTCTATGGATAGAAGTTCCATGTAAAAAGCGGAAAGCGACATCAGTGGGAGTATACTACTGCCTGGCAAGTATAAACAGATGGATGATGAAATGCTGAAATAAATTAGGGAAGCTAATAAAAGTTCCAACACAGTAATAATGGGTGATTTTAATTACCCTGGTATCAAGTGAGTTAATGTCACAGCAGGACATGCTAGGAAGATTGTTTCTAGATGAAATAAAAGACTGCTTCATGGAGCAGCTGGTTTAAGAACCAACAAGAGTGGAAGCTATTTTGGACCTAGTCTTAGTGGAACACAGGATCTGGTGCAAGAGATAAGGGTGTTGGAGCCACTTGACAATAGTGATCATAGCAAGATTGCATTTGATTTAATAAATGGAGGAAGGATGGCAAGGAAATCCACAGTATTACCTTTTAACTTTCAAAAAAGAGACTATGATAAAATGAGGAAAATAGTTATGAAAAACCTAAAAGCATAGTTACTCACCTGTAACAGGTAATCTCCGTGAAAAGCAGGAATTTAGTCCTCACATATGGGTATCGTCGGTACTGACGGAGCCTGCACGGGAACGCTCCCCAGCGTCCAATTAGAACTCTTTTGGGAGCATCCCACAGCGCCTGCGTGCTGCATTCCCGCCTTTCCCAACTGCAGCTCTGCAGTTGAGTTTTAGAGCTGAGACAAAGAGAGAGAGCGAGGGAAAGGAAAGAGAGAGATAGAGAGATACAACTCCTAGGGGAGGTGGGTGGGTTGTGAGGACTAAATTCCTGCTGTTCCCAGAGATCACCTGTTACAGGTGAGTAACCATGCTATCTCCAGGAACAAGCAGGAATGTAGTCATCACATATGGGGACTCCCTAGCTTTAGATGCCAGGGAGAGGCCCCAGAAGTTGTGTCCCCCTGAGAAGGGCTCCACATCCCCCCATGGATCTCTGGCATCCTACCAGGGATGGTGGCTAGGAGTTGATTAGGTATGGAACAGGTGTTGGAGAACAGCCTGACCAAACAAGGCATCACAGCGGGAGTCCTTGTCCAAGCAGTAATGGGCTGTGAAGGTATGAACCGAGGCCCAGGTGGCTGCTCGACAGATGTCGTCGATAGACACAGAGTGCAGATGAGCCATTGAGGCTGCTATGGCTCTCACATTGTGAGCTGTGACATGGCCCTCCAGAGAAAGGTTCTTACTCTGACAGGCAAAGGAAATACACTGAGCAATCAAGTTAGACAGTGTTCTCTTGGAGACTGGAAGTCACAAATTAGAAGGATCAAAAGCAACAAAGAGTTGAGAGGACTTTCTATGTTGCTGTGTTCTTTGTAAGTAAAAAGCTAAAGCTCTTTTACAGTCCAAGGTATGAAGATTCCTCTCTGCATTTGATGCATGAAGCCTTGGAAAAAACACAGGTAGGTACACCTCTTGGTTAAGATGAAAAGGTGAGACCACATTAGGCATAAAGTGTGGATTGGTCCTAAGGACTACCTTATCATGATGGAACCTTGTATAAGGTGGATTAGCTACTAGCGCTTGCAACTCACTGATGCGGCGAGCCGAGGTGACTGCAATGAGAAAGATAACTTTCCAGGAAAGAAATTTCAAGGAGGTAGTGGCTAAAGGTTCAAAGGGAGGCTTCATGAGCTGACCAAGAACCAGATTCAAGTCCCATGCCACTGGAGGTGGTCTAATGGGAGGTTTAGTTAAAAGAAGGCCTCTCATGAATCTTGCAATAAGAGGATGAGAGGAAATAGGTTGTCCATTGAGAGGCTTGAGAGATGCTGCAATAGCACTCAAATGGACTCTTACTGAATTCGTTTTGAGGCCTGCATGGGAAAGATGCAGAAGATACTCTAGTAAAGAATTCAAAGGTATTGCTAGAGGGTTAAAACCTTTCTCAGCACACCAAATGGTAAACCTTTTCCATTTAAAAGCATAGGAATGCCTAGTAGAAGGCTTTCTGGAAGCATGAAGGATATCCCTCACTTGCTGAGACAGATGCCAATCTTGAAGGTCTAAGCCTTCAGCAACCAAGCCCTGAGATGGAGAGATTGGGGGTTTGGGTGCCATAACCTTCCCCCCTCCTGAGACAGGAGATCTGGAGCAGATCCCAAGTCCAGGGAGGGAGCTTGAGAGAGATGCAGAAGTAGAGGGTACCACACTTGGCGTGGCCATCGAGGAGCTATGAGGATCATAGTCCCTCGATCTCTCTGAAGCTTGAACAGGGTCTTAGGAATTAGGGGAATGGGTGGAAAGACGTATAGGAAGTCTTGACCCCAATGAAGGAGGAAGGCATCCTTGGCCTGAACTCCCTGACACGGAATTCTGGAACAGAATCGGGGAAGTTTGGCATTCCACGGACTTGCAAAGAGGTCTATGTCCGGGGTTCCCCAAATTTGAAAGATTCTGACTATCTGGTCCATATGAAGGGACCATTCGTGTGGAAGCAGAACTCGACTGAGTCTGTCTGCCCAAGAGTTTTGAACTCCTGGAAGGTATACTGCCAGAAGATGAATTTGATGCTCTCTGGCGAAGGCCCACAATCTCAGAGCTTCGTTGCAAAGTGACAGAGAGCCAGTCCCTCCCTGCTTGTTCACATAGAACATGGCTACTTGGTTGTCCATGTGAATGAGGACTGTCTTGTAGCTGAGCAGGGTATGGAAGACTGAGAGCCAGGAAGATTGCTCTGAGCTCTAAGATGTTGATATGTAGAGAGGTCTCCTGTGGGGACCAAATGCCCTGGGTGGAGAGGTCGTGAAGATGAGCTCCCCAACCCTTTGGAGAGGCATCTGTTGTAAGGGTTGCTTGGGGTAACAACTGTTGGAAGGGGGACCCCCGCAACAGATTTTGAGTGGACTTCCACCACTGGAGGGACCAAAAGAGGCGCCTGGAGGTTGCTATTTTGTCTGACAGATCCCCTGATGCCTGGGTCCATTGGGTGGACAAAGTCCATTGAGCTGCCCTCATGTGAAGGCGAGCATAAGGGACCACATGCACAGTGGATGCTATGTGGCCTAGCAGTTGTAACATCTCTCGAGCAGTTAAATGGGTTTTTAACTCAATCTGGGAGGCTAACTGCACTAAGCGTAGGCAACGGGCCTGGGGAAGATAGGCCCTTGCAGTTGTGGTATCCAGCAAGGCCCCTATGAACTCTAGAGTCTGAGTAGGGGTGAGTTGGGACTTTGGAATGTTTATCACAGTCCCAGACACTGCAGAACACGCATTGTGCAGGTTAGGGAAGTCTGGGCCTCTGACTGGGATGGAGCTCGGATGAGCCAGTCGTCCAGATATGGGAATACGAATATTCCTAGAGTGCGTAGGAATGCAGCTACTACTGCCATGCATTTTGTGAACACTCTTGGAGCAGAGGCCAGACCAAAAGGAAGTGCCCTGTGTTGGTAGTGCTTCCCTTGATAAAGGAACCAAAGGAACCTTCTGTGTGCTGGATGGATGAGTATATGGGTATACGCATCCTTGAGATCTAGAGAACAAAGCCAATCCTGACTCTGCAGGTATGGAAGGAGAGTACCTAGAGAAATCATTTTGAATTTCTCCTTGCATAGAAACTTGTTCAATTCTCTGAGATCTAATATGGGTCTGTAGCCCCCTGTTTTCTTTGGGATAAGAAAGTAGGGGGAGTAGAACCCTGAGCCCTGTTGAAGAAGGGGTACTTCTTCTATTGCCCCTTGGGCAAGAAGGGTAGTAATCTCTTGACCGAGAAGGTCGAGGAGAGATGTTTGAGAATTGAACTGGTGTGAGGAGGAAGGTTTGAGAAATGAAGTTTGTACCCTTCCCTTATGATGGAGAGGGTCCATTGCTCTGCTGTGATTTGTTCCCATCTTGGAGCAAAGTAAACTAACCTTCCTGGAATGGTGAGAGGCTCTGGTTCTGCTAGAGCCAGAAAGGCTAAGTTCTCTAGATGCAAGTCAAAGGCCCTGAGGGGGCTGAGGCTGTTGGGCTACAGGAGTCCTTGCAGCCTTAGGCTTGGCCTGTTTAGGTTGTTGACGCTTTGCAGCAAAACGACCTGCAGAAGATGTCTGTTGACCATAAACAGGATAATATCTTCACTTCTTGGGAAAATATGGCTTTTTGAACAACCTCTTCTTGACAGGATTAGAGGTAGACTTTGAAAGCCTATCCAAAGCAGAATTTTCTGCATCCATCTGTGTGGCCTTTGCCTGCCAGTCCTTGCCAAAAAGGTTTTCACCTGTACAAGGAAGATTTCCCAATCCATCTAGGACCCAAGGTTCCAGATCAGAAGCTTGTAACCAAGCAATTCTGCGTGCACCTATGGCAATAGCCGAAGCTCTGCTGGCACCTTCAAAAGAGTCAAAGGCTGCACGGTTGGAAAATTTGGAAACATTTTGGGCATGCTTAAGCCAAGTGAGAAACTCTTCCCTCTTATCTTCTGGAAGAAAAGGGAGGAAAGTTTGCAGATGATCTGTAACTTCTTTTAGAAACATCCCCATATAGAGACTATAGGAGTTGATTCTGGCAACAAGCATACTGGCTTGAAAGATTTTTCTGCCAAAAGCATCTAAGGTTCTACATTCTCTCCCTGGAGGAGTAGAAGAGTGCCTTTTTGCACTCTAACTTTTTCATGGCAGACTCCACCACAATAGAGTGGTGAGGAAGCCGAGTCTTATGAAATCCAGGACAAGGCGGGACGCGGTACATGGTGTCTAGCCTACGAGAGTGGGAAGAGATAGTAAGAGGGGTCTCCCATATGCCCAACATGTGATCATAAAGGATCTCATGAACTGGCAAAGTGGCTGCCTCTTTAGGAGCCTTGGGATATTGCAAAATATCCAACTTTTTGGCTCTAGGCTCTGACTCAGGGGCCACTGAGATAGAGAGCCCCTTGGCCACTTCTCTTATAAAGTCCTGAAAAGACAAATCCTCTGGAGGAGACATTCTTCTTTTTGGAGAAGGCGGCTCTTGAGGAAGGAGTACCGATGCTTCAACAGAAACCTCCGATGCATCAGAGTCTTCGGAGGAATCGAAGTATCGCCTGTCTGGATACTCCTGTAGAGCCCGATATGCGTACCGAGTGGTATTGACATCGGGAGTGATCGGTACTGGTTCGGTACCGATGGGCATCATTGGACAGGGTACCGGTGCAGTCGACACCGAAGCCGATGTCGATGCAATCGGTACCGGCACCGGAACCGAAATCGGTGCCGGAGCCGGTACCGGCAACGGAGCCTGTTGCGGTACCAGCGGCGTCGCAACTCGAATAAATGCCGTGATGGCCTGCTGCATGGTCAGAATATTCTGATCCATCGACGCCATCAATGTCTGGAAGTCGGTACCGGAAGATTCCACCGGTACCCCAGAACATTGTAACAGGTGATCGGTTGAGGCCGTGCCATCGATGTCAACCTGTGACCCCATAGGACAGAAATGGTACCGCTGCACTTAGTGCATTTTTTTAACCCGGAGGCGGGCTTTTCCATGAGGAAATTTCTCTTAGGCCTAAGGCCCAAAGAGACAAAAACATACACTAAAGTGAAACGGAAGAAATATTATTATTATTTTTTTTTTTTTTTAAGAAAAGAAAGAAAAGACCGGCGGTACCGGTCCGACATCGAAGGCGGCAGACGCGTGACCAAAGAAATAAAACGAAATAAAGAACTTCTTCAGCGGTGACAGGAACACGACCTGCTGGCTCCGCGGAAAAGAAGAACTAGAGAGGCGATTAGGAAAGGCGGGAAGGCAGCGCGCAGGCGCTGTGGGATGCTCCCAAAAGCTTTCCTTTTTGGGATGCTGGGGAGCGTTCCCGCGCAGGCTCCGTCGGTACCGACGTACCCATATGTGAAGACTCATTCCTGCTTGTTCCTGGAGATCTCTAAAGACTGAGTAGGAGTTAGACTGGATTTTGGGATGTTTATGACCAGACCCAAATACTGAAGGATACGCATTGTGCAGGCTAGAAAAGTCCTGGCCTCTGACTCTGTTGGGGCTCCAATGAGCCAGTCGTCTAAGTAGGGGAAGACGAATATTTATTTATTTATTTATTTAACTATTTCTTTTATACCGCCCCTTCCAGAGATCAAGGGCGGTTTACATATAACAGATTAACAGTCTTGTACACAATTTGTATACATTTTACATAGAACAATAGAAATCAACTATTTACATTGAACAGTGAAAATAAACTTTGTAGGTATTAAAGCAAAAACATCTTGTAGGTATTAAATCAAGAACTTTGTAGGTATTAAAGCAAACATATCAAACTTTATACAAAAGTATATTTACAGCGTGTGGTGTGTGTGGTGTATGGGGCAGATATTGGTGTAGGTGCTGGAATTTACTTCCTTTTTTGTCGTCTTTGGGGCGTGTGGGGGGGGGGGGAGACAGGCTTGTGGTTACATTGTTGGGATTAAGGGAGTTTGTGCATGTGTGACCACGTTTGTTGTAGAGCTGGCTTTGGGGGAGTAGGGGATTTCGAAGTGTTCAGTGAACAGGTAGGTCTTTAATTCTTTTCTGAATTGGATGAGGTCTCTTATGGTGCGAAGTTCAATAGGGAGGTCGTTCCAGAGTGTAGGAGCAGTGAATGAGAATGCTCTGGAGCTAGTGGTATTCTTAGTTTTACGGATGGCTTTTGGTATGATGAGGGAGTGGGCTGCGTTTTGTCTGAGGGTCCTTGTTGATGTTGGAGATTGTAGTAATGTGGATAAGTGTGAGGGGGTTATGTCGTTTATGAGTTTATAGGTTGTTAGGATAATTTTATATTTGATTCGGCTGTTTATAGGGAGCCAGTGGAGTTCCAGCAGTATTGGGGTTACGTGGTCTGTTAGGCGAGCTTTAGCAATTACTTTTGCACAGATGTTTTGTGCTCTTTGTAGAAGGTATGTGCTTTTTTGAGGGAGGCCTATTAGGAGACTATTGCAATAGTCGAAGTGAGGGGTGATCAGTGTACTTACTACGGATCTAAAGTCTTGTGTTTCGAGAAGTGGCCTTAGGTGCTGAATAGTTTTGAGTTTGTAGAAAATGGTTTTGACTGTTTGTTTTATGTGTGGTAGCATGGTGAGAGCGTGGTCTATTATTACTCCTAAGTATTTTACCTGTTTTTTGACAGGTATGGAGGTTTTGTTGATTGTGATTGTTTCCGGGTAAGTGTTCTCAGTCATAGATGATCTTGTTACAAACATTGCCTCAGTTTTTTTGAGATTTATGCTGAGGTGGTTAGTTTCCATCCAAGAGGAGGTTTCAGCCATGCATTTGGATAGCGAATCATATGTAGGGTTTTTAATGATTATGGGGATAGCTAGCATGATGTCATCGGCATATATAAAATGGTTAATCCTGTGTTTTTTAAATATGTTTGTTATCGGTTGCAGGTACAAGTTAAATAGGAGGGCTGAAAGGGCTGATCCTTGGGGTATTCCCTGTCCTTGGGGGAATGTTTCTGATGCTTGCTGGTCAATTTGAATGCGTATTAATCTATGTGAGATGTAGGATTTGAACCAGTTAAGGACAATCCCGCCTATTCCTAGGTTTTCTAATCTGTTGATCAGTGTCAGGTGATTAATGTTATCGAAGGCGGCAGAGATATCTATAAATAGGAGTAAGAAGCCTTGGTGTTTGTCATCTGTGCCCTTGATGAGGAAGTCCATAAGGGTGATTAGGAGGGTTTCTACTCCGTGGAATGGGCGGAAACCAAATTGGTGTGAGTCAAGTGGTTTGTGTTCATCAATGTGTTCTTGTAACTGAATTTGAATTGTTTTCTCTATTATTTTGGCTATGAATGGAATGCTGGCTATGGGTCTGTATGAGTTCGGGTCTTTTGAGTCGAGCTTATTATTCTTTATTATTGGTCGGAGTGTTGTGAGTTTTAGGGCAACAGGCATGATGCCCTGTGAAAGGGATTGGTTAACTATGTGTTGTAGATTTACCGCCAGTTCATCTTTCACACACTTAATCCATGATAAAGGGCATGGATCGAGTGGGGAGGTGGTGGTGTTTATCATTGTTATGATTTTGAGAAGTTGCTTTTGTTCAACCAACTGGAAACTTGTCCATTCATGTGTGGTTTTCGTGTTTGATAATAAAGGAGTTGGGGTAGTGGTCTTGTTTTTTAGTTTTTCTGCAAAATGTTTTGCTAGTGTTTGTATATTTATTGCTTGTTGTTTAGGTTCGGTGTTATTAGTTTTGGTTAATGTTTTTACTATCGCGAATAATTCCCTAGGGCGGTTGATGGATGAGTTTATTACTTTAGAGTGGTAGTCTCTTTTTGATTTGTTAATTGCGTTTTTGTATTCTATGAGTAGGAGCATGTATTGGGATTTGTTTTCATCAGATTTTAGTTTTCTCCATCTCTTTTCTTGTTTCCTCAGTTGTTTTTTTAGTTTTGTCAGCTCTTTCGTGAACCATTTTTCTGTCTTTTTTGTTTGTTTGTGTAAGACTTTTGTGTGGACAGCTGCTTTTTGAATAGTTAGATTCCAATGTGTTATGGTTGAGTTGATGTCTGGTGAGCTTGTGTCTAGTTTGGGTAGTACTTTGTCGAGGAATGTGTCTTTGTCAAAGCGTACGAAGCGTGATGTATGCGGAGTTGTGCTCCCATTGTTTTTTGGGACTTGTGCCGGTAGCTGGATTGTGATTAGATGGTGGTCTGACCAGGGTACTTCGGTTATACTCGGGGTGGTATGTAGTAAGTGACTGTGAGGAAAATTACGTCAAGTATGTTACCTTTTTTGTGTGTAGGAGCGTGTATTATCTGTGTGAACCCCATTTGTGACATAGCATCTATGAAGTTATCTGATTGTGAATGGTTCAGTGATGGAAGGTTCAAGTCACCAAGGAGTATAAGTGGTTTGCTTTGTGACGCTGTGCATGCGAGTTCTAGGATAGGGGTGAGGTTTTTCTGATCGGATGAAGGGGGTCTGTAGATGAGGGTGAGAGCCATGGTTTTATTTTCTATGTTAACGATGTCCATTCCATCTATATTATTTAGGTTTGTTAGGGTGAATTTTAGGTCATTTTTGGTGAGAATCAGTACACCCCCTCCTCTTTTTATATTCCGTTGGCAATTGAATATGTCATATTGATATGTGGTTAGTTGGTTTAGTAGTATAGTGTCTGTAGGTGAGAGCCATGTTTCAGTAATACAGATAATGTCAGGGGATGCATCGTCAATTATGTCATTAATTATTGGTATTTTGTTTCTTATGGATCGGATGTTTATTAGGATGAGTTGTAATTTGGTGTTTGTATTGTCATTTTGGTCAATTTTATCACTTATGGGTTGGTGCTTTATTTGGATGAGATGGTGATGGCGTTTGTGTGAGGTGTGGCGCGAATGGTGATTGTGAGAGTTTGCGTAAGTAGAGCTATATATTGGGTTCTGGTACTGATTGTAGGTGATTGGGAGATTATTATAAGGGTTCCGGTTATGATAGTGGATGATTGGGATGTTTTTGTATGGACTTTGGTTGGTTTTGTAAGTGTATATGTGTTGAGTTAGGAGGGTTATTAAGAAGAGAGTGAAAAGGAGATTTATAATCTTAGTAGGAGATATTGTGTTCATTTTATGAGGTAAAGGGTAGAGTGGGAGGGAAGTAGTTGGAAGGAGGGAGATTATTACTGGTAACAGTATCTCAAGCTAACAGTGCAGGGAGGGTACTTACTACTGGCAACAGTATCTCACAATAACAGTGCAAGAAGAGGTAATTACCACTGGCAGCAGTGGGTAATTACTACTGGCAATAGTATCTCACAATGATCACTACTGGCAACAGTATCTCACAATAATTACTACTGGCAACAGTATTTCACAATAATTATTACTGGCAATGGTATCTCACAATAATTATCCCTAGAGTGCGGAGAAATGCTGCTACTACAGCCATGCATTTCGTGAACACCCTTGGTGCTGAGGCCAGGCCAAAAGGAAGCACCCTGTATTGGTAGTGCTTTCCATGAAAAGGGAACCAAAGGAACTTTCTGTGGGTTGGATGGATGAGAACATGGGTGTACGCATCCTTGAGATCTAGAGAACAAAGCCAATCCTGATTCTGAAGGCATGGCAGCAGAGTTCCGAGAGAAATCCTTTTGAATTTCTCTTTGACAAGGAATTTGTTAAATTCTCTGAGGTCCAAGATAGGTCTGTATCCCCCTGTTTTCTTGGGGATAAGGAAATAGGGGGAGTAAAACCCTGTACCCTGTTGAGGAGTGGGTACTTCTTCTATTGCCCCTTGGGCAAGAAGGATAGTGACCCCCTGATCTAATAGGTTGATGAGAGGTGTCGGAGAATTGAACTGCCTTATCATTGTGGGAGGGGGCATGCTTGAAAAATGAAGCCTGTATCCCTCCTTTATGATGGAGAGAGTGTCCAATGCTCTGCTGTTATCTGCCCCCATCTGAGGGCAAAGTGACATAACCTTCCTGGAATGGTGGAAGGCTCTGGTCCCACGAGAGCCAGAAAGGCTAAGTTCTCTAGCTCAAAGTCAAAGGCCTTGTGGAGGCTGAGACTGCTGAGACGGTTGAGGCTTAGCAGTCTTTGCTTTCTTCTGTTTGGGTGGTTGCTGACCTTTCCTGAGAAGCTGACCTGCAGAACGTCCCTGCTGAGTATAAGCAGGATAATATCTTTTCTTCTTAGAAAAGAATGGTTTCTTGAACGATTTCTTTCTAGCAGGATCAGCTGTGGACTTGGGTAACCTATCCAAGGTGGAATTGTCAGCATCCATCTCGTTGGCCTTTTCCTGCCAATTTTTACCAAACAGGTTCTCACCAGTACAAGGAATATTTCCCAATTTGTCTTGTACCCAGAGCTCCAGATCGGATGCCTGGAGTCAAGCAATTCTACCTGCACCTATAGCAATGGCAGAGGTTCTGCTTATGCACTCAAAGCAGTCAAAGGCTGCACAGTTGACAAATTTAGATACATCTTGGGCATGTTTGACCAAAGTGAGAAAATCCTGTCTATCCTCAGGAAGAATAGGACTTAAAGCTTCTAAATCATCTGTGACCTCCTTCAGGAACATTCCCATGTAGAGACTAAAGGAAATGATCCTGGCAGAAAGCATGAAAGTTTGGAAGACACGACGTCCAAAAGCATCCAGGGTTCTGCACTCACGTCCTGGAGGATTAGAGGCATGCCTCTTTGCACTCTTGATCCTTCTCATAGCTGATTCCACTACAATAGAATGGTGAGGAAGCTGAGTCTTTTGGAAACCAGGACAAGGAGGGACTCGATACAGAGTATCCAGTCTGCGAGAATGAGGAGAGGTGGTAAGCGGTGTCTCCCACATCCTTAACATGAGAACATATAAAATCTCATGAATGGGCAAGGTAGCTGCCTCCTTAGGAGTTTTGGGATATTGTAAAATTTCCAACTCCTTAGCTCTGGGCTCTGTTTCAGGAGTCACAGTAATGGACAGACCCCGAGCCACCTCCCTGATAAAATCCTGGAAGGAAATATCCTCTGGAGGAGACATCCTGCGCTTAGGGGAGGAGGGCTCCTCTGGGAGAAGCATTCCTGCATCGACAGAACTATCAGAATCCTCAGATTCTTCTGAGGACTCGAAGTACTGTCTGTCCGGATGCTCCTGAAGAGCCCGATAACCTTACCGACCGAAGTCGGTACCGGGAGTAATCGGAACCGGGGTATCAGTACCCGAGGGCATCGGATGACTGGATACCGGCAAAGCAGACACCGATGTCAATGTCGATGCTATCGGTACCGGTACCGAAACCGGTGCCGAAGCCGGTACCGACTGGATTGTCTGTCGCGGTTCTGAGGGCGTCGATGCCGCAAGGAGAGCCGCCAGACTGCGCTCCATAGCCAGGAATCTCTGGTCTATCGATGCTGCCGATGCCTGGATGTCAGTACCGGAGAAGACCGCCGGTACCCCAGAGCATGGCACCAGTAGTTCTGCCGAAGTCGAGGCCTCGAGAACATCCTGGAGCCCTGATAATGCTTTGAAAGCCGAAGCCTCTCGCCAGGGCAATTTTGCCGGTGCAGAATCCTCAAGGGCAACGCCAGAGGCATCTTGATGCTTAGAAGGAGATCTACGCTTTGAGGACCGGCTGGACTTATGTTTAGTTACCTGAGATCCACGGGAGGAAGAGGAAGCCCTGGAAGACGTCGATGCCACCGAAGCTGCATCAGAGGGAAACAGGGTACTAAGCTTAGCAGCTCAGTTCTGCCGACCTCTTTTAGACATCATGGCGCAGGACATACAATCCGTGATGGAGTGGTCAGGACCTAAACATTTTAGACACCATTCATGGGTGTCAGTGACGGAAATGGTACCGCCACACTTGGTGCACTTTTTGAAACCTGAGACAGGTTTCTCCATTGTAAGAAAAGGTTTTTGGGCCTAAGGCCCAAAAAGGCGCGTGCACCTGAAGAAAAATAGGAAAAATCCTAGTATATATTGTGATGAGGAGAGTATGGCTGAGCCCATGGAAATAGAGGAAAATCAAAAATCTACCTTTAAGGAAAGAGACAGGCAGCGAATCCATAGCTTGCAGAGTGCAGGAAAAGAGAAAAAACACGCAGTTGCTGAAGGCAGGCCACACCCAAGCTCTGCTAACCTAAGGGCAGGCTTGGAAACTAATGAAAAACACTTGAGCAGGGGGCAGTGCACGATAGGAAAAAAACAGCTTTATAAACCCAGAGGAACAGGAAGGAAAGGGAGTTCACCAAAGAGTTCACCAGAAAGTTCACTAGGGAGTTCGACCAGGAATTCGATCGGGGATTCTATCGGGGAATTGACTGGGGAGTTGGAGTTGACCACAGAGACTGTTGGGGAGAGAAGCACCCAAGAAAGACCCAGAGAGTTCACCGGGGAGGAGACCGGTGGAGACTTCCGTGGGGACTTCAGAGGTGAAGGCAACACCCCAAGAGAAAGTCAGGCTTGCAGGAAAAGTATCAGTAGTTCTGAAGCCAGCAGAGGTGTGGCTGGGAGAATTACTGGCCAGCAGCAGAGTGCAGTTTCTACAGTTCGTGGACCAGCTCTAAGGGTTCAAGCTCCCAGAAGGTGGGTGAACAAAAGTACAGCTAATAGTGACCTGAAACAGTGACCTGTGGCATTTAATTCAGAAAAAGAATCACCACCTTCCAGGTGAAAACCTTGCTCGTAGTGGAAAGCCTCAGTGGAGAAAAGTTCAGGAGCTTTTGGAGTGTATTGAGCCAGAAGCCTTGCATGGAGCTTTAGAGTCAGACGTCCCGGCAGGAGATCCAGAGGAAATGCAGGTAGATTGTTCTGAACCTGTTTCTATGTCTGAAGATTCATTAATGGACTGCTCCTTGTGTCAGAGAGCTGAATAAAAGCTTCTGTAGAAATAAGACCCTGTAACTTGAAAACCCTGTAACTTGAAAACCCCAAAGCATTAAGGAAACAGGGAGAGTTACTCTAGCCAGGAAAGCTAAGAACTCTGTTGAATGCAGAGAAGACATTTACTTTTGTTTTGAAGAAAAAAAAAAGAAGAAATAAATTCCTGTTTGCCTTTGAAAAAAAACTTTTCGGTTTCCATACTTCTGTTTTTGAACAAGTAACACAACTACAAGTCCCAGAAGCCCAGGCTCTGGATGAGGATAACAATCTTTATTTAAAGACTAACAAGGGCAGCCCTACGCCTATAGGCCGCGGCCTGGGCTAGGGTCTCCCACAATATATATATTTTTTTTTTTTTAAAGACAGAAAATAAGAAGAAAAAAATGGCGCTACCGGTAAAGCGTCGAGGAAGGCAGACGCGACCACAAAAAAGAAATAAACAAGAATTCTTCTGCGGTGACAGGAACAACGACCTTCTGGCTCCGCGGAAAAAGAAGAACTGGAGAGAGGCAGTTGGGAAAGGCGGGAAGGTAGCACACAGGCACTGTGGGATGCTCCCAAAAGCTTTCTAATTGGACGCTGGGGAGCGTTCCCGCGCAGGCTCCGTCAGTACCGACGATACCCATATGTGATGACTACATTCCTGCTTGTTCCTGGAGATTCAGCACTCCCAGCACAGACAGGCCATGAAGGCAGAGCACAAAGAACTACTTGAACAGCTTTCACAAATCTGCAAGAGCACCCAATATGCTTGCCTAAGGGCATTTACACTTTATGCCCCCATGCTCTGGAACACCCTGCCCCCCACAATGTGGAACATCCAATCATCCCAGGATTTTAAAAAGCACCTTAAGACATACCTCTTTCAGGAACACTATGGCATAGAGCAGCAGAACAAATCACCATAAGGATTATCCTCATCAAACTCACAGCATCCTCCCTACCTCTCCCCCCTAGGCACCCGTTGACCAAATGTTCCCCCTGGATTGTTCCCATTCTTATACAGAAGATTCATCGCACTGCTTCCTCAATAACGAATACTCACTATGTTGCTGTTTTGATATAAAGCACAGTTACTTACATGTAACAGGTGATCTCTGGGAACAGCAGGAATTAGTCCTCACATATGGGTACGTCGGTACCGACGGAGCCTGCGCGGGAACGCTCCCCAGCTTCCCAGAAGGAAAGCTTTTGGGGCATCCCACAGCGCATGTGCGCTGCCTTCCCGCCTTTCCTAACCAACTCTCCTCAGTTCAAGTTTAAAGCTGAGACAATAGAGAGAGAGAGGAAAGGAAAAACAGAGAGAGATACAACTCCTAGGGGAGGTGGGAGGGTTGTGAGGACTAATTCCTGCTGTTCCCAGAGATCACCTGTTACAGGTAAGTAACTGTGCTATCTCCAGGAACAAGCAGGAATGAGTCCTCACATATGGGGACTCCCTAGCCAAGATGCCTGGGAGATCCCCCAGGGTATGAGACCCTGAAGGGTTCCTCGTCTTCCTATGGATCTCAGGCATCCATTCAGGGAAGGAGGGCAGGAGTTGTTCAAGAATGGAACAGGTGTCTGAGGACAGCCTGACCAAACAAGGCATCCCGGCAGGAGTCCTTGTCCAAACAGTAATGGGCTGTGAAGGTATGAACCGAGGCCCAGGTGGCTGCTCGACAGATCTGGTCGATGGACACAGAATGAAGATGAGCCATAGAGGTGGCCATGGCCCTCACATTGTGAGCTGTGACATGGCCCTCCAGAGAAAGGTTCTTACTCTGGTAAGCAAAAGAAATACACTGAGCAATCCAATTGGACAGTGTTCTTTTAGAGACTGGAAGTCCTAAATGAGAAGGATCAAAAGCAACAAAAAGCTGGGAAGACTTTCTATGTTGCTGTGTCCAGTGTAAGTAAAAAGCAAGAGCTCTTTTACAATCTAGAGTATGAAGGTTCCTCTCTGCACTGGATGCATGAGGAGGTGGAAAAAAGACAGGTAAATATACCTCTTGATTAAGATGAAAAGGTGAGACCACTTTAGGCATAAAGTGAGGATTTCTCCTAAGGACTACCTTATCATGATGGAACCTTGTATAAGGTGGATTAGCCACTAAGGCCTGCAGTTCACTGATGCGGCGAGCAGAAGTGACTGCAATGAGGAAAATAACCTTCCAGGAAAGAAATTTCAAGGAGGTAGTGGCTAAGGGTTCAAAAGGTGGCTTCATAAGCTGACCAAGAACCAAGTTTAAGTCCCATGCCACCGGAGGAGGTCGAATGGGAGGTTTAGTTAAAGTTAGGCCTCTCATGAATCTTGCATTAAGAGGATGAGAGGAAATAGGTTGTCCATGGAGGGGCTTAAGGTATGCTGCAATAGCACTCAAATGGACCCTTACTGAATTCGTTTTAAGACCTGCATTGGAGAGATGCAGGAGATATTCCAATAGAGAATTCATAGGAAGTGCCAGAGGGTCAAGACCCTTTTGAGCACACCAAATGGAAAATCTTTTCCACTTAAAAGCATAGGAACGCCTAGTGGAAGGTTTTCTGGAAGCATGGAGGATATCCTTCACTTGCTGAGAAAGATTGAAGTCTTGGAGGTGTAGGCCTTCAGTAACCAAGCTCTGAGGTGAAGGGACCTGGGGTTTGGATGCCACAAAGTCCCTTCCTCCTGGGACAGAAGGTCTGGCGCAGCTCCCAAGTCCAGGGAGGGGGCTTGGGAGAGATGCAGAAGTAGAGGGTACCACACTTGGCGTGGCCAGCGTGGAGCTATGAGGATCATAGATCCCTGATCCCTCTGGAGTTTGAACAGAGTCTTGGGAATCAAAGGAATGGGTGGAAAGGCATACAGGAAGCCTTGACCCCAATGAAGGAGGAAGGCATCCTTGGCCTGAACTCCCTGACACGGAATTCTGGAACAGAACCGGGGAAGTTTGGCATTCCACGGACTTGCAAAGAGGTCTATGTCCGGGGTTCCCCATTCTTGGAAGATTCTGAGTACCTGATCCATGTGCAGGGACCATTCGTGTGGAAGCAGAACTCGACTGAGTCTGTTTGCCCAAGAGTTTTGGATTCCTGGGAGGTATACTGCCAGGAGATGGATTTGATGCTCTCTGGCGAAGGCCCATAATCTTAGAGCTTCGTTGCAAAGTGACAGAGAGCCAGTTCCATCTTGCTTGTTTATGTAAAACATGGCTACTTGATTGTCCGTTTGAATGAGGACTGTCTTGTAGCTGAGGAGGGTATGAAAGACCTTGAGAGCTAGGAACACTGTTCGAAGTTCCAAGTGGTTCATATGAAGAGAGGTCTCTTGTGGGGACCAAGTGCCTTGGGTGGAGAGGTCTTGTAGATGAGCTCCCCAACCTGTTTGGGAGGCATCTGTTGTGAGGGTTGCTTGGGGCAACAAAGGTTGGAAGGGGGACCCCAGCAACAGATTTTGAGTGGATATCCACCATTGGAGAGACCAAAAGAGACGTTTGGAGGTTGCTATTTGGTCTGAGAGAGCTCCTGAAGCTTGAGTCCACTGGGTGGACAAAGTCCATTGAGCTGCTCTCATGTGTAGGCGAGCATAGGGTACCACATGAACTGTGGAAGCCATATGGCCTAGCAGTTGTAGCATCTCCCTGGCAGTTAAGTGGCTCTTTGACTGAATTTGGGAGGCTAACTGCACTAGACGTTGACAACGGGCCTGAGGAACGTAGGCCCTTGCAGAAGTGGTGTCCAACCAGGCCCCTATGAATTCCAGGGACTGAGTAGGGGTGAGCTGGGACTTTGGGAGGTTTACCACAAGTCCCAGGTATTGCAGAATGCGCCTGGTGCGGTTTAGGGAGATCTGGGCCTCCGACTGGGTTGGAGCTCGGATGAGCCAGTCGTCCAGGTATGGGAAGACAAATATTCCCAGAGTGCGTAGAAATGCAGCAACTATTGCCATGCATTTGGTGAACACTCTTGGAGCAGAGGCTAGACCGAAAGGAAGCACTCTGTATTGGTAATGTTTTCCCTGGAACAGAAAACGTAGAAATTTTCTGTGAGATGGATGGATGAGGACATGAGTGTACGCATCCTTGAGATCTAGAGAACAAAGCCAATCCTGACTCTGCAGGTATGGAAGGAGAGTACCTAGAGAAAGCATCTTGAACTTCTCCTTGCATAGGAATTTGTTCAATTCTCTGAGATCTAGAATGGGTCTGTATCCCCCTGTTTTCTTTGGAATGAGAAAATAAGGGGAGTAAAACCCTGACCCCTGTTGAAGAAGAGGAACGTCTTCTATGGCCCTCTGGGCCAGAAGGGTAGTCACCTCCTGATCCAGAAGGTCGAGGAGAGATGTGGGAGAATTGAAGTGTCTCACCATGGTGTAGGGAAGAAAGTCTGAGAAATGAAGTTTGTAGCCCTCTCTTATGATGAAGAGGGTCCACTGCTCTGATGTGATTTGCTCCCATCTGGGAGCAAAATGAGCTAACCTTCCTGGAATGGTGAGAGGTTCTGGCTGTTGTAGAGCCAGAAAAGGTTAAGTTCTCTAGTATCAAGTCAAAAACCCTGAGGGGGTTGGGACTGCTGGGTTGTAGCAGCCCCTGCAGGTTTAGGCCTGGCCTGTTTAGGTTGCTGACGCTTAGTAGCAAAGCGACCTGTAGAAGACTGTTGGCCAGAAGTGGAAGGAAATCTGCTCCTTTTGTAAAAAGGCTTTTTGAAAGATTTTTTTCTTGGCTGGAATGGAAGTGGACTTGGAAAGTCTATCCAGAGCAGAATTCTCTGCATCCATTTGAGTGGCTTTTATTTGCCACTCTTTGCCAAAGAGATTTTCACCCGTACAGGGCAGATTTCCTAAGTCATCCTGAACCCAGGGTTCTAGATCAGAAGCCTGGAGCCAAGCAATTCTGCGAGCAGCTATGGCAATGCCTGAGGCTCTGCTGGCACCTTCAAAGGAGTCAAAGGCTGCCCTATTGGAAAACTTTGAAATGTCTTGAGTATGCTTAAGCCAAAGGAGGAACTCATCCCTTTTATCCTCTGGAATAAAAGGGAGAAAGTTGTGCAGCTTTTGTGCAACTTCCTTTAGAAACATACCCATATAAAGGCTATATGATTTGATTCTGGCAATAAGCATGCTGGCTTGGAAGATTTTCCTACCAAAAGCATCCAAGGTCCTGCATTCTCTTCCTGGAGTAGCAGAAGAGTGTCTTTTGGTACTCTTTATCCTTTTCATAGCTGACTGCACCACAATGGAGTGGTGAGGAAGCTGAGTTTTCTGAAATCCAGGACAAGGAGGGACACGGTACATAGTGTCCAATCTGCGAGAATGAGGAGAAAGGGTGCGAGGAGTCTCCCATAAGTCAATCATATGTTCATGAAGAATTTCATGAATTGGCAAGGTGACTGCCTCTCTGGGAGCCTTAGAGTATCCTAAAATATCTAATTTTTTTGCTCTAGGCTCTGCTTCAGAGGTTACTGCAATAGAGAGTCCTTTAGCCACTTCAATTATGAAGTCTTGAAAGGACAAATCTCCTGGAGGAGACATTGTCCTTTTTGGAGAAGCAGGCTCCTCAGGAAGGGTAATGGATACTTCAGGAGACTCATCTGATGAATCAGAAACATCAAAGGAATCGAAGTATCGTCTGTCCCCTTCCAACGATTGATACGCATATCGATCGGTACCGACATCGGGCGTCCCCGGTACTGGATCGGTACCGAGAAATAGCCCTGGACAAGGAACCTGAGTCGGTATCCTGGCCGATGTCGATGCAGTCGGTACCGGTATTGGTGCTGGTACCGGTACCGGTGCCGGTACCGACAATGGAGCTCGTTGCGGTACCATCGGCGTCGCAGCTTTAATAAAAGCCATTATAGCCTGCTGCATGGATTGAACAGTGTGATAAATGGACGCCACGACTGCCTGGATGTCGGTACCGGGAGATTGTGCCGGTACCCCAGAGCAGTCTAACAGGTGATCGGTCGAGGCCGTGCCATCGATGTCAACCTGTAACCCCATAGGAGGAGCTTTGGAAGCCGGAGCTTCCCGCCGGGGTTGTTTGGCTGGGGCAGGATCCTCGAGGGCAAGCCCGGAGGCATCTCGATGCTTAGAGGGAGATTTGCCCTTCAAGGACCTGCTAGGATTATGTTTGGTTATCTGAGACCCATCGGGAGAGGAAGACCTGGAAGATGTTGATGCCACCGCCGGTGCATCCGTGGGAAACAGCACATGGAGCTTAGCTGCTCGGTTCTGTAACCCTCGTTTAGACATTAGAGAGCAGGATTGGCAATCCGGAATGGAGTGTTCAGGACCCAAACATTTAAGACACCATTCATGGGTATCTGTAACAGAAATTGTACCGCTACACTTAGTGCATTTTTTGAACCCGGAGGCTGGTTTTTCCATGAGGGAAAAATTTCTTGTGGGCCTGGAGGCCTAAGAAGAAAAATACACCAAGTGAGGAAAAAGTATATATATATATATTTTTTTTTTTTTAGAAAGAAAAGAAAAGAAAAGACCGGCGGTACCGGTCCGGCGTCGGGGAAGGCAGACACGCGACCAAAGAAATAAATTAAAATAAAGAACTTCTTCAGCGGTGACAGGAACACGACCTGCTGGCTCCGCGGAAAAGAAGAACTGAGGAGAGTTGGTTAGGAAAGGCGGGAAGGCAGCACGCATGCGCTGTGGGATGCCCCAAAAGCTTTCCTTCTGGGAAGCTGGGGAGCGTTCCCGTGCAGGCTCCGTTAGTACCAACGTACCCATATGTGAGGACTCATTCCTGCTTGTTCCTGGAGATTCCATTAATCCTCATTACTCTTACCCTGTTTATTGTACACCGTATTGACAAAGAAAAACAGTACATCAAAACCAATTAAATAAATGATTAAATAAATAATGCCTCTGTATTGTTCCATAGTGTGACTGCACCTTGAATATTGTGGGCAATTCTGGTCGCCATATCTTAAAAAGGATATATCTGAATTAGAAGAGGTACAAAAAACAGCAACAAAAATGGGAAAGGGAATGGAAATATACCCCTATGAAGAGAGGCTTAAAAGGTTGGGGCTCTTCAACTTGGAAAAGAGATGGCTGAGGAGGGATATAATAGAGGTCTATATATTAATGAATGGAATGGAACAGGTAAATCTAGATTGATTGTTTATGCCATCAAAAAGTAGAAAGACTAGAGGACACGCAATGAAGCTACAATGTAACCCATTTAAGACAATAAGAGAAAATATGTTTTTATTCAACGCATAATCAAACT
Organism: Ichthyophis bannanicus; assembly: GCA_033557465.1. NCBI lineage: Eukaryota > Metazoa > Chordata > Amphibia > Gymnophiona > Ichthyophiidae > Ichthyophis > Ichthyophis bannanicus. Next base: position 228,013,313 of record CM066038.1, read on the forward strand.
CTGGAATTCGTTAATGGAGAAGATAGCAAAATCTGTTAGTGTAGCTGGATTTAAAAAAGGTTTGGACAAATTCCTGGAGGAAAGGCCCATAAACCATTATTAAAGAGGACCTGGGAAATCCACTGCTTATCCCAGGACAAGCATTATGAAACATGTGTGCCTTTTTGGGAACCTGCCAGGTACTTGTCACCCGTATTGGCCACTTTGGAAACAGAATATTGGGCTTGATGGACCTTGGTCTGACCCAGTATGGCATTTCTTATGTTTTTATATGACTCCCAAGCTACAAGCTATCAGAACCCAAGGAGAACACAGCCCAACAGGGCATCGAACTGGAGAAGCCAGAAAGACCAGGAAGGTAGTGCCCCGAGGGACTCATCAGATCCAGGATCCTCAACAGACATCGACCTGAGGGGTTTTGCAGGCAGCCTGGATGGACAGAAGGGCCGGTGGGTAGAAGTTGACTCTGAGACCCAAAGAGGTGCCAGCGCACAGCCTGGCCAAAATTGTTGTCGCGTCGGGAATCCACATTCAAACAGTAATGGGCTGCAAAGGTACGGACTGAGGATCATGTAGCAGCCCTGCAGATTTCCTCTACAAAGACAGAGTGGAGGTTGGCCACCGATGCGGCCATCACACGGTCATTGTGAGCTGTGACATGACCCTCAAGGCTGAACCTAGCATAGGCATATGTGTAAGCAATGCATTCTACAAGCCAGAGGGACAGCGTGCGCTTCAAGACAGTGGTGCCCAGCTTACTGGGGTCAAAGGAAACAAACAGCTGGGTGGACTGGCAGTGCACCTTCGTACATTCCACGTAGATGGCTAGAGCCCACTTGCAGTCCATGGTATGCAATGCTGCCTCACCCCTGTTGGCATGAGGCCGAGGGAAGAAAGTCGATAAGACTATCAACTGACTAAGGTGGAACGTCGAGACCATCTTCGGGAGAAAGCAGGAGTGCGTACGGAGCATCTTTCCAACATTTCATACACTGGAAAGTATAAAAAGTTCCTTTGTATGGGGTCTTGCACTATTCCCCTCAAAAAGTGCTTGCTGTATGCTTTGCATTCTTGTAGTTAGGTATCACACTCCAGATGACATTAATCTGGATCTGAAGGTGGATCCAACATGCTCCCCTTTGATACTTAAGGAAACTACAGTGAGTGGGAGTCGGGTCAAAAGTCAAGTATAACAGATTATTTCAGCTATGTCAGTGAACTCCACATAACACTAACCACCACTCAAAATACTCTTTTCCAAAGGATTACTTAGTTTTACAAATATTCTTCCCTAGCAGTGATTCGCTTTCCCCACTCCTGCATGGTAAGCATAAGCATGTAGAACAGGTGGGGGAGGGGGGTTATACAGCAGCTAGCTGTCACCACTGAAAATCCCAGTGACTGGGTTAATCACGTTGAATATCCTCAAAGTTTCTTTAAAATTTAGTATGATGGGGGGGGGGGGGGGGAGATAGATAACAGGGGATTCAAAGTCCTTTGGATGGCACTGTGGACAAAGTCTGGACCTGAAAAAAAAGGACAGGAAGCTAGTACTATTTCAGGAGGATAAAAGAAGTAAATGGCAGGTGGGGTAGGTCCTGGATGACATCAGTTTAGCATGCAGCAGGGGGGCAAGATCCTGAACATATGAGGAGAACGGCAAAAGATATGGCACGGTAGAAGAAAGGGAAGGCAACCTCCCCTCTTAGACCTTTCCAAGTCTCATATGCATCTTCAACATGAATAAGCTCCAAGGAAAGAGTGTGTGTAAGAAAAGTACCTTCCTCCAACTCCCAAACCCAAAAAATAAAACAAACACACAAACTGTATTTTCCAAGCAAAACCCCCTATAGCACTGCTACTGTACATGGTTTTGTGCAGCACTAAAGGCAACAGTAAAACAGGTTAGGGAAAATATGAAAATAGTTACTCACCTGTAACAGGTGATCTCCGGGAACAGCAGGAATTTAGTCTTCACATATGAGTATTGTCGGTACCGACGGAGCCTGCGCGGAAACGCTCCCCAGCGTCCAATTAGAAAGCTTTTGGGAGCATCCCACAGCGCCTGCGTGCTGCCTTCCCGCCTTTCCCAACTGCCTCTCCCCAGTTGAGTTTAAAGCTGAAACAAAGAGAGAGAGAGGGAAAGAGAAAGAGATAGATAGAGAGATACAACTCCTAGGGGAGGTGAGTGGGTTGTGAAGACTAAATTCCTGCTGTTCCCGGAGATCACCTGTTACAGATGAGTAACTATGCTATCTCCAGGAACAAGCAGGAATGTAGTCTTCACATATGGGGACCCCGTAGCTTTAGATGCCAGGGAGAGACCCCAGAAGTTGTGTCCCTCCGTGAAAGGGCTCCACTTCCCCCCATGGATCTCTGGCATCCAACCAGGGATGGTGGGTAGGAGTTGATTAGGTATGGAACAGATGTTGGAGAACAGCCTGACCAAACAAGGCATCCCGGCGGGAGTCCTTCTCCAAACAGTAATAGGCTGTGAAGGTATGAACCGAGGCCCAAGTCGCTGCTCGACAGATGTCGTCGATAGACACAGAGTGCAGATGAGCCATTGAAGCTGCCATGGCTCTCACATTGTGAGCTATGACATGGCCCTCCAGAGGAAGGTTCTTACTCTGATAGGCAAAGGAGATACACTGTGCAATCCAGTTGGACAGTGTTCTCTTGGAGACTGGAAGTCCCAAATGAGAAGGACCAAAAGCAACAAAGAGTTGAGAGGACTTTCTACGTTGCTGTGTTCTTTGCAAGTAAAAGGCTAAAGCTCTTTTACAGTCCAAGGTATGAAGATTCCTCTCTGCATTTGATGCATGAGGCCTTGGAAAAAATACAGGCAGGTAGACCGCTAGGTTAAGATGAAAAGGCGAGACCACCTTTGGCATAAAGTGTGGATGAGTCCTACGGACTACCTTGTCATGATGGAACCTTGTATAAGGTGGATCAGCCACTAGTGCTTGCAACTCACTGATGCGACGTGCTGATGTGATTGCAATGAGAAAGATAACTTTCCAAGAAAGGAATTTCAAGGAGGTAGTAGCTAAGGGTTCGAAAGGTGGCTTCATGAGCTGGCCAAGAACCAGATTTAAGTCCCATGCCACCGGTGGTGGCTTAATGGGAGGCTTAGTTAGAAGAAGGCCTCTCATAAATCTTGCTATGAGAGGATGGGAGGAAATAGGTTGCCCATTTAAAGGCTTGAAAGAAGCCGCAATAGCACTTAAATGGACTCTTACTGAGTTAGTTTTAAGTCCTGCATTGGATAAATGAAGGAGATACTCCAGTAATGATTCCAGAGGTATCGCAAGGGGGTTAAGACCCTTCTGCGAGCACCATATGGTGAACCTTTTCCACTTGAAAGCATAAGAGCGTCTTGTGGAAGGTTTTCTAGAAGCATAAAGGATATCCTTTACTTGCTGAGGAAGGTTAAGATCCTGAAGATCTAGGCCTTCAGCAACCAAGCCCTGAGATGCAGAGACTGGGGATTGGGATGCCATAACATTCCGTCCTCCTGAGACAGGAGATCTGGAGCAGAGCCTAACTCTAGAGAGGGAGCTTGAGAGAGATGTAGAAGCAGAGGGTACCACACTTGTCGTGGCCAATGTGGAGCTATGAGAATGATACGGCCTCTGTCTCTCTGAAGTTTGAACAGGGTTTTGGGAATCAGGGGAATGGGTGGAAAGGCATACAGGAAGTCTTGACCCCAATGAAGGAGGAAAGCATCCCTGGCCTGAGAGCCCTGAGCCGGAATTCTGGAACAGAACCGGGGAAGTTTGGCATTCAACGGACTTGCAAAGAGGTCTATGTCCAGGGTTCCCCAAATTTGAAAAATCTTGGCCACCTGGTCTGCATGTAGAGACCATTCGTGTGGAAGCAGAACTCGACTGAGTCTGTCTGCCCAAGAGTTTTGGATACCTGAAAGATACACTGCCAGGAGATAAATCTGATGCTCTCTGGCGAGGGCCCATAGTCGCAAAGCTTCATTGCAAAGCGACAGAGAGCCTGTTCCTCCCTGCTTGTTCATGTAGAACATGGCTACTTGATTGTCCGTCTGAATGAGGACTGTCATGTAGCTGAGCAGGGTGTGGAACACTCGCAGAGCAAGAAAGATTGCTATGAGCTCCAAGAGATTGATGTGTAGATGAGTCTCCTGTGGAGTCCAAGTGCCTTGGGTGGAGAGGTCTTGCAGATGAGCTCCCCAACCTACTGGAGAAGCATCTGTTGTGGGAGTTGCCTGGGGTAAAGGTTGTTGAAATGGGGACCCCAGCAACAGGTTTTGAGTGGACTGCCACCATTGGAGGGACAAAATAAGGCGATTTGTGTTTGCTATTTTGTCTGACAGGCACCCTGATGTCTGGGTCCATTGAGTGGATAAAGTCCACTGGGCTGCTCTCATATGGAGGCAAGCATAAGGAACCACATGCACGATGGATGCCATGTGGCCTAGTAGTTGTAACATTTCTCAAACAGTGAGATGAGGCTTTAGCACTGCTCGAGAAGCTAACTGCACCATGCGAAGGCAACGGGCCTGGGAAAGATAGGCCCTTGCTTTTCTGGTATCCAGCAAAGCTCCTATGAAGTCTAGAGACTGAGTGGGAGTTAGACTGGATTGTGGGATGTTTATAACCAGACCCAAATACTGAAGGATACGCATTGTGCAAGATAGAGAAATCCTGGCCTCTGACTCTGATGGGGCTCGAATGAGCCAGTCGTCTAAGTAGGGAAAGACGAATATTCCTAGAGTGCAAAGAAATGCTGCTACCACAGGCATGCATTTCGTGAACACCCTTGGTGCTGAGGCCAGGCCAAAAGGAAGCGCCCTGTATTGGTAGTGCTTTCCTTGGACAAGGAACCGAAGGAACGTTCTGTGAGTTGGATGGATGAGAACATGAGTGTACGCATCCTTGAGATCTAGAGAACAAAGCCAATCCTGACTCTGAAGGTATGGCAGCAGAGTTCCCAGAGAAATCATCTTGAATTTCTTTTGAACAGGGATTTGTTCAATTCTCTGAAGTCTAAAATAGGTCTGTGTCCCCCTGTTTTCTTTGGGATAAGGAAATAGGGGGAGTAAAACCCTTTACCCTGTTGAGGAATGGGTACCTCTTCTATTGCCCCCTTGGGCAAGAAGCATAGTGACCTCTTGATCTAACAGACTGATGAGAGAGGTTTGAGAATTGAACTGTCTTACCATTGTGGGAGGGGGAATGCAAATAAAATGAAGCTTGTAGCCCTCCTTTATAACGGAGAGAGTCCAATGTTCTGCTGTTATCTGCCCCCATCTGGGGGCAAAGTGACACAACCTTCCTGGAATGGTGGAAGGCTCTGGTCCATTGAGAGCCAGGAAGGCTAAGTTCTCTAGATGAAAGTCAAAGGCCTTGTGGAGGCTGAGACTGCTGGGACGGTTGAGGCTTAGCAGTCTTTGCCTTCCTTTGTTTAGATCCGGGGTCTCAAACACGCGGCCCGCGAGAGAATTCTGTGCGGCCTGCGACGGAGGGAAACAAAAAAACAAAACCCTGGCTTCTGCTGCTGCCGCCGTGGCAGCGGCAGAATCAACTCTCAATTTTTAAAAAAAACCTGGCTTCTGCTGCTGCAGCCGTGGCAGTGGCAGAATCAGCTGTCCCGCGGCCCCTTCCCCTCTGCCCAGAAGAGCCCTGAGTCTGCTCCATCAGCGGCGGGCTTTTCAAGCCGCGAAGAGAGTATTTCCCTCTCGCGGTTTATTTTCTTTTTTTTATTTACCTGGGCTGATGGGGGGGGAGGGGGGTTAGGACTGGAAATGGGCTGATGGGGGTTAGGAAGGACTGGAGGTGGGCTGATGGGGGAGTTAGGACTGGTGAGCTATGGAGGGGCTAAGACTGAAATGGGGTAATGGGGGGTTAGGACTGGAAGTGTGCTAATGGCGGGGGGGGGGGGTTAGGACTGGTAATGGGCTATGGTGAGGGCTAGGACTGGAAATGGGCAGATGGGGGTTAGGACTGGAGGTGGGCTGATTGGTGGGTTAGGACTGGTAATGGGCTATGGGGGGGCTAAGAATGAAAATGGGGTGATGGGAGAGTTAGGACTGGAAGTGGGCTGTTGGGGGGCTTAAGACTAGTAATGGGCTATGGGGGGGCTAGAAATGGTAATGGACTGAGGGGGTTGCTAGGACTGGAAATGGGCTTAGTGGGGGGGAGCTAGGACAGGAAATGGGCTGATGGTGGGGACTAGAAGGGAGGGGATGCTGGGTGGGGCTGGAACTAGAAGGGAGCTGATGTTGGGGGAGGACTAGAATGGGATGGGGCTGGGAGAGTGAAATGGAGAGGGGAAAAATATTTTGTTTGGGAGGGAAGAAAAATCTACAATTGGCCGGGTATTGGGAGAGTAAGTGGTGATTGAGGATGGAGGGGTAAAATTTGAGTGGATGAAATAGGAATGAGAAAGGAGCAAAAGGAGAAAGATTAGTATGTTAAAGCAGATGTAGAGAGAGAATAGAAAAACAACTAGAAGAGAGAAGAAAGGACAAATGGACAGCAGATGATGGAGAGTTAGCAGAAGACACGAAGAAACCAGAAGAAAGTGGCTGGAACAATTGCAACTGAAAAAAATGCACAAAAGGTAGAAAAATATCTATTTTGAATTTATTAACTGGAATATGTCAGCTCTGGGAAATGTGCATCATTAACGTCTGCGCTTTGTATGGTAACATTATGCAAATATTTATGCAAATGAGGCCCTGCGTCTTATGCGGCCCGCGGGTTACTTTACAAGTCCTCATTTGGCCCTCAAAGCAATTTGAGTTTGAGACCCCTGGTTTAGATGGTTGTTGACTCTTCCGAGCAGGCTGACCTGCGGAACGTCCCTGCTGGGAATAAGAAGGGTAAAACCTCTTCTTTTTTAAGAATGGTTTCTTGAAAGATTTCTTCCTTGCAGGATCAGCTGTGGCTTTGGATAACCTATCCAAAGTGGAGTTGTCAGCATCCAACTCATTGGCTTTCTCTTGCCAATTTTTGCCGAATAGATTCTCACCGTACAAGGGATATTGCGCCGTTTGTCCTGCTCCCAGAGCTCCAAATCGGATGCTTGGAGCCAGGCATTTCTACGTGCACCTATGGCAATGGCAGAGGTTCTGCTTATGCACTCAAAACAGTCAAAAGCTGCACGATTGACAAATTTGGAAACATCTTGGGCATGTTTAACCAGAGTGAGAAAATCCTGCCTCTTATCTTCAGGAAGAAGGCGGCTCAGAACCTCTAAATCTCCTGTGACTTCTTTAAGGAACATTCCCATAAATAAAATATAGGAACTGATCCTGGCAGAAAGCATGGAAGTCTGGAAAGTACGACGTCCAAAGGCATCCAAGGTTCTACACTCAGGAATGGAGGAGTGGCCTAGTGGTTGGGGCAATGTACTTCAGGCCGGAAGGTCGGGGGTTCAAATCCCACTAGAGGACAGTAACCTTGGGCCGGAAGGACTGGGGTTTCTAGTCCCACAGGTGTTCCTTGTGGTCTTGGGCAAGCCACTTAACTCTCCATAGCCCATGTTCCCTGTAAAAAAAAAAATAGTTATCTCCAAGTTATAATGCCCTGTTCAATGTAATTTCAGTTTGTTCAATGTAAACCGCACTGATGCAGAAGAAATTAGGTCTTACCTGCTAATTGTCTTCCCTTGAGTTCTCTCCGGGCCAGTCCAGGGAACGGTAGGGTTGTCAATCCCCTTTAGCAGCTGAGGACTGAAAACTAAGTTTTTCTGCTGACAGGCTAAGCCACTCCCCCTGTTGTCAGAGCTCCAGTCTCCTCTTGGCCAAGCAGCTTAAACACCGATAACTAGAAAGAGAAATAAACGAACCAAAAAGAACACTGCATACTTCCCCAGCAGAAAGCTCACCCGCCAAACCGCAAGGTGGCTCATTTCTGGCGCCTGTTGTCTCTATTTATTTATTTGGGGGGTTTTTGTTGTTGTTTTTTTTTCGTCTTTTGTTATTTGTCTTGGTCTTATCTTTTTTTTTTTTCTTGTTTTTCACAACATCAGAAATTAGAAATCGAAATAGAGCACCCCGCACTTCCCCGAGGGAGCCCCAAGAAAATCCATCCACCGCAAACCCCCGGAACCTTCCGCTAACTGCACTGCTGCTGCGGTAGACGCACCCTATTGTATATACTGAGAGCATTAGGAGATCAAAACAAAAAAAACTGGGTGGACCCTGGACTGGCCCGGAGAGAACTCAAGGAAACACAATTAGCAGGTAAGACCTAATTTCTTCTTCCTTATCGTTTCTCCGGGCCAGTCCAGGGAACGGTAGGGCAGTACCAAAGCAGTACCTAAACACGGGAGGGACCTGCGAGCCCCGCTACAATGGCAGAAGCACCGACCTTTGCATCGCCTCTGGCCAGAACATCCAATCTATAGTGTCTAGTAAACGTATGCAGAGAGGACCACGTAGCAGTTCGACAGATATCCACCGGAGGAACCAACGCATACTCCGCCCAAGAAGCCGCCTGACCACGGGTGGAATGAGCCTTCAGCCCCTCCGGAGGCGACGTTCCCACGGCCTCATAAGCCGCCCCAATCGCGCGTTTCACCCACCTGGCAATCAAAACCTTGGACTCCGCGTTCCTTTGTGTGGGCCCGCAAAAAACACGAACAACCTATCAGACTTACGGAAAGACTTAGTGGCCTTAAGGTACCTCCGCAAAACTCTACCGAGATCCAACTTCCTTAGAGCACAATCCATTTGCGACCCCGTCAAGTCCGAGAAAACTGGCAAGGACACCGATTGATTTACATGAAAAGGCAAAACCACTTTAGGCAGAAAAGAGGGAACCGGCCGCAACACCACCTTTTCCGGCAAGAATTGAAGGAACGGTTCTCGACAAGACAGCGCTTGGAGATCCAAAATCCGTCTAGCCAAACACAACGCCACCAAGAACGCTGTTTTCCAAGAGAGTTCCCTCAAACTGTCAGATGAATCGAACGGAGCACGAGTTAACGCCTCGAGCATTATGTTCAAATCCCATGGAGGGACTACGTGCCGTATCGGCGGCCTGATGAGCTTAACTGCCCGAAAAAATCGTTGCACGTCCACATGAGCTGTCAAACGACTTCCCTGCACCGAGCCTCTATAGCAGGACAAGGCCGCCAATTGAACCTTGAGAGTACTGAGAGCCAAACCTTTCTCCAGCCCATCCTGCAGAAAAGATAAGAAGACTGGAAGAGACGCCAAGAAGGGACAAATGTCACGCTGCGCACACCACGACTCAAAAACTCACCAGACCCGCACATACGCGAGAGAAGTGGACGATCTTTTCGACTGAAGCATCGTGGACACCACTGACGCCGAGTAGCCTCTGCGTCTCAACTGATCCCCTTCAAGAGCCAAGCTGTAAGCAAGAAGCGATCCACCTGCGGCATCAACACCGGCCCTTGAGCCAAAAGATTGATTCGAACTGGTAGACGCCAGGGCGGTTCGACCAAGAGCCGCACGAGATCTGCATACCAAAGCCACCTGGGCCAATCCGGAGCGATGAGAATTACCGTTCCTCTGTGCCTTGCTATCCGGTGAATGACTCTGCCGATCATCAGCCAAGGAGGGAAGACATACAGCAGACTGTTTAACAGCCACGGCTGCACTAGACCATCCAGACCCTCCGACATGCGTTCTCTGCACCTGCTGTAAAAACGAGACGCCTTGGCGTTGAGGAAGATGGCCATCAGATCCATCACTGGTGTCCCCCAGCAGTTGGTAATGTCGTAAAACACCGCCGCATTCAGTTCCCACTCTCTGGGATCGAGGGTATGCCGACTGAGATAGTCGGCCCGCACATTGTCCTTTCCCGCTACATGCGCCGCTGACAAGGCCACGAGATGAGCCTCCACCCAAAACAGCAACTCCTGACTCTCTTCCAGCAAGGGCACACTGCCTGTACCCCCTGACGATTGATATATGATACCGTCACCAAATTGTCCGAGAACACCCTCACTGCTGTCCCCCGAATCAACTCTTCGAACTGAGGCAGAGCAAGCCGAACCGCTCTGAGCTCCAAGCGATTGATCGATCACGAACTCTCCTCCGCGGACCATACTCCCTGCGACACGCGAGCCAGACAATGAGCCCCCCAACCGGATAAGCTTGCATCTGTGGTTACTAGCACCCAGTCAGGGTCCCACAGGGGAACCCCCGCTCGCAGATGAGTTGCATCCAGCCACCAGGATAGACTGCTGCGTACCCCCTCCGGGCAAAATAATTGCTGCGTGAGCGGCAGAAGCTGCAGAGACCAGCGGGAGAGCAATGCCTGCTGAAGAGGACGCATATGCGCCCTGGCCCACGGCACTAAATCCAAAGCCGCTGCCATGGAGCCCAAGAGCTGCAAGTACTTCCATGCCGAAGGAGCCGACAGCCTCAAGAACGCTTGCACCTGACCGACGACCTTCAACACTCTGCTCTCGGGCAGAAACACGGCCCCGACTTCCGTGTCGAAGAAGGCCCCGAGGTACGTGAGCTGATTCACCGGCTGCAACTGACTCTTTGCTCGGTTGAGAACCCAACCGAGCTCTTCTAGAACTTGTACTACCCGGGAGGTGGCCGCGACAGCCTCGGGCAAGGAGTCGGCCCTGACTAGCCAATCGTCCAGATAAGGATGCACCCGGATGCCCTCCTTCCGTAATGCTGCTGCAATTACTACCATAACCTTTGTGAAAGTTCGAGGGGCGGTTGCTAGGCCGAAGGGCAAGGCCTGAAACTGAAAGTGACCCATGGGAACGGCAAACCTTAAAAACCGTTGATGATCTGGTCTGATTGGGATGTGCAGATAAGCTTCTGTGAGATCTATAGAGGAGAGGAGCTCCCCCGGACGCACCGCTCGAATGACCGATTTTAGAGTTTCCATTCGAAAATGAGGAACCCGCGACGAACGATTTACGAACTTGAGATCGAGAATCGGACGAAAAGAACCTTCCTTCTTAGGAACTACAAAATAAATCGAGTATCAACCTAATCCGCATTGGTCGGGAGGAACGAACTACGGCCTGGAGGCGCAACAACCGCAATAGTGTGTCGGCTATCGCTTGCCGTTTGGGACCCTGACCACAGGGAGAAACCAGAAAAGCTTCCCGCAACGGTTGAGCAAACTCCAGGGCATAACCTTCTCGAATGATCTCTAACACCCACTGGTTCGTGGTTATCGCGGTCCAGGCGGAGAGAAACCCTGCAAGCACCCTCCTACAGGGACCTCCGCCTGGACCAGCTGACCTTCACTGTGACTTTTTGTGGAGCTTTGCTGGGCATTGAAATACTGTCTGCCAAACCCTCGTGCCCAGCGAAAGGACTGCCCCCGAAGACCGAAACGACCTCTGGGATAGGGGGCAAAGCGAGCCCCCCGGAACCTCTGAGAATCTCTATTATGGCCTCGTTGCACCGTTCCCCCTCGGGGAGCTTTAGGCCAATCTTCTGGCAAACAACCCCCCTTGGAGTCTCCCAGATCCTTCACAATTTTTTCTAAGGCTTCCCCAAAGAGCAGCTTACCCTTATAGGGAAGTTTACTGAGCCTAGCTTTGGAAGAGGCGTCGGCCGCCCAATTCTGGAGCCAAAGAAAGCGTCTGGCAGCGATGAGCGAAGCCATAGACTTCGCCGAAATCCTAACCAAATCATAGCAGGCATCCGCCAGATACGCCGCCGCCGATTCCAACTTAGCTCCCTCAGCCGAAGAGCTTTCACCCCCATCTGTAGGAACCTCCCCCTGGAGCCACCGGATGGAAGCTCGAGACACATATGCCCCACAGATGGACGCCTGCAGAGAAAGAGCACTAGAATCAAACGCCTGCTTCAGGAGCACCTCCAGCTTGCGATCCTGTAAGTCCTTAAGCGCCGCTCCCCCTTCCACAGGGATAGTGGTCTTCTTGGTCACCGCTGACACTAAGGCGTCCACCTTAGGCATTTTCAAGAACTCCTCCTCGTCCTGCGGAACCGGATAGAGCCGCCCCAGGGCGCGACTACCTCGTAGCGAAGCCTCTGGGAACTCCCATTCAGACTCAATCATCTGCTTTATCACCCGGTGCACTGGAAAACAACGGTTCTCTGTCCTGAAACCTTGTCACAACGGATCCTCTAGCGGTTCCTGGGCCACTGTGGAGAGAGGAATATTCAGAGCTGCCAAGGAGTGGGTGATAAGCGCTCCTAGTTCCTCCTTATGAAAAACCCTAAACACATTAGGGTCCTCGCCCAGCGCAATCTCCCCCTCCTCCAATTCTCCAGGGCCAAACTCAAAACCTGCCTCATATAGGACCTCTGTCCTCTAAACCCCGAGGTTCGGAGAGCTGCGGATCGAAGTTCCCCAAGCCAGATACCGTCTTAACAACCTTCAGAGAAGAACCCTCAGCAGGATCCCCCCTAGCAAGGTCAGGAGAACTGCTACTCTGCAGAGAGGAAGAAGAGCAGGAATTGACCCCCTGAGAAGCCTTTAACAAATACCGTAGGTCTTATGCAGGGCTAAGATGAAATCAGGCGAAAATAAGGAAGAAAACCCCTCCTGAGCCTCAGGCCCTAACTTAGGGGTTTTACTAACAGAAGCTGAATCTTTATGAGTTTTTGCCTCTCTCTTCCCCTGCTTATGAGGACCCGCGGGAGAAACGGCAGGCTCTACCAAAATGGCTGCCGTTCCCACCTTTTCCAAGGTGCTCAGAGGCCTCTCCAAATCAGCCGGAGCCTTGCTTTCCATTCTGCTCCAGCCACTGCAGTGACCAAAACAAAGAAAACCCCTGGATGCCAAGCCGGCCCGAGACGCCCGTAAAACTATCGCACACCGAAATCACCCCGATCGCAGCGCTCTGGGCTCCAGAGCAGTGTGCGATGCCGCGCAAACGGCTGGGGACTAATAAAGGCCTCTGACTCACCCAACATTCACCGGAGATAATCGCTACTGTACCGCGTTCCGGCCACCCTGCTGCTAGCGGAGAATGGAAATCGCGGCACTGCAGAAGAGAGAGGTTCCTGGGGCTCCCAGAACCAAGTCCCTTGCCTGAAATCTGGATCCCTTGAAAAGCAGGCTCTGCCTTTCTTTGGTGCTGTCACATTATAGACCGGGATCCTAAATCCAATTATCAGAAAAAAAGCACCTCTGCCAGGAAGTAAGCAGAATAACAGCCTCGCTAGGGCCAACTGCTCAGTAAAATAAATGAAAGAAGAAAAACTCCTACAATAAGATCAGGGAGATGACAGCATCGACGTCCTGTTCAGCTGCTGAGGACTGAAAGACTGGAGCTCTGACAACAGGGGAGTGGCTTAGCCTTATAGTTTTCAGTCCTCAGCTGCTGAAGGGGATTGACAACCCTATCGTTCCCTGGACTGGCCCGGAGAAACGATAAGGAATAGCGCGGTATATAAGAGAATGTAAATAAATAAATAAATGTCCTGGAGGATTAGAGGCATGCCTCTTTGCATTCCTGATCCTTCTCATGGCTGATTCCACTACAATAGAATGGTGAGGAAGCTGAGTCTTCTGGAAACCAGGACAAGGAGGGACTCGATACATAGTATCCAGTCTACGAGAGTGAGGGGAGGTGGTAAGAGGTGTTTCCCACATTCTTAGCATGAGATCATGTAAGATCTCATGGATAGGCAAAGTAGCTGCCTCCTTAGGAGCTTTGAGATATTGAAGAATCTCCAACTCCTTTGCTCTGTGCTCTGTTTCGGGAGCCACAGTAATGGAAAGACCTCGAGCCACCTCCTGATAAAATCCTGAAAGGAAATATCTTCTGAAGGAAACATCCTACGTTTAGGAGAGGAAGGCTCCTCCGGGCGAAGTATTCCGGTACCGACAGAATCATCAGAATCCTCAGACTCCTCCGAGGATTCAAAGTACCTTCTGTCCGGATGCTCTTGTAGAGCCCGATTCCCGTACCAACCGAAGTCGGTACCGGGGGGAATCGGTACCGGTGTATCGGTACCGGAAGGCATAGCATGACTGGGTGCAGGCAAAGCAGACACCGAAGTCGATGCCGGTACCTGTTGAACTGTCTGACGCGGTTCCAAGGGTGTCGAAGCCGCAAAGAGAGCCACCAGACTGCGCTCAATAGCCAGGAACCTGTGGTCTATCGACGCTGCTGATGCCTGGGTGTCGGTACCGGAGAAAGCAGCCGGTACCCCAGAGCATGGCACCAGTAGTTCTGCCGAGGTTGAGGCCTCCAGAACATCCTGGAGCCCCGATAATGCTTTGGAAGCCGAAGCCTCCCGCCGGGGCAATTTTGCCAGTACAGAACCCTCAAGGGCAACGCCAGAGGCATCTTGTTGCTTAGAAGGAGATCTACCCTTTGAGGACCGGCTAGACTTATGTTTAGTTACCTGAGATCCATGGGAGGAAGACGAAGCCCTGGAAGACGTCGATGCCACAGAAGCTGCATCGGTGGGAAAAAGGGTGCTGAGCTTAGCAGCTCGGTTTTGTTGACCTCTCTTGGACATCATGGCACAAGCCATACACTCCGAGATGGAGTGGTCAGGACCTAAACATTTAAGACACCACTCATGGGTGTCAGTGAGGGAGATAGTACCGCCACACTTGGTGCACTTTTTGAAACCCGAAGCAGGTTTTTCCATGGCGAGGAAATTTTGGGCCTAAGGAAAAGTTTGGAAAAAAATACTAAATATTTTTTTTTTATTTTTTTTTTTAAAGAAAGAAGAACCGGCAGTACCGGTATAGCGTCGAGGAAGGCAGACGCGGCCACAAAAAAGGAGAATAAGGAAAAATGTTTCTGCGGTGACAGGAACGATGACCTGGGGAGCGTTCCCGTGCAGGCTCCGTCAGTACCGACGATACCCATATGTGAAGACTACATTCCTGCTTGTTCCTGGAGATCACAGCTATCACTCTGTCATCTAACAGAAGACAATGGATGAGGAAAGCAAACCACTGCTGTGAACTGCTGGCCCCTGAAAGGGAAAGAGCGTAAGAGAAGCCCTTCTGCCAGTAAGCATTATTGGCTATCCTGGTGCTCTAGGGGCTCATCAGTTACAGGGTACAATTGATGGTTTCTTGCTCCAGGCCCACTACTTCTTGTCCATGGTCCTCTGATACATAATTCCCTACAAGTTGTGGACTCTGTGAACAAGAAGATTTCAGTGTGCTAGATATTAGCAGCCTGCCTGAGGGCGAGACTAAGGTCAGAGGCAGCAAGCATCAGTTTGCCCAGGCACTACTGCTACCAATCAGATTACGCTGACTGCCTTTATCACACTGCCGATGGACTTCAGCAACAATTGCATCTGATGGTTCTGCAAATGCAACTCCTGTCACAGAGACTTAAGGCCTTTGTCAACTGAATTGTATATGTGCTGTTGCCCCAATACTACCGGGTGGTCAGCAAGCAGGGAGGATGCAGTGATCTGGCCCCTCCATGATCAATACAAGAAAATTCTCCACTGATGTCAATTTAGTTAACTGTAGGCAGCTAGAGGAGTAGTCTAGTAGTTAGAGCAACTGCCTAGTACCCAAAAGATCAAGGGTTCAATTCCCACTGGCATTCCTTGTGATCTTAGGGAAGTCACTCTGTGGTTTATGGTTTAGCAATCTACTTCCAGTAATACATCGCCAAGAAAACTCAGACAGCTGGGTTGCCAAGAGTCAGCACCAATTTGATTACACAAAAAAAAAAAGTGGCTGTAAGAATGTGTCTGATAGCAGGCACCCTGTTGGCATCAACTCTGCTGGTATCTCTATCTCAGAATTATTTACTCAGATGAGATTCAGTCATTTCTGCTTCTATGATCCTATCCCTGGAGTAGTGTGTATACATATTCTGGAAACCACTAGCATCTGCTAAAGCAAGAAAAAGAGCTTAAGAATAGCAGTTGTGCTGTAGCAGATACATAGTGAGTAGTTGGCAGGCACTTGTCACAATCCCTTTCCATATCTGTTCCCATCCTGGGAAAAGGGTACTCCCTATCTCCTACCCTCCTGGGAAATGGGATCTGCTCCACTTCCAACTAGCACAATGGTCATCCAAAACAAACCGCCTTGTTAGAGATAGGTGTGGCACCAGATGTGGAACCTTATTTTGAATTATAAGCTACTGACCTGCTGTCTTATGCTTTCAGACCTTCCATGATCCTAAAGTTGGCTTCAAGATTTAGGATACCGTAGATTTTTCTCAAGAATGGTCAGCCAATAAGGACAAGGCCCACTACTTCCCACCTTGCTCTAATATCATCATATCCTGACTGTCTTCTCCTTAATGCCATGCTTGTAGTCCTGCTATCAGTGTTCTATTTATTAGATGGTTCTGGGCTACACTTCTAACTGTTGATTTCTGCTGCTATTTCTCTCCAGGTGTATGCCTTCTTTAGCCAGGAACTTCCATGTTACATCTTTATTAAATGGATAATATGATTGTCTGGAAAGTGTTCCAGGATCTTGTGCTCCTCTCTAATATGCTTAAGCATCCATCTCTCCCCACTTCAGTCTGTTCAAAACTCAGCTGCATGGCTAATCGTCCACCAGTGTCACTGTGCTCATGTCACCCCTCTTCTAAAGTCACTTCATTGGCTCCCTATCTACTTTCGTATCCAGTTCAAACTTCTACTACTGACTATAAGTGTCTTCATTCAGTTGCTCCTACCTATCTTTCCTCTTATTTATTTAACAGGTTTTATATACCGCTTTATCATTTCAGTCAAAGCAGTTTACATTGTAACTTCAACTTGATAATATATATTATCTTGCCCTACGCCCCTCTTCAGGAATGCCACTCTTCTGGCAGATCCCTTCTACCTGTTCCCTTCTCTTCCACTGCCAGCTTCAGACTTCGATCTTTCTACCTTGCTGCTCCTTATGCCTGGAACAAACTACCTGAGTTGGTATGTCAGGCTCTATCTGTGGCCCTGTCCAAGTCCAGGTTAAAAACTCACTTCTTTGAGACTGTTTTTGGATCCGGATCCCCCTAGTCTCCTGTTCACCTATGTGTTTCCTTACCTTTCCCCTAGATATATCCCTAGTCTTCACTTGAGTTATCTATCTTGATTAGACTGTAAGCTCATATGAGCAGGGACTGTCTCTTACATGTCTCTGTACAATGCCGTGTACGCCTTGCAGCACTATAGAAATAAGTAGTAGTAGAATTGCTCCTAGCTACCAGGACCGTCTCCTCCAGCTACTCCTCTTGCACTCAATTTGCTGGTCAGTGCTGTCGGACCTCCATTTCCTCTCATGCCCTTCTCTCCTCTGCTCCTCCTCATCCTAGGCTCTCCCCTTTCCTGTGCCTGCAGAGTTTTATCACTGAAATCTCCACTACCTCCAGGGAATACTACACTCCTGCTCAGCATCCTCCTCCCTTCTCCAGTATAACCTTTACTCCAGTGGTCTTCCTTGCTATCTGTGCCCTTGTGCTCATGCCACACCTTCCTCATCCTACCTTGTACTCTCCTAACCATACTTTCAACAGTCGTACTTCTAGCATGCCTGTGCATTCAGACTAAAGTGCACCCCGTGCCATATTCCATTTTCTCCAGTGTCATGCACTACCATTCCTCTCTTACAAATCCTAACACAAACAAAAACAGAGAGCAACAGACACTAACCCTCAGAAAGTGAAACATTGGACGAAAGCAGCACAAGAAACTGCACAAAAAACTTTAGCTGAATCTCCTTCTCTGTAACCTGTCAGTAGCAGAATGGGTGCACTCTTAATCAAACTCATTAATAGGTGAGATTAAAGATGGTATTACACATATCAGTCTTCATTTCTGGGTTAGGCCCTGCCCTGCCCCGAGTCCAGTTATGGTCCCTCCTCTACTCATGCAACAGTCATGGTCATAGCATGTGCTAGCTTTGATTTTGTGTGTTTTTGAAGAAAGAAGAAACTGGAAGAAAAATGGCATTGTGTATGCACTAAATAATATCAAAATGCTAAATGCCCACTGTTGAGTATGATCTACTACTACTTAATTGCTGTTTCCCACTATTTATTAGTTTGGATTTAGCTCAAGGCAAGTCACATTCAGGTAAACTAGGTATTTTCCTGTCCCCAGAAGCTACTAAAGGAGAGTCAGTGAGGTTTCTGGAGTCCAACGGATTGCAGGATGCGAGGCAGCAAGGATTCACCAGAGGAAGGGCTTGTCAGAAAAATCTGATTGATTTCTTTGACTGAGTGACCAGAGAATTGGACCGAGGGAGAACTCTAGATGTGGTATACTTAGATTTCAGTAAAGACTTTGACACTGTTCCACAAAGGCGACTTATCAACAAACTGATCACCCTAGGGACGGACCCTAAAGTTACTGATTGGGTTAGAAATTGGTTGAGTGGGAGGCAACAAAGGGTACAGGTAAATGGAGCTCATTCTGAGGAGGTGGTGGTTACCAGTTGTGTGCCATAGGGGTCTGTCCTTGGTCCAATTCTGTTTAACATTTTTGTTAGTGATACTGCGGAGGGACTGTTGGGTAAGGTTTACTTGTTTGCAGATGATACAATAGGGTAGACACACAGGAAGGAGTTGACAACATGAGGAGGGATCTAGCTAAATTTGAAGAATGGTCTAGAATATGACAGCTGAAATTTAATGCTAAAAAATGCAGGGTCATGCATTCAGGCTGCAAAAATCCAAAGGAGGTGTACAGTGTAAGGGGTGAGGTACTTCTGTCCACAAAAGAAGAGTGGGACCTGGGCGTAATTGTGTCTGACAATCTTAAAATAGCTAAACAGGTAGAAAAGGCGACTGCGAAAGCCAGAAGGATGCTTGGAGGTACAGTCGTCCCTCGTTTATCGCGGTTAATCAGTTTCAGACTCTACCGCAATACGTGAATTTCCGCAAAGTAGGATTCTTTATTTATAAATCAAATATTTTCATAGTTAGAGCATAGAAAACCTGTTTACGACCTTCTAAATACGGTTTTTAACATTATTAGAGCCCTCTAGACATGAACCAACACCCCTTTAGTCATATATGAATATATTTGAAAAAACGCAAGAGTGAAGCCGTGAAAGTCAAAGCGTGAAGTGGCAACGGACGACTGTATAGGGAGAGGAATGGCTAGCAGAAGAAAGGAGGTGATAGTGTCTCTGTATAAGTCTCTGGTGTGACCTCATTTGGAGCATTGTGTGCAATTCCAGAGGCCACACCTTCAGAAGGATATAGGCACATTGAAGTCGGTGCAGAGGGTGGCTACAAAAATGGTTAGTGGTCTTCGTTATGAAGCATATGAGACAAAGATCTTAATATGTATACTTTAGAGGAAAGGCGGGATAGGGGCGATATGATAGAGACATTTAAATACCTCCATGGCATAAATGCACAGGAGGGTCTTTTTCAATTGAAGGCAAGCTCTGCTATGAGGGGACATAAGATGAGAGTGAAAGGGGGTAGACTCAGGAGTAATATGCGGAAGTATTTCTTTACGGCAAGAATGGTAGATGCGTGGAATAATCTTCCAGTGGAGGTGCTGGACACGAGGACAGTATCTGAATTCAAAAAAGCATGGGACAAACACAGAGGATCTCTAGAAGGTAAAAAGGGGACTATTGTAGTTGATATGGAAGGGCAGACTAGTGGTTTTTTTCTGCCATCATGTTTCTATGCTTCTATGTTTCTACAATATAAGTCTATACCTGAGACAATGGGGGATTAAGTGATTAGCCCAGTGTCATAAGGAGTATCACTGGAATTTGAACTCTGACTATGCTGGTTCTCATCCCATTGCTCTAACGACTAGGGTGCTCCCATCTATGTTAAAATTTTGGTGAGAAAATGAATATTGGTATATATGCAAATTCAAAGGAGAAAATAAGCCTCAGATTGTATACTTATACTCACTGCAAACCAACAGAAGTAAAGACACCTCACACAGTAAAAACAAGGTAAGAAGGTAAGGGAGGCATATAAAGTGATAATGGATTTATGCAACAACACAAACAATTGATAGTAGAGAATAAGAATAGATGAAAAATAATTAATAAAAACCAGGATAAATCATTTATGAAAACAATTTAATAAAAAGCACTGCACCAAAGTAAATAACGGTTGATTTTTATGTAATACATGTGTCGCGTTTATGGTGCAAAATCGTTTATTATATTGTTTCTATAAATTATTTATCCTGCTAATTATTGGTATTTTATAAGAGTTCCATTTCCCACCAAGAGACTGTCAGTTGCAGAAAGCGCATGATGGCAGCAACTAGTTTACAAAGATCTGTATCCTGCAGCTTCAGCTGTATTCCAATGACAGCAAGATGCCTTGTCTGTTTGGCAGTGCAGTATACTTTAAACATTAGTAGGGTTTCGCTAGGCAAGGTCCCCCTGTCAGATCAAATATATCTTTCGCATATATTTTTGACAATTTGTCTGGATACGTGTATTGTTTAATTTCCCAGTGTTATTTTGCCCTCTGAAATGTTGATTTTGACTGTTAAAGTTGAAGCATCTGACATCTTGACGCATGAAAAACATCAACTAGTTTGTGCACTTATTTTATTTATTTATTTTTTTTTTTTTTAAAGTGCCATCAAGTCAGTGTTGACTCATAGCGACCCAGCTACCTCTGGGTTTTCTTGGCAATGTATCACCGGAAGTAGATTGCCAGCCTTTTCTTCCAAGGCAATGGAAGGTAAAGCATAGTTATTCACCTGTAACAGGTGATCTCCGGCAACAGCAGGAATAAGTCTTCACATATGGGTAAACGTCAATACCGACGGAGCCCGCGCGGGAACGCTCCCCAGCTTCCCAAAAGAAAGCCTTTGGGAGCATGCCCACACGCATGCGCGCTGCCTTCCCGCCTATTCACTTACCTCACATCAGTTGAGTTTGTAGCTGAGATCGAAGGAGGGAAGTAGACAAATTAGAAAGAGAAAGAGAGAGAGAGAGAACAACTCCTAGGGGAGGTGGGTGGGTTGTGAAGACTTATTCCTGCTGTTCCCGGAGATCACCTGTTACAGGTGAGTAACTATGCTATCTGCAGGAACAAGCAGGAATGAGTCTTCACATATGGGGACTCCCAAGCTAAAGGACGCCTAGAGGAGGCCCCAGCATGTTGCAAATCTAATGGATAGGCCATGCTTTCTCCCTAGAACCTCAAGCATCCCAAGGGATGGAGGGTAGGAGATGAACTAAAAAGGGTGCTATGGAACAGCTTGACTAAACAAGGTATCCGGGGAGGGGCCTTGTTTAGACAAAAACTGTTAGTAAGTGAATGCCAAGTCCCAATTCTTGAAGTGGATCTTACCCAAAAGTATTGCTAAGGTATTCGTTGAGGCTGATATGGGTCTGTTATAAAGAGCTACCATATCATCCTCACAAGGAATTTGTTTACTGTGATAAGTACAGGAAATAAAATTTGCAATACAGGTAGATATAAGAAACCTTAATGGCTAGAATCAACCCCAGAAAACTGGGTGAGTTTTATATGAGGTTGGGACTTTGGAGAAAAGCTAAAGTCCAGAATCTAAAAGAAACTTTCTTTCCTTGGAGCAGGATAGTGCCCTAGGAAAGAAAAACTTAAGCTAAAACTGACTGGTTTGGAGGAAAAAGCAAAACTGCCTTTTACAGACAAAGAGTATGGGTTTTTAGAACCCCTCTATCTAGATGAAAAAATATTATATTAGGCGGTTTCGCAGCAATTTCTGAAGATCAGTAATGTGTCTTTCATAAGTGATAGCACTTAGAATAAGGACTTACATTGAGAGCTTCAGATGTAACGTAACCAGATTATGACAGTAGATGTAAAAAGTGGTTACGGTAATGAAGGTCTTTCTCTATTTTACTAGAGAAGTTGGTTGTCCATTCAAAAATTGATGGTATGCTTTCAGAGCATTAATCTGGACAGTAAACAATATTTCAGAGTCAGATTTTATAAGAGATTCGTGTGATAACAAGAAGGGTTAGACCTTCTTGAGAATACTCATTGAGGATCACTTATTAGTGAAAGTGTAAAAATGATATGTAAGGTTTCATGGAAACCAGTAGAATATTCTTACTTGAAGGAAAGGTCTAGGTTTTAAAAGTCTAGTTCTTGAAAAAACAGGTCTTGAGACGTACGTGAAGGAGTGCGGAGGAGATCCCTAATCTTAAGTCAGAGGATTTGGGTCCTTCTACAACTTCAGTGTGGTAGCTGGAAAGAAAGATGCAATGTAAGGGGATACCATATTTGCCTCTCTATGAGGGCAGTATGAGTATCATGCGCTCTTTGTTCATTATCAGCTTCAATTATCAGATAAGGACCGACTGCAGTGATCAGGAATGCATCCCTGTTGTAAGAGTTCCACTGAAGAAGTGGAACAATCTAGGGAGTTGTGCAATTCCCTAAGCTTTCACGTCGTCTAGGCCCCTGGCTCCCCTCCCTTAAAAGGAAATTTAAGGAAGATGGAAAGGATAGGATAACCAGTCATGTAGAAACATGACTGGGTAGCCCATCAGTTGAAGCTTTTCTAACCACCTGGAAGCTACCTACCAGGGGTGAACTCTGACGCTCTCTGGCAAAGGCCCATAGTTGCAGAGCTTTATTGCATAGTTGCAGAGAGCATGTTGTAGGTTGCTTAGGTGAGACCTGGCTGTTTGATTGCCAGTGTGGAACCAAATGTATTCTGTTCAAGCTGAAATAGAATTGAAAAAACAGGCTTCTTTACCTGCAATGATAACTGTCCAAGTGGGTTCTAGACCCTCTCTTGGGCCATTTGTTATTAAGACAGCAGAAAAACCATCAGGTCCTATAGTGCTCTGATGAACAGAATAACCCTGGTAGGGATTCACAGAATGCTACTGTGCATTTGGTAACAACCGTAGTGCAAAAAAGAACCCCAAGGGGGAAAACTCTGTATTGGAGAGACCTACTGGAGTAGGAATGGAAGAAATTCCTACAGCTTTAGTGAAAAAGCTCTCCAGTTGAATAAAGTTCCCCTTGGAGACTAAATGTCCAAATGAAAGGGATAGAAAACAATACAGAGTTGAAAGGACCTACAATTTGGTAAATCCTTGTAGATGAATAGTTACAGTTCTTTTGCAGTTTAAACTATGAGACATCCTCTTACAGGTAACTGTAAAAAGGTGAAGGATATAGTTCACCTTGTTGCTAAGTTTCCTGCCCGTCTCCCCCTTTTTTTTTTTTTAAACAGGGGGAGCAGAAACTTGTTACCTTTAGAGTATGAATGATCTCAATAGCTCTTGGAGCTAGGAGAGTGGATTTCCTTTGTAATAAGAAATTCATGTCCAGAGGTAAAGGGTTGACTCAGTGTGTCACTGCTGTCTCAGTCTGGATGAATCAAATTCAAATGCCTGTTTTGATAAAAAGGCAGGTTTATAGGTTCTGAATTTCATACAGAAAGAAGGAAAGACTAAGCAAATAAAATATCAGAAACCCTGCAGTTACTGGGTCTGCTGAACCTGTTGAGGTTTTGGTTTTCTTAGTCTGGTTTGATGTTACCCTGTCTGGGAAACATCTGAGTGATGGGTAGAAGATGGATAAAATCTTTTTCTCCCAGGGGAATAAAGTCTTCTAGAAGATCTTTTAATAGCTGAGATAGAGGAAATTTTTGAGTGTCCTCTGACAGTAGGCTTATCAGTGTCTGTCTGACTTGCTTGAAAATAGGCAATCCTTGTTGAAGAGATTCTCTCCAGTACAAGGACTATTTCCCAGCTTTACTTGTACCCATTTATCCAAGTCTGAAGCTTGGAGCCAGGCAATACGTCGTGCTCTTATGCCTATAGCAGAAGTTCTGCTAATAGACTCAAAGCAGTCCAAGGAAGCACGATTAAGGAATTTAGAGATATTGAGAGCATGTTTGACTAATAGTCTGCTCTTTTATGTTCTTGAAGAAAAGGATTCAAAAGCTTTAAGTTCTTTGTAACCTCTTCAAGAGAGAATCCCATATAGAAAATATATGAGATAATTCTTGCTGAAAGCATGGATGCTTGGAAGCATCGACACCCAAAAGCATCTAAGGTTCTAGACTCACGACCTGGTGGGTAAGAAGAATGCTTTTTTGCACTCTTAATGTGCCTCATTGCTGATTGTACTACTATAGAATGATGAGGAAGTTTAGTCTTTTGAAAACCTGGAGAAGGTGGCACTTTATACATAGTGTCAAGTCTTTGAGAATGTGGGGATACCGTTAAGGGGGTTTCCCACATTCTTAATAATAGATCCTGTAAGATCTGATGTACAGGAAGCATAAACATCTCCTTTGAAGCCCAGGGGTATTGCAGAGTTCCTAAATCCCTTGGTATAGACTCTTTCTGAGGTATGGAAATGGCAAGTAGCTTTGCCATATCAAGCACAAAAGCTTGAAAGGAAATCTCTTCTGAGGGGTACCCTCCCAATTGAGGGGTAAAAACTGGAACTGGTGAAAGTTCAGCTGTGGTACCCATGGATTTATCCCAGTCATCGGAATCGGAAGACTTGAAAGGATGAAGTACCGGATTTTCTTTAAAAAGATGTCTTCAGTACCGCTCAAGGTCGGTACCGAGCCGAGTCGGTACCGAATCCTCTATGCTTGAGAGCGATTCCAGGCTGGGCATCGGAGGAAGCCAGCCCGTCAAAGGAGACATCGACGGTACCGGTAGCGGTGCCAATGTCGATACCAGCACGTGCACCGATGCTGATGGCAATGCCAGCACCGGTAGCGATGCCCATAGCGGCATCGACACTGGCATCGATACCGGCACCAGCACCGACACTGACATTCGGGGAACGGTCTGCAGTGACTCTAGCGGTACTGGAGTAGCTGAGAGATTCGCTAGACCAACTTCGATGGCGAGGAGTCTTTCATCCATCATTATAGCCCTTGCCGGGGTATCAGTACCGCTCGAAGCGGCCAGATCCACCGAGCATGGCACAGGTATGTACATGGAGGTAAAAACATCGGGAACAACCTGAAGCCCCGATAATGCTTTGGAGCCCGAAGACTCCCGCCAGGACTGTATTGCCATAATGTCCTCGAGGGCAACGCCAGAGGCATCTCGATGCTTAGAAGGAGATCTACCTCTCGAGGACTGGCTAGTCTTAACAGACTTTTGTTTGGTTACCTGACCCTGGGAGGAAGAAGAAATTCTGGCTGGTGACATCAGGCTTGATGTGAACCAGGTATCGAGTTGTACTCGATCTTGAAGAGTTCTTCTAGTTAAACTCCTGCAGGCGAAACACTCCATCGAGTAATGGTCAGGACCCAAACACTTTAGACACCAGTTATGAGTGTCTACTAATTTAGTTGTACCGCCACACTTTGAGCATTTCTTAATGCTTTGAGTGGCTGGCTTTTCCATTAGGAAAGAATAGAGGCCTAGTGGCCAAAATACTTCAGCACTAAGTAGGAACGAAAATATTCTTTAAAGAAAAAGGAAAATTTTCAGTAAAAAGGAAGAAAAACACTGGCGGTACCGGTGGGCGTCGAACGAAGGCAGGCGCGACCACAAAAAATAAAAATAAAAAAGAAGAATTTTCCGTGGTGACAAGGACACGTCCTGTCGGCTCCGTGGAAAATGAAGAACTGATGTGAGGGAAGTGAATAGGTGGGAAGGCAGCGCGCATGCGTGTGGGCATGCTCCCAAAGGCTTTCTTTTGGGAAGCTGGGGAGCGTTCCCGCACGGGCTCCTTCGGTACCGACGTTTACCCATATGTGAAGACTCATTCCTGCTTGTTCCTGGAAATAGTGACTTGCCCAAGGTCACAAGGAGTGCTAGTGGGAATCGAACCCTTGATCTTCTGGGTACGAGGCAGTTGCTCCAACCACTAGGCTACTCCTGCACATTTATAGAAAGCAGGAAATGTTATACATATTTTTTGAAATAAGGGTGACTGTCAACTATTGAACAATATCCTTACCCTTCAAAAGTTGTCTTCCTTTGGTTGGTTATAGATTCTTATTGTTATTACTTTTTTTTTTTTAAATACAGACTAGTTCCTACCACTGGTTTGCCATCTCTATGACATGTTTATTTTGGGGGGTTTTATTCTTTTACTTTGCCTTTAATTTTTATCTTTTATGATCAATATATATTGTTGAAGGTTATTAAATGATACCTAGCAAAGGTAGTGTAAGTATAAACTGTTCAATAAAATATTTTTTGTTTGCCTATATGATAGAGGGATTATTAATACATTGAGTAACAATATGTTTGCTATCGTTGCCCCACTACCTTTCCCCTTTCCTGTCCCACCTTTCCCTCATTTTCTTTCTTATCCCTCCACAATTCCCCTTCTCTGTTTTTGCCATTTTACTGAATTGTCAAAAAAGATGGAGTTGGCCTTTGAAGATGAATAATTATATTTTATCCTTTTTTACATTTGTCTTCCTTTATATTTGGAGATTTATGTGTTCAGAATATTTTTACTCTGTAACTTTTGTTTGTATTGTTATTTCCAGTTTGTTTAGCTCTCTATAAATTGTGGGCCTGATATTGCAAGGCAGTTACATGGTTTACAGAACTGTAAACTGCATAAATGCCCCTAAGCGGAATATTCAGTGGCACTAACATGGTTAGTGCCACTGAATATTTTATTTTATTTATTAGAAGTTATATACCGCCACTTCCAAAGATCAGTGGCGGTTTACAAAGGACAAAACTGGAAATTTGGAATATCCCAGAGTAATGCCGCTATATACCCCTATGCTAACCACTTAGCATCAGGGTGCGTCACGGGCATTCCGGGGGCAGTACCCAAGGATAACTGTGCAGCGGCAATATTTAGCTTCTGCACTGTGAGTGGCTGTGAGGCAAACCCGGATATTCAATGCCGGTGGGCCTGGTATGACTGCAGACTGAATATCCGGGGTTAAAATTCGGCGGCAGCAACTATGCAGCTTAGAGGTGCAAAACGGTTGCAACTCAATATCAGGTCTTATGTGTTCAAAACTATGATACAAGCATTTGTTTGCTGAAACATGGCTGTTCTGGGTAATTTTTACATTTTTCAAACTCTTTACGGCATTTTGTTATATTAATTGCAAACAATTTTTTACCAGATGGTTCAATTGAGTTTGTATTGCGTCTGC
Source organism: Ichthyophis bannanicus (assembly GCA_033557465.1). Lineage (NCBI taxonomy): Eukaryota > Metazoa > Chordata > Amphibia > Gymnophiona > Ichthyophiidae > Ichthyophis > Ichthyophis bannanicus. The sequence goes on from CM066038.1 coordinate 228,040,254, forward strand.
TCTTTTTTTGCCTGAAAACTCATGAGGGCAACGTTTTGCACACCTGAATCAGATATGTTATGAGTAGTTTTGATCACAGAAATCTTATCTGCTGAAGCCCTTTGTTGGTAAATTGAATTCTTCATGATCAGGTTATGCTTGGTTAAACGTTTCGGGCACGTCTTTTTTTAGTAATCCCATAGTCATTATCTTAAAGAATTCTAAGTTAAATGCACATGTCAAAAAATTAACATCTTTATGTAAAAATAGCATAATTAAAAAATATATATATATATATAATCTATTAGGGTAATTTTCAATGCCTACATTGGTGCAAAGGCTGCAGATTACATTTTGCCCTGAACTTTGCACAAAATTTGAAAAATGGAGAGAACAGCGGAGAGCAAAAACCACGGCCTACCAGAGGATGTGGGTAAAATCAACTTTATTGAAGACCCTTTGGGGTAAAATCAACTTTATTGAAGACCCTTGTGCAGTCTGCGGAAGGCCCTCTTCTTTTCCTTCTTTTGCTTCTCAAAATTTGAAAAATGCCACAAGTGCAATATATATGCATACAACCGTATGCTTGAACTATCAATCTGTCAGTTACAAATTGTAGAGCTAGGTCACTGCGGAACATTAGGCCATCTTAGTTTTCAAACTGAGGAAGTGCTTTCAAGAGCAGGAGACGGGTAGAGTTTAAAAAATTTTTCATAGGAAATGGATTGAGACTAAAACCAAGTCTTGATAGACCGTTGTTCCTTCTTTTCATTCTCTGTTGCAATGTTCTCAATCTCTATTTTGCTCTCTCTCATCTTTTCTACATTTCCCGAATTCCTTTTCTTGGTTCTTTTTTCTGTCTTACCTTTATATTTCTCCTTTCCCCTTTCTCTTCTTTTCCTCCTACTCTCTTTGTCTGTCTTTTTACCTTGGGCTTTGTCTCTCTCCTGTATCACCATTATTTCCCAATGTCTTTCAGCCTTGACTAACTCCTTTTCTGCATCTCCCCCTATTTGCCTCTCCAATTCTCGTCCTCTCCTTTTTTTCCTGCCATCTATACTCCTTCTACCTCCTTTCCTTATCTTTGCACGTGTTTACTTTCCCCTCGCTTATGGTTCCATCTCCTTCTTATCCTTTCTCTGTCTAAAACCAGCAATCCTCCCCTTGGCGCTATATGATCAAAACCTGGCTATACTTGCTACATCTCTATGGATAATTTATGGAGAGATTTTAATCATATCTGATAATCTTTCCTTGAATCCTGCTAGAAGAAACCATGAGAGTGGATTATTCTCCCTTGCCAGAAGGTAGAGGCAGACTTTCAGAGAGGTCATCACTTTGTATATCCTCTAATACAGCACTGAGAGAAGCCAGAGTGACACTTTCCAAGCAACAGGCAAGACTGAAAAACTCAGGAAAAAAATCAGAAAACATGAACACACAAACAGCTTTGCCACGAAGAGTGTGAGCAAGTACACGGCTCTATTACTATGAGGAATTGGAGCCTGCCACAAGACTAACTGAGCCTTCTATGGCAAGCAAAACCCCCAAACCTGCATAAAGAGTCTCCCTAGCACCGATATTGCTAATGCAACCAAAAAGCAGCAGGCTTTTCAACCTACAAAAGGAGTCTTCCAAGGACTTATCTAGCAGGATTCAAGGAAAGATCATCATCAGGTATGATTAAAATCTCTCCTTCCTTATCATCCAGTTAGATCGGTCCAGATGAGTGGGATATACTGAAGAATTCAGGACCCAGTGTGGGAGAAAGGCTACCCCAGGGGAGGCCAAACTCCAGTCCTGGTGCACCACAATCCAGCCTGGTGGTCAGGATGTCCCGAATGAATATTCATGAGGTATATTTGCATACACTGCCTCCCATCGTATGCAAATATATCTCATGAATATTTATTAGGGGCATCCTGAAAACCAGGCTGAATTGTGGTGCACCAGGACCGGAGCTGGCCATCTCTGGACTACCCTGTCAAAGGTGTCATCTGACTAACATCTATGAGTGCCCTATAAGGCTTCACAGAGGTGATCAATGAAGGCCAGGAAGTCTTAGAAATGTCCTCTAGTGATAAAGTGGACATAAGAACATAAGATATGCCATACTGGGTTAGACCAAGGTCCATCAAGCCCAGTATCCTGTTTCCAACCGTGGCCAATCTAGGTCATACGTACCTAGCAGTTTCCACAAAAGACACAGGCTCCACAATGCTTGTATTGGGTCAAGCATTGATATCCTGGGTCCCTTCTTAATAATGATTTATGGACCTTTCCTCCAGGAACTTGTCCAAACCTTTTTTAAACCCAGCTACACTAACAGTTTTTACTACATCCTCCAGTAACAAATTCCAGAGTTTGATTATACGTTGAGTGAAAAAATATTTTCTTTTATTAGTCAAATAGTTTACCCTGTAGCTTCATTGCATGTACCCTAGTCTTTCTATATTCTGATAATGTAAACAATCGATCTACGTTTACCTGTTCCACTCCATTCATTAATTTATAGACTTCTATCATATCTCCCCTCAGCCGTCTCTTTTCCAGGTTAAAGAGCCCTAACCTTTTTAATCTCTCTTCATAGGGGCATCCTTCTATCCCCTTTACCATTTTGGTGGCTCTTCTCTGAACCTTTTCTAATAACGCTGTATCCTTTTTAAGATACGGCGAGCAGAATTGCACACAATATTCAAGGTGAGGTCTCACCATGGAACGATATAGAGGCATTATAATATCCTTTGTACTCAAGAGGCTTTACTCCCTTCAGTGAATTGTGACTCACTCCTAAAAGCACTTACCAGGCAGGATGCACCCTGCTCCAAAGGTCTCCATAAGTCAATGGGCAACAGAGGCACTGACCTCTTCCAGCACATCCCTTGAACTGCTGAGGAGATGGAGAAGGTCTGACTGGTGGGAAGAAAGAGCAATCGCTATGAACTCGAACAGCACCCTTTTCCCATCTGCCAGGCACAGTGAGGGGTCCATTTGAAATTTCTTCTTTATGAAGAACAGCAAGACCACAGTCCAGTCAGGATGATAAAGGGGGAGGCACAACCCCCTTGAAAGGAGGACATTATAGGCTTCAAGCAAAAGGAGCCATAAAAAGAACCAGAATGGTATACTTTAAGCCAAGGGCTGCAGCACGGGCACCACTTAGTGGGTGCTCAAGTCCCCTGGAATGGATCATAAGAAACTAACCCACCAGAGAGGCCTTACACATGGACCCAAATAAGGGTTCTTCCAGGACTCCCTACCACAGGAGCCCACTGAGTCTCAACAGAACACTCAGGTGGCCAGAACTGCTTCACTCCTACTGAAGGCATTTTCAATGAGATACACCCCCAAGGAATTCCTTGGAAGCAACTCCTGTAGCAAAACAGGACTGCCACTCAAACTCTAGAGTTCATGGCCAAGCCCTAGTCTAGATCAAACTGCTAAAAATTTCTAAAATTTGCTAAGGGCCTGGAGGCTCACCAAGTCCCAAGCAGAGAGGCTGCTACCATTCCCAAGCAGCTCACACTGCCAGGCATGTGCCAACAAAGGCCAAACTCTATGTGAAAAGGTATTGGGAAACTGCTTTGCCAGCAGCCTCCATCATCTTTCTTATTGCAGGCCCATTAATCTTGAAAAGCAAAAGAAAGGCAATGCCACTTGGCTCAAGATTCTGTGTAACATGGTATGTAAAGTCAATCTGGGCCCCCTAGGATCACCACATCAAGATAGGCTCATAACCTGTGCAGAGATTGCTGCTTCTAAGGAAGGGCCACCAAGACCGCTATTTATGGCATCTTCCCACACCTGAAAGAGCTCAAACAGCATTCACCAGAGTGATCAATAAATGGAGTGCTGGAAGCGACTGAGGTCACGTGTTGGAGGACTAAGAACATAAGAACATAAGACTGAACTCTCATTTCTCCTGGACTGACAGAGATCAGACATAGAAAGTCGGATTGCACGTTAACAAGGATTGCTATATGTGCTACAGCTAGGGCAATCAGATGCTTCTCTGCCCAACAGACCAGCTATATGGCCGCCAAAACCATTCAGGACCCACGAGTAATGATGCAGTAGAACATATGAGTGACTGTCAGGGCCGTGGCCAAGAACACATAGTCTGTTGTTTCCACTAAAGGAGGTATGAGCCTTCCCAGAGTAAAGCTGATTGCACTGGTCTCCAGGTGGAAGATCCCCCAGGAGCCCCCTGCAGGGACAGAGTCCCAGGGCCAACTGGACTGGGTCTCACACTTCCAGCCCTTCCGGCTGATAGCCAAGATGACAAGCATCTCCTCAGATGTTACCCACAGTATCTCAGCTATGAGGTGCTCCATGATCTCCCGGGGGAGAGGAATGGCCTAATTGAATGATAGGGAATATGGAGACCAGAAGATTAGGAGGTGTCTCTGAATCGAGTGCATATGCTCCCTAGGATCAGGATCTAGTACCAAGGTTGATGCTCTGCACCCAAGGGTTGGAGAAGACCTAGGCCTATAGAGATAAATGAGAATCACATGCTCTGATTTGACAGAGGCTTGAACAAATTTTCAGTTGCGAGAAAACTGAACTCAGGAGGGTAGGAAGAGACACCCCCAGGAACTCAAAATTCTGGGAAAGAATCAAACTGCTCTTAGGACAATCATTTCCTAACTCCTGCCTTTCCAGACCTGTGTCACTTTTGGCCTACCTCAAGACATTATGTTCTTACTAACCAGGCCAGCCCAATGTCCAGGCATGGGTTACCAGTCTCTCTGCATGCAAAGAGGTATTGCTACCATCCCTATCACCTTGGTAAAAGCGTGGAGAGCCATGTCTAGATACAAACGAGGCCCAGACTCAAAGAGGTGGCATAGAATGCAGACACAGAGAAACAGTTCATGCTGTTCACCGTGAGAAAACAACAAATGACCTGGCGAGGTCCAGATGGTGTGCCCTACCCAAAAGACATGACAACAGACCAAAGGACCCATATGAAAATGAGAGATGCAGTCAAAAAATATCACTGGCTGTAGGCCTAGGACATGCAGGAACTTCCCTTTGTGATTCTGCATGTATTGGGGATAACATCTCCAGCCCTATCATGTATCGGACAAGAGAAACAACTTGTCACTGCTGGAAGTACCAAAGAGCATCCACAAACATACCCCACCTGAGTGGAGAGTCTCAGAGACACTCTCCTGGGGAGACCTTGCAAGCACTGCTGTAATTCACATAGTGCGAATGAGAAGTCTCAAGTGGTCTGGCCAACACTTAAGGGACCGAAAATAGGTGGCTTGTCAAAAAGAGCTGACAAATTCCGCTCTCACCTAAGGATCCCAAAACTCACTAGTTTAACATGGTATAGGTGCACTCAGAAGGAATACACACACCCCCTCCCCCCCAACTGGCTGCATCTTGGGAGAGATGGTTGGTAGCCAGTGAAAGGAAATTACAGGCTCTCAAAGATCCCTTGGACATGACTTGAGCCCACCAGAACTGTCATTACTGTAACCTAGGGCCTGAAGGACTCCTGGAAGACAGGTATAGAAGGGCAAAAGGACCTTCTAAGGCTGTGCATAGAGAGGGCAGCTCCATGATCTTTGGTCCTTCTATGCCTGTCTTCCAGAAGTCTCTATGGGCAAGCTTCTCTTCCCAGAGAGAAAGCGATCCTTAAGTAGAACTGCTCCACCACAGACCAGAGCAAGCACCAGAATAATGCCAGCACTAGTAACTGACCCAGACCATCACCACCATGGAAGTGGGACAGACTCTGCGCCGGCTTTAACTATCAGCAGCCATTTGAGCAGGACGCTGTGAGTCTCCTAGCCTCTGGAAAGAGAATGGACTAGATGACTATTTGACCCCAAGCTAGATGATCTCAGGAACAAGGGGCCAGAGCTACCAAGCCGTCAGCAGAAGGTGGAACCCTCATCTAGGGTTAGCCTCCAGGTATGCACACAGAACCATCTGAAAGCTGCTACTGCCAAAGCTTTCTGTACGACCTCAACCTCCAAACCTAGATTCCCCACATACATCTCCCGCCCTAGGAATGGTCATGCCATGAACTGGACTTCCACGCCAAGGGACAACCCAGTTCACCTTGGGCGAAGGGACAGCCAAGACAGGACCTTAGGACCTCAGTTTGGGGGTTTTCTCACTAAAAGCCCATGTGCAACCATATAGGCTCATGGAGAAATTATAGCATAGCAGAGTAGCAGGCCCATATGATGTAAAAGAGGCCCACCTGTTAACCGCAGCAGAAAGTCAGCTCTGTAGCCTGTGGAGTCACCGTAACAGGGCCTAGCAGAGAAAAAAGGTGGATCCTCCAGGGATCCTAATCAGCTCCTAGGGGAACCATCACTATCTTCCTCAGACATATCTTCTGATGGCAGGAACGTCTCTTGAGTCCTTCAAACAAGCCTCATAGGGCAAGGCTGGGCTCACAGAGGAATGTAGGAGCACAAAGGCGAAGCAGGGGCCGTGAGCTCTCTAACTGCCCATGAAAAGAGTGCTAAGGGTCCATGGGTCCCCAGGGGATACTCCCAGGCCTCAAACCCTCCAAAGTTGGCTGCTAAGCAGCTAGACAGCCAAATACAGACCATAGGCTGTTTTGGGAGCTACAGTGTAAACCGGCTAACAATTAGGGCTCTAGAGCCCCCAGGCACATGGATAGTGCCATCGCATCATGCTCCAGCCTCACTGGGCCCAAGCCACCAACTGAAATGGCTGCAGAGCTTACCAGCAGAAAACCAAAAAATGAAGGGAGTGGCAGGGACTAGAAGCATGGCATTGGGCCCCGGTCCCCCTGTGGGGGTGTCTCAAGATGCTAAGGATATCTTTTGGCTGGCATCGCAGCCCTAATAGGGGAAGAAACAGCAACCTCAGCAAAAATATGCTAGGGGCTGGAGGCGTCATCAGGCCACATGGCTGAGAATGCACGAAATGAAAAGCCTCAGAGCAGCCGCAAAACGCGAGTCCCAAAAAGGGAATCCTGAGGCCTATTGGGCCAACCAGGTAAACTCAATAAGAGAGGCCCCGGACACCCACCCAGGCTTGGGGAGGCCAAGCTGGCAATCAAGGGTTTTTTTTGTTTCGTTTTTTCAAATTTGAAGATGTTTTATTCAAAGCAGCAGAGCAATTACTTCCCACTGACATCAATGGGGATAAAATAAAAAAAAAAAAAAGAAAAGAAAAGAGAAAAAAACCAAACAAAGATAGTGAAAACAGATGAGACCACCAAGAGGGAAGGGGGGGCCTGGGCCCAACTTACTGTCCATCCTCAGGGGCCGCATAAGGCTCTCTTGGCGCCTCTTCTGACCCACCAGTGTCAGTAACCATAGGAACGGGCATGGAACTCTGGGCAGCTGTGTGCTCCAGGAAATATGGGTGTACTTGACCTATGAGCTGTTGAGCCCTTCATGATGCGATCCAAGGCCTCTGCACTGTAGTGTGAGCCGGGAAAATCAGCCCTATCTTTCACTAAAGTACCAGTCCGTACACCTTGCCACTTTGCTGAAGGCAAACAATCCCGGCCCATCTCAGTGCTATAGCAGAGGATGTAGTATGTGATGACATCATTGAAAGTTGTTCAAGTATGCCTCCATCTGCTGGCAAGGGAGCATAACCCACTCGTCTGGACTGGTCTAACTGGGTGATAATGAAATTACACTTCATGTGAGCCACTGTTATGACCTCTCTTTACTCCTACTCTGAGCAGATTACTGTCACTAATTTCTGTCAGCTTCTTACTCTCACTTTATGAAAGCAGCCATCAACTCATTGCTTTCCATGAAGAAATATTTTTTTTTCCTACTATTCTGGAGTCTGCTCCCTTTCAGTCTCAGAAAATAGCAACCTTCTATAGTACATGATGTTATGGTTCTTTTTGTTATGTCAACTCAGAAAAGAGGATTAAAGTGCTGCTTACCGGACTTTCCTTCACCTGTATTCCTTCTCCATTGGGCAGGGATGACCGCCGTTTCGTTGAGTTTTTGCTTGGTGTGGCAAGGACACCGGGCTTTTTCTTCACAAATATTACTTCACAACTTGCCTGGTCTTCATTATGTGTGCTCTTCCCTGCATTGATGACTCTAAAAAAGAATCACGAAGTTAATGAAATAATTATAAACCAGTGTTAATACTACTACTAATAAAATGCCAATTACATGGCCAACATTTAAAGCAGCAAATTATGGCGTGGAGTGGTGGCCTAGTGGTTAGAGCACTGGCTTGGTAAGCAAGAGACCAGGGTTTGATTGCCACTAGCACTCCTTGTGGCCTTGGGCAAGTCAGTTAATCCTCCATTACCTCAGAAGAAAGTCCTGGCAATCTATTTATTTATTTAGTAGGTTTTCTATACCGCCTTCTCTTATAATCAAAGCGGTTTACAGATCAACATTTCAACTTTTACATAAAACATTGGGAGAGGGGGCATGTATGGGAATGGTTTCAGTTATTTACAGAATGAGCTAGTTACAATATAGTACAATGCTTGTTAATTGAGTGGGGCTGTGTTATGGGGTCTTGCTGTGTGTCTCCAAAATGTTCCACATAGACAGTTATTTTTAGTTTCTTCCGGAATCTACTTCCAGTCACACTGCTAAGAAAACCCAGCAGCTGCTGGATCGCCAGGAGTCAGCATGGACTCAAAGGCATACATTGCATTGCAAAGCAGCAAATTAGCTCATGCCTTCTTAATAGCAGTTCAAGATGAGTTACATTCAGGTACAGTAGGTATTTTCCTGTTCCCAGAGAACAGTTTTGCTTTCATTATTGCCTACAATTAAATTACTCACAGATTTTCGTGCCTGCTTTATCTGTGCTAATTTGTCCAATGGAAACATCACACAGTTTTAAATAAACAAATTATTCCCATTCCAATCTCTGCCCTCTCTCTGCCTCCAGGGCCATTTCTACATTCCTTGATCAAAAGAGCCCATGCTGTTGAATAATATGTGCATGTTTATCCATGGACAAGCTGGGCAACCTTTAATGCCTCAGTTTCCATAGACAAAATGCCTTTTGAGCCATTGAAAGGGCCTTAATTATTGTGCTCTCCAGAAGAGCATGATCAGGCAAAACTGAAACAGCATGGTCAGCATTTTTTTTTTTTAAACACCAGCCACCGTGCATAAATATAATACGTATATTCAGTGCCACTATCCAGAAAGCAAGAGGTACTGAACATACATATACGGGCATGTTTACTAAAATGTGTGCCAATAGCATGTGATCAGGCCACCAAACCAGCATCCACCCCCCTGCTATGGGCACTTTGCTAACAGGCAGGGCTGGCCCGTCTATTGAGCAAGAATGTTGTTCGCACAGGGCCCCGCGCGAACCACATTCTCGCTCAATGGACTGCTGCAGAGGGAGCCGGGGAAGCCCGCGCGAAGCCCCGGCTCCCTCTACACAGCCCGCCAGTGTGAAGAGCCTTTACCTTCACGCTGGCAGCTGTTTCAATGAAGCCGCGAATGCCGGGAGAGGTTAAAGGGCATTGCCTTTAACCTTTCCCGGCATTCGCGGCTTCATTGAAACAGCCGCCAGCGGGAAGGTAAAGGTCCTTCACGCTGGTGGGCTGTGCAGAGGGAGCCGGGGCCTCGCGCGGGCTTCCCCGGCTCCCTCTGCAGCCCCTTAGACAGCGCGGGGCTCTTCGGGGGGGGGGGGCGGCTAGGACTGGATGGGCTGTGATATGGGGGGGGGAACAGACTGGAAATGGGCTGTGATGGGGGGGGTGACTGAAAATGGGCGGGGATGGGGGAAACAGACTGGAAATGGGCTGTGATGGGGGACGGACGGACTGGAAATGGGCTGTGATGGGGGGGGGGGAAGGACTGGAAATGGGCTGTGATGGGGGGAGACCTAAAATGGGCTGGGATGGGGAAACAGACTGGAAATGGGCTGTGATGGGGGGGGGAACGGACTGGAAATGGCCTGTGATGGGGGGGGGAACAGACTGGAAATGGGCTGTGATGGGGGGAACGGACAAATTGGGCTGGGATGGGGAGGACTGCAAATGGGCTGTTATGGTGGGGGGAATGGACGAAATGGGCTGTGATGGGGGGGAACTTGGACTGGAAAAGGGCTGATGAAAAGCTGGATTAGGACTGCAAATGGTCTGTGATGGTGCGGGGATAGGACTGGAAATGGGCTGTGATGGGGGGAGGACTGCAAATGGTCTGTGATGGTGGGGGGATAGGACTGGAAATGGGCTGTGATGGTGGGGACGGACGGACGGACTGAAAATGGGCTGGGATAGGGGAAACAGACTGGAAATGGGCTGTGATGTGGGGGGGGGGACAGACTGGAAATGGGCTGTGATGGGGGGGAACAGACAAATTGGGCTGGGATGGGGGGGAAACAGACTGGAAATGGGCTGTGGTGGGGGGGGGGAGAACAGACTGGAAATGGGCTGTGATGGGGGGAACAGACTACAATTGGGCTGTGATGGGGGGAGGACTGCAAATGGGCTGTGATGGTGGGGGGATAGGACTGCAAATGGGCTGTGATGGTGGGGGGAATGGACGAAATGGGCTGTGATGGGGGGGAACTTGGACTGGAAATGGGCTGATGAAGAGCTGGATTAGGACTGGAAATGGGCTTATGGGGGCTGGAATAGGGCGAAGTGGGCTGACGAGGGGGCTAGGATTGGAAATTAGCTGATGGGGGAGCATGGAGGAAATGGGCTGATGAGGGACTGGAATGGAACTGGAAAAGAGCATATGGGGGCTAGGACTGGAAATGGGCTGATGAGGAGCTAGGATAGGACTAGAAATGGGCTGATGGGGGGAACGTAGACTGCAAATGGGTGATGGGCTGGAATAGGACACTGGAAATGGGCTGATGGGGGTTGGAATAGGACTGGAAGTGAGCTGATGGGAGTTGGAAAAGGGCTGGAAATGGGCTGATGGGGAGCTTGGAGTGGAAATGGGCTGATGGGGGGGCTGGAAAGGAACTGGAAAACAGCATATGGGAGGCTAGGACTGGAAATGGGCTGATGTGGAAGCTTGGGAGACTGGGACTAGAAGGGGGCAGATGCTGGGTGGGTCTAGAACTATAAAGGAGCTGATTTTGGGGGAGGACTAGAAAGGGATGGGAAATGAGAATGGAGAGGGGAAAAGATATTTTGTGTGGAGGGAAGAAAAGTCTACGAAGGGCCGGGTATTGGAAGAGTAAGTGTAGATTGAGAATGGAAGGGTGAAATTTGAGTGGATGATAAAGCAATAAGGAAAGAAATGGAGGAAAGAGCAAAAGGGGAAAGATCAGTATGTTAAAGCAGATATAGAGAAAAAATTTGGAAAAAAAATCTAAAAGAGAAGAAAGGAAAATGGATAGCTCGCAGAAGACACAAAGAAACCAGAAGAAAGTGACTGGAGCAATTGCAACTGAAAAGAAAATGCACAAGCAACAAAAGGTAGAAAAATACTTTTTTATTTTGAATTTATTAACTGGAATATATCAGCTCTGGGAAATGTGCATTGTTAACATCTTTTGTGTTTTGTTTATTACAAGAGGAAATTAATTTATAGTTTTATTTCTCCAGTGTTGTTGTACATCCCAAGTTTGGCTTTTGGGGTTCCCAGTTTAATTATTGTCTTCCTATTTCTAAATTGTGATCCCTTGTTCTTTGGTGACGGTCTATATTCTGCATTTTAACCAAGCTGAGGTATTCTGTTCATGTAGTTTCTATTTGACCATGTCACTTGTTCTCTTTCCCCAGTAGGAGATGCATTGGTATTCTCTGAGATGTATTGGTTTAATATTTGCAGTGTTGCCTTTTGATAGGTAGGGTTTGGTGCTTTGTGAGTCCTGGCAGAGCTGTTATGATATGGTGGATTTGCTATGAGTTCTAAAAGGTCAGTGTTTATAGTACTTCCTAATGGGCCTGGCGGTTGGCACTGGAATATAGTAATGTAGAAATCTGTTAGTCTTTCTTTATCCAGACACTCATTAAGAAGCATGTTTACTAAAAATGCATGTTAACATTATGCAAGTATTTATGCAAATGAGGCTCCCTATGCAAATGAGGCCCCGCAATTAATCTCTGCACATGGCCCCGCACCCCCCTTGAGCCGCCCCTGCTAACAGGTAGCACTGCGGCTCCCAGCATGCAGATGCACCTAGCATCACCCATTCAGATGGCATATATCCACGCTAATGGCAAAAATCATAATACACACCTATCATGCCCATGTTAACCACGATGTGTCATCTACACCCACATTCTGCCTGCCCTGTCTCCACCCATTCATGCACTAACCTGCTAGTGCAAGATTTTTAGCACAGGGCCTCACGCTAACTTTTAGTATGGTGCGCTTACCATGCATTGCCACCACACAGTTTAGTAAATATGCCCCATAGAGAAGTGAATGCCAGCACAATATGGATAGTGGCAATATTCAGCCCTTTCATTAGTATAGTTTCCCAATAAATTTAGGGAAAAACGTTTTTGCTGGCCTAAATTTATCAGCATAGCTATATGGATAGCAGACTGAATTTCGTTGCTCTCTGTATAGATATGTAGCATACTTAAGCTCCACCAAGGCATGACTTGGATAGTGCTGTGGTGGCCTGTAATAATTTTCAGCAGCACTATACAAACTGAAAACAAAGAAAGAGCATTTACCTGTATAGTGGCTGCCACAATATGCATAAGTGCTTTTGAATATCAATCCAAATATATTTTCTAGTTTTATAACATGCTACGTTTGGGAAGACACAACAGAATTACAAACTAACAGGCCGATGCAGAAAGCTGGTGCTGAAGTCTCACGTGTTTTCATAGTGCACTGATAGCACGCAACTTCAGCGCCGGTATGCAGCAAAAGGTATGTATGCAAATGAGCTGTGCACAAAACGCTGGTGTAAAGTTGAAAGGAGGGGAGCCAACACATGCGCAAACAGACACGCTACAAGTGGCTGCTTGCGTAGACACGTAAATGTCAAATGCTCACATTATGTGCACAGGATATGCAAGTTCTTTTGAAGCTCAGCCCATAATAATCAACACTATTCGACCCAAAAACATTTTTAATGAAATCACAACAAAGAGATCTAACAGTAAAAGGAGAATGATGTAAGTGAGCCCAAAAAACATCCAAGGATAAGAAGCACAAGACATTTGTTTCTGAATGCCTAGCCTTCGCTTATATGCCGAACGATACACGCAGAAACTTTTCACATCAAAAGGTAACTGTTCACTGGTACATACCCTGAAACAGTCTTTTCCTACATGCACAAGATGTTTAAGTCATCTCAGACCAGGTGTAGAGATACTGGCACTCTTGCTACTTATGTAATCCTCTATGCGTTTCTCTGCATTGGGTGCAGACCTTATTAACTACAGCCTCCTCAGGATCGTCAACACAATTCAAAGCCCTAAACAGAGATGACTTCATCAACAGAGCTCTTCCAATACTCGGTCTACCGGCTCAAAACCTAGATGAGATGATCAACACATGGAACACCACACTGAACTCCTGCTCGCAGCTACCATCCTCAAGCAGATCAACAGCTTTCAACAAGCCACCAAAGAACAGAAAACCAGCCCCTTGGTTCTCTGCTGAATTAAGATCTTCTCTTCAATTTCTAAGAAAACAGGAACAAAAATGGCGCCGATCCCATTCTGAATCTGACCAAATGACTTACAAAAACATGCTAAAGCAACACCGTGAGAAGATAGCTGAGAAAATGAGAGACCACCACATGGAACTTCTCCTCCGCTCTTTAAACAAACCACGTGACCTCTTTAGCATTGCTAAATCATTAACTAAGACACCGTCCTCCAATCAGACGGTATCAATTCAGCCTCAGCCCTATGCCGAGTACCTGCAATCTAAAATCATCAATACAAATGTGGCAGCAAATTCCACAACCAACTACATCCCTAGCTAACAAACTTCATTCCTCCTGCAGAGAAATACATTGCTGACCTTATTGCTACCATCAACACCACTACAGCCCCAAATGATCCTTGCCCTGCTCACTGGATCAGAACAATGCGCTCAGACCTCAGCCCTACTCTAGCCTACATCATGAAGCTCTCCTTTGCAGCAGGAACATTCCCAGCAACCCTTAAGCAAACATCCATACGCCCTCTCCTGAAGAACAGCAAACTCGACCCGACAAGAACAGACTCTTACCGTCCAATCTCAAGTATACCCCCTCCTAGCCAAACTCATCGAGAAAGTGGTTCAAATACAACTGCAGCAACACAGACATATCAGCTCCTTTGGATCCCTGCCAGCATGGTTTCCGAGAATCCCACGGCGTTGAGACTCTACTCACTTTACTGACCAACACCCTATACAGAGGGATTGACAAGATTGAAAACGGCTTTGTACTCATCTTCCTTGATATTGCTGCAGCATTTGACTCTGTTAACTATGAGCAACTCCTCTATCGACTTCAGGAAAAGGGAATCCATGGCTTGGCCTGGGAATGGTGTAAATCCTATCTAGCAAACCGTTGGCAACACGTACGAATAGGATCCTCAACATCTAAACCATTCCATCAACAACAGGGAGTACCCCAAGGATCCTCCCTATCTGCTCTACTTTTTAACGTATATATGCAACCGATCTGTGATATCATCCAATCATTTAATATATCCAGTCTGATATATGCAGATGATGTCTTAATATTCACCCCAATTAAAATCATGCACCCCGACCTCTCCTCACTAGCAGAGTGCTTCAACGCGATCACTGACTGGCTCTTATCCCAGAATCTACGTATAAACTTTAAGAAAACCAAAGTCCTATTTATAACTAAGAACAAGAACTTCTCTCCCCCCACCTCCTTGAAGGTACGAGATGCTGAACTGCCATGTAAATCGGTCATACGCTACCTGGGTGTCACAATAGACCAACAACTCAACTTCAAGGAGCACATAAAGAATACCACCAAGGCCATTTACAATAAGATACGGACACTAAGATACCTAAGATCTCTACTTGCCCCCGACGATTTCAGAACGATATTCCAAACGCTTGTAACACCGCATTTCGACTATGCTAACATCATCCTACAAGGCCTTCCTAAGAATACCCTCAATCCACTTCAGATTGAGGGTATTCTGTGAACTATCATTAAAATCATCTCTAATACCTGAAGACTGGAGGATCGCCAATGTAACACCAATTTTTAAAAAGGGTTCCAGGGGTGATCCGGGAAACTACAGACTGGTGACCCTGACGTCAGTACCGGGAAAAATGGTAGAAACCATCATAAAGAATAAAATTACTCAGCATGTAGATAGTCATGACCTAATGGGAGACAGCCAACATGGCTTTAGACAAGGAAGATCTTGTCTTACTAATCTGTTATGTTGTTTTTGAAGGAGTGAATAATCAGGTGGACAAAGGTGAGTCGGTTGATATTGTGTATCTGGACTTTCAGAAAGCCTTTGACAAGGTCCCTCATGAGAGACTTTTGGCAAAACTAGAGAGTCATGGGATAGGAGGCAGTGTACTATTGTGGATCAGGAACTGGTTAAAAGATAGAAAGCAGAGGGTAGGGCTAAATGGCCAATTTTCCCAATGGAGAAAGGTGAATAGTGGTGTACCCCAGGGATCTGTGCTGGGTCCGCTGCTTTTTGACATATTCATAAATGACCTGGAAAGTGGAATAACGAGTGAGGTTATCAAATTTGCAGATGACACAAAACTATTTAAAGTTGTTAAAACCCAAGAGGACTGTGGAAAATTGCAAGAGGATCTTGATAAATTGGAAGACTGGGCATCAAAATGGCAGATGAAATTTAATGTGGACAAGTGCAAGGTTATGCACCTAGGGAAGAACAACCCAAACTATGGTCACACGATGCAAGGTTCCACATTAGGAACTACCACCCAGGAAAAAGATTTAGGCGTCATTGTGGATACCATGTTAAAATCCTAGGCCCAATGTGCAGCAGCGGCCAAGAGAGCAAATAGAATGCTAGGTATGATAAGGAAAGGAATGGAAAATAAAACAAAAGATATTATAATGCCTCTATATCGTTCCATGGTGAGACCGCACCTCGAATATTGTGTGCAATTCTGGTCGCCGTATCTTAAAAAGGATATAGCGATTTTAGAAAAGGGTCAGAGAAGAGCCACCAAAATGGTAAAGGGGATGGAAGGATACTACTATGAAGAAAGGCTAAAAAGGTTAGGGCTCTTTAACCTGGAAAAGAGACGGCTGAGGGGAGATATGATAGAAGTATATAAATTAATGAACGGAGTGGAACGGGTAAACGTAGATCGATTGTTTACCTTATCAGAATATAGAAAGACTAGGGGACATGCAATGAAGCTACAGGGTAAACTATTTAAGACTAATAAAAGAAAATATTTTTTCACTCAACGTGTAATCAAACTCTGGAATTTGTTACCGGAGGATGTAGCTGGGTTTAAAAAAGGTTTGGACAAGTTCCTGGAGGAAGGGTCCATAAACCATTATTAAGAAGGAACCCAGGATATCAATGCTTGAACCAATACAAGCATTGTGGAACCTGTGTCCCTTGGGGAAACTGCTAGGTACGTATGACCTAGATTGGCCACTGTTGGAAACAGAATATTGGGCTTGATGGACCTTGGTCTGACCCAGTATGGCATATCTTATGTTCTTATGTTCTTAGATGGCAATGAATACAGCAGCCTGCATTCTTTGCGGCATATCCAGAAGAGATCACATCACACCCATACTCATGGACCTACATTGGCTACCGGTGCAATGCAGGATCACTAACAAGGTACTACTATTAACATTTAAAGCAATTAACCGACTATCCCCCTTTCCCTCTCCGCACTCTTGACCATCACCCCTGCAAACAGGCTAAGAAGGTCAGCATCCGTCAATACGCTGACTATACCAATTGAATTCACTAAATGTTCTCAAACAACTAGGAACAGAACTTTTGCATTCTATGCTCCTAAATGTTGGAACGACCTCTCACCTCAACTCCGAATAATCAGTGACCTTTCGCAGTTCAGAAAAGCCCTTAAACACCACTTATTCTGCCTACACTTTGTCAACCCTAATCCAACACAATCATTCCCCACACCACAACCTACATACGCAGCCTCGAATGCTCCAACAACATAACCGACAGGACAAAAACAGACCTACACTCAGGCACTCCCTCAATGATCATAGGTTTTTAAGATCTTCTCCATTACGATTTACCAAGTTGATAGATAAACTGTAAATAGTTCACAACTATTGTTGTCAATTGTATATAGTTTCCCCTGTTACATTCCCAAGTTACAGACCCTGTTACAATGTATGCAAAAGATCCTGTTCTGATGCAAGTTTCTGTTATTTGTAAACCGCACAGGTAATAAATAGAGCGGTATATAAGAACTGTAAATAAATAAATAAATAAATAAAATTAATTAATTAATGCGCACATTTTTCTTCTGCTATTTATGTGCGCGTCAATCTCATTTTTGCATTTGGCGTGGCAGGACTTGTGTATAAGTTGCGTTATTTGCGCGCAAAGGACATGCTAGTCTTTCTGCATCATCCCGTAAGAAATTTCTAGGACCACCTTTCAGAAAATGCTCATGGGTTGCTGTTCAAAGGGTTTAGGTGGCTAACTTAATAGTTAAGCACTTAAATCGGTCTTTCTGAAAATTGATGTGGGCTGAGCACCTAGGGGCCCTGTTTCACTAGATATCTTTGCTTTGAACACTGCTCAGTGAAAAATTACCTGCACAGGTATGTGTCTGCTTTCTCTTCAACATTTTTTTTTAAACACAAAACAGATTTAGTTTTGTATTCACCTGGAAATTTCCCTAGATTTAGGAACCTGAAAGACATGAAGCCCTTTTTCCATAACATGTCAAGGCGGGAATTGGAACATCCAAGGTGTGAGAATAAGATTCACAATTCCTTTGGTGTTTTACAAAAGGCTCTGCTGAACATGAAGCCTTTTGTAAAGTACGAATATGTGCAAGAGAAGCAGCAATTAAAAAAAAAAAGTAATCAAAAAGTGGCGTCACCTGGCAGCTTTCATGTATAAAGTACTGGCACTTACGTGGATGCCGCAATTTTGCAACATCTATGAATACGTTCTGGCACATTTACATTTAGGAGGTAATTTTACGTTTTTCCACACATACATGCTGATTTATGTGTAAAAGACATCTTCCAAAATCACATCTGCTTTAAAAATATATATGGGGCATTTAATGCACATACTTATTTGTGACTTTTGAGAAGGCATGTTCTGGGGCAGAGTCACGAGCTAATATTTTAAAACTACTACTACTGATCATTTATATAGCACTACAAGGGGTACACAGCACTGCACAAATACATGTAAAAGACAGTCCCTGCTCGTCAGAGCTTACAATCTAGTCAAGACAGACAATACAACAGGACAAGGATACAACAGGACAAGGATACAACTAGGGAAAAGTAAGGAGACACAGGAGACTAAGCGGATCAGGATCCAAAAGCAGCCTCAAAGAGGTGAGCTTTTAGCATGGGTTTGAAAAGGGGCAGAGATGAAGCCCAACGTACAGACTCAGGTACTATGGTTTGTTCCAGGCATAAGGAGCAGCAAAGTGAAAGGATCGAAGTCTGGAGTTGGCAATGGAAGAAACGGGCACAGAGAGAAGCAATCCACTAGAAGAGCGGAGTTCATGAGAAGGGATGTAGGGAGAGATGAGAGAGGAAGGGTAGTGAGGAGCAGCAGAATGAGTGCATTTATAGGTCAGAAAGAGAAGTTTGAACTGGATACGGAAATGAATGGGCAGCCAATGAAGTGACTTGAGAAGAGGCGTTATATGAGCATATCGGAGCTGGCCAAAGATTAGCTGCGCAGCTGAGTTTTGAACAAATTGAAGGGGGGGGGGGGGGAGATGATTCCGAGGAAGATCAGCAAGGAGGAGGCTGCAATAGTCTAAATGGGAAGTGACTAAAGAGTGGATAAAGCACAGTTACTTACCTGTAACAGGTGATCTCTGGGAACAGCAGGAATTAGTCCTCACATATGGGTACGTCGGTACCGACGGAGCCCGTGCGGGAAAGCTCCCCAGCTTCTTAGAATAGAAGCTTTTGGGACCTCCCACTGCACATGCGCACTGCCTTCCCGCCTTCCTGAACAGCTCTCCTCAGTTTCGAGTTTATAGCTGAGTCAACAGAGAGAGGACAGGAAGATAGATAGATAAAAGATACAACTCCTAGGGGAGGTGGGTGGGTTGTGAGGACTAATTCCTGCTGTTCCCAGAGATCACCTGTTACAGGTAAGTAACTGTGCTATCTCCAGGAACAAGCAGGAATAAGTCCTCACATATGGGGACTCCCTAGCTTAGATGCATGGGATCCCCTGTAAAGGTTCGCCATCTTCGTATGGATCTCAGGCATCCATTCTGGGAAGGTGGGCAGGAGTTGTTTAGGAATGGAACAGGTGCTTGAGGACAGCCTGGCCAAACAAGGCATCCCGGCGGGAGTCCTTGTCCAAACAGTAATGGGCTGTGAAGGTATGAACCGAGGCCCAGGTAGCGGCTCGACAGATCTGATCTATGGAAACAGAGTGCAGATGAGCCATAGAAGTTGCCATGGCCCTCACATTGTGAGCAGTGACATGGCCTTCCAGAGAAATGTTTTTGCTCTGGTAAGCAAAAGAAATACACTGAGCAATCCAATTGGAAAGTGTACGCTTGGAGACTGGAAGTCCCAAATGGGAAGGATCAAAGGCCACAAAAAGTTGAGAAGACTTTCGATGTGGCTGAGTCCTATTAAGGTAAAAAGCGAGAGCTCTTTTACAATCCAGAGTATGAAGGTTCCTCTCTGCATTGGATGCATGAGGAGCTGGAAAAAAAGACAGGTAGATATACCTCTTGATTAAGATGAAAAGGCGAGACCACTTTAGGCATAAAGTGGGGATTCGTCCTAAGGACCACCTTATCATGATGAAATCTTGTGTAAGGTGGATTAGCCACTAAAGCCTGCAGCTCACTGATGCGGCGAGCCGAAGTGACTGCAATGAGGAAGATGACCTTCCAGGAAAGAAATTTCAAGGAGGTGGAAAACATTGGCTCAAAAGGTGGCTTCATAAGTTGACCGAGCACTAGATTCAAATCCCATGCGACCGGGGGTGGTCTGATGGGAGGTTTAGTGAGAGTCAGGCCTCTCATGAATCTTGCAACAAGAGGATGAGAGGAGATAGGTTGTCCATTTATATGTTTCAAGGATGCTGCAATAGCACTTAAATGGACTCTTACCGAATTCGTCTTGAGGCCTGCATTGGATAGATGCAGGAGATAATCAAGAAGAGAATTCAAAGGAAGTGCCAGAGGGTCAAGACCCTGCTGAGCACACCAAATGGAAAAACGTTTCCATTTGAAAGCATAGGAACGCCTGGTAGAGGGTTTCCTAGAGGCAGAAAGGATATCTTTCACTGGTTGGGAAAGATGAAAGTCTTGAAGGCTTAAGCCTTCAGTAACCAAGCACTGAGGTGAAGGGATTTGGGGTTTGGGTGCCACAAAGTCCCCTCCTCCTGAGACAGGAGGTCTGGCGCAGCTCCCAGATCCAAGTAGGATCCCTGGGAGAGCTGTAGAAGTAGAGGGAACCACACTTGGCGTGGCCAGCGTGGAGCTATGAGGATCATAGTTCCATGATCCCTCTGGAGTTTGAACAGAGTCTTGGGAATCAAAGGAATGGGTGGAAAGGCATATAGGAATGCCTGACTCCAATTCAGGAGAAAGGCGTCCGTAGCCTGAGCTCCCTGACACGGAGTTCTGGAACAGAACCGGGGAAGTTTGGCATTCCACGGACTTGCAAAGAGGTCTATGTCCGGGGTTCCCCATTCCTGAAAGATTCGGTTTATTTGGTCCAAATGTAGGGACCATTCGTGTGGCAGCAGAACTCGACTGAGCCTGTCTGCCCGAGAGTTTTGAACTCCTGGGAGATACACTGCTAGCAGGTGAATCTGATGCTCTCTGGCGAAGGCCCATAGTCTTAGAGCTTCGTTGCAAAGCGACAGAGAGCCCGTCCCTCCTTGTTTGTTTATGTAAAACATGGCCACCTGATTGTCCGTCTGAACTAGGACAGTGAGGTTGGCTAGGAGGGAGTGGAAGACCTTGAGGGCAAGGTAAATTGCTCGCAGTTCCAGAAGATTGATATGAAGGGTGGTCTCCTGTAGAGACCAAGTGCCCTGAGTGGAGAGAGTTTGCAGATGGGCTCCCCACCCTGTTTGGGAGGCATCTGTTGTGAGGGTTGCTTGGGGTAGCAATGGTTGAAATGGAGCCCCCAACAACAGATTCTTGGTGGAAGTCCACCAGTGGAGGGACCAAAACAGACGATCGGAGGTTTGTATTTGGTCTGAGAGCGCTCCTGACGCCTGAGTCCACTGAGTGGCCAGGGTCCATTGAGCTGCTCTCATATGAAGACGAGCATAGGGCACCACATGCACTGTGGAGGCCATATGACCCAGTAGGCGTAGCATTTCCCTGGCTGTCAAGTGAGTGCTGGACTGAGCTTGGGAGGCCAAACTCAGGAGGCGCTGGCCTCGAACATGTGGAAGGTAGGCCCTTGCAGTGATGGTGTCCAACTGGGCCCCTATGAATTCTAGAGATTGAGTAGGGATGAGTTGGGACTTGGGAAGGTTTACTACCAGTCCCAGATACTGCAAAAGGCTCCTTGTGTGGTCCAGGGAAATCTGGGCCTGTGACTGAGTTGGAGCTCGGATGAGCCAGTCGTCCAGATATGGGAAGACAAAGATTCCCATGCCTCTTAGAAATGCGGCTACGACTGCCATGCATTTTGTGAATACTCTTGGAGCAGAGGCTAGACCGAAGGGGAGTACTCTGTATTGGAAATGTTTTCCCTGAAACAGAAAGCGAAGATACTTTCTGTGGGATGGATGGATGAGTATATGTGTATACGCATCCTGTAGGTCTAGAGAACAAAGCCAGTCCTGACCCTGGAGGTAAGGAAGGAGAATGCCGAGAGACAGCATTTTGAATTTCTCCTTGAAGAGAAATTTGTTCAATTCTCTCAGATCTAGGATTGGTCTGAATCCCCCTGTCTTCTTTGGAATGAGAAAATAAGGGGAGTAGAAACCGGACCCTTGTTGAGGAAGAGGAACCTCTTCTATGGCCCCTTGGGCAAGAAGAGAGGAAACCTCTTGACCCAACAGGGTTAGGAGAGATGGGGGAGAATTGAATGGTCTCACCATATGATGGGGAGGAAGGCTGGAGAAATGAAGTTTGTAACCCTCTCGAATGATAGAGAGGGTCCATTGTTCTGTTGTGATTTGTTCCCATCTGGGAGCAAAGTGAACCAACCTTCCGGGTATGGTGAGAGGTTCTGGTTGTGTTAGAACCAGAAGTGGCAAGTTCCCTAGGAGCAAGTCAAAACCCCTGAGGGGTTGGAGCCTGCTGAGCTACAGTAGCTGCTGCAGGCTTAGCTCGTGCTTGTTTGGATTGCTGACGCTTAGCAGTATAGCGAGGTTGAGAAGACTGCTGGCCAGTATTTGAAGCAACTCTGGCCTTCTTATAGTAAGGCCTTTTAAAAGACTTTTTCTTAGTAGGAATTGAAGTGGACTTTGAAAGTCTTTCCAAGGTGGCATTTTCAGCATCCATCTGGGTGGCTTTGATTTGCCACTCCTCCCCAAATAAGTTCTCACCTGTACAGGGCAGATTCCGTAAGCCATCTAGAACCCAAGGTTCCAGATCAGAGGCCTGGAGCCAAGCAAGACGTCGGGCTGCAATAGCAATGCCCGAAGCCCTACTGGCTCCCTCAAAGGAATCATATGCTGCCCTATTAGAGAACTTAGAAACCTCTAAGAGTTGTTTCACTAGGGAAAGGAATCCCTGCTTTTTATCCTCAGGGATAAAGGGGGCAAAATGCCGCACCTTTTTGGCAAGTTCCTCCAGGAACATGCCCATATAGAGACTGTAGGAATTAATCCTGGCTATAAGCATACTAGCCTGGAAAATTTTCCTACCAAAAGAGTCCAAAGTCTTACATTCCCGTCCTGGAGGGGTGGAAGAGTGCCTTTTGGTACTCCTAATCTTCTTCATTGCAGACTTCACCACAATAGAGTGGTGGGGCAATTGAGTCTTTTGGAAACCAGGAGAAGGAGGGACCCTATACATGGTGTCCAACCTACGGGAATAAGGAGACAAAGTCAAAGGATTTTCCCAGAAATCCATCAGTTGTTCTTGAAGGATTTCATGGATAGGCAGGGTAACTGCCTCCTTAGGGGCCTTTGAGTATCCCAAAATATCCAGTTTTTTGGATCTGGGTTCCTTTTCAGAGGATGTGGTAATAGAAAGGGCTGTAGCCATATCTAAAACAAAGTCCTGGAAGGACAAATCCTCTGGAGGGGACATTCTCCTTTTAGGAGAAGAGGGCTCCTCAGGTAAGTTGAGTGAAAACTCAGCAGAATCATCAGAGGAGTGAAAATCCTCAGAGGAATCGGTGCTTTCCTCTAACGCACGATACGCGTACCGATCGGTATCGATATCGGGCGTATCGGGTATGGAACCGGTATGGAGCGAAAGCCCATACGGTACCGACTTGCGTTTAGAGGTGGACGGCCTCGATACCGGCATGGCGGACGATACCGGTATCGGGCCCGGAACCGCTGAAAGCGGAACCGATGGCGTTGCAGCTTTAATGAAAGCCATGACGGCCTGCTGCATGGACTGTACAGTATCGCCCATGGACGCCATAGCTGCCTGGATGTCGGTACCGGAGTGACCCGGTACCCCAGAGCAGGCTAACAGGTGATCTGTCGAGGCCGTAGCATCGATATCAACCTGAGACCCCTGAATTGGCGTTTTTGGAAGTTGGACTTCCCGCCGGGGTTGTTTGGCTGGGGCAGGGTCCTCAAGTTCTAAGCTAAGAGCCTCTCGATGCTTTGAAGGAGATTTGCTCTTTGAGGACTTGCCCACAGAAGGTTTGGTTACCTGAGATCCATCCGGAGAAGAAGACCTGGATGACTGTGATGCTGTATTCTCTGAAGCAAACAGCACATGGAATTTGTTGGCCCGGTTCTGCAGCCCACGTTTAGACATGTGGGAGCAAGATGGGCAGTCCGGT
Source organism: Ichthyophis bannanicus (assembly GCA_033557465.1). Classification (NCBI taxonomy): domain Eukaryota; kingdom Metazoa; phylum Chordata; class Amphibia; order Gymnophiona; family Ichthyophiidae; genus Ichthyophis; species Ichthyophis bannanicus. Next base: position 228,064,254 of record CM066038.1, read on the forward strand.
ATGGAATGGTCAGGCCCCAAACATTTCAGACACCATTCATGGGTGTCTGTGACTGAAATAACAGCATTACATTTGGTACACTTCTTAAATCCAGGGGCTGGCTTCTCCATGAGGAGAAATTGAGTAGGCCGAGAGGCCTCTCTGAAGTGACCAAAAAGCTAAAAAATAAGAAAAAAGAATTATAATTTTTTTAAAGAAAGAAAGAAAAGACCGGCGATACCGGTATCGGTATGGGGAAGGCAGGTACGCGGTCTAAAGAAACAAATAAAATAACAATTTCTTCAGCGGTGACAGGAACACGACCTGCTGGCTCCGCGGAAAAAGAGAAACTGAGGAGAGCTGTTCAGGAAGGCGGGAAGGCAGTGCGCATGTGCAGTGGGAGGTCCCAAAAGCTTCTATTCTAAGAAGCTGGGGAGCTTTCCCGCACGGGCTCCGTCGGTACCGACGTACCCATATGTGAGGACTTATTCCTGCTTGTTCCTGGAGATGAGTCTTAAGTAGTGTGTTCAAAGAGGAAAAGGAAAACCTTTGCTGATGTTATAAAGAAAAGAAATGACAGGTTTTAGCTATCGGTTGAATGTGTGTGGAGAAGGAGAGGGAGGAGTCAAAGACGACCCCAAGATTGCGGGCTGAGGAGACAGGAAGTAGAAGAGTGTTATCCACAGAGAATGAGAAAGGAGGAAGGGGCAAGATGAATTTAGGGGGAAAAATAAGAAGCTCGGTTTTCGCCATGTTCAATTTCAAACAGCGGTGAGACATCCAGGCAGTGATGTCAGATAGGTAGGCAGAGATCCGGGCCTGGATTTCTGGAGAGATATCAGGTGTAGAGAGAGAAATCTGAGAGACATCAGCGTAAAAATGGTACTGAAAACCATGGGAGGAGATAAGTGCACCAAGAGACTGGGCATAGATAGAGAAAAGGAGTGGGCCCAAGACAGACCCTTGGGGGTACACCAACTGAAAGCAGGATAGCAGTAGAGGAGGATCCACCAGAACATACACTGAAAGAGCGATGGGAGAGAAGAAGAGAACCAGGATAGCACAGAGCCCTTAAAACCAAGAGGACAAGGTGTTGAAGAGAAGGTGGTGGCCAAGTGTCAAAAGCAGCAAAAAGGTCAAGAAGAAAGAGGATTGAGTCAAGGCCCTTGGATTTTGCCAGGAACAAGTCACTGAAGACTTTGCAAGAGCTGTTACTGTAGAATGTAAAGGACGAAAGCTAGATTGCAGTGGATCCAGAAGGGCTTGAGAGAAAAGAAAGGCAAGGCAATGGTGGGTGAACCGCACGTTCAAGTAGTTTAGAAATGAAGAGGAGGGAGATGGGTCAATAATTAGAAGGAGAGGTAGGGTCTAGTGAAGGTTTTTTGAGAAGAGGTGTGACCACAGAATGCTTGAAAGCTTCTGGGACAGTTGCAGTGGAGAATGATAGGTTGAGAATATGAGAGATGGAAGGGAAGACAGTGGAGGAGATGGGGTTAAGGAGACGGATGGGGATAGGATCAGAGGAGCAGGTTGTAAGTTTAGAGGAGGAAAGACGACGAGTGGTTTCATCTTCAGAGATCTTAGAAAAGGAAGAAAGGGTAGCAGAGGTTGAGGGGAAAAGTTGGGAGGGAAGAGGGGATAGAGCTGATCTTGTGGGGGATTTGGAGCATAATCTTGTGGACTTTGTCATGGAAGTCATCTAGGGTTTGAGCAGAAAGGGAAGGAGAGGTTGGAGGCAGGGGCACCTTGAGGAGAGAGTTGAGAGTTGTAGAGGCGGCGAGGGTCAGAGGCAAGAGAGTTAGTCAGATGGACACAGTAGTTTTGCTTGGCAAATGCTATGGCTGACTGGAAAGAGGCAAGCATGAATCTGAAGTGAAGAAAGTCAGCAATGGTGCGGGATTTGAGCCAAATGCACTTAGATGAGTGGGCACAAGAGCGTAGATAACGAGCAGTCAAAGACAGTCAGGGCTGAGGTATAGTGCGCGCCTCACAAGACATGTCATGGGCAGAGCAAAAGCATCCAGAACAGAGGAGAGTGCATTATAGGAAACTACAGCCCCCACTAATATTTTTACAGACTTAGATAACGCCTGGAGATGAATCTCTACCCATCCAAACAACCTTTTGGCCTCCTCCTCCAGGTCTGCACTCCCCATGCTTCCTTGCTGGTTGATGTAAGCCACTGTGGTTGCATTGTCCAAGTGGACTCGGACTGCCTTCCCCTGCAACCATGGCTCGAAACATTCTTGCGCCAAGGTCACTGCTTGCAATTCAAGCCTGTTGATCGACCACAAGGCCTCCTATGGACTCCACTGTCCCTGAACAAAGTGTCCTTTACAATGGGCTCCCCAACCTGACAGACTGGCATTGGTCATCAGTGGAACCCACAATGGGACTTGAGTGGCATGCCCTGTTCCAGGCTCTCTGGATGCAGCCACCACCCGAGGGCTCTCCTGGTGCTCTACGGGCAGGGGAGTACTTTGGACAGGGGTTGACTCTGATTGGACCACCGACGGAGCAGAGCCCTCTACAGCAGTTACCTGTATGCCCTTGCCCATGGGACTAGCTCGAGAGTGGCCACTATGGTCCCCAGAACCTGCAGATAATGCCACATCGATGGTCTTGCCATCTTCAGGAACTGCCGTATCCACTGTCGTAGCTCCTGTGCCCAGCGATCTGGCAGAAAAACCCTGCCCACGTGGGTATCGAAACACTCTCCCAAATACTCTAGATCCTGGACTGGCCGTAACTGATTCTTGGCAGAGGTTGACCCCCCCCCCCCCCCCACGGAGACTTTGAAGGAACTCCACCACCCGCGCTGTTGCTCTTTCGCTGTCGTCCCTGGACTTTGCCCAGAAAAGCCAATCGTCTAGGTATGGGTGGACGAGAACCCCTTCCTTGTGGAGAGCTGCTGCCGCCACCACCATGACATTGGTGAAGGTACGGGGGGCGGTCACCAGACTGAAGGGTAACACTCAAAACTGGAAATGGCCCCTTGGCACTGCAAAGCAGAGAAATTGCTGATGTTGTGGATGGATGGGAATGTGTAGATACACCCTCTGAGAGATCGAAAGATGTAAAGAACGCTCCGCTTCCTACCGCCACTATTAACTGATCCCAGCGTTTCCATGTGGGAATGCGGTACCCGAAGACAGAGGTTCATGCCCTTGAGATCAAGATTCGGGCAAAAGGAACCTTCCTTTTTGTGCATCATGAAATACATGGAGTATCGACCGCAGCCATACTGGTCTCGCAGAACCGGTTTCACGGCTCTTAGCTGCAGGAGACAAGGCAAGGTCTCTTCTACTGCGGCCAACACCACTGCCGTCCACTTTGGGCATTCAAAGGAGCTCTTGTTTTTGCTCCGGCAATGGATACAGGTGCGTCATGGATCGCACCCCTTTAAGACTGGCCCCCAGCAGATTCCACTCATCCTGGATCATCTGTCATACTACTCCATGTACTGGGAAGACTTTCTGTGATTTCCACACTGCCTGGAGCAGCAGATCCTCCAGTGCCTCTTCTGCTGGGAGGTTGGCAGGCATATTCAGGGCCTTGAGGGACTCCAAGATAAGTGCCGGCGGTTCCTCCCGGTGGAACACCCGAACGATCCGGGCCTGATCCGCCTGTTCTGGGATCACTCCTTCTTCCAACTCCTCCTGCAGATCTAGTTCTGCATCGAGGTCTTCCCCATCCAGCCCCTCCAACAATGGCGATTGCTGCCACTCCTCTGAGCCTCTAGCGCACTTAGACGCCATTGCCCCTGGCTCATGCTCTTTTGCGTTTGACACCCTGTTAGCCCCTCATTCCGGGGCTGAGGAGCTGCTTGCCAAACCCTGTTGACGTAGGCAAAACACCTTATGCAAAAGAAACTCTTGTGAGAACTCCCCCAAGAGTCCTATAGCTCCCTGGGCTTGAGGGATGGAAGGCCCGGGCATCATGCAAGAACTGGGAGCTGGATCCATTGAAGGTAACACGGCACCCCCCCATCTCCAGGGTCTCTTGCAACTGGGAGGGACTTTCCTGCCTCGTCTCGTCCTGCAGGCTCTGCTCCAATGACAGCCTCCTGCGTGCAGTCTAGGTAGATGTTTGCCTCTAAGATTACTACTTATTGGGTCCTGCAAATCTTGAGGATTTCTAGATTGTGCTGCTGTGTTGCTGACCTTGCACTGATTCCATCAGACTGACACTTTATCAGAATAAAAGTTTACATTTTCATAAGGAGTACAGCTTCCCTTACAAGCAATATCCATCCTTTGAAAATGGAATAGTTAGTATATTCCAAAATACTCTGTAAATAAGTTACATTAATGTGTTATTTAGCTATTTTGCTAAACAGCTGTTCAGACGTTAAAAGTGAGTTCTATGTTATAATATAATTGTGTTATGTTCATTGTAAACCACCCTTGATCTCTAGAAGGGGCGGTATATAAAAGTAAATAAATAAAATATCACACATTTAGTAGGTACATAATCTGGACTAAGAGACAAGGGATGATGATCATGTCAGGTTACTCACTGGCCATAGACAGATGGAAGGATTTAATTTGTCTCCTATCCACTGACTGTGTTTATCTTTCTAGTTATATACATTTCTTAAATGCAAGTACTTCCTGCTTTTCACAGAACAAAACTGTAGCTACTACAAACATCTATGCAGCACTTTTTTCTGCTTATCTTTCACTTATTTTTGTCTCTGATTTTTTGCCTGACCCTTCTCAGGAGAAAGTCACAATGTTTCAAACTGTCACTTACATCAGCTGACCAGGCACAACAGCATTCTGAAATCCGCTCAGCAACAGACAATAGCACAGTTAGGCTTTTTTCACAGGTCTGCAGCAAGTCTATGTGCACTGAATAAGCATTCTTTGTTTTATACAGCTCAAAACGTAAGGATGTGGCATGAAGTGGGGTTCACCCCCCTTGATACCATCCCATACCAGGCAGCAGGGTCTGGCCAGTATGGTGGTAAGGGCTGCGGGCACGCCCCAGAAACATCTTCAATCTGTACCCGGGTAGATAAAAAGGATCCCTAGGACAGTGCACCTCCCCGGGGCTCGGGCACGGAGCAGTAGAGTACCTGAACTAAAATAAAATAAAAAAGGATATTGAAAGGAAACTGCAAATGGCCGCCTAGAAAGAAGTTGCTCTGTCCTGCTTTATTCTCCAGTGGTTGCCTCTCCCAGGTGCTCAAAACACAGAGGGGGGTTAAAACGCACGTGGGTCCGAGGAAGGAATCATGCCTAAACACAGTGGGGGGAGTTTCTCGCACCGCTGCAAGCTCCCAAACATGCACTGCAGGCCACTCTGTCTCCTCATGTCCCAGCGGTTGCTAGGGGTTTCTGCTGTCCTCCCCCTCACCCTGCTCTTACCTTGGAGCCTCTGTCACGTGGCTTTTCTACCCCTCGCGCTCAGCCTTCCTTCCTGACTTCGGCGCTGAGGGGGGGGGGGCGACTCGGGGCTGCAGGCTTTCACTCCCGTCAATTAACTGCTGCCCCCGTGGCAGCTCCTCACCCGATAACGGGTTCGGGAGCTGCCAGAAGTCTCGGACTGAGGAAGGTCCCTACAGAACTCCCCCTGAAATCCTGGGGGGAGGGGGGAGAAGGAAAATCTTTCCCTCAGCCCTGTTGTCCCCCGGGTTCTTTCTGGTCCTTCTGATTTTTTTTCTGCCTTTAAAAACAAAAACCTGCACCTTAACAGGGGAAATAAAAAGCAAACTGTAACGAAACCTTTCTCCTTAGTTGTCCCTTCAATGAGTCCAGCACCCTATCTCACTACCTCCCCCAGCTGCTTGGAGATTGAGCATATTGGGGCTGGTAGGTGGTGCCAGCTGCTTAAGTACACTAGTGTCATCAAAAAGATGACATGCTCAGTCTCCAAGCTACTGGAAGAAGTACACTACCCAGAGGTGCAGGACTGGACTGGAGGGACGATAAGGAAATGCAATTACTGTTTAAGGAGCATGTTACCTAAGTTCTGCTTGGTAAAGCATGTATGGGCTAACTGCAGGGGGATGGGTACAACTACCCCCCTCTGCTGTTACCACTCTTCAATGCGGCAAAATGGCCATGACAGCAAACACCAGCCACTGAGGTGGCATTAGTTTCATCATGCTGCTTGTGCCAAGGGCAGGTAGAGAAGGCTACAAACACCCATGCTAGCTGCGATGTGTGCTACAAGAATAGCGTGAGGCTTTTGGCATGTGACCCCATGCTACTTGCTAGCACCACACTACCTTTTAGTAAACATGCCCTAAGTCTTCATTATCTTCAGTGCAGTTAGCATGCAGTAAGTGCATTGTCTCTGCATTAACTGTGCGAGTGGGACAATGCTGGCCATGCCTCTGGGGGATGGAAAGATGCTAGCCATACTCCCAAACAAGTAGCATGGAGGCTTTGCTGTTACTATGTGTTAATGTTAGCAAATAAGGTGAAATTAGACTTACCTGTTAATTGTTTGTTCCTTGAGGAACTCCAGTCTAGTCCCGAACCTCTGGGTTGTGCTCCTCCTCCAGCAGCTTGGAGACTGAGAACGTCACTCTTGTGACGACACTGGTACATAAGCACCGGAACACTCATTCTAGTAACCTATTGACAAAGCAGACTCACCGGAGTAACAATTAAGTAACAAGTACTACCAACTAACTGTACCAACTAACAAAACTCTCAATAATTCATGAGAAAATATTTACATTTCAAACTTTCTTATTCTTTCTAGTCTTTGATAAGTGCTTAGGTCCGCTCTCCCTCCCTTATGGAAAACGCGGACCTCACACCCCTTCCTCAAGTCGCAGCCTGTGGTGAAGAATTACGTTGCCCCTCACCCAAGCTGTCGCTTACATGTAGGCCCTTATGCTTCAGGCTATAGTCCACCAGAACTACCAGGGCGGGATACGGGACTAGACTGGAGTTCCTCAAGGAACAACAATTAGCAGGTAAGTCTAATTTCATCTTCCTTATCGTCCCTCCAGTCTCGTCCCGAACCTCTGGTGATGTAACAGAGCAGTGAAAGACATCACCGGGTGGGACCCTGTAGACCAGCCTGAAGCACCGCTGCTCAAAACAGGTGCCTCTTTCCGCCTGAATATCGAGATGGTAGTGTTTGACAAAAGAATGCAGAAAATACCAGGTCGCTGCTTTACAAATTTCCACAGCCGGTACCAAAGCGCACTCCACCCAGGATGCCGCCTGTGCTCTTGTAGAATGATCTCTCAGCCCTTCCGGCACCAACTTACCCTTCAGAAGATATGCTGACGCTATCGCCTCCTTCAACCATCGAGCAATGGAAGCTTTAGATGCTGCCTCTCCTTTTCGTGCTCCCGCAAAAAGAACAAACAGCCTATCTGACTTACGGAAACTGGCCGGCCTTTGGATGTACCTCTTTAACGCCCGACGAATATCCAATCAAGGGACGACTCCCACTACCTGCGCCGAACACCGGCAAAGAAACTACTTGATTCATATGAAATGCCGAGACCACCTTCGGTAAAAAGGACGGTACCGGCCTCAAAACCACTTTTGAATCCAAGAAAGACAGAAAAGGCTTCTTACAGGACAACGCTTGTAGTTCGGAAAATTCTTCTTGCCGAACAAATAGCCACCAAGAATGCCACTTTAAGGGTAAGGTCCTTTAGAGACACTCTCGACAGCGGCTCAAAAGGCTCCCGCACCAGCAACTGTAACACCAACGGCAGATCCCATGTCGGAACCACTTGTGTACAAGGGGGCCTCAATAGCACTACCGCTCTTAAAAACCGTTTAACATCTGGGTGTCCTCCCAGCGCTATTCCTTGAATCTTTCCCCTATAACAGGACAATGCTGCTAGCTGCACTCTCAAGGACGAGGTTGCTACGCCTTTTTGAAATCCATCCTGTAAGAAAGCCAGAACCTGTGGTAAGGAAGCTCTTAACGCCACCACCTGCCTGTCTACACACCATGCTTCAAACACCTGCCAAATTCGGATATAAGCTAATGAGGTCGATCTTTCACTGAGCTTTCAGCAAGGTGGAAATCACCACAGCCAAATACCCTCTTGTTGCCATCCTAGCCCTCTCAAGAGCCAAGCCGTAAGCGAGAATCGATCCACTTGAGGCACGTACAGCAGCCCCTGAGATAGCAGGTCTCTCCGCAGGGGAAGGTTCCACGGTTCCTTGACCACGAGTCTCATCAGATCGGCATACCACAGCTTTCTTGGCCAATCCGGCGCGATCAAGATTACCTGACCTCTGTGAAGTTCTATGCGCTGTAACAGTTGACCTATTAACACCCAAGGCGGAAACACATATAGGAGTTGCCCTTCCGGCCAGGGCTGAATGAGAGCATCCAGGCCCTCCGACATTCTCTCCCTTCTGCTGAAGAAGTGATCGACCTTTGCCGACTGGAACGTCGCCATAAGATCCATGACGGGCATCCCCCAACTGTGCACCAGCATTGCTAACACCTCCGGGTGAAGGACCCACTCCCCTCAAGAAGTCGGCTTCCACATTGTCTACTCCCGCTACATGTGCCGCCGATAACGCCCCTAGGCTCTCCTTGGCCCAGTCGAACAAACTCTGGGCCTCCGCCTCGAGCGCTACGCTGCTGGTGCCTCCTTGACGGTTGATATAAGTTACTGCGGTCGCGTTGTCGGAAAATACCCTAACGGCTTTTCCTTGGAGATAAGGGAGAAAGGCTTGAAGCGTTAGCGCTACCGCCCTCAACTCCAATCTGTTGATCGACCAGAGCTTTTCCCGATCAGTCCACAGCCCCTGAGCGAACCCTCCTTGGCAGTGAGCTCCCCAGCCCACGAGACTGGCATCTATCATCAGAGATATCCATGCCGGAACCTCCAATGGCATCCCTCTTTCTAGACACTCTGGACGTAACCCCCACTGAAGTGCCTTGCACGTTACTGAAGGGCAGGGCAGTCTCTGAGGCAACAGACTGTCTTGGTGTGACCATCGCCTTAACAATGCCCTTTGCAATGGTCTCATGTGGGCCCACGCCCACGGCACCAACTCAAGGGTTGCCGCCATGGTCCCGAGCAACTGCAAATAATGCCACGCGTCGGAAACCTTTTGCTGAGAAACTCCCGTACTAACCTCCTCAGTCCTAGCGCCCGCTGCTGAGGAAGAAAAACCTTTCCCACATTGGCATCGAAGCGCGCTCCCAAATATTCCAGGCTCTGAGATGGGTTCAACTTGCTCTTCACCCTGTTGACCACCCAACTGAGATCCTGCAGGAACGCCACCACCTTGGCAGTAGCCACCTCACTCTCTGCTCTGGACTTCGCTCGGATCAACCAATCGTCCGGATAAGGATGTACCAATACTCCCTCCTTTCGCAACGATGCTGCTACAATCACCATCACCTTGGAGAATGCCCGTGGCGCCGTGGCTAGACCAAAAGGCAACGCTTGGAATTGGAAATATCCCATAGGAACTGCAAACCTGAGGAATTTTTGATGCTCCTGTTGAATCAGAATGTGCAAATACGCCTCTGACAGGTCCAGGGATATAAGAAATTCCCCTTTTCTTACCGCCACGATGACCGACCTCAGGGTTTCCATTCGAAAATGAGACACTGAGGCAGCGATTCACTCCTCTGAGATCCAAAATCGGATGATAAGTTCCCTCTTTCTTTGGAACCACAAATTGGTCGGCAGGGACTGGCACTATTGCCTTGAGGGATAGCAGTCTTTGTACCATCTCCCGCACAGCTTTGCATTTAACGCTTGACTTGACCGGAGACTTACGAAAGACTCTGTGACTGGTCGCAGAAACTCCAATGCATAGCCTTCTCGAATGACCTCCAGCACCCACTGATCTGATGTGATTTGGACCCAGGCAGAGTAAAACTCCCATAAACGACCCCCTACGGGGACCAGCTCCACCTGGGTCCCCCTGGCTTCATTGTGACTTTCGAAGATTCGAGGACGAGGAAGAGGGCGCAGCAAATCCCTTACCTGCTCCTCTAAAGCCTCGAAACTCCTGGTTCCTATAGGGAAACTGCCCTCTCTGAGTTTGCCCAAACCTTGGGGAACAAAAACGACGAAAGTCCTTCTGCTGGCCTTTAGGCATGGGAGCCGATCAAACTTGCTTTTGCCTGTCTTCCGGCAGCCTACCGCCCTTGGACGCCCCCAAGTCTTTTACCAGCTTATCTAAATCTTCTGCAAAAAGTAGCTTCCCCTGGAAAGGAAGCTTACTTAGTCTAGCCTTGGAAGAGCTGTCTGCCGCTCAATTGCGCAGCCAAAGATACCGCCTTGCCGCAACTACCGAGGACATACTGTTCACTAGACCCCGGATAAGGTCATAATGAACATCGGCAAGATAGGCTGCCCCTGATTCCAATCTGGACGCTTCCTCCTTCGTCTCTTCCGACTGATCTCCCTGAATTCACTGTACCCAACAAAGACAGACTCTCGCCCCCAAGCTCCACAAATGGACGCTTGTAAGGAGAGTGCATTCACATCAAAGACCCGTTTCAACAAGGTCTCCAAGTTTATGGTCCTGGGTATCCTTGAGAGCCGCACTACCCTCCACCGGAATGGTAGTCTTTTTGGTAACCACCGAGATGGCTGCATCCACTTTGGGCAACTTAAACAATTCCGATCCTGTTCTATTAGAGGGTACAGACACACCATAACCCTAGACCCCTTGAGAGCGGTCCCGGGCAAGTCCCATTCTTCCTGAATCATCTCCCTAACTACCCTGTGTACCGGGAAAGCCCTCTGAGTCTTACGAAAGGCCTGCAACAACGGATCCTCCAGGGTAGAATCCTCCGCCGGTCCTCCGGACGGCATATTAAGCGCTTTGAGAGTCTCAGAAATAAGTGCTGGTAATTCTTCTCTCCTAAAAAAGCGCACCACTCTCGCTTGATCTTCCTGTTCTGCAATCTCGCCTTCCTCCAGCTCTTCGTCGGAATCCGGCTCCTCCGAGCAGAAACCCTCCGATATGACCGACTGCTCCAAACGATCCTTTTTGCTCCTGGACCTTTTCACACCTATTCCTGTCACTGCTGCCGTCAAAGGCATTCCTGGCCTCTTCAGCCCCTGATCAGAGCCTGCAGCACTGGGTGAAGGCCTTCCATGGGCACTGCCAAAAGCCTGCTGGATCAGAGCAACGAAATCCGGCGAAAAGATTGCTGCCAGGCCCCCTGGTATGGGCAGCTGCGAACTGGGGAGATCCGGAGTAGTAGAAGTTCCTGGCATCAGTTCCAGAGATGGGAGAATTGGGGAACCCGGCTCCAGTAGAGTTAAAGGAGCTCCCTTCTGAGCGTCTCCTACTACTTCAGAGCTCTGTTCCATAGCCGCAGCTTCCTGCACACTCCGAACTCCGACACTTCACTCCTTTTTGCACCGCAAAGTGAGCAGTGAGACCTAGAAGGCATTCCGTATAAGAAGCAGCATCCTGAAAGCTCACAGAGTACAGAGCCCAGCTGTCTCAAAACTGTGAAGACCTAACTGAGAAAGAAACCTAGTCAGCCGGTCTGAAATTTATTTATTTATTTTTTTTTTTTTTAACTTGTGGAGCCTTTAATGAACTGCCCCAGCAAGGTTGTGAGGAAGACTAGCGAAAACGAGGCTCCCTGGCTAGTTTTTGGTGACTTTTAAGCCAGCTGAATCCGAATGGCTTTTTCCCGCACGGCTGACACGCGGCCCAGCCTGCAAATCCAAAGCCGCGTCTCAGCACGCTGCCGTTCTCTGTACCCAAGCCCAAGGAAATCCCCTTACCTCCTCAGCCGGTTCGGGAGATCAAGGCCCAGCAAACGCCGCCGAGAGCAGCAACAACTCTCTCTCGTCGTCTTCGGCTCACTAACGCTGGCAGGCAAGTACTTCTGCACATGCTGTGAGACGCTTACCCTGCCAGTTCCTCGCTCAAAGCTGAGGGTTTGGGAACCGGAGACTTTCCTCCCCCGAGGCACTCTCTCAATCCTTTCTTACCGGCCAGAGGGAGGGGGATAGCAGAGAGAGGGAGGGGGCACCTCAGCACCACCGACTAAAGGGAGAGAACTGAAGATTTACAGTGAAATAAATCAAACCAAATAAAAGGGAACAATGACCTCTTCTTTTTTTTTTTTTTTTTTTTTTTAAATAACAGAAATCAATTGGGCTTCTGACTAACTCTATCCTAACTCTCCTTAATTGCTCCTCTAGTGAGCCCTGAACTCCAGCTGCTTGGAGACTGAGAAAACTGGAGTGAGGAGGCGGTTCCTGTACTTATGTACCAGTGTCATCACAAGAGTGACATTCTCAGTCTTTAAGTTGCTGGAGGAGGAGCACAACCCAGAGGTTCGGGACTAGACTGGAGGGACGATAAGGAACATGCAGTAACTGCCAAATTTTACTGCCTAGTGATGAAAATCTGTCTTACAACCTTAACTTTTCAGGGATGAATTAGACACCTATATCTCAATGTTAATTGTCTAAACACTTCAAAAATTGACCCCAATGTCCTAATGTATTTTCACTTTCGGAGAAAAATTCCCTTTTATCTAGAGAACTGTCATATCGATGAATCTGGTAAATGTGCTTCAGCCATAATGGCTTCTATAATTTTATTTACAAGCCTACTAACATTTTTTTGGGAACTATAATGAATAATGCATGTATTAGATTTATCCATAAAGGTTTTCATTGTTTAGTTTTTCTAAGTGGTTCAGAGAAAAGTACATGAACATTAGTCTGACAGAAAATCATTCAGCATCAACAATAAATAGTGCATAGAAGTACAAAATCTGGAGTGCTTTTGTAGAATGCTAAGAAGAGCTGGAGGCTGTCTAACCTTTAGAAGGATTTATACAATGATCTTGCTGCCACTAATGAGGAAATGTTACCCATTTCCCATGGGGCACATCACTAGCAAGAAGAGCTCAAAGAGAAAGAAGTGAACAGGAAGAAGAATACCAAAGAAAGAAGGAAGAGAGTTGTGTGGGGATAGTGAAACTTGTATTTACAGTAATTTACTGTCACCTCTGTACAGGTAGTTTTAAAGATGTAGCTGCGTGTAACTGTTATCAAAATGAATATTTACCTGGATAAGAGAGAATAGCCCCCTTACCTTCTCCACAGAAAGGGAGACTTAAATTTTAACTGTATTTTTTTTCTGCTTTCCAGTGCATGAGTTTCTTTTAACTTTTTTTTTTTTTATTGCTGCTTAACACACAGTCCCAGAGATTCTTTCCTTTCCTAAAAGGATTTTCTCCGGATACAAGCAGGCCTTCAAACTTTGGGACCACAACAAATCACTCCTTGCAGACCAACAGACAATCAAGTCACTATGTTTAACAAAAACAAGCAGGGCGGTTCCCGTTCTCTCTGACTCTGCCGCAAAGCTGTCTGCCTATGGTTCAACACCCAATCCATTGGAGCTTACCTCAGTGCAATTTACCTTCCTGGAGTCCAGAACCAGTTAGCAGACTCCCTCAGTCGGTGCTTCCATCCCCACAAGTAGTGCTTTGGATCACACGGTCCTATCCTCCATCTTTCAGGCCTGAGGGACGCCCGAAGTGGATCTCTTTGCATCCACTGTTCCCTCTAAGCTGTGCGCGTGCACACACCTCGCCGAGAGAGCGCACATACTTTACAACAGAGCGCACAAAAATTACGGCTCTGATTCTGATAGAAAACACAGACATCTTAAAATTTAAAAGTTATGATTGTAACTACTAGAAATTTCCCGCTTCATTTAGTAATCGTCTATTTTCATTTAATTTGATTAAAATCAATGTGGTGTACATACTGTATTCTAATGTGTAGTTAAATTTTAAAGTATATAACTCCGAGTGTCATTATGTGGCGCACAAAAATTTAACCTTCCTTCAAAAGCCGCACACAGCTGATATTTTATGCGTACACAGCCTACAGAAAATTAGAGGGAACATTGCTTTGCATCAGACAATAAACGCCATTATGAGGCTACTTCCATCCACAAAGAAAGTTTTGTCTGGGTGGCTCAAGGGAATATCAGTTAAGTCCGGGCGACTTGAATATACAGTGTCCATTACTTCTAGGCAATCATGGTCAGGAGGGCCTGGACCGGCTGGCAGCAGGGTAGCTGGGTTCAGAGTTTGGCTGACGCTCAATTGCAATCGCGGATTCTCACATAGCATACTTTGATACTTCAACATTCGAGCGTTGGTGAGCCAGTGGTTTCCTTTGTGTTCCATCAGGGTTAGAACAGAGTGTGGTACAGTGACTCGCAAATTTTGTCCCAAAGTGAGCTTGTCAGCTTCGCTTACTAAGAGGGCTGTGGCTGCTACAGCTCTCAAGCAAGGTGGCCATCCTTTGGCAACAGGATCCAGTTGTTTTGACAGGTAGGCCACAGGTCGCTGCCAAGACCCAAGAGGCTGTGTTAAAACTCCCAATGCATTTCCACCTGACTCATGGACATACAGACGAAATGGCTTCTGCACATCCGGTAGTCCCAAGGCTGGGGATGACATCAATGCTGTTTTCAATGATTTGAATGCTTTATCTTGTTCTGGGCCCCATTCCAAGGGGGATCGTTCAGCTCCCTGTGTCACTTGGTACAAGGGTTTTGCTATGAGTGCAAAATTTAGTATCCATATTCGGCAATAGCCTGCAGCTCCCAAGAAAGCTTGCACCTGTTTTCTGGTAGTGGGGGTTGGGATGCGGCATACTGCTTCCTTTCGCTCAAGTCCTAATTTCCGGGTTCCCTTTGACAAATGGAACCCTAGGTATTTCACTTCTGTCTGGCATAATTGCGCCTTGGCTCTTGAGACCTTGTATCCAGCTTCATTCAAAAGGTGCAAAAGATCACTAGTAGCTTGCACACAATCAGTTTCATTGTTGGTGGCTATGAACAAATCATCCACATATTGGAGTAGGATTCTCTTTCCCGGAGTTACAGGGTAACTTGACAGATCTTGATTGAGGGCTGCACTGAAGATAGTGGGTGAATTCTTGAATCCTTGTGGCAAGCGAGTCCAAGTGAGTTGCCCTCGTCTTCCTGTGGTATCTGCCAGGCGTATACAGAAAAAGGCATCTTTCAAGAACAAAACAGTGAAATGTGTGGCTTCTGCTGGAATCAGTCTCAGGAGGGTGTAAGGATTTGGTACTACTGGATGTATGGTTTCAACTGCATTGTTTACTTGACGTAGATCCTGCACTGGGCGGTAGTCACCTGTCCCAGGCTTCTTGATTGGGAGAAGGGGGGGTGTTCCAGGGTGATTGGCATTCTCTAAGGAGTCCATACTGCAGTAATTTCTTCAGGTGGCGATGAATACCTTCAATTGCTGGTCGTGGGAGGGGATACTGACGCACATGCACTGGTTCTGCTCCTGGCTTAAGGGTAACAAGTACAGGAGCTATATTCTTCGCTAGGCCAGGTGGATTATTCTCCGCCCATACTCCAGGCGGGGCTGCAATGCTGAGAGGTGTACAGAGGCTTACTGCTTTGGATGCAGACGAATAGAACCACCATTCTTCTTCTCGGGGGACAGCTAACACCATCAGGCCGGCAGGTTTTGAGTTTATAGTCATTTCCATTTTTCCCCCTTCAACAAAGGATATCTGTGCTTGAAGCTTTGCAAGCATGTCTCGGCCTAACAGGGGAACTGGGCATTCAGGCATGTACAAGAACTGGTGTGTTATCTTCTGTCCCCCTAGTTCACAGGCGCGGTTCTGCAAAAAGGGTCTCGTGCTTCTTGTTCCTGTAGCTCCCACGATTGTAACAGATCGAGAGGACACAGGGGCCACGGCTTGGCTACTACTGAATGCTCGGCCCCTGTGTCTACCATAAAGTCCATATGCTGGTCTCCAATTTTTACATTGACCATAGGCTCCTGGAGACCTAAGAAGAACTTGGAGCCCGGTCTGGCCTAGTCCTCATCATCCATGAAATCTGCTTCGGTGACTGCCACTCCCTGCATGGCAGTCTCATTTTGCTGGAACTGCTGAAACTGTGCGCGCTGCATCCCCCCTCGCTGTTTCTATTGCCCCCCCCCCCCCCGCTCTCCTAGCGCTCCCGCGTCCCCTCCAGGGGGTGGAGCTCATGTTTGGGCACGCATCCTTCCAATGTCCTTCCTCTTTACAATAAGCGCACTGATTTGCACCTAAGGGGGGCCGAGCGCTCCCTCGGCCCCTTCCCCATCCTCTGGCTCTTCTGTTAGGATATCCTCCTCCGCGTCCTTCAACTAGTGCTGCAGCAAGCAGATCCACTTTCCTCCTCATCCTTCTTTCACTTTCTCTCTTGCACTCTTGATCACGATTCACAAATACCTTTTGTGCGACTTCCATTAACTGTGTTGCGTTCATGCCCGCAAATCCTTCTAATTTTTGCAGTTTTCGTTTTATGTCTCCCTGGGACTGACTCACAAAAGCGGCATTCACCATGCATAAATTCTCCTGGGCTGCTGGGTCATAGGGGGTGTAAAGTCTATAAGCTTCAGTTAATCGTTCATAGAAAGCAGCTGGACTCATCTGGGCGCTGAAGAACGTCTGCTACTTTCCCAATATTCAAAGCTCTCTGGCCTCCTTTCTTTAGGCCCTGCAGTAGAGCCTGGCGGAACCGGGTGAGGGCCTTTTCTCCTACATCACTATTTGGGTCCCACCTGGGATCTTCATTCGGGAAATCTGCGGCTGCTGCCTGTCGGGGATCTAGGTTTCTCCCTTCCACTTCAGGGTTCTCTTCCAACCATCGAGTGGTCGCTCGCACTATCCCTGCCCACTCCTCAGTAGTAAAGAGGGTAACCAAAAGCTGGCGACAGTCAGACCAAGTGGGCTGATGGGTTTGCATGATACTAGTCATTAACTCTGTCAAATCTTGGGGCTTTTCAGTATAGGAGACATAGTGCGTTTTCCAGTTTAATAAATCTGTTGTGGAGAAAGGTACATAAACTAGACTGGTCGGTCCGACCACAACCTGACCATCGTTGTCTTGAATGGGCATCACAGAACAGTGTACCGCTGCAGTCGACCCCGCAGCGGATGTCGATGCAATCGGTACCGGCACCGGAACCGATGTCGGTACCGGTGCTGGAGTCGGTACCTGCAACGGAGTTTGTTGCGGTACCGAAGGCGTCGCAGCTTGTATGAATGCCATGATGGCACGCTGCATGGTCAGGATATTCTGATCCATTGACGCAACCAATGTCTGGATGTCGGTACCAGTGGGAACCACCGGTACCCCAGAACATGGCAACAGGTGATCGGTCGAGGCTGAGCCATCGATGTCAACCTGTGACCCCATAGATAAAGCTTTGGAAGCCGGAGCCTCCCGCCGGGGTAATTTTGCTGGTGCGGATTCCTCGAGGGCAAGCCCGGAGGCATCTCGATACTTGGAAGGAGATCTACCCTTCGAGGACCTGCTGGATTTAAGTTTGGTTACCTGAGATCCATGTGAGGAAGAAGAAGCCCTGGAAGACGTCGATGCAACCGAAGCTGCATCCGAGGGAAACATGGTACTGAGCTTAGCTGCTCGATTCTGTAGGCCTCTTTTAGACATCATGGAGCAGGACTCACAATCCGCAATGGAATGGTCAGGACCTAAACATTTTAGACACCATTCATGGGTGTCAGTGACAGAAATAGTGCCGCTGCACTTCGTGCATTTTTTAAACCCAGAGGCGGGCTTTTCCATGAGGAATAATTTCCTAGGCCTAAGGCCAAAGAACAAAATGCACTGAAGTGAGAAAAATAGTAGTTTATTTATTTATTTATTTATTTATTTTTAGAATAAAGAAAGAAAAGACCGGCGGTACCGGTCCAGCGTCGAGAAGGCAGACGCGCGACCAAAGAAATAAAATAAAATAAAGAAATTCTTCAGCGGTGACAGGAACACGACCTGCTGGCTCCGCGGAAAAGAAGAACTGGAGAGAGGCGGTTAGGAAAGGCAGCGCACAGGCACTGTGGGATGCTCCCAAAAGCTTTCCTTTTGGACGCTGGGGAGCGTTCCCGCGCAGGCTCCGTCGGTACCGACGATACCCATATGTAAAGACTCATTCCTGCTTGTTCCTGGAGATGCATTTTTTCAGCAAGTTTGAATCTACAAAAATGGCGATTGTGCCTGTGCAACAGAGCTTCAAGTTAGTTGCTTTAAAGAATAGAGTATAATTTGCTGAATTGTTATTTTAATAAAAATATAACAAATTTAGCACCTTTTCAGAAATTACTACTAATAAAAATCATTTGTATAGCACTACAATCATTTGTATAGCACTACACTACATGTAAATATGCATGTAAGACAGCCCCTGCTAATCAGAGCTTACAATCTAATCAAGATGATCATCATCATAAAACTGGGGGTAAGGTTATGGTAAGATAAATGAACCATGTCTTAGTGGCAGTTACGGAGACATGATTCACAGACAACCATGACTGGGATGTAATTATACCAGGATATACTTTATTCAGAAAGGACAGGGTAGGAAGAAGGGGCGTGGGAGGCGTGGCATTATCGTGGAATATTCTCCCAGTGGAAGTGGTAGAGATTAGGACAATATCT
Organism: Ichthyophis bannanicus; assembly: GCA_033557465.1. Taxonomy (NCBI): domain Eukaryota; kingdom Metazoa; phylum Chordata; class Amphibia; order Gymnophiona; family Ichthyophiidae; genus Ichthyophis; species Ichthyophis bannanicus. The sequence continues at coordinate 228,082,679 of CM066038.1, forward strand.
GAATTCATAAAAGCATGGGACAAACACAGAGGATCTCTAAGGGAAAAGAGGGGACTATTGTAGTAGTTGATATGGAAAGGCAGACTAGACAGATTTTATCAGCCCTACTCCTAATACTCCTAGTATTATTTTTTACGTATAGTAGAAACATAGGCCATGTGGGTTTTTTTTCTGTCGTCATGAAAAAAAAGACCACATGGCCTATGTTTCTACTATATGTAAAAAATAATATTACAGCTAAAGAATTACAGGACTTAAAAGGGAGAGAGGAGGCACTTGGATTAAACTAGAAAGGGAAAGGGAAATCCATGTGCAATGGAGTGATATACAGATTCCCCTCACAGGGAGAAGAAGTGGATGGAGATTTAATAGAAGACATACGCAGCATTGCCATGAAAGAGGTGCTACTGATAGGAGATTTCAATATGCTGAATGTTGATTGGCGCAGCTCTGCTGTGGTGTCGTCTAGAAGTAAGGAGATCCTGGATTCTCTACAGGGATAACTATTTAGGCAACTGGTAACAGAACCCACACATGAAGGGGCCACACTTGACTTGGTGCTTACCAATGGAAAAGTGTTTCTGATGTTATAGTGAGAGATCATCTTGCATCCAATGATCACTAGATGGTATGGTTCAGTATTAGGAGTAGGGCTGATAAAATCTATTCAAAAGCTAGAATCTGAGACTTTAGGAAAATTAACTTTGCCAAGATGGGAGAAAACTTAAGAGTCGTTAACGGAATGGGAACAGCTGGGGGGGATCTAGAAAAACAGGGGGGAAACTGAAAGGGGATATTTTAAGGGCAACAAATATTTCTGTTAGAAAAGGTAAATAAATATAAAAGGAAATGGAGGCCGCTATTGTTCTCAAAAGAAGTAGCTGAAAAGGTGAATAAATAGAGGGAGGCCTTCAGGAAATACAAGAGATCACAGAGAGGAAAAAAGGCATCTATACTTGGAAAAACTAAGAGAAGCTAGTAACGTAGTCAGGAAAGCAAAGATACAAAAAGAAAAAGAAACAGCCAATGCAATAAAATGGGGGGGGGGGGGGGGGATAAGACATTTTTCTGATATGTTAGTGAGAGGCGGGGAACAAAAGTGGTATTGTCAGACTCAAGGGTGAAGCGGAGGAATATATAGGTGCTAATGAAGATAAAGTGGAGTTGCTTAACAAATATTTCTGTTCTGTGTTCACAGATGAAGGGCCAGGAGCAGGATCTCAGAAAACACCCACAAATAGGAACAGAAGTGACAGAGAGCTCGAATGATTTTCAGAAGACTGTTCATGAGAAACTAGCTAAATGAAAAGTAGATAAAACGATGGGACTGGATGGGATATATATAGGAATACTGAAGGAACATGGGGATGTTCTAGCGGTTGCACTGACTGACCTTTTCAATGCCTCTTTGGAGTCGGGAGTGGTCCCTTTACACAAAAGCAGAACTAAGGATGAGGTTGAATACTAAAGGTCAGTTAGTCTAACCTCTGTGGTTTGCAAATTATTGGAAATGCTGCTAAAAGAGAAAATAGTGAGTTTTATGGAGTCCAATGGATTGCAGGATCAGAGACAGCATGGGTTTACCAGAGGCAGGTTTTGTCAGACAAATCTGAATGATTTCTTTAACTGGGTGACCAGGGAGTTAAACAGAGGGAGAGCCTTAGACGTCGTATACTTAAATTTCAGTAAAGCCCTTGACACCGTTCCACACAGGCGAGTTATAAACAAACTGAGCACCCTAGGGATGGACCATAAAGTGACTGACTGGGTTAAAAATTGGTTGAGTGGGAGGCGATAAACTGTACAGGTAAATGGAGCTCACTCTAAGAAGGAGGTTACCAGTGGTGTGCCACAGGGATCTATCCTTGGTCCGATTCTTTTTAACATCTTTGTTCGTGATATTGAGGAAGGGCTGTCAAGTAAGGTTTGCCTGTTTGCGGAGGATACCAAAATCTGCAATTGAGTAGACACCCAGGAAGGTGTAGATAACACGAGGAGGGATCTAGCTAAGCTTGGAGAGTAGTCTAGAATTTGGCAGCTGAGATTTAAGGCTAAAAAATGCTGGATCATGCATTTGGGCTGTGTGGTAAACTGCAGCTGAGCAATGGCACAAGGCTCTACAGCAAGTAGGAGGTTTAAAGAAAATACACTTCAGGATAAACACCCAAGCAGACTTACACACACTTGCTCTCAGCTGTAACAGGCTGCTGAGTGAAAGAATGTTATTCTAGTACAGGCAGTTCTAAGGTAAGAAAACAAATTGCTTCTTCTTCTGGGGCATAACTCAGCAGTGCTCTTTCAGTCCTTAGAAGTAGGGTAGCATATCCACAAATAAAGTAAACAGCAACTTTCTATAGCACAAGAGTCCTCCAGCTGGGTAGACGTCTAACAGCAAGGCTGAAGGCACAGCAACAAACTTAAACCACAGTTCCTACCCTTCTCAGCAATCTCCTTAAAAGGTAACTGGTTACTGCATATTCCAGAAAACCCCTGGGCTCCTCTCTCCTTTCAGGTCTCCTGCTTTTTGAGTGTTACACTCTGGGGCCAAGCCAGCCCCTCCCAATGCATTCTCCAGCCTTTCCCCTTAAAGGGGAGTATGGAGCAGACAGAGCTTAAAGATCCCAAATTACTCATGTCTACCAATAGCCAAATTAATATGAATAAAATACAGTCTCTAAAATGCTTGTATGCAAATGCTAGACGTCTAAAAAATAAGATGGGAGAGTTAGAATATATAGCACTAAATGAGAGGTTAGATATGACTGGAATATCAGAGACATGGTGGGAGGAGGACAACCAGTGGGACACTGTGATACCTGGGTACAAACTATATCGTAATGATAGAGCTGATCAAATTGGTGGAGGGGTTGCCCTCTATGTTAGAGAGGGCATTGAGTCAGAAAGAATTAAAGTTTTGCAGGAAACAAAATTTGCTGTAGAATCTCTATGGATTGAAATTCCATGTAAAAAGGGGAAGGCAATGGCAGTGGGGGTGTACTATCGACCGCCTGGCCAGAATGAACAAATGGATGAAGAAATGCTCAAAGAAATCAAGGAAGCTAACAAAAGTTACAGCACAGTAATAATAATGGGCGATTTCAATTACCCCGGTATCGACTGGGTCAGTGTCACGGCAGGACATGCTAGGGAGATAAAGTTCCTAGATGACAAAAATGACTGCTTCTTGGAGCAGCTGGTTCATGAACCGACCAGAGGGGAAGCCATATTAGACCTAGTCCTTAGTGGAACACCAGATCTAGTACAAGAGATAAGGGTGTTGGGGCCACTTGGCAATAGTGATCATAGCATGATCGCCTTTGATTTAATTAGTGGAGGAGGGATAGTACGGAAATCCACAGTACTACCTTTTAACTTTCGAAAGGGAGACTATGATAAAATGAGGAAAATAGTTAAGAAAAAGCTAAAAGGAGCAGTTGCAAAGGTTAAAGACTTACATCAAGCTTGGGTGTTGTTGAAAAATACTATCTTGGAAGCCCAGACCAGCTGTATTCCATGCTTTAAGAAAAGTGGAAGGAAGTCCAAAAAACTGCCAGCATGGTTTAAAGGTGAGGTCAGAGAGGCTGTTGCCAAAAAAACATTTTTCAGGAAATGGAAAAAAGAGCCAAACAATGAAACCTGGAAACAGCACAAGCACTGGCAAGTCAAATGCAAGGCATTGATAAAGCAGGCAAAGGGAGAATTTGAGAGGAAGCTTGCTGCGGAAGCAAAAACGTGAAATAAAGATTTTTTCAAGTACATTCATAGCAAAAAACCTGTGAGAGAGTCAGTTGGTCCATTAGATGATAGAGGAGTTAAAGGGGCACTAAGAGGCGACAAGGCGATAGCGGAGAGACTGAATGAATTCTTTGCTTCGGTCTTTACTGAGGAAGATGTAGGGATGTTTCCCATGACTGAAGTGGTATTTAAAGGTGCAGAAGAATTGAAGGAAATATCGATACAACTATTAGATAAACTGAAGAGCAGCAAATCACCTGGGCCGGATGGTATACATCCAAGGGTGTTGAAAGAACTGAAATATGAGATTGCAGACCTGCTATTAGTAATCTGTGAACTATCATTAAAATCATCTCTAATACCTGAAGATTGGAGGATCGCCAATGTAACACCAATTTTTAAAAAGGGTTCCAGGGGCGATCCGGGAAACTACAGACTGGTGAGCCTCAGTACCGGGAAAAATGGTAGAAACCATCATAAAGAATAAAATTACTCAGCATGTAGATAGTCATGGCCTAATGGGAGACAGCCAACATGGCTTTGATAAGGAAGATCTTGTCTTACTAATCTGTTATGGTTTTTTTGAAAGTGTGAATAAACAGTTGGACAAAGGTGAGTCGGTTGATATAGTGTATCTGGACTTTCAGAAAGCCTTTGACAAGGTCCCTCATCAGAGACTTTTAGCAAAACTAAAGTGTCATGGGATAGGAGGCAGTGTACTACTGTGGATCAAGAACTGGTTAAAAGATAGAAAGCAGAGGGTTGGGCTAAATGGCCAATTTTCCCAATGGAGAAAGGTGAATAGTGGTGTACCCCAGGGATCTGTGCTGGGTCCGCTGCTTTTTGACCTATTCATTAATGACCTGGAACGTGGAATAACGAGTGAGGTTATCAAATTTGCAGATGACAATACTATTTAAAGTTGTTAAAACCCAAGAGGATTGTGGAAAATTTGCAAGAGGATCTTGATAAATTGGAAGACTGGGCATCAAAATGGCAGATGAAATTTAATGTGGACAAGTGCAAAGTTATGCACCTAGGGAAGAACAACCCAAACTATGGTTACACGATGCAAGGTTCCACATTAGGAACTACCACCCAGGAAAAAGATTTAGGCGTCATTGTGGATACCATGTTAAAACCCTCAGCCCAGTGTGCAGCGGCAGCCAAGAGAGCAAATAGAATGCTAGGTATCATAAGGAAAGGAATGGAAAATAAAACAAAAGATATTATAATGCCTCTATATCGTTTCATGGTGAGACCGCACCTTGAATATTGTGTGCAGTTCTGGTCGCCATATCTTAAAAAGGATATAGCGTTATTAGAAAAGGTTCAGAGAAGAGCCACCAAAATGGTAAAGAGGATGGAAGGATACTCCTATGAAGAAAGGCTAAAAAGGTTAGGGCTCTTTAACCTGGAAAAGAGACGGCTGAGGGGAGATATGATAGAAGTATATAAATTAATGAACGGAGTGGAACGGGTAAACGTAGATCGATTGTTTACGTTATCAGAATATAGAAAGACTAGGGGACATGCAATGAAGCTACAGGGTAAACTATTTAAGACTAATAAAAGAAAATATTTTTTCACTCAACGTGTAATCAAACTCTGGAATTTGTTACCGTAGGCTGTTAGTGTATCTGGGTTTAAAAAAGGTTTGGACAAGTTCCTGGAGGAAAGGTCCATAAACCATTATTAAGAAGGGACCCAGGATATCAATGCTTGACCCAGTACAAGCATTGCGGAACCTGTGTCTTTTGGGGAAACCTCTAGGTAGTATGACCTAGATTGGCCACTGTTGGAAACAGGATACTGGGCTTGATGGACCTTTGTCTGACCCAGTATGGCATATCTTATGTTCTTATTTCAGTTCTTACCAGAACAATACCTTACCTCTGCTAAGCTTGGCTGGGGAAGTTTTTATACATTCCATCACAGGCTGCAAAAATCCAAGGGAGTGGGACAGTGTTGTCCACAGTGTAGGGGGTAAAGTACTTCTGTCCACAAAAGAAGAGCGGGACCTGGGTGTAATTGTGTCTGACAATCTTAAAGTAGCTTAACAGGTAGAAAAGGTGACGGCGAAAGCCAGAAGGATGCTTGGGTGCATAGGGAGAGGAATGGCCAGCAGAAAAAAAGGAGGTGATAGTGCCTCTGTATAGGTCTCTGGTGCGACCTCATTTGGAGTACTGTGTGCAGTTCTGGAGACCACACCTTCAAAACGATATAAATAGGTTGGAATCCATGCAGAGGGTGGCTATTAAAATGGTTAGTGTTCTTCATTATAAAAATATGAGGACAGATAAAGATCTTAAAATGTATACTTTAGAGGAAAGGAGGATAGAGGAGATATGATAGAGATGTTTAAATACCTCTGTGGTATAAATGCACAGGAGAGTCGATGGAAAGCAAGCTCTGCTACATGGGGACATAGGATGAGGGTGAAAGGGGATAGACTCAGGAGTAATATGCAGAAATATTTCTTTATGGAAAGAGTAGTAGATGCGTTGAATAGTCTCCCAGTGGAGGTAGTAGAGACGAGGACAGTATCTGATTTAAAAAAAAAAGCACAGGACAAACACAGAGGATTTCTAAAGGTAAAAAGTGGTCTATTGTAGCTGATATGGAAGGGCAGACTAGATAGTAGTACATGGTCTTCTACTATTCGCTACCTTCATTCTTGTGCCCACTCAGCAGAATACATTTGGCTCAAATCCTGCTCCCTTTCCGACTTCCTTCACTTTAAATTCATGCTTACCTCTTTCCAGTTTGCTATTGCACTCACTAAGCAAAACTATTTTATCCATCTCACCAACTGTTGTCTCTAATCCCCACTGTCTCTTCACTACTCTCAATTCCCTTCTTAAGGCACCCCACCTCCTTCCCTCCCTCTCTCTCTACCCAAACCTTAGCCGACTTTTTCCACGACAAAGTCCTGAAGATCACTCAATTCAATTCCCTATTCACCCCCACTTCCCTCTTCGTAATATCAACTTTTCCCTTCAACTTCCCCCACCCTTTCATCCTTTTCTAAAATCTCTGAAGAAACCTCCCTTCTTTTCTCCTCTAAACTCACTACCTGTTCTTCTGATCTATCCCCTCCCATCTCCTCCTTGGTCATTCCTTCCCTTACATATTCTCAACCTTTCATTCTGCACTGCATCCTTCCCTGCAGTCTTCAAAGCATGCTGTGATCATTCCTCTCCTCAAAAAACCTTCTCTTGACCCTACTGGTCCTTCTAATTATCGACCCATCTACCTTCTCCGCTTCCTTTCCAAACTTCTTGAACATGCTGTTCACCGCCGCTGCCTTGTATTTCTCTCCTCTCATACCCTCCTTGATCCCCTCCAGTCTAGTTTTCGACCATTTCATTCTACTGAATGGCTCTTGCCAAAGTTTCCAGTGACTTGTGCCTGGCTAAGTCCAAAGGCCTTTACTCAGTTCTTATTCTTCTTGATCTTTCTGCAGCTTTTGATACTGTTGATCACTCTCTCCTTCTCGACACATTATCCTCTCTTGGTTTTAGAGATTCTGTGCTGTCTTGGTTCTCTTCTTCTCTCCAATTGTTCTTTCAGTTGGTGTAACCCAAGGGTCTGTTCTTTTCACTCTACACCCTGTCCCTTGATGCCCTCATCTCTTCCCATGGCTTTCAGTATCATTTTTATACAGACTCTCAAAATCTCTCTTTCATCTTCTGTCATTTCTCCTGCACTTCAAGCTTGTATCACTGTCTATTAGACATCGCCATCTGAAATTGAATATGGCTAAAACTGAACTTCTTATCTTTCCTCCTAAACTCTCTTCTCACCTTCCTCCTTTCTCCATCACAGTCACCAATACTCTTTTTTTCCTGTTTTATCAGCCTGCAACCTTGGGGTCACATCTTTGATTCCTCTCTCTCCTTCTCCACACATATTCAACAGATTGCTAAAACCTGTCATTTCTCTATTTTAGCAAAATTTACCCCTACCTCTCTGAACACACAACTAAAACTCTTGTCCACTCTTTAGTTACCTCCCATCTTGACTACTGCAACCTCCTCCTTGCTGGACTTCTTCAGAGTCATCTTTCTTTTCTTCAGTCTATTCAGAACTCAGGTGTGCGAATAATCTTCCACCAACCCCAATACACTCATATAACCCCTCTTCTGAAATTACTTCACTGGTTCCCCTTCCATTTCCATATCCATTTCGAACTTCTTCTAACTTATAAATGCATCCACTCTATTGCCCCTCATTACCTTTCCTCTCTTCTCTCTCCCTACATCCCTCCTCATGAACTTTGCTGCTCCTCTGGTTTCCTTCTCTCTATGCCCTTTTCCTCTAATGCCAATTTCAGACTTCATTCCTTTCACCTTGCTGTACCTTATGCCTAGAACAAGCTTCCTCTAGCCTTACGTCAAGTCTCTTCTCTCTCCCTCTTCAAATCTATACTAAAGGCTTACCTCTTTGAGGCTGCTTCTGGATCCTAATCTCGTTTCCCTTGTGTCTCCTCTCCCTATTGAACCCTTATTTCTCTTGTATTGTCTGTCTTAATTAGATTGTAAGCTCTTCAAGCAAGGACAGTTTTTTAATGTGTTTGTACAGCGCTGCGTATGTCTTGTAGTGCTTTATAAGCGATAAATAGTAGTAACTAGTAATAGTAAGAACCACTGGTCTATTCTACATCATCTTCAACTTAACAGTTTCATGGCTGACTTTACATACTACTCTTTAATGAGCAAAACAAGGCTAAATTAATAAGTATATGCTCAAATCCATTACAACAAAAAGAAAGTGGATAGAACCAATTCTTTAAATCATGTCACAAAATTGTTTAGAGGAAATATAATATCCAGTGCCGTGCTATCACTAAAACGTCTATCATAATGAATCAAGAAGTATAATCACGTGCCACTAATTTTGTATGATGTATGAAGTGATTCAGATATTAAATATATGCAAATTATCATTAAAATGTGTAAAAAACAAATTGATTTACGAGCAGAGCCCTAGGGATAACAATGTTCAAAATCTTTTCTGCAAAAATGAATATAATGTTTGGGAACTAATCTGTATATTTTGTTCATCTTTTGTTTATTTCTTTTTATTATATTCATTTTTAAGTGTAAACTTGAATTACTGAAATTATAGTTCAACTCCTGCATTTCCATTAGCTTTCAAAGTTCCTAATAAAGTCATTTTGTAAAAAAGCATGTAGAACTAACTCCTTTGTACCTGTGTGTTGGTGTGCATCAGTGTCCTTTCTGTGTGCTTGTGACTGGGAGAGGACAGGAGACATGGCAATTTAAATGGAACAGTTCCCAAATATTCTCTTAGGTTACAATGAAAAATAAAATAAACAAGTGTGATGGATATATCTAACCATTATATGTCACTGTTAACAAATTTAAAAGAATGCATTTTATAGTTGAACCATAGGATGTCACTGTTTCAAAACAACAGGTATTGCCATACTTCTCCATCACTAGGGCACAACATATAAAATAACCAATCCCTAATATAGTAAAACTCAAAAAATATTGAAAAAATGTGAAGGAAAACGAGACAAGCTCATAGCCTTGAAACAGTAGTCAGCAGTTTCAATCATTGCTCGTCCCAAAAATCCTCCAGCAAGTCTTATAATGAAACAAAATTACAAAAACATAGTCTGTGATGCAGCGGAGGCTGATGAGAGCCCTGATGAGAGAAGTGAACCTGTTTGTCAGCAAGGAAAAGATGTGCACAGAGTGCAATATTCACTGGGACCAGCTAGAGGGAGCAGGAGTGCAGTCAGGAAGACTGAAGGGCCACACCTAGCTGGTCAGGAGCACATGACAAACATTTCACAAGCCTCAAGGAGAAGAGTCCTTTATAAGGAAGCACTGCCTCAAGGGAAAGGGAAAGAGAAAGAGAGAGAGACACAGACAGAGACACGGACACAGAAGGAGGAACAGAAAGAGAAAGCTGTTTGCTGGCAGAGGAGGAGGACTTATACTGATTGCAAGCAAGAAGCAAGGAGGAATCAGCTGGGAAGGAAAAGCCAGGCTGAGCAAGGAAGCCAGGATTTGGGCTGTTGCAAGAGCAGGCCTTTACCAGAAGAGCTGTTCCCACGGGTGAGAGAGGAATCAGACTTTCAGAGGAAAGCTTGGCACAAAGCTTCTGAAGGGAGGAAGTCAGCCCAAGGGAAAAACCTTTCCTCATCTGCTGCTGCAATAAGAGGTATGAGAATTATATTCCTACAAAGAAACCTTTGCCCTGTAAAAGTTCTTGTGAAAGAAGTGTGGAATCTCTAAGAAGAGAAAGCCCAGTTAATACTAAGAGGACACATGGCCAGCGCTCCAGGCTAGGCCCGAGGCACTGGAAAGTATTAAGGGAAATATACAAAGCTCCAGAATACAATATTCCAGAGACTGTTAACACAGAATTAGACATACCAATTCCTGAGCCGATGCAAGTGGAACTGGTGGAACAGTTGCCAGACCCGGAGGAGATGGATTGCTCTCTCTGCATTTCCCATAGCACAGAGTCTTTGGAGGACGTATGAATGGCTTGTGGTATCTGCAGAGTGTCTATTATGTGCTGAGCAGAAGAATTGTACCAATGTGCTTTAAACTGGAAGTTATGTTTGTGCCCTGCTACAACTGTGAAGTTAACAGTTTTCCTTAAACCTTGTGTTTTCTTTTGTGCCTGAAGTTAAGGACATTATTTTCAGTTGTGACCAATTTATGACCCCATGCGTAAAGGGAATAAAAGCCTTTTTCATCCCTACCACTCTGTTTTGATTGTTTGCTTTAAAGGATTGGAGTTTAAAACCACTAGACCAAGTTTCTTGGTTCTTAAAATGGACTCTCCTATCTAATAATAATAATTTTTATGCCACAGTGTGACAAGTCACAAAAAATTAACAAAAATGCAACTTACTTTGAAAATCCCCTTGACTAGAATCTGTCTTTCATCCAGCTGCATCATCAAACAAATCCTTTACCTCTGACAAAGAGCTGTTTTGCCATCATTGGCTTCCTCAGGAAGACTAAAGGTTCTTAAATACTAGTGAGTAGATACAAGCAATGCATCACTGACATAGCACAGTTTCTGGCAGCTCTGTATCAGCCAGCACTGGCCGCACTAATTTAGCAGGCAGCCCCGATGAGTAGCTGGTCTTCCTCACTGAGCAATGACCTCATCCAAGGGCCCATATTACTAGGATACAAAAGAAACTTGGCCTTCCATCACCCAAGAATGTAGAACATTGTTTTGGAGCCATTCATACCAATGCCTAGCATCATCATCAGTAGAGTGGACTATACTTAAGGCTATGAAGAGTATCAACCTACCCTCAGTGCTCTCAATATCAATAGGCCTTTGTTTTTAACACCACTAGCGGAGAGGAGCATTGGCCTTACTTAATATCAATGACCTAAACTAGCCAAAACAAGGTAAAGAAAGTTTCTTAATTTTTTCATAAATACTTGAAGAGTACAAGGTGTAATCAAAAAGTATCAAGACTTGTTCTGTAGCTATATAACAATACATCGCACTACGATGCTATTAAGCATGCAGTATCCTAATTATGTGCTCTGCATGTGCAGAGTGTAGCATGCCTCCAACACACCTGTTCTTTTTTTAAATCACGTGAAGTTTGGTATTATGTAAAAGCAGTTCGTCACATTTATGAGTGAAAAAATTGAACAGTGAATTTGCATTAAATTCTGCCAGAAACTTGGAGATTTGTGCAAAGAGACTTATGACAAGTTACAGCAAGTATATGGCAATTTATTTATTTATTTAACAATCATTTATTACCCGCATCTTCCAGAGTTCAGTTGCACTTTACAATAAAACAATCCACAAAGCAAGAGCTTAGTTTTACATCGAACATTTTGTAAAAATAAAGAGTAATGGTTAACAGCATGAACCAATGCATAACAGCACAAAACTGGCATGAATGCATGAGCCGTATTTGAGTTTACAACGGGCACAAACGTTTCCAAGAGGGCCGCCAAAGTGTTGACAGTGACGAAAGTTCTGGAAGGCCATCCATGAGCAGGAATGAAGACAAAGCTGAAGCAGTGCATGCCGCAATTCACTCAAATCATTAATTGACTAACAGGGAGCTTGTTGATGACATGGACATCAGTTTTGGGTTGGTACAGTCCATTCTTACTGTTGATTTGGGGATGAGAAGTGTGACTGCAAAATTCATGCTTATACTCCTGTCTCTCTGATCACAACAAAGATAGACTTCTCTGCAGCCAGGGAGGAGTTGGAATGTGTTGAAAATGACTCAGATTTCACCAAAAAGAGTGGTGATGAATCGTGGGTTTATGGTTATGACCCAGAAACTAAGGTTCAATCCTCACAGTGGAAGACTCCAAACTCTTCCAGACCCAAGAAAGCCCATCAGGTGAGGAGTAAAGTCAAGGTCATGCACAGTTTTCTTTGATTACCCTGGGTACTGTTGATCATGAGTATGCTCCAAAAGGTCAAATCATCAATATGGAGTACTATATCCAAGTTCTGACTCGTTTGAGAGATGCATTTCATCGTAAGAGGCCAGAGTTGCAAAGGAATTGTGAATGGTTGCTTCATCACGATAACGCCCCAGCTCAAGCATCACATCCTGTCCAGCAGTTCTTAGCCTAAGACCAAATCGAGCTAGTCAGTCAGCTTCTGTACTCACCTGACTTCTCACCCTGAGACTCTTGTTTCCAAAACTAGATTTATTTATTTTATTTAAGTTTTTTTATATACCGTCTTTCTACAATTCAAGATGGTTTACAGAGAACTCAACATAACATTGCAGATGCATCTGTTTTACAAAGAACATTTGAACAAAATCTTAACAGCTGGCTAATGGCCGAGAACGGCAACTATTTTCATTATACCTGGGGGGGGGGGGAATTGAGTGTGGGTAGTTTATCAACTGGTCTAGGTGGTGCAAAGTTGGGTGGGGATATAGGGGATGGTACTAAAATATTCCTGGAAAAGGAAGGTTTTTAATTTTTTGCGAAATTCTATATGATCAGGGCAATTCCTAAGGTGAGGTGGGAAGTCATTCCAATCCTTAGGGGCAGAGAGGGAGAATGTACAATTGCATGTGGTTTCCGTGCTTTTTAATTTTTGGGATAGGCTATATAGGTGGTTTGATGAGTTCGATCTACGGGATCTAACTCATCAAAATTATATAATAACTCATCAAAATTACAACTGAAAGGAAGGCGATTCAATGACTTTGGAGACCCTTAAGAAAAATTCAACACAGCAGCTTCACAGCATAACAAAAGAGGCATTTCAAAATTGTTTCCAGTAATGGCAGGAGCGCTGGAGGAAGTGTGCTTTATCAAAAGGAGAATACTTTCAAGGAGACCAAGTGCAATAACTGTCAATGTTATACGTCTTGTGTTATTGTACAAGTCTTGATACTTTTTGATCGCACCTCCTATGCATGCTTACTTCTGGCACAGGCAGTGTCTCTATAGGAGGGGCCACAAATGACCTTTTTTCATAGAGCAAAAGGCATGTTACAATTCAGCACACAAGTTATTTTGCATTCCAATTAGAGGCTGAAATTTTCTTTAACTCTAATTTTTAAGTGTGATCAAATTTTATAAGACACTTGTTATACATGGAAAAGGTTTATAAAATTACTTCCAAAGTGCCCATATAAGTCATACTGTGTTTTTTGTGATTACACCCTAAAGGAATGATCACACAAACTCAAGGAAATGCAGTATGTGGGTTTTCAATTATGGCCCAGAATCTTCTTCCATTGCGTCTTAACGTGTATAAAAAACAAAAATGCAATTATGTATTTTTTTTTTAAACTTTATTTATTAATCATCACAAACATAACATTCAGTACAATGCAGACAATAAGCCTCCGCAGAGTGTACTCTTATCTCCGCGGGAGGCAAACACCAGATATAGTTATGTAACAACAGCATAAAGAAACAAGGCATACAATTACAGAATTTTATAGAGACGGCAAATCACCCCCCTCCCCCCCCCCTTCACCCACCCCTCCCGTCGTCGCAACCACCAAGCACCAGTCAAGATATGCAATCGCAATCCATTCTCGAGTTCCCCGCACCCAGGCTCTGCATTGGCACCCTAATATCCCACATTAACTATTTCATTCCGGCAGTGGGGGCCCAGACTCTGAATATATGGCTCCCAAAGCAGCATGAAGGCAGACCACCTCTTTACCGTACCCCTGGCTCTCCAGCGCTCCGCCAGCATCAACTGATGAAATCTATTGCGCCACTCCAAGAACGTTGGCGGGTCCCGATCGCGCCAATGATGTAAAATAGGGCCTTTCCCCACCAGACATGCCTTACGCACCAATAACCGCTCCCACCTTCCCACCGGGAGGGTCCGATGGAGCAAGTCGAGTGTGACCAGAGCTCCGGTCCAAGGAAACCTCTGCTGTAATAGCCCCATAAGGTATTTACTGATAGAGGACCAATATGGGAGAATGCGCCTGCACTGCCACCACATATGAGTTAAAGTAGCCAATGGCTCTGAACATCTGGGGCATGACCCATCCCGCGTAATGCGACTCCGCAGAGCTCGTCGAGGAGAGAAATGTACCCGAGTCAAAGCTTTATATTGCACTTCCCGCCATCTGGCACCCTCCACCATCCCGCCTATCCGCCCCAATGCCTGCCTGATAGTGTCCGGTGGTACCACTCGCCCCAGTTCTTCCGCCCAAGCCCTCTCTATCCTCCCAAAATCTGGCTTTGCCCGAAAACATTCCAACCGGGCTTTCAATCCCGCTATTGTCGGGGGGGTCTCACCCCCAATCTCGAAAAATTCGAGAATCTGCGCCGATCTGTCCTCGCCCAGCTCTTCCCTGGGCAGTGTAGCCACATAGTGAGCAAGTTGCATATACGCAAAAAATTGTGAGGGATGTAGCGCGTACTCGGCACACAGCTCCGAAAACGATTTACAGTGACCACTAAGCCCCACCACATGACCCACATATTTGAGACCTTGGGCTTGCCATAACTGAAAGTCTCGGGAGTCCGACCCTGGTAGGAAATGCACATTACCATGAATGGGCAGCCAGCTCGACACCTGCCAGTCCCGGTGCCAAAGGCTATTCAGCTGTCTCCATGTACGTCGCATAGAATTAAACATGCCGCTACGCGTTATTCGACGGGGGAGGTGGACGCCCTCCACGTGTAAAACCCCCATCAGAGAAACCGGGGCCACCACTGCTGCCTCTAAGTCCCTGGGAGTATAGGTATCCGTCCCCCCCCCAACCAATCCCCAAGATGCCGCGCTTGACATGCCAAGGCGTAAGTCCCTAAGTCCGGGAGGCCCAGACCGCCATTCTTCCATTTGCCAACCATACGGGACAAGGGAACACGCGCCCTGGCCCCTTTCCACAGGAACCCTTGAATCTCCCTTTCTAAGCTATGCAGATCTCGGCGCAACAGCCACACTGGCAAGGTTTGCATCCAGTATAAGATACGAGGCAGGACCACCATCTGGACCGCCGCCACTCTCCCCAATAGTGACAGTGGTAAAGGGTTCCAGGCTCTCAGCTGATTCCGCAACCCCAACAAAACTTTCTCAAAGTTAGTCCGATATAAATCTTGGGGCAACCGGGTTAAAACAATACCCAGGTATTTAAACTTTTGGTCGGTCCATTTCAGAGGAAAATCCCCCCCCCCCCCAGCGTCCCTTCAGGTACCCTGACACGTCTAGGGCCTCCGATTTGTCTTCATTAATCCGAAGTCCTGCAAAGCTACCGAACAGCCGGAATTCTGCCATCAATCTTGGGAGAGATTCCCTAGGAGCCAGCAAATGCACCAGCATGTCATCTGCGAAGGCTGAGACTTTAAACCTCTGTTTACCCACCTTCACCCCACAAATCTGGCTATCTGCTTCTATGCTCCGTATCAGCGGGTCTAAAGACAAAACAAACAACAGAGGGGATAGTGGACACCCCTGTCTAGTACCTCTATGCAAAGAAAAGGAATCCGACAAGACCTCATTGCACAGCACCCTGGCGGTCGGAGAAACATACAGACTGTGTATCATATCACAAAAAGATTGTCCCAGGCCATACAAAGGAAGCAGATAGTGCAAATACGCCCAATTTACCCTGTCGAACGCTTTTTCCGCGTCAAAACTCACCAAGAGGGATTGCAACTGTTGGGTGTGCACCCATTCCAGAGACGCCAGGATTTTACGTAAATTACGCACCGCGTGGCGCCCCCTCACAAAGCCCACCTGAGATTCGTGCACTATCTCCTCTAAAACTCCCGCCAGGCGCTCAGCCAGGATTTTCGCCAACAGCTTCACGTCGAAGTTTAGTAATGAAATCGGCCGATAGGAAGCCGCCTGTAGAGGGTCTTTACCCGGCTTGGGTATAAGCGTTATGTAGGCCTGATTATCCCCCCAGCGCCAACCCCCTCCTTCGATTCTACATCGATAAGTCTCTACAAGAAGAGGGCTCACCCAGTTAGACAAAAGCTTATAAAACTCAGCTCCATACCCGTCCGGTCCTGGGGCCTTATAGCAGCTGGCTGCGGAGATGACACTCTGCACTTCTTGTAGAGTTACTGGTTGTCCCAGATTGCCGCGCTGTTCCGCGGTCACCTTCGGTAAAGTCAAACCTTGGAAATACTTTTCCATGGTAGAGGGGGACATCTCCCCTGTCGCATACAGTTTCTGAAAGAAGTCTTTGAATATCGCACTGATCGCCCCCCGGTTTTGCTGGAGATTCCCATGTTCATCTCGGAGGGCCGCCACTAATCTAGCTCCTCTCTGACCCTTCAAACATCTCCCCAATATTCGTCCCAGTTTGTCCCCGAAACAATAGAGCCGGTACTTATAATACATTACGGATTTCTTGGCTCGCTGGTGAAGTAGTTCATTTAACGCAACCTGCAGCTCCCACAACCGCTTCCTATTAGTCGCCGTTGGAGCTCGGCCACTAAGCACTCGTGCCTGTGTCACCTGTTTTTCCAGCCTAATAATCTGCGCCGCCAGTAGTCTCCGCTTTCGAGCCACATATCCGATTATATCCCCTCGTAACACCACTTTGGCGGTTTCCCAAACCAGTTCCGGGTCATCCTTATGTATCTGATGATTCCGTTCAAAGTCCCGCCAGCGTTGACCGAGGAATTGCTGAAATTGGCTGTCTTTATACAGCTCAATGGGGAATCGCCAGATACAGGACTGTCCATCTCCTCCCCCCCCCCCCCCCCACTGTAGCTCTATCCAAACCATTGCATGATCTGAGATCTCAGGGGGGCCTATCTGGGCCTCTCCCGTGTGTGCAAATAGGGGGGTGGAAAGTAAGAGATAATCAATTCTGGCACTTGTACCATGTGCTCGTGAGACATGAGTGTAATCCCTCTCAGAGGGGTGTAACAGTCCCAGGGGTCCACCAAATCTAAACGCGCCTTAAATCTTTGCAGCATCTGAGATATAAGCGTCCTCTCTCGGGTTCCCCTCCCACTTGAGGTATCAAGGTCTATCTCAAAGACCCCGTTGAAATCCCCACCCAAGAGCAGCGGCACATCTGGTAATTGCTCCACTTTGGCTGCAAAACGATTGAAAAAATCCTGATCTAGTAGGTTGGGCCCGTACAGATCACCTAAGATAGTCTCTCGGTCCTCTAGCGACCCATGTAACAGCAAAAATCTCCCAATAGGATCCACTACTTGGCGGTGCAGCGTAAAGCGCACCCTCTTATGAATGAGAATGGCCACTCCTCCTTTTTTCCCCAGTGCAGGCGCTCCCCATACTTGGCCCACCCAGTCACGGCAGAGTTTGGCGTGTTCCTCGGCTGTCTGATGGGTTTCTTGTAGTAGCGCAACATCACACCGCTGTCTAGCCAGCGCTTTCAATACTTTATATCTCTTTATCGGGCTACCTAGTCCACATACATTCCAAGATATTATCCGCAGGGAAGTATCTGCCTCCTGGGCCCCCACTGCCAGTATTGCGTGTTAGAGGAACCCCCCCAGCCTGGGGCCCCCCCTTGCGTTTCCTTGGATGGATTACTGGATGCCTGTGCTTGAATTTTGGGGTGCGACGACCTTTCCCCCTCAATCCCTGCCTTCCCCTTACCCCACTACCCCCCACTCTCCCCCTTCCCATCCCCCTCATATCCCCCCCCTCTGCCCCACCCCTCCCCCCTCCCCCCCCTACGTTCCATTCCTTCCCCACACATCTTCCACTTCCACCTCCCAACCCTGCTAGATGTGTCCGGGCTTCCTGTCCCATGGCAGTTAATACCCCCCACCCGCCTATGCCCGCCGATGGGTTGAACACTCCCTCCTAGTCAGGAACAAGCTCATGTTCTCAGAGTAACCCTGATATTCCACATAAGCAGGCCCGGGAACCACGAGTACATCGAGCTACCCTCCCCCTTATTACAGTACTATCTTCTCCTTACAATGCAATAAATCAACATAACAGTAGATAACATAATACAGCAAAGGTAAATTACCACAGCATGTCCAAATCTCACAGTAAGTGAAAAATGAAAACTGGACAAACAAGGGGTCTGTGAGCCAGTATTAAGAGGGTACCCAGGGCCACAAGTCCCCGACGAGCCCAGCACTGTGATATCTTCGTACCCCGGGTGGGCCCCAAGGCACCTCGGACCCGGCGGGTCCTCTCTTAAAAAATAGAGCGCCGGGCCTGAAAAACTGCGATCCAAGCCTTCGAGGCTTAACTATTAATCACAGGCTCTCAAAAAAGGGGACCCCGCAGATCTAGTTACACAACGGGGAACCCGTGTACCTGACACCCGGTCCACTGCTCACCGAGAATTGAAGCTCTCAGAGGTCCCTGTCGATTCAGGCTCGTTCCGCCGGCTCCGTATTCAGTGCTTTTTCTGATTTCTCCAGCTGCTGGACATACGCCGTCACTGCCTCCGGGGAATCGAAACTTCTGTGCTTGCCCTGATGCACCACGTGCAGGCGTGCCGGGTACTGCATGGTAAACTTGATGTGGGCAGAAATCAGCTTTTGGCAGACAGACGAGAAGGCCTTACGGCGCTGGCTGAGGGCTGCCGAATAATCCTGCGCAATCCGGATTTTTACATTGTCTGCCTCTACGGTCCCAACTTTCCTGGCCTCCTTCAGTACGGCTTCTTTGTGCTGGAATTGTAAGAATTTCACCAGTACAATCCGGGGTCGCAGGTCCCGCGTGTTCTTGGGGCCTACTCTGTGTGCCCTCTCCAGGACAACCCGGGTCGTCTCTCCGGCTTCCCCCAGCAGCTTATTACATAGGGCTTCCACATAGGACAGTAACGCTGAGTCTCCTACCGATTCCGGGATCCCCAGCAGTCTGAGGTTGCTCCGCCTGGATCGGTTCTCCAGATCGTCAATCTTCTCGCCCTGGGTCCGAAGCATGGTCTTTGCCTGAGCCAGCTCCTGCTTCAAGCCCGCCACCTCCTCCTCTGCCTGCACAATTCTCTCCTCCGCGTGCTGCATGCGGGTGCCAAAAGTATTGACGGAAAGTTGTACTGCATCCAGCTTTCCCCGTAGCACCTCGAATTGTGCTGCCAGCGCTGTGGAAACTGCCGCCGAGATCTCTTCGGACAGTAACCCTGTGGTCGCCGAGGAGGGCAGACTGCTCTTTGGGGGCGAGTCCGCCATTTTCTGCTGCCCTAAGCCTCGCTCCTTTTCTCGCCGATTTGCTTTAGCTGCTGCTGCCATACCGGCTCCTCCGAGGCTGGATTGCTGGAGATAATCGGTAAGTGAGGTTATTGTTAGGAAGGGACTATTCTATAGGTTCAAATAAACGGCTCAGTAGACCGGTATGGGATCGGAAGCCCGGAGCTCAAGCAGAGAGCGTCCACCCAAGCTCACCACATCACGTGGTCCTCGCAATTATGTATTTTATAGACAGGAAACAATACTTGGGCTGCTAAAACAGTCGCCCAACATATAATGAGGAGAAACAAAAATTAGTCCCCTCTAGGAAACACTGATCCCCCCTGAAAGCCCACTGACACACAATACTCACTACCTGACCCCCCCCCTCAATAACACCACCCCACCCTCCTTTCCCAGGCTTATCAGGGGTCACTGATGACCAGTAAGAGCAGGAACAATGCCCACTCGTTCCTGCTCAGCATTTGGTCGGAGCCAAAAAGGCACCATGATCCCTAGCAGTGATCTTGCCAAGCTTACTGTCAAGGACCATCAGTGCCATTTTGACTCCAATCATGTGCTAAGCAGGAGCAAGTTAGCATCATGGCAGGAGGAGGTTGTCATTGAGGGGGGTTTGGTAGTGAGTACTGTGCATCAAGGAGGTTTCGGGGTAGAGATCAGGGATGCCCGAGTGCTGGGATGCTGTGCTTCAGGGGGGTAGAAGTGTTGTGCTCCAATTGTGTGGGCATTGTGACTGGGGGGTGCTGTCATTGAGGTTAGGTGAGTGCTGTCCATTGGGAGGTGCTATGAGTGGGGAACGAGGTTGCCTGGGAGGGGGCAAAAGTGTTGTCTGTACTTTGATGGTCTTGGACACCATGTTTGGGGGGGGGGGGGATAAGTCAGGCGAGGGCAGCAAGGGTAGTAACCACAGTTGGTGGGGTTATATTGGGAGGGCTCCGACCTTGGTATTGACAGCTGCCCCTACCAGAAAGCATTTATTTGTGCCTGGGGAACAGGTGTAAATGCTGATGTCTGGAAATCATCAGTGAGACATGGATTCCTATCAGCACAAGGCAAGGAAAAGATCATTGAATAGGATTTGTCGCAACACCACACCAAGGTGCAGATGGGCAGACTGGGTGCACCTAGTGGTCTTGATCTGCCAACATTATCTAAGTAAAACTACTCAAATGCTAAACAGACTTAATTCCAGTTTTGTGAAAACATATATATTTTGGAGTATACCAAGTTTTAGGATACTAATTTCATCCGAATGGTAGTATCTTCATCAACACTAGGCCTGTTTCTACCATTCTACCTGCCATAAGATAACTGCAATATTTTCCAAAACTCCTAACTATAACTGTCAGCAGTGGTATAAGTTCCAAAGAGGGGCCCCCAAGCAAATTTTGTTGAAGGCCCCCCATTGTTATGATGGCATCCCCCCCCCAATGTGACAGCGGCAAACTTAATTGATCTTTGCAGTGCCACCACTGCCTCTGCTCTTGCCAGGCATAAGGCAAACTTGGAAGAGTGGAGGCAGCATGGCAAAGATCATCAAGTAAGTTTGCCTTGCTGCCTTACTGCTGCTGTGCAGGCCCCCTTTCTGCTTGTGCCCCCCCCCCCCCTCCCTGCATTATGGGGACTGCTTGGGTGGAATTTACACCACTGACTATCAATGTTCTTTGGAAGTCTCCCATCAAAGTACTTATGGGACCCAAGTTAACTTAGTTTCTGAGATCTTACAGAAGTTGAACACAGAATGGTAGCTGTGGACAACACCTCCAAGCAGTAGGCTCAAGTTTACATAAGGGTGAAAACTCATACAACGTATTCAGATTTGGAGGAAAGGCTGAATATAATGTTATTCCAGTTTCATTCTGTATTTTCTCCTATCCCTATCAACTATAAATGTTAAAGTGAGAACTAATTATCTTGCATTCAACGACAGTTTGCAAAGTTTTGCAATTTGTTTAGATATATCTTCACAGCATTTGATTTTCTAAATGAAGGTATGTTATAGGCAGTACTATACACATAAACAGATGCAGAAGAACCATAACTCAAAACGCCCTCAGCGTCCCAAACAGCATAAGAAAGGACAAAGCAGAAACAAGCCGCAGAGCTTTCTCTTACGTTGCACCGCTGCTCTGGAATCAGCTGCCGCACGACATACGACTAATAAGTGACTTGAAAGAATTTAGAAAAAACCTCAAAACGCACCTTTTTCAGTCCCATTATAGGCTGAACTAACCAGTAACCCCTGCTCCAGAATGGTCCCAACACATTGATATCTCCAATTGATCTGTCATATTGTATATATGTATATACGTAGCACACCCCCACCCACGCTTCCTAATGTATATAAATAAGCAAACCCGCACACAATTAATCAAATGTAAATCAAATGACCTTGCGTTGTGTTGTTTCAAATCAAATCTTTAATCAATCAAAATGTAAATCATGCAAATTACTGTACTGTGCAGTGCATCCTGATCTGTGAAGTTAACCGCTGCTGATCGTAGGAAGTAGCGGTATACAAGTGTCTACTAAATAAATAAATAAATAAAATAAATTAGGGCACCCAAGTAGGTATAAAGAGTCACTAGGATGATCCAAGGATCATAGGAGCTGAGCTTCTAGGAAGGCCTTTCAGAAAATGGCAATGTTCGCACTGTTAAAGAGAAGATTAAAGGAAGCATAATCATGATTTACAAGGTTATGAAATTAATGCCAGAAGCCATAGCAGTAAATAACTAATTTTTAAGCCTCTGCATCTTATTGCTTATTTTTAAATCACAAATCCACCAGGAGCATCCCTAAGTCTTATTAAACCCTGCAGGTGGTAATATGTTTTAATTGAATGCTTATTAATAAAGATGTGCTTATTATTCCTAAAGTTAAAATGGAATGGAAATAAGGGAGAAATATTCACCTCCTAAAGGAAAAAGTCGGTTCAAAGGCAAAACAATGCCTCCTTAGAAGCCTTTTTTTTTAACCTTAACTACGTAGCAATTACTTACCTGTAACAGGTGATCTCTGGAAACAGCAGGAATAAGTCTTCACATATGGGTACGTCAGTACCGACGGAGCCTGCACAGGAACGCTCCCCAGCGTCCAAAAGAAAGCTTTTGGGAGCATCCCACGCGCATGCGCGCTGCCTTCCCGCCCATTCACTTCCCTCTCATCAGTTGGGTTTGTAGCTGAGACCGAAGGAGGGAAGTAGACAAATTAGAGAGAGAAAGAGAGAGAGAGACAACTCCTAGGGGAGGTGTGTGGATTGTGAAGACTTATTCCTGCTGTTCCCAGAGATCACCTGTTACAGGTAAGTAACTGTGCTATCTCCAGGAACAAGCAGGAATGAGTCTTCACATATGGGGACTCCCAAGCTAAGATGCCTGGAGGAGGTCCCAGCATGTTGCAAATCTAGTTGATGGGCCATGCTATTTCCCAGAACCTGAGGCATCAAAGGGATGGAGGGTAGGAGTTCAACTAAAAAGGGGGGTGCTGTGGAACAGCTAGACTAAACAAGGCGTCTAGAGAGGAGTCCTTGTGTAGATCAGAAATGTTAGTGAAAATTGGATTCCAATTTTCTAATCTGGACCTCAGTCAAAAATATTGCGAAAGTATTTGTTGAGACTAATGGTCTGGTGCTAGAAAGCAGTACATTATCCTCAAAGAAAATACCTTACTGAGAAGTAGAGGAAAATAAATTTCGCAATACAGGCAGCGGTTAGAAGCCTAAAAAGGCTAGAACTAATCCCAGAAGAAAAAACTGGGAGAGTTTAATAAAGTTGGACTTTGGATGAGAAGCTAAAGCTTCTGTAGGCCAACGTTTGAAGCTCTTTGTCCTTGGAGCAGAAAAAGGCTCTAGGAAAGAGAGGAGATAAATCTGACTAGTTTGCAGAAAAAGGATGGGTCTTTGAGACCCCTCTATCCAAATGAAAGACAGAAAGACACATTTGTAGTAGGCGGTTTAGCCTCCAATTTCTTGAAGATCAGGAATGTCTTCCCTAAGTGATGTCACTTAGGATGACTTTACATGGAGTGCTTCAGATGTAACGTAACCAGAGAGGTTACAGTAAAGGAAGGTAGTTTGTGATTACCATAGAAATTGGTTGTCCATTTAAAACCCTATGGCATGCTGGAACAGCATTAATATGGACAGTAACAAATCTTTCAGAGTGAAATATGTGTATTTTATATTATATCTATCTATATATATATCTATATCTATATATATATATATATATATATAGATATATATAGATATAGATATAGATAGATATAGATATATATATCTCAGAGACTCACTTAAAAAAAAGAAGGGGTAAGGACCTGCTTGAAAATATGGATAGAGAACCCCTTACTGGTTACACATGGAATGTTCCTAGTCAGAAGGATAGGTCTAGATCTCTTTAAAATTCTAGACTTTGAATAACCAGAAGTGGAGATCTACGTGAAGGGGTGCAAAGAAAACCTTAGTCTTAAGACAACAAATCTGGATCCTTCTATAACTTCAGTGTGGAGAAAAAGACGCAATAAAAGGGAATACCATATTTGTCCGTCTGAGGGCAATATGAGTATAATGCGTTCTTTGTTCAGCATAAGCTCCAATGAAGTATTGGGAATTAGAAGGAATGCAGTAGACAAGGACAGACTGCAGTGAAAAGAAATGCATCCCTGTTGGAAGACTTCCACTGGAGATGTGCAATAACTCAGGGAATTAAGCAATTCTTTATGCTTTCACATGATCTAAACCCTGGTTCATTTTCCCTAAAAGGAAATTTTAAGGAAGATGGTAAAGTAGGAAAAAATCGGTCATGTGGGAGCATGACTGGGCAAGCCTTTCAACCATCTGGAAGTTACCCACCAGGAATGGCTCTGACGCTCTCTGGCAAAGGCCCATAGTTGCAGAGCTTCTTGTAGAATTGCAGAGAGCATGTTGTAGGGTGCCCAGGTGGGATCTGGTTGTTTAATTACCAGTGTGCAACCTAATCTATTCTGTGGGAGCCAAAGAATTGAAGATGGCTAAGAATAGCAGACAGGCTGGTTGCCTGCAACGATAAACTGTCCAAGTAGGTTTTGGAACCTCTCCTGGAATTATGTGTTATTAAGGCAGCAGAAGAGGTTAGGTCCTATAGATTGGAAAAGGACCGACAGACTGAATTAGAAGTGATAACTCTCACTTATGGTCTTATAAGCTGTCTTAAAAGAAATATTTGAAAGATTGCAGAGGGGAGAAACTCTGTATGGAAATTATTTACTGGAGTAGGTATTGGGGACAATCCTATGGCTTAAAGGGTAAGCCCTCCAGTCAAATAGCATCACTCTTAGATTGAAAAGGTCAACTAAGAGGGATGAAAGTTGGGAAGACTTACAATTTGGTAAGTCTCTGAAAAAGGTAAAGTTCCCCTGCAGTGAAAAGTATAAGATATCCTTGTACAGGACAACTGCCAAGGTGAAGGGCATAGCATACCTTATAAGTAGTTGTAACTCCTCTGTTTACTTTTAAAAAGAGAGGAGAAACTTGTTACCTGTAGGGCATGATTATCCTCAATAGCTCTAAGAGCTGAAAGGATGGACTGCTCTTAGCAAGAGAGTCATGCCTAAAGTGGAGGATTAAGGCAGTGTATCACTGACCTCTCAATAAGGATGAGAAGAACTGTAAATGCTTCTGTAGTTAAGAAGTAATGGTTCTGAACCTCAACAGGAAAAAGATTTAATGAATAAAAATCAGAAACTCTGCGACTGCTGAGTTTGCTGAGCCTGTTGAGACACTGGTTTTCTTAGCCTGGTATGATGTTGCCCTTGTTTGGAAACATCTGCATGATGGGTAGAAGATGCATAAAACTTTTTCCCCTTAGGGGAATAAAGTTTGTTAGGAGATTTTTTACTAGCTGGGGTAGAGGAAAGTTTTGACAATCCTCTGAAAGCAACAATATCAGTGTTTAACTGATTAGCTTGAAATAAAGCATCCTTGTTAAAGAGATTTTCACCAGTACAAGGAGTATTTCCCAGCTTTTCTTGTACCCATTTGCCCAAGTCTGAAGCTTGGAGCCAGGCCATGCGTCGTGCTCCTATGGCTATAGCAGAAGTTCTGCTAATAGACTCAAACAGTCCAGGGAAGCACGATTAAGGAATTTAGAGACATTTTGAGCATGACTGACTAATATGAAAAAGTCTGCTCTTTTATGTTCTTGAAGAAAAGGGTTCAAAAGCTTTAAGTTCTTTGTGACCTCTTCAAGAGATAATCCCATATAGAAAATATATGAGATAATTCTTGCTGAAAGCATGGATGCCTGGAAGCATCGACGTCCAAAGGCATCTAAAGTTCTAGACTCACGACCTGGCGGATAAGAAGAGTGCTTCTTTGCACTCTTAATCCGCCTCATGGCTGATTCTACAACAATAGAATGATGAGGAAGTTGAGTCTTTTGAAAACCTGGAGAAGGTAGCACCTTATACATGGAGTCAAGTGTTTTAGAATGTGGAGATACCGTTAAAGGAGTTTCCCACATCCTTAAAAGTAGATCTTGTAAGATCTGATGCAAAGGAAGCATGATCACTTCCTTTGGAATCCAGGGGGATTGCAGGGTCTCTAAATCCCCTGGCAAGGATTCTTTACCAGGTATAGAAATGGCAAGCAACTTTGCCATATCAAGCAGAAAAGCTTGAAAAGAAATCTCCCCTGAGGAGGACCCTCTAAAATGAGGGGTAAAGGCTAGACTTGTTGAAGATTCAGCCTTGGTACCGATGGATTCATCCCAGTCATCGGGATCGGAAGACCTGAAAGGATGAAGCATCGGATTTTCCTTAAAGCAATGTCTTTGGTACCGCCCGAGGTCGGTACCGAGACGAGTCGGTACCGACTCATCCATGCTAGAGATCGATTCCAGGCTTGGCATCGAAGGAAGCGAGTCTATCGAAGTAAGCATGGGCGGTACCGACACCGATGCCCATGTCGATACCGGTACCGGTACTGAAGCCGATACCAATACTGGAGGAATGGTCTGTGGAAACTCTAGCGGTACTGAAGTAGCCGAGAGCGCTAGACTGCGATCATCGGTGAGGAGTGTTTCATCCATCACCATAGCCGATGCCGGGCTGTCGGTACCGCTCCAAGCGGCCACAACCACCGAGCATGGCCCAGGTATGTTCATCGAGGTAAGAACCCTGGGAACAACCTGAAGCCCCGTTAATGCTTTGGAGCTCGAAGACTCCCGCCGGGGCTTTATTGCCAAAATATCCTCGAGGGCAAGCCAGAGCCATCTCGATACTGGGAAGGAGATCTACCACTCGAGGACTGGCTAGTCTTTACAGACTTTTGTTTGGTTACCTGATCCTGTGGAGATATTGTAGCTGGTGACATCGAGTGCGATGTGAACCGGGTATCGAGTTGAGCTCGATTCTGAAGATTTCTTCTATTTGAGCTCCAGCAAGAAAGACACTCCAGTGGGCAATGGTCAGGACCCAAACATTTTAGCCACCAAGTATGGGTGTCTGAAAATATATCTGTACCGCCACACTTTGAGCATTTCTTAAGGGTAGTGACTGGCTTTTCCATAATGGAAAGATAGAGGCCTAGTGGCCTAGAAACCGTCAGACACTAAAAAGGAAAATTTCTGAAGAAAAGAAGAAATTCTTTAGAAAAAAAGAAAGAAAAGCAAGCACCGGCAGTACCTGTGGCGTCGAGGGAAGGCAGACGCGACCACAAAAAACTAAGAATAAAAAGAAGAATTTTCTGCGGTGACAGGAATACGTCCTGCCGGCTCCGCGGAAAACAGAAAACTGATGAGAGGGAAGTGAATGGGCGGGAAGGCAGCGCGCATGCGTGTGGGATGCTCCGAAAAGCTTTCTTTTGGACGCTGGGGAGCGTTCCCGCGCAGGCTCCGTCAGTACCGACGTACCCATATGTGAAGACTCATTCCGGCTTGTTCCTGGAGATAAACTATTACTTAGACAACACATATCAAATGCAATAAAGTTATCCGAGTCTCTTCTGAATTATTTATTGGAATTAAACAGCTACTCAGAGAATGCTTCGTTCTAAATGTTAAAAGCTCATTTAAATTACCCATTAAATGTAATTGCAAATGTAACTGTATAGAAGTGAACTGTTTTGAAGCATATCCAAACTCCACTTGGAGAGGATGAGAAGATGGGAAGAAATCTGGCAAATTTGGATTCATCTCCGAGTGAGTAAGAGATTTATTGGAGTGGAGGAGTGGCCTAGTGGTTGGGGCAAGGTACTTCAGGCCGGAAGGTCAGGGGTTCAAATCCCACTAGAGGACAGCAACCTTGGGCTGGAAGGACTGGGGTTTCTAGTCCCACAGGTGCTCCTTGTGGTCTTGGGCAAGCCACTTAACCCTCCATAGCCCATGTTCCCTGTAAAATAGTTATCTCCAAGTTATAATGCCCTGTTCAATGTAATTTCAGTTTGTTCAATGTAAACCGCACTGATGCAGAATAGCACGGTATATAAGAGAATGTAAATAAAAATAAATAAATGTAGAGGTCTTTGTAACATAGTTTGCTAAAAATGAGTTAATTATAATTCATTTCTGACTTTCAGTTTAGAGCCAGGGGCAACACAACTACTCAAAAAATTCATTTAGTAGTCATAACAGGAATACAAAAAGCCTACACAAAGATATCATATTCTACAGTCTGAAAGAGTGATATCGTTACAGAGAGTTAGAGCAATATTACATAGGGCTATGAAGAAAATATGAAAAGTTACAAAGTGACGTAGATGGCAGGCAGGGGATATGTATTTATAGTGGGGAGAGAGAAACACAATATGAATGTAATATCATCATTACATTTTATCTTGTTAGACAGAATGATCTGGCCTGGATATTTAGCTTTTGTAGTATTATGTGCATTTTACTCAAATCATGCCTGTTGAGGAGGATCTGCCCATATACATTAAGTTTTAGGGGCATGTTTACTAAGCCCCATGCTACTGACAAGAGTTTGGTATGCATTACTAGTACAGGGTACTGTGTTAGAAGCAGGAGGGCACAAACAGCCATCTCCCTTAATCTAGTGCAACTCACGGTGTTAATACTACTGCGGGGAGCAACTAACACCCCCCCATTGTGCGGATGGTAGTTGCTCCCCACCAAACGTTGGCAGCATGGACTTTCAAAGCCAGCAGTGCCATGGCTGGAACGCCCATGCCCTGCCCAGGCACCACCAAGATGCGCACTGCCTGGGTAGCATGGATCTTTTTCAGGGTGGCACCAAAAATACATGCTACCACTGTTCCCTCTAAGCTGTGCGCGTGTGCACGCGCACACACCTCACCGTGCGAGCACACATACTTTACAACAGAGCACACAAAAATTATGGTTCTGATTCCGATAGAAAACACAGATATCTTAAAATTTAAAAGTTGTTGTGTATTTACGGTTTTCACAAGTTCTACAATATTTTCTAGTTCAATCAATGTGGTGTATATACTGTATTCTGACGTGTAGTCAAATTTTAAAGTATATAACTCCGAGTGTCGTTATGTGGCGCACAAAAATTTAACCTTCCTTCAAAAGCTGCACAGCTGATATTTTATGTGCACACAGCCTACAGAAAATTAGAGGGAACATTGCATGCTACCCCTGCGCTACCCAGGTAGCGCACTTTAATAAATATGCCCCTTAGTTTCAACAACGCATGTGCACAGTATATGGGTTTCAGAAACTAAAGCTTCAGCTGCTGAAGAGGAAGAGCCCAAACTGCTTCGAAAGAACCTGTTGCTGACAGAGTCCCTAACCCTACTGGCAAAAGAAAAAGGCCTGTGTGATGGTGGAGGAGTCCAGTACCAACAAAGACCTGAAATGCCACAGGCACAAAAGAAAGTGTATGGTAGCAAGATGAAAGGGGAGAAATGGGAAGGAAAAGAGAAGGGAAGAGGATGGGAGGAGATGGATGGGAGAGGTGGGGAAGCGAAAGAAAAGGAGGAAAGGGGAAGGAAGTAGTGTGAGAGAAGATGGGAGGGAAGAGTAGGAGGGAGAGGAGGAAAGGAGAGAGGATGACCAATACAATGCACCGACTCAAACACACTGCATTCAGTCATGTACTACCCATGTAGACACATACACACATACACTTCCACACAAATCCACTTCATCACACACACCATAAAAATACAGATCTCATCTACACACTTTGTAGATACCTCCCTTCCCACAGATCCTACTATGATCTAGGAACTGTAATGCAGGCGAGGTTCACAGAGAAGCTCTCCACAAGATATGGCACCTCCATAGCAGCTGCCATCCTTTCAGTTGAACCCTTCAGTGCTGGTAGATGTCAGGAATTAGCTGCCCAAAACCCAGAGCCTGGGTCAAGGCCAGCTTGAGGGCTGGTGCAAGATGTTTTGCATAGGGCACCCACTTTCAGACTTATGCTTCCCCCCATCCCGAGATTTTGGTAATTAAACTCAACAGTGATCATATCTAAATATCACCCTTCCAACAACAATCCTCTAAAAATGAATTATAGATCATAGTTTCAAATATTAAACTTTCTTTTCCATAAATGTTTGTATCTGCTCTCTGCAGGTAAAAGAATGTGCTGATGGTTTTTGAGTTTGTCTGGTTGTGAGAATCGACTTTTGCTTTGAAAGCTGCTGCTCTTTTCTGCCCCTCGGAAGCTGTTGCCCTAGGTGGATGCCTAGTCTTGCCTAATAGTTGGGCTGGTCCTGCCTGGAACGGAGTACCACATACCAGAGAAACTCAGGAAAAAGCTGGAAACGAGGGCACACAGGCACTCGAGAAGACTCCATACATAAACAGAGCTAAAACCCAGAAGGAGGTCAGAACTCGATTGAGGAGACTTCCACAGAGAAGAGTTAGGATCAAGAATATAGCAAGAAAAACAAAGCACTAGGTATCACGTAGAGGTGCAGACTGATTTTTAGCTCTATTTAAGATCTGTTCTTGGGGGAGGGCCCCTGGATCTTAGATCTGTCCAATGATACTTCTCTCTTCAGCTCACCTTCTCACAGGGGACAAGCTTCTACATTAAGGTTGCCAAATTTTTGGTGTGCAAATCTAGGGCACCAGGACAAGGCAGTGGGGCAGGCAAGGCAACAGAGACATGATATGGACATCCACGTATAAAATGGGCCTTTGCAAAAATGGCCTTTTACATGTGGATGTGATTTTATGTGTGTCAATAATCCCCTTAGTGCCTCTGGCTTAATATCATAGCTCGGCCTTGCTTTCTCTTTCTCTATTCCTTTTGTGGTTTTCTTTCTCTCTGGTGTCATTTTTATTTCTTTTTCTATTTCAACTCCATCTCTTCCTTCTTTGTCTTTCTCTTTTAACAGTGAATATTTTAATACTTTCTTTTCCTTTCCTTCTATATCTGTCTACCCCATTCTCCTGATTATCCCTTTTCTCATTTCCCTATGCATTCTGTGTACTCTCCTTCTATTCCATCTTTTCATCCTCTTCCTTTGGCTCTCCTCTTCCATATTCATTCCATTCTTATAGCCGGTATTCTCTTCCTCCCCTATGCTCTCTCTGAATTTGGGATAACCACCATTTCTCCCTCCCCCTATACCTCTGACAAAATCACCGTGCTTCCCTCCTCTGCAAACACATTAGCCATCCTCTAAAGTGTCCACCGCTATATTCATCCCCCACAGCCCCACAACAAATGATCTATGAATCCTCAGAGGTAAATTCTTCTTAATATACCCCTCAATCATATACATGATCTCCCTCAAACATATCTCCTAGTCCCAGAGCCCCCCAACCACACACACAATCCTCCCTACATACATCTCGTAGTCCCAGAACTCAACTATACACATATCTCTCAGACCTATAGCTCCCAACTATACACACAATACTTAGATACACGTTCCTATTCCAAGAGCCTCCCAACCATACACATGAAGTCATTCTCATACACAAAGCCCCCAACTATACATCCATTTCCTCCCATGCACATTTGAGTCCCAAAACCTTCTCCACCCACCAACTGTATCAAAGCTCAAAGACTGCTGTTCCTCCTCCTGTCTGCTTTCAAGACCTCCCCCCCACCTCAGCTCTTAGCCTAGTCAACACTAGAGCGGGGTGGTGGTTCAGTTCAATTTTTTAAAATTTGTTATGCTGCCCACTTCTCCTGTGGCCTGATTGTTTCCTTCCTGCACAGATCAAAGCTGATCTGAACTGCACAGCAGCGAGAGATGTCACTGCAGCAGAAGCAGTATCCAACAACTGTTCTGCTGATCAGGGAGAGGGAGAACACTCCTGCTGACCTTTCCTTGCAGCTGCAGGCCTGGAAACAACTTTTCTTTCTCTGGACAACACATCAGTCCTGATCCTCCCCCATGTTGTCACGGCATGAGAGGTGCTTAAGAGAACGTCAACTTCCTGTGCTGCACAGGGTTAGTCTAACAAGAATGGCCCCATGCGGCACAGTAAGTTAATGTACTATGAAGTACAGTTCCTGCTGCTGGCATGGGGGAGGATTCAGAAAACAGGAAAGCAACTGGCAAGGGGTGAGATAGGATTAAAACAAAAGGATAATAAAAATAAGGAGTAATGTCCTGCACCTCTGTCCCTGCTGGAATCAGGGAAAGGTGGTTACTGCAGGCATTTTAGCTGGGGACCCTGATCTGAAATCAGGGACATCTGGTAACCTTAGCCTATGTTTCCTTCTGGACATGACTAGGAGGCCAGTTGTCTAATGCATCTGGCCAAGGAAATAAAAATCAAAGTCATCAGAAGGGGTAAGCAAAATAAACACTACTGGGAAAGGGAATGGGACTGGGCCTGGGCCAGGGCCACTGCTTCTCTAGTACATTAGTGCCTTCATTAAAGGCTTGCATGAACAGAGGGATGGGGTTAGACCAAGCTTTGACAAAAGATACCAAAGAAAGACTGGGTTTATATACAAATGTAGCAGGAAGAAGATGGCCTCCAAGAGGAAGTAGAAGGCATAGAGTGAACCAAGACAGCCAGTCAGCCTAGAGGAGCCTGTTGATACCCGCTGCCGGAAAGGTCAGAGGTTCATCTAGGCAGGACTGTCCCAGGAACAAAGTTCCCTGCAGACTGGTGGTAGAACCTCACATTGTAAAACCTAGGTGTGGAAAATACCTTGGATCTCACATTCCATGTGTCATCTAGCAGTATTCCTCTGGGAGAAAAGGAGGCAGGTTGAATGTAAGTGGCATTACTCATATTGGAGGGTATAAAAGTAAATGCGCTTTTTATATGGGAAGATTATAAAGCTATGAAAATTGCCTGAAACTGGATCTCTGCCAAGCCTGACAGAATCATACATATGTGGTTGAAACTTTCAGTAGGAAGGATATCTACAAGAAATGGTTGTGCACAATTTTTGCTAAATATTTTATTAAGCTTTTTGCTATTAAGCTTTTGTAAAAGGGAAAATAGCAAAAAAACCCCAACAAAAGGAAAGAATTTGACGCCAGATGAAGAAATTCATGGCAGCTCAATCTTACTGCAATAAAGGATATGGAAAAAATTAATTTTTCAATCATTTTGGTAAAATCTGTGTCCAATATTCAAAACAAGTCGAGTCCCTAAATTTAGGCACCTAAATCTGTCCCCTGTTTTCAGCCAAACTTATGTTTTCAGCAGAACATTTTCCTAAGTTTAGGCCTGTCATTCACTTGCATAGATTTCAGAACCTGATTTAGGTGCCTAGTACTGAAAATCAGTATTATGCCCATAGCTATTTTTCCCCTCACCTAAATATACCCCTATTACCACCTACATTAGCCACCTACATTTTAGTTCCCTAAATTTGGGAGTTTAGTGAAAGTTTTGAGCATAAATTTAAGAACGCAACCCTAGTAAATTTTCAAAGAGGCCAATGTAGTAGCCTAACTCTTAGTGAGTCTTTTACTAAAGGGCACTATGGTGTTGTACCTAACGTAGACTGAATACAACGGAGCAGGGCGATGAACCATGCCATGGGATGGATCAATAAGCCTTTTACTGGCCATGTTTTGACTGGTAGGAGCCTTTGTCAGGAGGTATGCAACCTTATTAAAATATAAAACAAGACATTAAACATAAACCTACAGAAATAAAAACAAATATAAAAACCATTAGTGTGAGGAATACATCAATAAAAGGTCTAGTTAAAAGATCATAAATAACATAAAAGAAAATAATAATGCATATGGCAAACAGAAATGATAATAAAAATCATTTAAAATCTAATTCCAATATATAGTGTCATAGGACAGGAATGCATAAGGAAAGAGGGTAGAATATAAATATACTAAACACTTTCAGCTGAGGGGGTAAAAAGAATGCATAAATTGGAAATATCTGAGGGTAGTACTCACAAAAACATATGCCACTTCATTATACAAACCAGGCACTAGATAATGAGCTGAAAATATTCAAAAACAGCATCTATCATGTGGAAGACAGGGGAATAAAAGGAGGGGGGAGAAGGGTGGAGGGGAGGAAAGAGGAAGGAGGGGAAGGGCAGGGGAAGTGAAATCCAACCACTACTGTGTACAATGCTAGGAAGACGACTAATGTATACATTAGTCATAAAAGTGATTGCCTACTAGAAAAATCCACACTGCACGAAGAAGATTCACAAGAAATTCAGATAAGTAGATGAAGCAAACTTGGTAATTCCACTGGCCAAAAAAAATCACATTTCAAAGCTTATTTAAACCAGCTGGTGGTCTCCAAACTCAGTGCTGCTGTAGGAAGTGAAAGTAAAAACAAAAAGGTTACCAGCAGATAGTAAGATCCCAAAAAGAGTAGAGACCCCACCTGAAGCAAGCAGCAACCCAGGGGTAAAGATAAAACCAAAATAAAAACAGGTACCAACAGATAATAAAATCCCAGTGAAAATGAAAATCAATAAGTGGCAGTACCAATGCCATCATAATGCAGCCATCTAAAAGCATATCGGTTCGCCAAAGAGGGAGACCTGCGGTCATAATTAAAATCAAAAATGCATTCCTTGCATGGCTAAAATATGATAATAAAATGGGGATTAATAAGATCTAATACACCACATGAGGCAAGAAGACCGAAAAACGAGCCAACACAGACAAATTAGGGTATGGCTGACAACAGGAAATGTCAAAAAGAAAAAGTAATAAAAAGGTGTATATCATTAAAAAAATAATAAAATAGGGCTCGTGAAAACACTATATACATCAACATGCAATGCTGCAGAGGCACACAGAGATATTAAATGGATTACCATTGAGTGCTCTAGCAGCAGCAAACACCTGCATCCAAGGAAACAAAAAAACAAAAACACATGAGAATAAAAATATGGATACAAGACATGCCATAAAAATATATGGAAATAAAAAGGATTAAACGTGGTTTAAAGGTCCAATACTCACTTATTCTCAAGCACAGCTGAGTGTAGCAATAAAACAAATGAAACCGAGGTACAGGCAGAGGCCGTTCTTTAAAAAGACTAAAACTCCCGACAAAACCCAAGCAGCGGGCACCATAGCAACACAAACAAAACCTGCCGCCATATCGTGTGAATACATTATCATAAAACCAATAAAAATAATAAGAATAAAAGAACTAAAAACAGAATATGACATATTAAAAGGTGTAAAAATCGCCCGATCAGGACACTGTCACTGCTAGCGCCTTTTTAAAGAAATATAGCAAAGAACAAGACCATTAGGAATAGTAGACACACTAATCGGGTGATTTTTACACCTTTTAATATGTGAACAAGACCATTAGGAATAGTTGACACACTAGAGACTCGTAATTTCACATAATTTAACACCCCAAAAGACATCATTATATTAAAAAAGGGGGGATATAAAAACTCGAGGAAAAGCATGAAATCAAACGAGGCTATACATAACTAAAACAAAAATATAGCACTGTGGTCTTAAACATATCAGGGGTCATAAGAGTGTACATGTAAAATATCATCAGAAAGAATCATCAGAGCCAGACACAACACTTGAAAAAGTTAAAAATAGTAAAAAAAAATACAGTAATATAAAAAAGATAAATAAAATGTGTAAAAAAGAGGGAGGGGAAAAAGAGGGGGAGGGGAAGATGGATAGGGGAAAAGAAGGAGGGCTGTTAATAAAGAGAGTTGTGCCTTAACATGGCATATAAATAGCATGGATGCATTTAACTCTACCCATTGAGGTGGTGTTAAGTGAACCAGCACTAACTGCAAGAGTCAGTGCACAGTTTTTACCCCCATACTAACTGTGCCGTACTCACTACACCCACTCTCTGTCCCTAATCTGTCCCTTACCACTCCAATGTGTGATTCACAGTATGGAAATTGGCCTGCGTTGTCATGGCCTTGTGCTGTCGATGGATGTCCTAGTGCACCTTCAGAGCACACCAGAACACGTGCTGACAGCTAGCACCCAGAACTGTACCAAAATAGAAATGTGCCCTATGCAGCTAACGAATCTGGTGCCCCCCACCCACCCAGTCACATGCAGTAACTCTCTTTCTGAGCTTCCCTACTGGCACATTGTGTGGCTGCACTGCTCGCACAGCCCTTGGTATGGTCCTACTAGTATCCTTTAGGAAAAGACTTCCTTAAAGTTAGGAGGCTAAACACTTTGAAAACTGATCACCTAAGATACAAAAAAGAAAATATATGTTTCATCCACTGAAGAAACAGAAATTCCAAATAAAAATCATCTACAAAATCTGAATTTTGCTGTTTGACAGCATGTTTTTATTCTTTCTGGTCCAACAACAGTTGGGAAGAATTACACAAGAGAGGTCATGAAATCTCTACCTACCTGTCTGCCTATCTGAGGCAAAATAACTCTCCCAAAATTGAATCGAATGGGCTGAAACTTGGGATGGGGAAACACCTGGTGAGAAAATACATGAAACTGAGAAAGGGAAAGATTTAATCAGGAGCTTCCAGAGAAATAAGCCCCCCAAAAAATGATCTAATGCATTTCTATGGGAGAAGCAAATCCATCTTCTGACCATTGAAATTTACAGTATATAAAATAAGATCACAGTTCGGAAATGCTCCTTTCAAACTGTCTACTACTAATAATAATTATCATATGTATAGCGCTACAAGGTGGGCACAGCGCTGTATTCTCCTCTTCTCAATTCTTCCCACCCTCAAACTGACCTCGCCCCCAAAAACTGCCTCAGTCCATTTGCTCTCTTAAGCCCCAAAATATCCAAACTCACAAAAAATAATCTCCACAACAGCCTCAAAACCCCAAACAGCCTCACCAACAAATATATCTCCTTAACCGTTCCATCACTCAGAAAAACTGCCCCAACCCTGAAAAATTACTCCCACAGCTGCCCCACCCCTCTGCAAACTTCCCCACCCCTAAAAACTACCCTCACCCCCCAAACTACCCCACAACTGCCCATTCTCCAAAAGCAACTTTCCCTGCAACTGTACCACCACCCCACCCACTGCCCCAGTTCCCCAAAAACCCAGAAATTGCTTCACCAGCCTTC
Organism: Ichthyophis bannanicus; assembly: GCA_033557465.1. Classification (NCBI taxonomy): domain Eukaryota; kingdom Metazoa; phylum Chordata; class Amphibia; order Gymnophiona; family Ichthyophiidae; genus Ichthyophis; species Ichthyophis bannanicus. The sequence continues at coordinate 228,119,481 of CM066038.1, forward strand.
AAACTACCCTCAAACATTATCTCACCATAAAACTAAAATAAAACAAAACAAAAATTCTAACTGAACAGAGTAAAACCTAATGAGGCATTACACGATATAAAATATATATAACAGTCTATAATAAAACGGCCATTTTAACAAAATAGAAAAAAATTGAAATAAATTTCCAAATAACCCAAACATATTTATCTTATTTTTGGATTTAGCTCATACCTTTTCAGTATGACTTCAAGGTAAGTTACTTTACCTGTTCCTAGAAGCTTATAATCTAAGGAGCCCTTTCACCAAAGTGTGTTAAGTTTTTGCAGTTACCATGCATTTAGAGATAAAACAAAATATGCATTATGTGCAAAGTCTCCGTGGTAACTGCCCCGGCACTTTTTGGCACCCCCAAAATTTTCAACTATATCACTGAATGCCCTCCAAAATATTGAGAAAAATACCTAAGGGAAATACTAATACTATTCCTACTTTAAATATTTTTTTCTTTTTTTATATGCTTTTGTTTATTTTTTCATTGTAAATTTTAAATATTCCTAAAAAATGAATGCAGGTCTCAGACTCACACTGGTGTTGCTCTGTACTACAGAAAGCAAATCACCTTATCGCATCAACGACCTTATAGCATTCATCATTTTCATTAAAGAAATGGTATCTGACTAATTTCTTCCCTCAGAACTTTCTTCAATTATTACCATTTTCATTAAACAGGTTGTTTCCTTTAAACAGATTATTTTAAATACAAGATTGTGCTTATCTTTTCATATTTTTGTGAGTGAATTCCCCGACGCCACCAAAAGGGCACCGCTATGTGCGTTTCGAATCCTTCTTCAGGGGGAAATATTATAACAGCACGATCTCACAAGATGTCACGGAGTTTTACATTCTTATTCAGCTCAATGTTTCCGAACTTCCAAAATCATATGGTGTGTGGCAGAAAAACGCCGCGGCGTTTTTCTGCCACACACCATATGATTTTGGAAGTTCGGAAACATTAGGAATATTTAAAATTTACAATGAAAAAATAAACAAAAGCATATAAAAAAAGAAAAAAATATTTAAAGTAGGAATAGTATTAGTATTTCCCTTAGGTATTTTTCTCAATATTTTGGAGGGCATTCAGTGATATAGTTGATTTTTACCCTCTGTTATTTTGACCTAAGTACTCGTGTAGTCACCCCCAAAATTTTGCCCATTGAGGGGGCTGCCTCACCTTGCCTAATGATAGACTGCCCCTATTGCTATAGATTTTCTGCATTTGAAAAAATATGTAGTAAAATCACCAGGAGCAGATTTAGGATTACATGTACTAATAAATGTGCACTAATACAATAACCTATGTTAGTTTGCCTTTAATATGCATTAATGCAATTAATGCTAGTTATCAGTAAACAGACCCCCATTGAAAATAATGAGTCTTGCGTTAACTAGCATATGTTAAATCTCATTAATGCATGTTAATGTGCCATAATATGAGTTAATGCCTTAACAGGCATTAGTAAGTCTAGTCCTTAGATTGTAAACCATTTGGAATCTAGAAATACTGTATCAGAAATAACTTGCCTTGTGCTACTAATGAAAAGGCGAGAATGAAATGAAATGAAGTTCTACACAAAGAGAGTCTATAATAAAAACCTGATTTTGTGAGACAACGATAATATACTAAATCTTAGCAGGTGATTTCATAAAGGATTATTTGTGCATCAAAGGCCTCTTATACAATTACCCCAGGGGTTATGTGATAGAAGCACGTGTGAGGCCAAGAAGTCATGAACTTTCACGTGACCCACATTTAGGCATGCTCAAGGGCGGAGTTTGGGCAGAATTGTGATTTTGTGCATCATTTTAGCATTCACTAAAAAAATTATTTTTGGAACAGCAATATATTTTTCATATGTTTATATTTTTCTTACGGTGCTCTTAGTTCAATCAACAATTGCCAAACAAATCTTCATATTTTGATTTTTGGCAGCTCACTTAGTTTTTTGGTTTGTTTTAGAGCTGACAGTTTCCTCCTGATCCAAATGAGGAGGGAACCAAATGGAACTGGAGCTAGCAGCTAGCACTATGAGCCTTCATTCTCAATATCTCAGGAATTATTTTCCCGGCTTATTATCCACTCCCAACTTATCTACCTCAGTCATTGTAGCAACAAACCTCGATTGTGGGCCATGTGTGAGGGTTCTTTCCAGTGCTCTGCAATCATGGGCAGTAAATCCAGCTACTAGGCCACTACCATTAAACCTCGAGCTAAGAAACTGTTAATTCATGAATCACATAAAATGTAACATGCACACAAACACCACGTGAAAATTTATACACTGCCCTCGATCGGTATCCCACAGCAGAGAATGCAGGATACTCCCGGCCCTCTGTTGCAGCAGGCCAATCAGGACCCGGACGCTAACAACAACAAACTCTGCTCCCCACTGCTGCAGGACTTTTAAACAAAGACGCTTAAGCATGCCCGTGCCTTAGGGCCTCGCCAGAAGACCCTTTGATGTGGCCCTTAGGTGGGAGCCGCAGGCGAGGACAAATGGCGACTGTAGCAGCAGAAAACAATCCACCCTCAATGCATGAACACCACAAATCACAGCCCGCACGCCCTCACCAAATGGAGAACGACAAACCACGACGACGCAGAAAAAACCTGCAATATCAAATAGACCGCCACGCATTCATATGATCTCCAAAGAGTACCGACAACAATAACCAGAATGTAAACCTCTCAACATGCTCACCATTTACCCTCTGCTCTACCTGCTATTAGCACTCTTCACAGCACACAACTCTCCAACCACATCAACACCCACACTATGGCCCACAAACCACCCGTCAGAGCAAACTCACATCTCTCACATAAAACTCACTGAACAACGAGATGCCTAATACACATACAAATATCCACACCCCAAACCACCCCTACACTACCCAATTCCCCACCCACACACTCCCTACAATTTGTCCTAATAAACTCATGATCCATCTGAAACAAAACCCAAACCATCAGAGACTTCCTGAAATCAATAAGCTGGACATACTGCACGTTGGTATACCGCTGAACTGAAGACCTCACTACGAACACTGAGGAAATTAGAAAGAAAATGACGACGCACCCGGGCCACAACAGACCTGACACTCTACAGCTCCCAACTGCAAGCCCATCGAGATCTAAAATCCTCCAAAATTAAAGAACACAATTCCGACCTGCTAAGCCGATCCTTGAACAAGCCCCATGACTTGTTCAATATAGTGAAGACCCTAACGAAGGAACCATCAGCTTCACAAGCAGCCTTGATACCCTCTCAAGACTACGCAGATTATATGATAGCCAAAAACAATAACGCCGGCAAAGTTACACTATCCTGCCCTACCAAATACCCATCCAAACAACTCACCCCCTTCTCGACTCCGTCGGAAACAAGCATTGAGAGCATTATAGCAAATATTAACGCCACAACTGCCCCTGATGATCCTTGTCCAGCTTTCTGGATAAGGTCACTACGCCATGAAGTCAGCCCAATAATAGCCAAAATCATCGACCATTCCTTCTCCTCTGGACAATTCCCATCAAGCCTTAAGCAGACATCCATCAGGCCCCTATTAAAGAACGCCAAACTGAACGCTCAGAAGGTTGAATCATACCGACCCATATCAAGCATCCCGTTGCTAGCGAAAATAATCGAGAAGGCGGTACGACGACAGATACAGGATCATATTGACTCTAATGCTCCCCTCGACCCAAGTCAGCACAGTTTCAGAAAATCCCATAGTGCTGAAACGCTCCTCACCACCCTCATCAATACACTCATCACCGGGATCGACACCATCAAACAAGGGTTTGCACTGATTTTCCTGGATATCGCTGCCGCATTCGACTCTGTAAACCACCAACAACTCCTTGTTCGGCTTCAGGAAAAAGGGATAAGTGAATCAGTATTGCGATGGTGCAAAGCCTATCTAACCGATAGGTGGCAGCAGGTGCAAACCGGAACCACAACCTCTCAGCCCTTCCAACAACACGGGGTACCCCAGGGATCGTCTCTCTCTGCACTCCTATTTAATATCTATATGCAACCGTTATGCGACATAATCCGTTCTTTTAACATATCATGCCTACTCTATGCAGACAACGTGTTACTCTTTACCCCATTCAGGATTGAAAATCCGGACTTCACCCAATTGATAACCTGCTTCGATGCCATAGCTGACTGGCTCCTCTCCCAAGGCCTCAGGATCAACTTTAACAAGACTGACGTACTATTTGTGACAAGAAACCAGTCCTTCTCGCCTCCGACAACCTTAAAGACAAGAGATGCAGAACTCGCAAGCAGACCTAGCATCCGCTACTTAGGCGTTATGTTAGACCAACGGCTTAATTTCAAGGTACACATCAGCAACACTATCAAACAAATCTACCACAAGATACGAACCCTACGACATCTTCGACCCCTGCTGCAACCTGCTGACTTCAGATCAGTTTTTCAGGCATTAGTGATCCCCCACTTTGATTATGCCAATGTAATCCTACAGGGCTTACCCAAAAACACCTTAAACCCCCTACAGCTAGCTATGAATGCTGCTGCACGTATCCTGAGTGGAGCAGCCAGAGTTGATCACATCACCCCGGTCCTTAAGAATTTACATTGGCTACCAATCCACTGTAGACTATCCTATAAAGTATTCATCATAACCTTCAAAATCATCAATAAGTTAGCCCCCACAACCCTAATGGACCTTGTCCACCCCATGCCGGCAAACAGAGAAAGGAGAACATGCACAGCCAATACCCTACTCATCCCCAGCGAAATAACAAAATGTACCAAGACAACAAGGAAGAGAGCTTTTAAGTTTTATGCGCCCTGCTGCTGGAATGCACTCCCAGCAACCATTAGAGTCATAACAGATCTAGCCCAATTCAGAAAAGCGCTAAAACATCATCTATTTCTCTTATACTACTCTCAACCCCCCAATCTAACACCCCTTAGTTCGCACCCAACCACGGACACATGAATCATTGCGAATGGATGTACATATTGTAGATACAGATTGTAAATAATTTTGAAATTGATGTATAATAGTTATTCCCAAATTGAAATCCAAGTTAATTTTCCTGTTCATTGTAAGTGCCTTATCGGCACAATACCGTTACATGTAAACCGCGCTGATTTTTAAGAGTTCGGTATATAAGAACAATAAAATAAATAAAAATAAATAAATACTCTGCATAACCGAAACATGGATTAAAGAGACAGACAACATACTCCTGAACAAGCTCACACCAGATGGATATGACCAATGAAGAGGAGGTGGAGTAATGATCATAGCCAGGAAAAACATCATGCTGTAGCCCTAAGCAAACAGCACCAATGATTCTGACTCCATCACCATTTCCAACAAAATGACCACAATCTGCCTCATTTACAGGGCACTGACCTCCAACACCAGTGACCTATCAACAATACTGGATACAATTATAACGGCATCAAGAGCCGGAAAGAATCTACTAGTCCTAGGGGACTTCAACCTCCAATCACTACACCAAAACCATGCACAGTCCTTCCTTCAGGCAATGACAGCGATGGACCTAACACAACTAGTAAACACTCCTACACATACAAAAGGAAAACACACTGGACTTAATGTTCTTCAACAGCGATAACACCCAAACAAATGCCCCCTATTCTATACAGGCATACCCGGTCCCATGGTCAGACCACAAACTCATCACGTTTTTGCTCCCACAAAACCACATCAACACCAGCTCCAACCAGCATCCATCAACTAGAAGATTTAAACCATTTAATAAAGACAACTTCATCAAAGAAACCCTTGAACAACTGCCTACAAACACCACTGACCTGGAAACTCTGATAGAGAACTGGAACACCGCTATCAGAAATGTGGCAATCACCCCCAAAGCACCAAAGACCAAATCGGTTGCAAATACACACACGAAGCAACCCCAGGTCTAACTGGTATACCCCAATCCTCCGAAACCTAAAAAGGAAACTGCAAACACGAAAGAAAATGGCGAAAAATGAAAAGAAAGAGACAAAGCACAACATCTACAGTTGATGAAGGAATACCATATCAAATTAAAGTAAAACGAGAACACCATACCAAGCTTCTAAACACCGCAATCAACTGACCAAGAAAGTTTCTCTCTATTGTGAAACAGCTGGCAAAAACACCATCCACTGAAAACCAAGAAATCAAGATCACCCACCAACAGCTTGCCCAACACTACAAACAACTACAGCCACAACAAATATCAACACCCCACCCACTACCATAGACAACCACATAGACACTTGAATCTCCTTCAACCAAATCACCTATAGACAAATAGAAAATACCATAGCAGCTCTAAACACAACCACCTCCCCCTGGATCCCTGCCCTACATCACGGATAAAAGCAGCCAAGAAAGAACTCAGCGGAATAATAATCAAATTCACACAAGCCATACGTCAACAAGTTACCATGTCCACAAGCCTAAAAACCTCCTCTATTCACCAAACACTGAAAAAAAACAACCCTGGACACATCAGACCCAGCATCCTACAGACCCGTTGCAAGCGTGCCCTTCGCAGCAAAAGTCATAGAGAAAACAGTGCAGTACCAGCTACAAGATTATCGACAGAAACGATCTCCTAGACCCCCAACAACATGGCTTTCGATCGCAACATTATTAACCACAGTAATAAACACACTAACACAAGGAATGCAATGAACCAATCAAGGCTTCTTGTTAATCTTCCTGGACAATTCATTGGCCTTTGACACTGTGAACCACTAACTACTACTACAACATCTCCACACAATAGGAATACAGGAAACTGTCCCCAAATGGTTCACATCATACCTCACCGACAGATATCACAAATAAGAATTGGAAACTCCTCCTCCGCCTCATACAAGAAAATCCAAGGAACCCCACAGGGATCCAGCCTCTCTGCTATGCTGTTCATCCTAAACCTGCGACCCCCTCTGCACAATCACAAGAATACACAACCTAAACCTCCATGTTTATGCCGATTACATCATGATATATTGACCAATCGACACACACCAACCCAAAACAACAACCCACCAAGAATGCTTCACAGAAGTAACAACCACCTACAGATAAACTATAACAAGACAAATGCCCTCTACATAACAAGAGACACTACAATTACCCTTCCTCCTACAATAACATTGAACACCACCAAAATGTGAGCATTTTACATTTATGCGCATATATACACAACCGCTTGTAGCACATCTGTTTGCATGCATTGGCTCACCTCCTTTCAACTTTACGCTGACTTCTGCACACAGTTCATTTGCATGCACACCCTTTGCTGCATACGGCACTGAAGTCCATAGCAAATAGCACGTGACTTCAGCGCCAGCTTTCTGCATTGCCCTGCATGTGCTTAACTCACATTAGCACAGCTTAATAAACACCGGGATATGTTTGCACCGGAGGCAATGGGAGGTGATATTACTGAAGGATTTATTTATTTAGACAAATTTGTATTCCACCTTTTCCTACAATCAAAGTGGTCACATCACAATTGGAGGGTTACATTCAACAATTAATCCTGTCCAGGTCATATTTTGTTTTCTTTTCTCAGAACTTATTACATCTAAGTTGCACAGACATCTTGTTTTTGTTGTATACCTTTGAACATACTATTAAAATATTATGATGACATACAGTTGGAATATTTCCAATTATTTCTCAAGATATTATACACAACATACCTAAAATGCAAGAGTGTCAATAATGTTAACCATAACTGTATATAGCTGACCAGTGTTCTGAGTTAGGGGATCCCCTGTTCCCTGACTAAAGCTCTGGGGGGAGCCCTTCCATTTTGGCTGTCAGGCAGAGGGGGAAGGGAAGGGGAGGGGAGGGGTGGCACCAGCTCTACTCCATCTCAGGCAGCAGATTTTGTTGAGGCACCCCTGCCAGCAGATGGATAGCTTTGGGCTGGCCTGGAAGCCTAAAGTGTTGGATCTTTAGGGATAGGATAAGGCTAACTGGACCCAATTTGATAGGACTATTTTCCCATTTTCTATGGGAAAAGGCTTAATAAATCAGGTTCTAAATGGGCTACTGCATAGTGCCAAACAGAAGACAATGGCTCCACTCCTCCTCCTCCATCACCCACAGACCCTAAGCTACATGTGTGTGGTGCATAAGTGGGATGCTTCCGTGTGCATGTGTGATGCAGAGATGGGGTGCCTCCAAGGGTGTGCGTATGATGCAAAGGTGGGTTGCCTGCATCTGTGTGGTGGGAGAAGGATACGCCTTTTGCACATACACATTGTGCCCTTTACTTCCCATGCATTCATCTCTACACTCCAACTCCTTGCACTTTTCCCACCCCCTCCCACTCCAACCCCTCTATTGCCATCCTTCCCCCACCCCAACTCTGTTTCCCTTCTTAGACTCTCCCCCCTTGAACTGTAAATTTCTTTTGCTGTCTGCTGCCCTCCTCCTGTCTCATTGTTTTTTTGCAGGCAGACGACGCCGGTCCTAGACCCGATCGCAGCCGTCGGCAGCACTTCTGCCCGCAGGGATGCCATCTCCCGCCTGCAGGTAGACACTGCCAGTCCTGGCCACAGGACTGCGATTGCGATTGCAGCCTTTGGCAGGATTTTGGCCCATGGAAGGTGGGATCCCTGCCAAAATACCGATTCTGACCATGTTTTCTGAGCTCCAGGCACCTGGTCTGATTTTGTAGTTGCCATGGTGACCTGGGGTTTGTCGAGCCCTGCAGTACTTATTTTTGAGATGGTAGTAACAGGAATGCATATGTTCGAAGGATATAACACATTCATCTTCTGGCTCCAAGGGCTCAGTCAGAGGTACCATGAACACCCATACACAGACTCATGAAGAAGGGTCTCACAGCTGCCACTGGAGGGCAAGAATCAGAGCACATCATGGATATCTGATCCATACTTTCCTAGAGTCTGGAAGGAGGAGAGGGGCTGGGTTCAGAGGAGCCTGACTATCTTTATTTAAAATGGCAACGTCATGCCATATTTGGTAGCTTAACCCCAGCAAGTACTGCAAGACTACTTGAGAGCCTTATGGAGCAGGAGCAACTGGGGATTGTTCCTGTTCCCCACTAGACTAAAAGGGAAATCACCCAGTAGGAGCTGGGGGGAAGACTAGTGATGATGATGCGGGGAGGAACTTCCTCTGACCTTTGCACTGCCCCTTCAAGCTAGCACTTGTACGTGCCTTGTGCAGGTGTAAAATCTGACTCTCAAAATTTTGGGCATACACATGTATTCTTCTTGTAAAATGAGGAACATGTCTATATTTTGGGTTCACCCAAACCACACTCCCCTGAAATCTCTGCATGGTGTGTCTCGCTCCTCAGGTAAACAGTGGCTTTCTAAAATGGCTATTTGCATGTGTAGGCAATCTACATATGTACATGCTGCGATTTACACATAGAGATGCTTCTAAAATAAAGGCCATAGTGACATTTGATAAAAATAGCAGAAGTAATATTGTAAAAAAACTACAATAGACAAGAATAATACGAAAAAAAAACATAAAAAGGATCCTATTTATTAGTTTGCACTAATGTTTTGTCCCTAACATGCATTAATAGCTAAAGTTGAGGAGTGTTAACTACCAAACCTCTGCTTTCAATGTTGCAGGCATTCCCAGCATGTTGGAAAAGGCAGCAGTGCAGTTATAGCAATGAACAATGGTCAATAACATAGGTTAAGAGCACGACCAGTAATGAGGAATGCAGTTAGCTACACTTCTGGAGGTGCAGCTAACTGCATTATGTACTTGCCATGTTAGAAATTAATGCAGAAGCTTATACTGCATGTTAACTACACAGTGAATACCCTATTAGCCCTGATTGACTGAATGTAAATGATGTGAGAAAATGATGTAGGGAGAGGTGTGTAGACAGATTGATCCACCATAGCCAAAAACAATAACAAAAAAACTGCCATATGAGTAAACCATACTGCCATATGAGTATGTGTGTGAAACTGATGATCTATAAAACTACAGTAGGTAAAAACAAATTAAACCAGTAGAAATATATAGAAATAAATGAGAAATACAAAAAGGATAAAAAGAATAAAACTGAAGAATAAATTCGCATAAGGGACACAGAGAAGGGAAGGGGGGGAAAGGAAAGGGAGAAACAAGGGAGGGAAGATGAGGAAGGGGGAGGGGAGAGAAGGAAAGAAAAGGGGAAAAGAGGTGGGAAAGGAAGGGGAAGAAAGGAGGGAAAGGTAAAGGGAAGGGGGGAGGAGAAGGGGAGGGAGGGGAGGAATAAGGGGGAGGAAAGAGGAGGAAAGGAAAGGAGGAGAATGGGGTTAAAAAGCAAAAATGTTAAAATTGTGAAACAAATAAAAGTGAAAAATAAATAAGATAAATGTGAAAAAAATAAATAAAATATATAACTGCATAAAAACTATAACAATGCTATTAAAAACGTTATAATCTATTTCCAAATTAAGACCAAAAGGGTGCATTGTGTAGTAAACATAAATTAAACTTTGCTCTTCCCTTAGAAGATGTTTACCCATATCATCACCGTGCCATGGTGATATGATAAAGCACACAGAATCTTAAATCCTTAAACTGATGATTCTTAAATAGGCAATGTATACCCATAGGTATGTCTTCTAGCTTTTGTGAGAGGCAACTCTTATGCTCAAGGCGGCAAATCCTTACTCTCCTTTTTGTTTTACCAATATAAAACAATTTACAAGGGCACTGAATGAGATAAACATTACTAGTATTGCAATTAGAAAAACATGTCACATTTTGTAACTGCAGCCAGAAATGGGATGGGTAACATGATCAATGGTCATAGATTGAGGGCATATACTACATGTGCCACATCGGCAATGACCAAATGATAACCGGGAAGTGTTGACAGCATATGGGTCAAAAGCCGAAGAGTTTATCTTTGAGATTTTGACGAGTGAAAAAATGGAAATTATAATTACCTGGTAATTGTGGTTCCTGGAGGGACTCCAGTTTAGTCCTCCATGTCTGGGTAGGGCACCTCCTCATGCAGCATGGAGACTGGACCAGTCAGAATCTTGTCCTCACTGGTTGTATGCTGCTGGAGCTCCCATCAGCCCCCAGTGAATTAAAGAAGCAACACATGAGATAGTAAACTAATTAACTATAATCGTAAGACATTAACCTTAAACAATTCACCTGAACCCCCCCCCCCCAAACGAGGAAGCCAGAATTCTGCACATTGCTTCTGCCGCATCACCTCAAAATAAGTGGTAGCGATATGATATGATAGAAGTCTATAAATTAATGAACGGAGTGGAACGGGTAAACGTAGATCAATTGTTTACGTTATCAAAATATAGAAAGATTAGGGGACATGCAATGAAGCTACAGGGTAAACTATTTAAGACTAATAAAAGAAAATATTTTTTCACTCAACGTGTAATCAAACTCTGGAATTTGTTACCGGAGGATGTAGTAAAGGCTGTTAGTGTAGCTGGGTTTAAAAAAAGGTTTGGACAAGTTCCTGGAGGAAAGGTCCATAAACCATTATTAAGAAGGGATCCAGGATATCAATGCTTGACCCAGTACAAGCATTGTGGAACCTGTGTCTTTTGGGGAAACTGCTAGGTACGTATGACCTAGATTGGCCACTGTTGGAAACAGGATACTGGGCTTGATGGACCTTGGTCTGACCCAGTATGGCATATCTTATGTTTTTATGACAGCAGAAGAACAAGAGAGAGAGAAAACAGAAAGGGAAAAGGAGGACTGGCTCTAACCAGAGGCTCCAAACATGAATCATAGTGTGTTTTGCTTATAGGAACCCTCTCTTCCTGCAGTCATCGCGCCCTCTAGACAGACCTTTCTCCCGGGTGGGAATGAGGACTAAACTGGAGTCCCTCCAGGAACCACAATTACCAGGTAAGTGTAATTTCTATTTCCTGAGTGGTCCTCTAGTTTAGTCCTCCACAACTGGGATGTAACAGAGTAATTCTCATTGGGCGGACCTTTCCAAGCGGCAAGCCAAAGCAGGAATCCCGTGCTGCCAGAACATCTAGCCGGTAGTATTTGCTGAAAGCATGAAGAGACGACCAGGTAGCCGTCCTGCAAATTTCTGCTGGCGGAACTAAACTGTGCTCTACCCATGAAGTCGCCTGCACCCTAGTAGAGTGCGCCCGTAATCCCACCGGAACCGGACGCCCTTGCAAAATATATGCAGACGCAATTGCCTCCTTAACCCATCTGGAAATGGAAGCCCTTGCCGCCGCTTCTCCCTTTCACACACCGCCGAACAGCACAAATAGTCGGTCCGACTTACGGTAGGCTTCTGAAACTTTTAGGTACCGGAGCAATGCCCAGACATCCAGACGATGCAAGCCCCGGTCTGTGGCCTGTTCCGCCCCAGAGTTAAATACTGGAAGGAAGACCGATTGATTCAAATGAAACAGAAAGACCACTTTAGGCAGAAATGATGGAACCAGCCTTAAAATCACCCTGTCTCTAGAAAAAGATAAGAACGGCTCCCTGCACGACAGCGCCTGTAACTCCGAAATGCGCCTCGCAGAACAGATGGCCACCAGGAACACCATCTTCAATGTTAAGTCCTTAACGGTTGCCTGGTTCAGGGGTTCAAAAGGTTTCTTGACCAAGGCCTACAAGACTAGATTCAAGTCCCACAGAGGCATCGACACTCTGCGCGAAGGCCGAAGCCTGACCACCGCCTTAAGGAAACGCTGCACATCCATGTGCGAACCCAGAGGGATATCCTGACCCTGTAACACGAGAGAGCCGCCAGCTGAACCTTCAAGGAACTAGCGGCTAGCCCTTTCTTTCTCGAAACCGTCTTGCAAGAAACTGAGTATCACTGGAACGGAAGCAGTCGCTGCACGAATATGTCGCCTGGAGCACCAGTCCTCAAAAATCCACCACACGCACAAGTACGCGAGAGATGTTGATGACTTCCTTTATTCTTTATTGGCAACATTTGATATACTGCCCATTACTGGAGTATTAAAGCGGTGTACAACAGAAAATTTGGGCTGCAAGAAAGTACAGAAGGAAAAGGAACGCCATTAAATTGATAGGAAAGTGATAGAAAAGAAAGGGAGAAAGATAGTCAAGGACAGATAACAATCAAACGAAAACGCTGAGGGAAGAGACACAGGGAGGGAATGGGTGAGCGGGGGGGAGGGATTATAATGGATGAGGAGAACCCGTAGTGTTGAGTAATTGGTGGCAGAGAGCATAATGAACAGATTATGAATGGCTGGAGGGAGTGGGAAGGTCGAAGGCCTGGCAGAAGAGATATGTTTTGAGAAGAGCCTTCAACTGAGGAAAAGATACTTCAGTGCGAAGAGAATGCGGGAGAGAATTCCAGAGGGCGGGACTTGCAAAGAAGAAGGCAGCATGCCGAGTGGATTCGAGGTGGGCCTGGGTGGGAGATGGCAAGAAGAGGCGGTTGCCATGTGCCGAGCGGAACAGACGGGGGGTGGGTTGAAGATAGATAAGATCGGCTAAGTACTGGGGAGTGTTAGTATGGAGGACCTTATGGGTGATAGTGAGTAACTTATACACAAATCGGACCTTAATAGGAAGCCAGTGGAGGGAGAGAAGGCAGGGGGTGATGTGATCCCGGTGTGAGGAGAAAGTAAGGAGACGTGCGGCTGCATTTTGGATTAGTTGTAATCTTCGGAGTTGATATTGGGGGAGACCTACGAATAGCGAGTTACAATAGTCAAGTCGTGTAATCACCAAAGAAAGAACAAGAGTGGTAAGGGACGCAGGTGGAAGAAGAGAACGAACAGACCTAATCCTGCGAAGATGGAAGAAGGAACTACGCACCACTCCCGAGATGTGCTGATGGAATGAGGGGGAAGAGTCCAGAGTAACACCAAGATAACGAAGAGTTGAGACCTTTCCCGAAGGAGCGTGGAAATGACTGCCGCTGAATAACCTTTCCTTTTCAACCATGCCCTTTCAGTGGCCATACTGTAAGCGAGAACCGATCCACCTGAGGCATCCGCAGTGGACCCTGAATCAGCAGTTCCACAGATAGCGGAATCCTCCACGGCTCTCCGTCGAGCAGACAAACTAGATCCGCATACCATGGGTGTCTGGGCCAATCCAGGGCCACCAACAGTACAAGGCCGCGGTGCGCCTCGATGTGCTGAACCACTCGGCCGATAAGAGCCCACGGGGGGGGGGGGGGAGACAGAGGAGCTCGGACTGTTGCCAGGGCTGAATGAGTGCTTCGATGCCTTTGGACATTCTTTCCCTCCATCTGCTGAAAAACGGACCTGTTTTTGCCGACTGAAAGATCGCCATGAGATCCATGACTGGCGGCCCCCATCTGCGGACAATTTGCGTGAACAGCTGCGGATGAAGCTCCCATTCTCCGGCGTCCACCCGCACCCTGCTGAGAAAATCTGCCATCACATTGTCCTTTCCCGCGATGTGCACTGCCGAGATGGCCAGCAGGCGATGCTCTACTCACTCAAACAACCCCTCTGACTCTTCCTCCATGGCTACACTCCCCGTTCCACCTTGTCGGTTGAGGTATGACACCGTTGCCGAATTGTCCGAGAGCACTCGCACTGCTCGACCCCTCACTGAATTCTCGAATACCTGGAGCACTCGAAACACCGCCCGCAGCTCGAGACGGCTGATCGACCAAGAGGCTTCCTGGGCTGACCAGACTATACCTTGAGCGAACCGGCCCTCGCAATGGGCTGCCCACCCCGCCAGACTCGTGGCCCCCATAGTAGTGCCCTTAATTTGAAGGTAAAGTTGGTTGCAAAAGGCAAAATAATTCTTTAATGCTATATTTGCTAATTTGCAAATAAATTCTGTAGGACTACGTGAACAGAAGCCACAGTGAGATAGCATTTCACGTATAATTATATCCAAAGTTGCACCTGAGGAGCATTAGTACACAAATGTGACGAGAATGTCGTTATAATGCTCCAAATTGAAACCTTCCAAAATGTGGGGATGGCCTTGGCCTCTTCCTCTCTCCCTGCTTCGAAATTAATGTCTTCTAATAATCCTGAGGCCGTCCCTACAAGATAAATTTCCAGTAATTAATTTATCAGATAGGCCTCTGACCGCTTGTGAAGTTAGTCTTTTAAGGCAAGGCCTCTCCTTTGTCCCCATCATAAAATATGATCCTTTTCAAACAAGAATAGACGTTTTCAGATTTCTTCATCAAATCAAGATCCAGGTCCAGTAGATTATAAAGGCTTTTTTATAGAATTGTTAGTTTTTTTATGCAGCTATATATTTATTTTATTTTTCACTTTTATTTTTATCACAATTTTTTACATTTTAGCTTTTGTCCCCTCCCCCATCTGTCCCAATTACCTTCCTTCCTTTCCCTTTTGCCTTCTTCCCCTTTCTTCCTCTCATCTCCTCCTTTTTTCCTTCCCCTTTTCTCCTTCTTCCCTCCTTACCCCCTTCCCTTTTTCCTTCCTTCTTTCTCCCCCTTCCTCCACTCCCTCCTCCCCCTCTTTATTTTTCCCTTTCCTTTTTCTGTTTCCTTTATTTCTTTTTACCCCTTTTAATATATTTCTATTTTGTTTTTACCCACTATAATTTTCTCTCTCATTTATTTTTATATTTTTCTACTGGTTTAATTCATTTTTACCCACTGTAGTTTTATAGATCATCAGTTTCACACACATACAACAATGTTTTATCATACAGTAGCATTTTGGGGTTATTTTTGGCTATGGTGGATCAATCTGTGTACACACTTCTCCCTACATTGTTTTTTCACATCATTCAGTCAATCAGGGCTAATAGGGTATGGCTTCCCCTTTAAATCTGCTTCCTGCAGGAAAGCACGCAATTTGGTAGAATGCTGGAACCACTATGTATTGTGGAGTTTGCACTTTTACAGTAAAATCAATTGTCTTCACCATTTTATGAATATACCGATTCACCGAAAGTCGTTTTGGCAAATGCCGTTTTTTGGTTTCACTTTCACCCATACTTTCCTTTTCTGATGTTTGGTATAAAGAAACACATAATTTAACTTATTGTTTGACATTTCTCTTCATAACCCATACAATTTTCTTTTTCTGCATGCATCTTACAAGTGGTGCAGTCCATTAATCATACATAACCTTCTTTGGGTTAAATAGTACACTTTTCAGCTGATGATAAACACACTTTACCGTTGTGATTTTAATAACCCTTGTTAAAGTTGTCTTATTTTGGGTGCGGTTTGTCATGCATTTTAGGATTGTCTTACCTACACATATTTTTAATTATATGACTATGTCCACGTTTTCAATATCATGTTATTTATTTAATGTCAGTCTGATAAAATGTTTTTTGTCATTTTACTCTTTCGTTTGTTTTATATTTTATATATATTCACTTATAGTCTTTTGTCTTGATGCTATTTATCCTGTTAATGTTTTATTTGCATGCCCAACATTTTATTATGTTTTTCCTTACACTATATTGGTTTATGTATACGTTTATGGCTATCCTCTAGCACCATCTACTGACATTTTGGTAATATACATTATATGTACGGTACCTTTTAATCCTTTAGCTTTGTATCTAACATGTTGGAGTGGAGGAGTAGCCTAGTGGTTAGAGCACTGGTTTGGTAGCCAAGCAATCAGGGTTCAATTCCCACTAGCACTCCTTGTGGCCTTGGGCAAGTCACTTAACCCTCCATTGCCTCGGAAGAAAGGTCTGGCAATCTACTTCCGGTGACACTGCCAAGAAAACCCAGGAGCTTCTGAATCGCCAGGAGTCAGGACTGACTCGAAGGCACACATTGCATTGCATTGTTTCTCATACAATCCTATTAATTTAAAATGTAGAATACTGTGCCCCATGATGTTTGATTTTTATTGTATATTATGTAATAAAGAATTTTTATATCCTTTTTACTAGGCAAAATAATCCACAACACAATGCCAGAGTGTATAGGTAAGGATTGAGTCGCTGTATGGGAGCCACTGGAGCTGCTGCAGGCCCCGGAGAGAGGCAGCAGTGGAGGCAATGGTGGTAGGGGCAACAGAGGGGCAGCAGGATAGAGGGCCTGCCTAGGGCACCTCCAATCCCTGCACCACCCCTGACCAGGGGAGTTCGTTAACTTTGGTCAAGGTTACACAAAGTGCTAATATTTAGCACATTTACTTAATCCCCTACTATAAATGTCACCGCACACCACTGGAGTGACTGAAACCCAAAGTCTTATGGTTCTAATAGGAGGATTTTTGGAGAAACAAGTTTTAGAACTATCACTGCTGCAACCTGATGTGAGAGTTATACATGCAGCAGGCCAGATCCTGTAACAATGCCAATAAAAACAAACACAACACAACAATTCTGATTCCCTTCTAAAGGGATACTAAAACTATTTCTTCATCCAAAGTGTAAGAGCATTTCAAGATTATATTCTAATACTATACGGTAATTGCTAATTGAGTTGGTATATAAAAGACTTGTACACAACATGAAGCTTGTTGAAATTGGAAGATACATTTGAGAACGTAGTTTAACAGTAGTAAAATGAAGCAGAGAATTGCTGTTAATAAGAAAAACATATCTGTAAAACCTACTGCTCAGAGAGTTGTTCTAGATGTAATGTCTTTTAAAATAAGGTCTTCAGCTAAATAAATTCATTTTTATTATGGAGTTCAAAGTTTCTTATCAAATGAACTATCAAAGATAAACAGCAGCAGAAATCTGATGACTTTTGTGTTAAAAACAAGTCTCCTGATATTCAGCAGATAGAGCTGCTGTATATTTCCTCTAATATTTCAGTGACACTATCTAGATAGAGTAGAGGTGGTCTGAGAGCAGGGCAAGGGAGGACCGGTATCTTCTTCGGTTTAGTGGCGATTTGTTTACTCCGTTAACCAGATAAGAAGCTACTTAAAGTTAAGCCATAAAAGGCAGGTTAACCTTCATGCAGTTTGGCTAGCCAGATAGCCCCTGAATGTCACCGCTATCTGAGTACTTCTGCTGAATATCCGGATTCATTTGGGCCATAGCCAGGGCTGGCCCGTCCATTGAGCAAGAATATTTTTTTGCACAGGGCCCCGCGTTTCAGGGGGCCCCGCGCAAAAAACATTCTTCATTGCACAAGTAGAAAAAAAAAACCAAACCGGCTGCTGCTGCCGCTGCTGCTGCCGTGGCAGCAGCAGAATCAAATGGCCCGTCGCGGGGCCCCGCCTGCCCGGCAGAGCCTCCCTTCACCATCAGCTCCCGAGTCCCTCCCAATGCGCGGGCTTTCAGAGCCACGAGAGTTTCTCTGACCTCTCGCGGCTCTGTTAATCCCGCCGGGGCTGATGGGAAATCCCATCAGCCCCGGCGAGATTAACAGAGCCGCGAGAAGAAAGGGAAACTCTCGCAGCTCTGAAAGCCCGCGCATTGGGAGGGACTCGGGAGCTGATGGTGAAGGGAGGCTCTGCTGGGCAGGCGGGGCCCCGCGACATTTGATTCTGCCGCTGCCACGGCGGCAGCAGCAGCAGCAGCCGGTTTGGGTTTTTTAATCTATCAGGGCTGATGGGGGGAGGGGGGTTAGGACTGGTAATGGGCTATGGGGGGGTTAGGACTGGTAATGGGCTATGGGGGGGTTAGGACTACTAATGGGCTATGGGGGGGCTAAGACTGGAAGTGGGCTGATGGGGGGTTAGGACTGGAAATGGGCTGATGGGGGATTCGGATGTAATGGGCTATGGGGGGAGCAAATACTGGAAATGGGCTGATGGGGGGTAGGACTAGTAATGTGCTATGGGGGGGGCTAGGACTGGAAATGGGCTAATGGGGGGTTAGGACTGGAAATGGGCTAATGGGGGGTTAGGACTGGAATGGGCTGATGGGGGTTAGGACTGGTAATGGGCTATGGGGGGGGCTAAGACTGAAAATGGGGTGTTGGGGGGGCTTAGGACTGGAAGTGGGCCGATAGGGGGCTTAGGACTGGTAGTGGGCCGATAGGGGGCTTAGGACTGGTAATAAGCTGGGGGGGGCTAGGACTGGTAATGGGCTGGGGGGTGGCTAGGACTGGAAATGGGCTGAGTGAGGGGGGGCTAGGACAGGAAATGGGCTGATGGAAGGCTAGGATAGGACTGGAAATGGGCTGTTGGGGGGGCTTGGATTGAAATGGACTCATGGAGGGGCTAGAACTGGAAGTAGGCTCATGGGGGGCTTGGATTGGAAATGGGCTGAGTGGAGGGGAGCTAGGATTTGACATGGGCTGATGATGGTGGGGCTAGGAAAGGACTAGAAATGGGCTGATGGGGGGCTGGGATTGGAAATGAGCTGATGGAGTGACTCTGATGGGGGAGATAGGACTTGAAATGGGCTGATGGGGGTTAGGACTGGTAATGGGCTATGGGGGGGCTAAGACAAAAAGGGGTGATGGGGGGCTTAGGACTGGAAGTGGGCTGATGGGCTTAGGACTGGTAATGGGTTATGGGGGGATTAGGACTGGTAATGGCATATAGGAGGGCTAGGACTGGTAATGGGCTGGGGGGGTGGCTAGGACTGGTAATGGGCTGGGGGGGGGGCTAGGACTGGTACTGGGCTGAGTGGAAGGAGGGCTTGAACTGCAAATAGCTGATGGGGACGGGGGCTTGGAATGGAAATGGGCTGAGTGGAAGGAAGGCTTGAACTACAAATAGCTGATGGGGAGGGGGGCTTGGAATGGAAATGGGCTGTGAGGGGAGGGAGCAAGGACTGGAAATGGGCTGAGTGAGGGGGGGCTAGGACAGGAAATGGGCCAATGGAGGGCTAGGATAGGACTGGAAATGGGCTGTTGGGGGGGCTTGGATTGAAATGGACTCATGGAAGGGCTAGAACTGCAAGTAGGCTCATGAGGGGCTTGGATTGGAAATGGGCTGAGTGGAGGGGAGCTAGGATTTGACATGGGCTGATGGTGGGGCTAGGAAAGGACTAGAAATGGGCTGATGGGGGGCTGGGATTGGAAATGAGCTGATGGAGGGACTCGGATGGGGGAGCTAGGACTGGAAATGGGCTGATGCGGGGACTAGGAGGGAGCGGATGCTGGGTGGGGCTGGAACTAGAAGGGAGCTGATGTTGGGAGAGGATTAGAATGGGATAGAGCTGGAAGAGTGAAATGGAGAGGGAAAAAATATTTTGTGTGGGAGGGAAGACAAATCTACAATTGGCCGGATATTGGGAGAGTAAGTGGGGATTGAGGATGGCGGGGTAAAATTTGAGTGGATGAAATAGGAATGAGGAAAGAACAAAAGGAGAAAGATTAGTATGTTAAAGCAGATGTAGAGAGAGAATGGAAAAAACTAGAAGAGTGAAGAAAGGACAAATGGACAGCAGACGATGGAGAGTTAGCAGAAGACACTAAGAAACCAGAAGAAAGTGGCTGGAGCAATTGTAACGGAAAAAAAATGCACAAAAGGTAGAAAAATATCTCTTTATTGAATTTATTAACTGAAATATGCCAGCTTTGGGAAATGTGCATCATTAACGTCTGCACTTTGTTTAGTACAAGAGTAAATTAATTTATAGTTTTATTTCTACAGTGTTGTTGGGCTTTTGGGGTTCCCAGTTTAATTATCGTCTTCCTGTTTCTAAATTGTGATTCCTTGTTTGGTGACGGTCTATGTTCTGCACGTGTAACTGAGCTGAGGCATTCTGTTTATGTAATTCCTATCCGACATTGCCACTTGTTCTCTTTCCCCAGTAGGTCATGTATTGTTGTTCTCTGAAATGTATTGGTTTAATATTTGTAGTGTTGCCTTTTGATAGGTAGGGTCTTGTGCTTTGTGAGTCCTGGTAGTGCTGTTATGATACGGCGGGTTTGCTATGGGTTCTAAATGGGCAGTGTTTGTAGTAGTTCCTAATGTGCCTGGCAGTTGTCACTGGATTATAGTAATGTAGAAATCTTTTAGTCTTTCTTTATCCATACACTCATTAAGAGGCATGTTTACTAAAAGTTAGTGTATGGTAACATTATGCAAATATTTATGCAAATGAGGTCCCTTATGCAAATGAGGCCCCACACAGAGTCACCGCACATGGCCCTGCACCCCCCTTGGGCCGCCCCTGGCCACAGCAACAAGTGATTTAAAAAAATGCAGATTGCCGCATGTTGAATACTGGGCGACAGGTTACGTAAGAACATAAGATGTGCCATATTGGGTCAGACCAAGGGTCCATCAAGCACAGTATCCTGTTTCCAACAGCGGCCAATCCAAGTCACAAGTACTTGTCAGATTCCTAAAAGGTAGACAGGTTCTATGGTGCTTAATCCCAGGGGTAAGCAGTGGATTTCCCCAGTCCTCTTAATTATGGTTCATGGACATTTCCTCCAGAAACTCATCCAAAACTCTTTAAACCCAGCTACACTAACTAGAAGAGATCAAACCTAAGCTTTCTTTAGAAGCTCAGATGACAAGACTTCGACTTTCATACTTTGGACACATCATGCAAAGAGAGAGGTCATTAGAGAAAGACATCATGCATCGCAAAGTAGAAGGTCAACACAAAAGAGGAAGGCCAGTAATGAGATGGATTGATAAAATAACAGCAGCTAAGGGTGCCACTCTGCCAACAATGAGCTGCCTGAATGAAGACCGAACACAATTTCAGACTACTATCCAGAGGGTCGCCATGAATCGACACAGACTCAACGGCACTTAACATAACACACTAACCACTTTTACTACATTCTCCAGTAATTCCAGAGTTTGATTACGCATCATTAAAAGGAGACTGTCCTCTTTATGTCAGATAAGTCCTATGGCAGAAAAAGACAAGGAAAAGGGAAAGGGAATTGTATTTAACTCATGCTTTTTTCTCAGAAACTCAAGGCGAGATACATTCAGGGCCATACCAAGGGCTGTGCGAGCAGTGCGGCTGCAGAGGGTGCGAGTACAGAAAGGGCACTGATATCATCAATGGGCTTCCTGGAAGCTCAAAAGAGTGCATTACTGTGGCGGGAGCAGAGGGGGGCACCAGATTAGTTAGTCGCACAGGGCATATTTCTAGTTTGGTATGGTCCTGCACATAGGTATTATTCTGTCAAAGGACCTGCAGCACCTCACTACTAAATCAAAACTCTTCTTGCTGAGTGCTACCAACATTGAACTTAACAATCCACATATACAAGTGTATATTTTGAAAGAACTTACCTAGCTAAGGGACCTATTTAATGGGCTGTGTTAGGTGTTTAACATGGGCTTTAGTATGTGTTAACAACAAGAAGAAGTGATTAAGTGCCGTTGAGTCGCTGTCGACTCACAGTGACCCTCTGGATAGATGTCCTAAATTCTGTTCGGTCTTCAGTCAGGCGGCTCATTGTTGATAGACTGGTGCCCGTAGCTGCTGTTATTGTATCGATCCATCTCATTGCTGGCCTTCCTCTTTTGCGTTGACCTATCTTGCCAAGCATGATGTCTTTCTCTAATGATCTCTCTCTTCACATGATGCGTCCAAAGTATGAAAATCAAAGTCTTGTCATCTGAGCTTCTGAAGAAAGCTTAGGTTTGATCTCATCTAGTACTGACTGGTTTGTTCTTCGGGCAGTCCATGGTATATGCAGTATTTGCCGCCAGCACCATAACTCAAAGGCATCAATTTTCTTCCTGTCTATCTTTCTCACTGTCCAGCTTTCACATCCATATGATGTTATTGAAAATACCATGGCTTGCATGAGTCGAATCTTTGAATGGAGAGAGACATCTCTGCTCTTGAGAATCTTGTCTAGGTCTTTCATAGTCATTCTGCCAAGAGTAATACGTCATCGGATTTCTTGACTGCTTGTTGCTTCTTTATTGATAGTTGATCCATATAGATTAAAGTTGTCCACAATATCAATTTCTTCTCCTTCAGTGATGAACTTATTGATTTTGCCAGTTGTCATGATCTTTGTCTTCTTTACATTAAGGTGCAGACCCATTTTAAGACTATGTTCCTTCATCGTGAGAAGCAAATGTTTCAGATCATCTTCACTTTCAACCAGTAATGTGGTATCAACATAGCGAAGGTTGTTGATGAGTCTTCCACCAATCTTCACACCTCTGTTGTCTTCATACAATCCGGCTTCTCTGATGATTTGTTCTACATATAAATTAAAGAGGTAGGGGGAAAGTATGCAGCCTTGTCGTACACCTTTGCTTATTTTAAACCATTCTGTTTCTCCTTGTTCCGTTCGAACTGTTGCTTCTTGATCAATGTACAGATTGTGCAAGAGAACTATCAGGTGTTCTGGTATATCCATGCTTTTTAATGTGACCCAGAGTTTCTCATGGTTTACATAGTCAAAAGCCTTGCTGTAGTCAATAAAGCATAAATAGATATCCTTTTGGTATTCTTTAGTCTTTTCAAGGATCCATCTCACATTCATGATGATGTCTCTCGTTCCTCACCCTTTCCTGAACCCTGCTTGCACTTCAGGTAGTTCTTGTTCCAGGTATGGTTGTAGTCTCTGTTGAATAATCTTCATTAGAATCTTGCTGGCATGTGGGATCAGAGCAATTGTGCAATAATTTCCAGTCAGTTGGATCGCCTTTATTTAGTATTGGTATAAACACAGATCTTTTCCAGTCAGTTGGCCATGATGTTGTCTTACAAATTTCTTGGCAGAGCCTTTTAAGTATGGTAACAGCTGCATCAGATTGTTGTAATACTTCTATGGCAATGCCAACAATGTCTGGTGCTTTGTTCTTTAATAAGGCTTTCAATGCTGCTTCGGCTTCTTTCATCACCAATGGTTTTGGATCATAAGGTACAGGTTGAAACAGCTGTTGGTCCACTTGATCTTTATCATATAAAAACTCTGTATATTCTTTCCACCTTTTCTTGATCTTCTCAGCATCATTCAACATAGAACACCTTGAGCATCTTGTAACATTCCAATCTGAGGCTGGAATTTTTTGTTTAACTCTCGTAGCTTTAGGAAAGCCAATCTTGTTCTTCCTCTAATAGTTTCTGCTTCTATTTCCTTGCATGTATCATTGTAGTACTTTTCCTTGTCCTGTCTTGCTGCATGTTGGAAATCTCCATTGAGTTCTGCGATTGTCTTTCTTTCTCCTCTGGCTTTAGCGTATCTGCGTTTCTGGGCAATTTTCAGAGTTTCTTCCGTCATCCATTTTGACCCTTTTTGCTTTTTTACCTTTTATAGAGACTTTTTGCTTTCTTCTAACACAACCTTATTGATGTCATTCCATAACTCTTCTGGAGCTCTGTCATTTGTATCTAAAGCAGCAAATCAATTTTGCAGGCAATCTAAATTCCAATGGTATATTCTCAAGGTCATATTTTGCTGCATTCATGAGTGGCTTGCTCTTTTTCAACTTTAGCTTGAGTTTGCATACTAGTAAAATAGTTCTCTGTGTGCTGTGCTTTCCTGTCTAATCAATGTGTTTATACCTCAAAAATTTCCTGTCATGATTTGACAATTTCCAATCTGTAATCAAAACCGCTGCTGATCGCTGGAAGTAGCGGTATACAAAATGTATACTAAATAAATAAATAAATAAATAGTAGCTGGTGATGTGTACCACAGTCAGCTCCAGGTTTTGTCTTTGTTGATATAATAGAGCTTTTCCATCGTTGACTTCCACAGATGTAGTCAATTTGATTTTTGTACAATCCATTGGGTGAAGTCCATGTGTACAGTCGCCGCTTGTGTTGCTGAAAGAAGGTGTTTGATATGAATAGATCGTTGGTCTCGCAGAATTCTATCAGTCTTTCTCCAGCTTCATTTCTGTTGCAAAGTCCATATTTTCCAACCGCTTTGCCTTCTTCTTTGTTGCCAACCTTTGCATTCCAGTCACTCATGACTATCAGGATATTCTGTTTGCATGTTCTGTCAATTTCAGATTGTACTTGTTCATAGAACTCTTCAATTTTCATCCTCTTCTCAGCTGTTGTTGGGGCATATACTTGAATTATAGTTGTGTTGATAGGCAATCCTCAGACTAAAAGAGATTAAGCATTCACTGACTGCATTGTATTTCATTACAGTTCTTGCAAGTTTCTTAATTATAAATGCAACACCATTTCTTCTTTATCTTTCATTTCCAGCATAGTAGACCATGTGATCATCTGATGCAAAGTGCCCGATGCCATTCCATTTCAGTTCGCTGACAACCAACAGATCAAGTTGTATATGTTCCATTTCATTTTTGACCACCTACAACTTCCCTTGATTCATGCTTTGTATGTTCCATGTCCCAATATGTAAGACATCTTTACAGCTTCTGACTCATTTCATGCGCAGCTACATCAGCAGTCAGACGTCTCAAGGGCTTTGATCCAACCACATCATAAATGCTGGCTTTACTCTGAAAAGTCTTCAGCTCCTCCCCAGTAGCTAGTTGAGTGCCTTCTGACCTGGGGGTCTCATCTTCCAGCACTATAGTGCAATTTATTTTGTTGTGACTATCCATTGGGTTTTCATGGCAAGATACAGAAGTCGATTGCCAGGCCTTTCTTCCATGCAGTTTAAGTTTAGTGCTGTTACCGTTGTCACAGAAATGTGATCCTCCACCACCAACACCGTCCCATTCTGCTGCTGCCCAGATGGGTGGTTTGTCTTGGTCTGGCGCCTAGGCTGTGTCCTGTCCATCTTGGGAGACCTGCCAGTAGTTAAACTACCGATAGCTTAGCCTACTGCATCACTGATGCACACAAGCCCTCATAGCACAACAAGCTGCAAACCAAGTGAGGGGTTAATCACTTAACATGCATTAAAAAACAGTGCAAGGGTCAAACCACTATTTTGTGTTAAAACATCTATGTGGAGGTTAATTTTATAAAGTCACGTTTAACTAATGCATGGTTTAGCATGCGCCAATTGAGGGGTTTTATTTTTTTTTATTTTATTTTTTTTTTAAAGTCCAGCACATGTGCAGTTTATTTTGTAAAATATGAGAGTATGAGGTGAGATACATGCAGCCAGTAAAGGTGTGATCACGTACACCAACCCCAAGACTGGTGTAAATGCCTGGGCCTACATTTCTCAAGAATACATATAAATAATAGTATTTTATAATTTAAGGGTGTAAATTTGCAATCTGCCCATGTGCAAGGCCACAGTGAAGGTATGTACCACCATTGGCCTTATGTGCGTACTTATAGAACAGCAACCAGCTACACTACACGTGTAATAGCCTACCTGAGTGCCTAAGTGCATGTTGATGGGGCATATGTTTATGTGGCTCCTTATAAAATAATTCCATATACATCTAATGAAATTTCATGATGAATTCTGTCTTCTATTTAATTTAAATCTTTAATATACCATTTTCCTGGCCTCTAAGCAACATTCCTGGGTAAGCAGTTTTGAGTTTTGTGGGAGTCCTCTTGCTTTGGCATTCCTGCTGGTGGGGAGGTAGGGGGGGGCAGTGTAACACAATCATGCTTTGAATCATAAGGGACAGGTGGATCACAAGGGACAGGCAGTTCCGGGCCATCTTTTCCCTTGTGACTCAAAAGCACAGTTGTGTCATATCACCCCCCACTGACAGAAATGCTTGGGGAGGACTCCCGCGCCCCTTAAAGCTGCTTAGTGGGAATGTTCCCTGTAGGTTGACCAAAGTGGTTTACAGCAATATAAAATATTTTACCACCAGACAACTAAACCCATCTCAAATCTCATCGTAGACTCACCCACACCATAAAATAGCCTAAAAACATATACAAACCAATCTACTCTTTTGATTCTTCCCCTTACTGCACCATTGGAAAGAAACAGCAGGCTCTTAGCCTTTCCTGAAATTTGAGGTAATCTGTTTCTACTCATAACTCCCCTGGAAGCATATTCCATAGAGATGGGAATGGTAAAGAAAACGCCCTCATCAATGTCACGGCTGGAACTGTCATCAGTCCTCCTTGACTTGAGTATAATGGCCTTGCAGTCACATAATCCACTAGATTATTTTACAGAAGATGAGGCCGCAGTCCTCAAGAGGTATGAAATCCAACAGTTAAGATCTTAAAATGAATCCTATCTGCCACCAGAAGCCAATGTAAACGCCTGAATAAAGGCATAGCCACTTCCACCTCTGCGCTCCCAAAATCAATCTGGCTGCTGCAATTTAAGCTGATTGTAGTCAGGCCAATAAATTCTTTGGAAAACTTACTAATAGCCCATTACAATCATCTAAATGTACCAGCACATGAGAATAAACTATTTGAAAAAGAGTCCCTCTTAAAAAAAATAATTTTCATACCAATTTCAATTTAAAAAATTCATTGTCACTACTCTAGAACCTATAAAGAAATCCATCAAGAATTGAGAATCCACAGCTCGCAGGAACCTGTGCCTGAACCACCAAAATCTTTGGATCATATTTGTGTGGACGGTTCTGATCATGATGAGACTCATCAGATGGCTTTTCCCGATGAGTCCAGTACTTCCGAGTTTGAAACTGAACCAGATCCGAAACCTGAACTTTTCTCTCAAGCTGAATTGAATGATTTAGTCCGGGATTTAGGACTCCCAAAAGATGCTGCCCAACTGCTAGGTTCTCGGCTTAAACAGAAAAATCTATTGTCACCAGGAACAACTTTTTATTGGTACCGCAACCGCGAGACACAATTTTTGAAGTATTTCAGCAAAGAGGAAGATTTGGTATTTTACAACGATATATACGGAGTGATGGAAAAGTATAAACTCAAGTATGATCCTGCTGAATGGCGGCTGTTCATTGATTCGTCAAAAGACAGCATAAAAGGTGTTCTTCTTCATAATGGCAACACATTCGCTTCAGTTCCTATTGCTCACTCTGTTATTCTCCAAGAAAAATACGAGAATTTGGCCCTGATTCTTCAGAAGATTCGTTATGATGAGCATAAGTGGATGATTTGTGGAGACTTTAAAATTCTATCCATGCTATTAGGGCAGCAATCCAGTTTCACCAAATATCCCTGCTTCCTTTGCTTGTGGGATAGCCCGGCCCGCGACCTACACTGGGGGAAAAAAGACTGGCCAATTCGGGAGTATTTGAGACCCGGTGAGAAAAATGTTCTTCATGAGAGCTTGGTACCTCGTGATAAAATTCTATTACCACCTCTCCACATTAAGTTGGGTCTCATTAAGCAATTCATCAAGTCCCTTCCAAAAGATGGTGAGTGCTTTCGGTACCTTTGCTCAAAGTTCCCCCGACTTTCTGAAGCAAAGCTAAAGGAAGGAGTGTTTGTTGGCCCTGATATAAGGAAACTCATTTCAGATGGAGCATTCGCTGAAACGATGTCTGAGAAGGAAAAAGAAGCCTGGGATTCCTTCAAGGATGTTGTTCTCAAATTCTTGGGGAACAGGCGGGATGAGAACTATAAGGATATTGTTGCCAGGATGCTCAATGCCTTCAAAGAACAAGGCTGTAACATGAGCCTGAAAGTCCATTTCTTGCACTCCCATGTGAACTACTTTCCCGAAAACTTGGGGGCGCACAGTGAAGAACAAGGTGAAAGGTTTCACCAGGACATCAAGGACGCAGAGAGAAGGTACCAAGGAAGATGGAACACCACTATGATGGCTGATTTCTGCTGGTTGCTGCTGCGGGAAACCCCAGATGAAAAATACGCCAAGCAGCGCACCAAGAGAAGCATTCGGGGGAAGAAGAAACGGGCCCACCAGGAGATTGATTGACCCAAGAATGACTTTAAAATCTAAACTGTGTTGACAAATATCGTGTTTTTACTAAACTTTGAAATAAAAATTTGCTAGTTATTACCACAGTGTCGGATCTCATTTATTAGAATTTTATTTTCACACCATCGGGTGTTTGTCTTCATGTATTGCAATGGTGCGGTTTGCGTTTTCTATTCTTACATACATACCTGTACAACATTTTTTGCACATTTCTTTACTTTGCTTTGTGTCTAACCTCGCTCTTATATGCTCAATGTTTGTGCACATGTATGTGGCTGTTTTAAGTGCAGACAATTTTGCTACCATCACTGTGTGTTTTGTTGACATTACTCTATTCTTATGTGCTGCCTTGTTACAATTTTCTTTATTCTTATTTGAATAACTACTAAACAATTAGTATAAAGAATTCATCCAAGAAACTTTTATCTCGATCGCACTCAATCTGAAACGTTCACCTCAAACTGCTAACCCAATGTAGCAAAAAATCTGTACGTGATGGAGTAAATTGGTTACCAGATTTGGATTCAGCGCACCAAAAAACGTAAAAATCAATCGAAACATTAGAGGCAGTTTAAAAAAAAATGTTTTTAGTGTACCTGTGTAATCTATCCAAGGTGGAATTTTCAGCATCCATTTCATTGGCCTTTTCCTGCCAATCTTTACCAAACAGGTTCTCACCAGTACAAGGGATATTTCCCAATTTGTCTTGTACCCAGAGCTCTAGATCAGATGCCTGGAGCCAAGCAATTCTACGTGCACCTATGGCAATAGCAGAGGTTCTGCTTATGCACTCAAAGCAGTCAAAGGTTGCACGGTTGGAAAATTTAGAAAAATCTTGGGCATGTTTGACCAAAGTGAGAAAATCCTGTCTTCTATCCTCAGGAAGAATAGGACTTAAAGCCTCTAAATCATCTGTGACCTCCTTCAGGAACATTCCCATGTAGAGACTATAGGAACTGATCCTGGCAGAAAGCATGGAAGCTTGGAAGACCCGACGTCCAAAAGCATCCAGGGTTCTGCATTCACATCCTGGAGGATTAGAGGAATGTCTCTTTGCACTCTTGATCCTTCTCATAGCTGATTCCACTACAATAGAGTGGTGAGGAAGCTGAGTCTTATGGAAACCAGGACAAGGAGGGACTCGATACATAGTATCCAGTCTGCGAGAACAAGGAGAGGTGGTAAGAGGTGTCTCCCACATCCTTAACATGAGATCATATAAAATCTCATGAATGGGCAAGGTAGCTGCCTCCTTAGGAGTTTTGGGATATTGTAGAATTTCCAACTCCTTGGCCCTTGGCTCTGTTTCAGGGACCACAGTAATGGACAGGCCCCGAGCCACCTCCCTGATAAAATCCTGGAAGACAATATCCTCTGGAGGAGACATCCTGCGTTTAGGGGAGGAGGGCTCCTCTGGGAGAAGCATCGCTGCATCGACAGAACTGTCAGAATCCTCAGATTCTTCAGAGGACTCGAAGTATCGTCTGTCCGGATGCTCTTGAAGAGCCCGATACCCGTACCGACCGAAGTCGGTACTGGGAGTAACCGGTACCAGGGTATCGGTACCAGAGGTCATCGGATGACTGGGTACCAGCAAAGCAGACACCGATGCTATTGGTACCGATTCCATCTGTACCGATTCCGATGTCGGGGCCGGTGCTGGTGCCGGTACCGGTGGAATTGTCTGTCGCGGTTCTGAGGGCGTCGATGCCGCAAGGAGAGCCGCCAGACTGCGCTCAATAGCCAGGACTCTGCCAATGCCTGGATGTCGGTACCGGAGACGACCGCCGGTACCCCAGAACATGGCACCAGTACGTCTGCCGAGGTCGAGGCCTCGAGAACATCCTGGAACCCCGATAATGCTTTGGAAGCCGAAGCCTCCCGCCGGGGCAATTTTGCTGGTGCAGAATCCTCAAGGGCAACGCCAGAGGCATCTCAATGCTTAGAAGGAGATCTACCCTTTGAGGACCGGCTAGACTTATGTTTAGTTACCTGAGATCCACGGGAGGAAGAAGCAGCCCTGGAAGACGTCTATGCCACCGAAGCTGCATCAGAGGGAACAGGGTACTGAGCATAGCAGCTCGGTTCTGCTGACCTCTTTTAGACATCATGGTGCAGGACATACAATCCGTGATGGAGTGGTCAGGACCTAAACATTTTAGACACCATTCATGGGTGTCGGTGACGGAAATGGTACCGCCGCACTTGGTGCACTTTTTGAAACCTGAGGCAGGTTTCTCCATGGTAAGGAGAAGTTTTTGGGCCTAAGGCCCAAAAAGGCGCGTGCACCTGAAGAAAAAGAAAAAAGAGAATATATATTTTTTTTTTTTTTAAAGACAGAAATAAGAAGAAAAAACTGGCGGTACCGGTAAAGCATCGAGGAAGGCAGACGCGACCACAAAAAAGAAAGAAATAAAAAAGAATTCTTCTGCGGTGACAGGAACACGACCTGCTGGCTCCGCGGAAAAAGAAGAACTGGAGAGAGGCAGTTGGGAAAGGCGGGAAGGCAGCACGCAGGCGCTGTGGGATGCTCCCAAAAGCTTTCTAATTGGACACTGGGGAGCGTTCCCGCGCAGGCTCCGTCGGTACCAACGATACCCATATGTGATGACTACATTCCTGCTTGTTCCTGGAGATGCATGTTTACTAAAGTGTACTAACAGCCCAGCCCCATGGTAAGTGCTATTGTGCATTAACACCAGGCAGTGTGCTAAAAATCCTGTGATAATTGCTTTCAACACAATGGGATAGTATCAGGGCAGAGAGTAGCCGTGGGGGCTGGTGGCAGCTAGCATATGGATGTTGCCATGAGCTAGTTGTCATGACTGCCAAAACCATGCTCCTTATTTTTGCCCCTAAATCCACCTACCCACTTCCTCCTTTCTCAGTCTCTGTGGATAATGTGCTACTCCCTCCTCCCCGTTTCCTCAGTTCGCAACCTTGGGGTCACCTTCGACTTCTCCCTCTTCTCCTCCTCGCACATCCAACTGATAGTTGAAACCTGTCATTTCTTCCTCTGTATCAGCAGCAAAATTTGCCCTTTCTTTCTGAACACACTAGTAAGACACTTATCCACTCTTTAGTCACCTCCCGTCTAGACTAGTTGCTGATTTCTCTGAATCATTTCTCCCTTCTTCAAAACTCAACTGTGTGGCTAATCTTCTGCCAGCCTCGATATGCTCATATAACCCCTGTTCTCAAGTTGCATCATTGGCTCCCTATCCATTTCCGTATCCAGTTCAAACTTCCCCTACTGACCTATAAGTGCATTCATTCTGCTGCTCCTCACTACGTTTCCTCTTATCTCTCCCTACACCCCTCCTTGGAACTCTGTTCTTCTGGCAGATCACTTCTATCTATGTGCTTCTCTTCTACTGCCAACTCCAGATTTCAAGCCTTCCACCTTGCTGCTCCTTATGCCTGGAATAAACTACCCGAGTCTGTATGTCAGGCTTCATCTCTGGCCCTTTTCAAATCCAGGCTGAAAACTTGCCTCTTTGTGGTCGCTTTTGGATCCTGATCCACTTAATTTCCTATGTGTTTCTTACCATTCCCCTAGATGTATCCTTGTCCTCAGCTGTTGTAGTGGATGTCTTGACTAGACTGTAAGCTCTGATGAGCAGTGACTATCTTTTCCATGTGGATGTACAGCACTGTATATGCTTTGTAGTACTATACAAAATGATCAATAGTAGAAGCAATAGTATAGCTCCACTCAACACCATCTCAAATAAGGCAGACTGCTTCTTAGCAGCAGTACCATGAGATTACCACTAGAGGTTAGATCCAATATTTTGAACCGGGGCTGCAACTGAGCAATAGCGATGAGGGATTGCTCCTGCTCTGAACACTAGACACTAGGGACAGCTACTTTGAGAGTACCTAGGTATCAGGGGGGATTGCAGTAGAGATTACAGTAGATGCTGTGGGGATTTTCAGTTGAGGACAGATCGGATCAGTGTGACTAAGTTGGGGGGGGGGTACCCATGTGCAGCCACACAGCACCTCCTTATTTACAGTGGACCTTCTCTGATGGACCTGCATTCCCTGCCTTGGCAGGTACTGCGTTTGCTCCTCTGTTACCTGCCAAGGCAGAGAATATGGCTCCCACATGCAGTAAGTATGCCTGTGCACTCAATGCAGGGCAACTGCTGAGCATGCTCCCTGCATTTACCACAAATGCTTTGCACTTATCACACCTCAAACATGGTAGGTGGGGAGTACTCGCTGCTGTTAACATGTTATGGTAACATGTTACCTGAAAAGCTGGCAGATAGTGTGTGTTAGCCGTTTGTCCTGCAAGTTCATATTGCAGCTAACAACTCCCCCAAGTGCCTACACTCCCCAGACACTATCACACGCTTGCACCTAATGCACATTCAGAATTGACATTGGTAGCTGTTTAATAAAGTACAATACACTTTTGCATTTAACAGGCTCTCAACTTTGGGAGTTAGGTGACTAGATGGCCCCTTTTGAAAATTTAGCTACATTTGTATATATGCTCATCCCCAGTAATTTCACAAGGCAACTAAATGTAGCTAGATGCCCATACCCAGTAATTGAAATAGCAGGCCTAAATGTAGGTGGAAAGATTTTGGCTGCTAGGAATTAGATTAATTTTCATCTGCTAAAAGTCACTAAGCTCTGGCAGTCAAAATCCAGCTCATCCTGAGAGGCCACTATTCAGCAGGGTCGCAAGCACTCAACTGGATAATTTTAACCAGATATTCAGAGCCACTAAATATAACCGGTTATAGTAATCTGGATAAAGTTTAGTCCTGCTATTGGTGTGGCCTGATTTATTTGGTCAGGTTTAAGCAGACAACACTGAATTTCAGCCCCGACTAGTTAAACTCTGCACGCCTCCCCTGAAACGCTGCCAACATAGCTTCCTCTTAATTGGATACATTCTGGCGAATGATCCCACAGTAGAAAGCATCAAAAGGCTCAAAATATCCCTTCATCAATTTCTGGACTCTCCTGCAGCATCTTCTGAGCTTAGTTAAACATCTTTCTTTTCTTATAATATGTTTTCAACTTAAAAAAAAAAATACAAGAGGTGCCCGTTTTGCTGTAAATATTCCCTCCCTTATTTTCAGCATTTGCCCTCACCATGCCTAGTCCTCAGCTATTTGCATTGTTCTTATACATACTGGGAGCTATTTTAAATATCCCATCTTAATGCAAGGCACATAGGTACTTTAATGAGCACATATCTTGTGGCTCAGCGTAAAGAGAAACTACCAAGAGAGTTTCCGTTTGAAAAATATCTGCTAACATGCACATTAAAAGCAAGGCAGACATTTGCTCTTGCTATAAGTGATAGACATTCTCAGCAATGAAAATTCACAGATAATATAATTTGCTGTCTGGTTATACAGTAAAGTAAAAAATGAATTGTGGTTTAGGGAATATACAGTGCAGCTCCCTCATTATTCCTGCTATATGGTTCTTCCCTACTGCCATTTCTAAACACATATTCATTCTAGGCACGTTGTAAATTAATATTACAAATCATGAGCTAACATTTTAGTAGTGTCCAAGAATGATGAGTGTTTGGTTCTTCTCCCAAGTGAATCACTGTGCGGGTGTAATAAGCATCTGAAATGGATGGGAATATGGATAGAAATGAGTCACAGTTAAAAAGCAATCCCAATACAAAATGATGTGCAGTGTATAGAAAAGCATTAAATATATTTATTTTTCTCTTCACCCCCCCCCCCCTACTATTGAGCAACAAAGGAAGAAGGAATGGCCCAATAATGTGTGAGAAAATGACATTTCAGTTTTCTATAGATTTTCCAGGGGATGGAAAGGGTCTTTTAGCAGGGGAGAGTGAATTGGTGAATGGGTGCATAACTTTGAAGGTAATTCTGTAAGTGGCAGCTAGATACACATGCATATTCAATAAAGTCAAATTTGCGCAGGTCTGTCTTTACAGAATACTAGCTAAGGGACTGCCAATGTGTGCAAATGACGCCACAGTCACTTCCCCCAGCTCTGGAGCATGTGTAAATGACTGAACGTAACATGCATCGGGCAATGCTCTAGAACAGTGGTTCCCAACCCAGTCCTCAGGTACCCTCAGGCCAATCAGGTTTTCAGGGTATCCACAATGAATATGCATGAGATAGATCTGCATACAATGGAAGCAGTGCATGCAGACCTCTCTCATGCACATTCATTGTGGATATCCTGAAAACCTGACTGGCCTGGGGGTACCAAAGAATTGGGTTGCGAACTGCTGCTCTGTCTAATACTCCATCCAAACTATGCCCCTGAGCACACCCACAGTGAAAGTATGCACCAATGGTCCATGGTGTGTACTTTCAAAACAGCGACCGACAAAACGCCATGTGTAAGAGGTCATTTATATGTGTAAACCACAAAGTTTCCAGAGTTTAGACATGTAAACACATGCAGAAATCTAGCCGTGCCTCAGATTTACACACCACGAGCTAGGAAATGCCTGAGCAGAAGTCTAACTTAAATCTACCTCAAGAAATGTAACAGCCATTTGATAGTCACAG
Source organism: Ichthyophis bannanicus (assembly GCA_033557465.1). Classification (NCBI taxonomy): domain Eukaryota; kingdom Metazoa; phylum Chordata; class Amphibia; order Gymnophiona; family Ichthyophiidae; genus Ichthyophis; species Ichthyophis bannanicus. Next base: position 228,154,635 of record CM066038.1, read on the forward strand.
CAACAAGCTAACAACTAGAAAGACCAGGGATCATGATCAAGTCATTTCACCCTCTCTTGCCGCAGATAGAAACTTAGCGGCCAGTTTACTAAGGTACAGTACATTAATTTTTTAGGCGCCAACGTTCCACATGTGGAACATATTTTTGCAATGATATAGCTTTATCAATTTTCAAGCAAATTAGATGAAACTTTGTCAATGAGTTTATAGACACTGACCCTCTTGAGCAATAAAATTTTTTTTTTCCCAATTGGCGATATACCCCCTTCTACAGTATGCCAAAGTAGACCAAAGTTGGAACTTTATGGTTTATGTAATATATCCCTCTACAATTTTGTTCTCACATGTCCGTCTGTCTTATTAGGGTGAGATTCATACTCTTCATGTTTTATGAGTGTGTTGGTCAGGTTTTATGCATGTCGGTAACCTATTCAAGTTTTTGTGATTACTTCTTTCCGTGTGTTCCACTTGTGGAACGTTGGGACTTCCGGGTGTCATTTTTTTCATTTTACAATTTCTGCCATATTTTTTGCAGGATTGTTATTCAACTAATTCTATATAGTTATAATGCCTAAATACCGTTGCCTGCCGCTTCAAGAAGCAGTAACACACATTGCAGAAGATTCAGATGTAAAAGAAGCCGACATTTTGATTTTGCCACCCAATGATGAAATGGCTGCTTCAGACATTGAAGAAATTGATGAAGAAAATTTGGAGTCTATTGAGCCTGGCGAAGTGTGTGGTGAATTAGATCTGGATATTCAAAAAGTTGCTAATGTGGAATCCGAGGGAAGTGATCAGCTGGTAGAAAGTGACAGTGACAGTGAGCTCTTATCTAATTATCAGTCAGCTCAACCAGCAAAAAAGCATTAAGTGGATAAAATCAACCCCAAAATGGATGAAGAGGAACGACTTTTTGACTCCAATGCCAGAAGCATCTCCCGAAAAATTAGCCGATCTTCGCACTGATTTGATTGATAAATCTCCCTTTGACCTCTTTATGCAAATTTTTGGTGATGATTACGTTGATCATCTTGCCAGTATGACTAATATTTATGCTCAGCAGAAATTGGCAAATATTGATACAAATGGGGACGAGTTGATTCGTTTTTTTTGGCATTTTGCTCCTCAGTGGATACCACCAGTTGCCCAAAGAAAGTCACTATTGGTCGACCGCCGAGGATTTGAGCAATAATATTGTCCAAAAGATAATGAGTCGCAAACGTTTCCGGGATTTGAAAACTTACTTCCACATTGTTGATAATCTCAATTTGCAACCTGGAAAAGTAGCAAAAATTGAGCCATTTTACGATCACCTCACAGCACAGTTTGTGAAAGTCGGTGGAGTGATCAGTGAAAACTTGAGTATTGATGAATCAATGGTGCCATATTACGGGCACCACAGTTGCAAAATGTTTATTCGAGGTAAGCCAATTCGATTCGGTTACAAAGTGTGGATGTTGTGCTGCCCTGCTGGGTATCCATTTTCGATGCAAATTTACACTGGTGCCAAGGAAAAAGATGATCCTCGGTACAATGTTCCACTTGGCACTAGAGTTGTTCTTGATTTGATATCAGTTGTTGAAAATCCAAATCATCACAGCTTGTTTTTTGACAACTATTTCACTTCATATGATCTCATGATTGATCTGAAAGCAAAAGGCTTTCGTGCTGTTGGAACTGTTCGTGAAAACCGTACCAGCAAGTGCCCCTTGGTTTCTTCAAAGGAGCTTGCCAAAAAGCCTTGTGGCAAATATGATTACCATGGTGATGGTAATGTGGTGTGTGTCCGTTGGAATGACAACAGTGTGGTTACAGTCATGTCAAATTGGATGCAGCCAAAACCTCTTCAAAATGCCAATCGATATCCTGTCAAACAAAAGCAAAAAATCATTATCAAGCAGCCAAAATTGATTGGAGCTTATAACCAAAGTATGGGTGGTGTCGACTTGTTAGATCGTTTGCTAGGTAGCTACCATCCTAAATTACGAAGCAAAAAATGGTGGTGGAATTTGTTTGCCAATGGTCTAAATATGGCTGTTGTTGCTGCCTGGCGTTTGCAATGTCATCTTTTGGGCAAACAAGCCCCGAGTCACTTGGATTTCCGCCGCGAGGTTGCTTTGGTGGCTATGAAAGTTGGACTCGAGGGCTATCGTTCTCGAAAAGGTGGCCCAACAGCTTCAATTCCCTCTGCTATTACAGCTTCAGCTAACACCAGTCACTATTTGTCTTCTACAAGCCAAGGTCGTTGCATTGTCTCCTCAAAGAATACAAAAAAATGGTGCAGTTTTGTGGCAAGCACCTGCACGAGAAGTGTTTTCCGGATTTTCACTCTCGCTGAAATTTTCCCTTCAAGCTTTATTCTGTACAGTCATCTCCGTTTGTGTCTAATTACTTTTAAAAATTGCTTAATTGAAGTATTTGTTTGTTTCCAGTTTACGATATTCAATAAAAAAAGCAATTAAAAGTTTTGAAAAAATGATGCTTGGAGGGGCCAACGTTCCACAAATGGAACATGCTTTTTCCTAGGAAGTACATATCCAAATTAGCTGAAAATTTATATTTGACATATTTACATGTAGTGTACTAAAGCACAGTTACTTACCTGTAACAGGTGATCTCTGGGAACAGCAGGAATAAGTCTTCACATATGGGTACATCGGTACCGACGGAATCCGCACGGGAACGCTTCCCAGCGTCCAATCAGAAAGCTTTTGGAAGCATCCCAACACGCCTGCGTGCTGCCTTCCCGCCTTCCCAACTGCCTCTCCTCAGTTAAGTTTTAAAGCTGAGACAAAGAGAGAGAGAGCAAGGAGGAGAAAGATAGAGATAGAGAAATGCAACTCCTAGGGGAGGTGGGTGGGTTGTGAAGACTTATTCCTGCTGTTCCCAGAGATCACCTGTTACAGGTAAGTAACTGTGCTATCTCCAGGAACAAGCAGGAATGAGTCTTCACATATGGGGACTCCCAAGCTCAGATGCCCGGAGGTAGTCTTAGCCTGTGGCAAGTCTAGAACGAGCCATGCTATTCTTCAGGACCTCAGGCATCCTGGGGATGGAGGGTAGGAGTTGAATATAGAAAAGGAGCTGTGGAACAGCTGGTTAGAACAGGGCTTCAAAGGGGAAGACCCTGTATCGAGGGCTTTTAGTAATGAAAGATTGTAATCTGGGCCTCCCTTGTTGGCATTGCATAAGTGCACTGAGCTACATCTGGATCTGATAGGAGAGCCAGTGAATGTGCTCAAGGGGTACTTCACTGAGAAGTAGAGGTAATAAGTAGAATAAAAACAAGTGGAGGTCAGAACCCTTCAGGGTGAGAAATAGCCCCAGGGGAAAACTAGGGTAGCATAAGAGGTAGAGCTTCAGCGGAGACGCAGAAGGTACTATTAAAGAAAGCTTAAGCTTAGAACAACTGAAGCTCCGCAATCTTCCTAAAGGTGGTCAATTAGGAAAGAAAAAGGTACATGGAGAGCTTCAGGAGTACCTAACCTGAAAGGTTATGGTAAGGAAAAAAATTTGTTAATTACCACAGGAAGTGGTCATAGCTTTAGCCCTCTAAGAATGCTGGCACAGCATTGATAGAGGTAGTGCCCATCTGTCAGGCTTATATAGGAATGTAGGGATATCTGAACCTGACAGACAGATAGATAAGTAGATGGATACAGATCTATCTAAAAATATATCTCATTATATCTATAAACATATATGTGTGTATGTATATATATATATATATATATATATACATATATATATATACACACACACACACACACACACATCTAGAGGGTATATAGGCATATAACTATAAAAGATATGTATGGGCAGAAGACACACCGATAGGTATAGATAAGTATATATATATATATATATATATATATATATATATATATATATATTTATATATATATATATATACCTATATGAATAGGCAGGCATATAGACACATGTCCCCAGGTATAAGGATGGAGAGATGTCCATAAAACCTCATCCCCCCTAGGGATATAGGGAGAGAGAAAGAGTTATCTGACAGCAAGAAGGTTGATACCTGCTTGACTAGATAAATAGAGAATCCTCCTTTCCTGGTTATGACTGGCAGAGTCAGAGGAGAGATCTCCCTGACAAGAAGAAGTCTGAATTCCCTGCAGAATTTGAGCTCTTGAATAAACTAATGCTCTCTAGCAAGGGCCCATAGTGCAAAGCTACTCTGTAGAGATGCAGAGAGCATGCTGCAGGTTGGTTAGAAGAAAAAACTGGCTGTGAAAAGCCAGCAGGTAACCAGCAATTCTGCCAAGGACAAGGGGGCGAAGAATAGAAGTTAACCAACCAGACTGTGATAATAGGGTTTCCCAAACGAGGTTGATAACCTGTTTGGGACTTAGCACTGAGGCGAAGAGGATTGCTAGTGGAGGGGAATCCCTGGTTCTGTAGTGAAACAAAACCAGTGGCTTAACCACTAGGAGTTGCTGCAGATACAGCAACTACCAGAGCAGCATTGAAAAGTTCTTTTCCCTGCTCCTTTTTAGACTGGGAAAAAGAAACAGACATGATAGGAGTCCCTATTGTCTGATGAGCTGCTCTAAGGTAACAAGGGGGGGAGACAACTCCAGAAGGGAGAATCCCCCGGTAGAAGAGGTAGAGGACCATAGGGGCTTACCCGTTTAAAGGGCCACTCTTACAAAACAAATGTTGTAGTAAGAGGGAGGTAAGAGAGAGTTGCAAGAGACCGACTATGGAGGAGGTCTCGGATAGATGAGATGATACATGCCAGTACAGGGAAACAACTGTCTATTTATAGTTGCTACCTCTCTTTCCTCCAAGAGGAAGAGGAAAATCTGTTAATGATGGGCATGATCATCATAGAGACTCTTAGAGTTAGAGGAAAGATGTCTCATGAAGAGATATCTAGGTAGGTTAGGATAAAAATTAGTGCAGATTCTTCAAGTGAAAAGAAGCAGACTGCCACCCTAACCCCCAACCAAGAGGGACAATGATCTATTTGAAACCCTGCGACTGCTGGGTTTGTTGACCCTGTTGAGGTTGTGGATTCTTCAGACTAGGGCGATATTTCCCCTGTTTGGGAACATCTGTATGATGGGCAGATGATGGGAAAAACCTTCTCCCTCTAGGGGAAGAAAGTTTGGTAGGACATTTCCTACCTACTGGGAAAGAAGGCGGCGTAGAACAGCCTCTGGAAAAAGGAAAGTCAGTGGATAACTGAGTAACCTGGAGTAAAGACTCCTTGTTGAAGAGATTTTCTCCAGTGCAAGGGGTATTTCCCAGTCTTTCTTGTGCCCATTTGTCCAAGTCTGAAGCTTGAAGCCAGGCTCTACGTCATGCCCCTATAGCTATAGCAGAGGTCCTGCTAACAGACTCAAAGGAGTCTAGGGTAGCACGAGTAAGAAACCTAGAGATATTTTGAGTATGACTAACCAGTGAGGAATAGTCTGTAAACCTGGGCTCTTGAAGAAAAGGAGTCAAAAGATGTAATTGCTTTGTGACCTCCTCAAGAGATAGACCCATATAAAAAATATATGAGAGAATTCTTGCTGAAAGCATGGATGTCTGGAAGGTTTGATGTCCAAAGGCATCTAGTGTCTTAGACTCACGACCTGGCGGACAAGAAGAGTGCTTTTTATTACTCTTCACTCGCCTCATTGCTGATTCTACCACAATGGAATGATGAGGAAGTTGAGTCTTTTGAAACCCTGGAGAGGGGGGGCACCTGATATAGAAGATCAGTTGCTCTGGAAGATGGGGGTACCTTTAAAGGAGCTTCCCACATTCGTAGAAGGAGATCCTGCAAAGAATGATGCAAAGAAGCATTATGTTCTCCTTTGCTTTGCTAGGAACAGAGAGGTATTCTGTATTCCCATGTGTAGGATCTTGTTCAGGAATAGGAATGGCAAGTGATTTTGACATATCCAAGAGGAAAGTCTGGAAAGAAGGATCCCCAGAGGGAACTTCCCTTGGATAGGCTAGATCTGATGGAGAACTAGCGTTGGCACCGAGGGATCTATCTAAGTATATAGGAATAGAAGATCCTGAATGGTGCAGTATGGGATCCCTAGATGGTGGCCGCTGGTACTGTAGATCAGGACCAGCGACAGTCGGTAACAGATCTTCCATGCTAGGGATTGATTCCAAACTCGGCATCGAGGGAAGCAAGCCTGACGAGAGAAGCATGGAAGGTACCGAAAGCAATGGTAATGTAGATATCGGTACCGACTTCGGTACCGTATCTGATACCGGTGGATGAAGGCCAGCCGGTGGCAACTCTAATGGTATCGGAGGAACCGAGAGCTGCGGATCCGAAGTATCGGAACCGAGCCTTCGGTACCGATGGGAGTCGGTACCAAGGCGAGTCGGTATCCAGTCCTCCAGACTGGAGATCGATTCCAGACTCGGCATCGAAGGAAGCGAGTCTATCGATGCACGTCTGGAGGGTACCGATGTCGGTACTAGTATCGGTGTCGGTACCGATACTGGAATGTCGGTCTGGAGCATATCCACCGGGCGCACAGGTACCGAGGACGCCAGACGACGATCCTTGGTGAGGAATGTTTCATCCAACACCAGTGCCGATGCCGGGGTATCGGTACCGCTCGAAGCGGATGCCACCACCGGGCATGGCTCAGGTATGTTCTGTGAGGGGTGAACCTCAGGAACAACCTGAAACCCCACACAGGCTTTGGAGGCTGAAGATTCCCACCGGGGTTTTGAAACCAGTGGATTCTCGAGGACAAGGCCGGAGGCATCTCTATGCTGTGCATGAGAACTGCCACTCGAGGACTGGCTAGTCTTAACAGACTGTTTTTGGGTTACTTGATCCTGTGGAGAAGAAGATATGGTCGGTGCCCTGAAGTTGGAGGGGGACCGCGTGTCGAGGACGCGATGTTGAAAACTTCTTCTCACAATACTATTGCCCGAGGGCTCCGGAGGAAAACGGTCAGGACCCAAGCAGGTTAGACACCAATTGTGAGTGTCTAAAAATAAAGATGCACCGCCACAGTTTGTACATTTCTTGGGGAAAGTGGCTGGCAGTTCCATGAAGGAAATGGAGAGGCCTAGAAGGCCTGAGAAACCGTGAGACACTAAGGAAAAAAAATATTCCTTAAAAAGGAAAAATTTTACAAGAAAAGAAAAAAGAAACACCGGCGGTACCGGTGGCGTTGGGGGAGGCAGCCGCGACCACAGGAAAAATAAAAAATAAAAGAAGAATTTTCTGCGGTGACAGTAGGACGTCCTACCGGCTCCGCGGAAAAATGAAAAATGAGGAGAGGCAGTTGGGAAGGCGGGAAGGCAACACACAGGCGTGTTGGGATGCTTCCAAAAGCTTTCTGATTGGACACTGGGAAGCGTTCCCACGCGGACTCCGTTGGTACAGACGTACCCATATGTGAAGACTCCTTCCTGCTTGTTCCTGGAGATAATACATAACAATTAAGTATTAGAAGCAATTGCTTCTATGAGTGGCCTCTCAAAGGTTAAAATAGCACATTTGTAACTATTTTACACGAGCACGACAGATGTTAGTGTATCCCACAGTAATTTTCTTTGTGTTGCTGCAAGTGGAAACTGCACATTCCGGTTGCAACAAATATTGTCTACTGCAGCGTTTTTCAACCACTGTGCCGCGGCACACTAGTGTGCCGTGAGATATTGTCTGGTGTGCCGTGGGAAAAATTCCAATTTCATCCGTAACATGTGGCCTCGGCTCACAAATTAGGGTTGCCAACCGGCCGGTTTTCAGCCGGCCTGGCCGGTTTTTCCATGGCCAGGCCGGCTGCCAGCACAGTTGTAAAACCAGCCATTGAAAAGCTGGTTTTTTGCTCTGGCCGCAAGATCGGGAGCGGCCAGAGCAAAAAACCGGCTTTTGTGCCGAAGTCCGCAGCGCGAACGCGATCGCCATTCCCTATAGAAGTGCAGCCGCTGGTTCTGCTTTGTACAGAGCAGCGGCTGCACTACACTTACATTGAAAAGTAAAGAGAAACTGTGTCAGGAGCCCTCCGATCATGCAGAGCCAGAGGAAGTGATGTCATGGGGGCGGGCTCCTCACAGGCTGTCTTTCCTTTTCAAATTAACTTTAGCTGCAGCCCCAACAGCCTGGAATTCCCTCCCTGTTGAACTAAGAACATTAACAGAGATTAATGAATTCCGAAAAAACTGAAAACACACCTCTTTACAATGCACTACAACACTATAGAACAGCCATCAAAAGAATTAGACAAAGGCTAAACAGTTTTATCTACATCTCACTATAACAGAAAAGAAAACCTGCCCTATCTGCACCTGTACTATTCATAATGATTATATCACACATAACTTGTATATGTATTTAATAATATAATGTTAATGTACATAATGTATATAGTGTTGCACTGTTCAGTGCTATCTGTTCAACATTTCTGTTTACTGTACATTGTTTATAGTTATATGACGTTATATGTAAAACAAATCCATGATTTGTTGCCTGTTGTTAATTGTGAACCGCAGCTGATCTTAGGAAGCTGCGGTATATAAGAGATTGTTAAATAAATAAAATAAATAAATAAACAAGAAGAATTTTGGAACAAGAACCACACAGCCTTGGACTTTTGTGGATTAAGGATAAGCTTAAGTGAGTCCAACTTGTAGCTGTCTCTAGAATGAGAAATGTGCACATGCATGCTAATATGTAAATGAAAATATAGTTAAAAAGAGCAGATCGATTCTCTCAAATACAAAGCAATACATAACTTAGAATCCACATGTGACTGTCACCCCATCTCAAAAAAGATTGCGGAACTAGAAAAGTTCAGAGAAGGGTGACAGAAATAAGAAAGAAGAGAGACCCCCTCCCTTATGAAGGGAGGCTAAACAGATGAGGGCTCCTGAGCCTGGAAAAGTGACATCTCAGGAGATGTGATAGAAGTTTCTAAAATCATGAGTGGGTGGAACGACTAAGTTGTCTCTTTACTGTAAAAGAAATCTAAAAACATATAAGATAATGATTGCAGGCACACAGAAAAGAGCTAAATGGAGAATGTAAGGCAGAAAGGAAGTCATTCAAAAGGAGAATATGGTGGAGAAAAGATTGTGAATTACACTTTTACAAGTGTTTTCCTGTGACTTGGACTGGCCACTATTACAGGCAGGATGCTCGGCTTGATGGACTTAGTATGCCATTTTTTTTATTTTCCTATGTTCTTAATATTGTTCTTTATAGGGTTAAAAAGCTCTTCTCTGATAACTGAAAACAGAATGACTGCATCAGTTAGCATGCAAGCTACTGCCAAACCACGCTATAAAAGGAATAATTAGGCAAGAACAATCATAATGAAAAAAAAGAAATGTCAATTTCCTTATGGACAAGCTGCAATCTCATTCGGTTTAAAAGCAAAATTAGCTTAATGATGATCTTCAGCAATTAAGATGCATCACAACTAAAGGCTAGCTGCTTTTTGTCTTGAAGGACAACTGAGGAAGAATTAAGGATTTGGGTATTTTCTGATTTCTTTCAATAGGTACCAAAGCTCCTGCAACAGAAGTATGGCTGAGAAAAACTGAATTGCCAAAACTGTTGACTCCCTCACAGCTTCTACCTCTGTCCAGATGGACAGCTTGATCTCAGGCAAGGGACTGGTTCTGTGTGCAACATGCCTGCAAATTAAATCCCTCATGAAACAAATGGAGGAACAGAGAAGAGGTGGCAAGGGTGAGAAGCATTTGTGACAACAAGAGCTACATTGATGAAATGCTTCTTGAGGCGTCAAAGATCTCCAAGAGAGGTAAAGATAATATGATACTGAAAGATGACAGCTGGACACAATCACCAGAGCCTTCGGAATCAACACTCTTACTCCGCAGTCCCTTGAAATGAAGGAGATGGGAACATCCCAGGAACAGAGAGGAACCTAAGCTTAAAAATCCCAAAGCTGCCAAATCAGTGACCAAAAGGAAGCAAAGGGTAGTGGTGGTTAGTGACTCCTTTCTGAGGGGTACAGTGACATCCATCTGCCAACCCGTCATATGAGGTGTGCTGTCTGCCAGGTGTCAAAATCCAAGATATTTATTTATTTATTTATTATTTCAGTGTTTTCTATACCGCTATATCAAGTAATCATAGCGGTTTACAATTGAACAAGTACATAGGACATGTTAACAGAATAACTGGTGCTGCAATCAATTTACATGATTCAGAAGAAAATAACTTATTTACAATTAATATACAAGAAATGTTATTATGGAGAGTTTGCTGATATTCATCAGGGCCGATATTCAGCAGTGGCGGCCAGAACATTTAAAACGACTGGCCATTGCCACTTTAACATAGGCCCAGATATTCAATGCTGGGATCATATCTGGCCACCAGCATTGAATATCCAGTGTGCCAGTTAGTGTTTTAGCTATCTGGGCAGCGGTCACTTCCTATTTAGCTAAACAGGCTAAAATTAGGAACTTTCTCTCTTAAACCAGTTAAAGTTAGGCCAGCCTTTAAACAGACAGCAGCTGAATATTGGCACAGACTGGTTATCTCGAGCACCGCCCCAATGCTAGACCCCAATTCTACAGGGCTAGCATCAGTGCATTTAGTGGCATCAGAACAGGATATTCAGCAGCACAAAACAGCTATGTGCCGCTGAATATCCCGTTCACCTTGATTAACGCAATCGGCAAGTCTGCTTTCCATGTTAATCATTTTGAATATGACCCCCATTAAGCCTAATGACTATTATCCGATGCTGCTGATCAATGTGGTACAAATGATACTGCTAGGCATCCCTCCAAGTGTGGACCCAGTTAGAATAACCAACCAATCAGAAGTAATTTTTTTGTCGGAACTACCAGCACAGTGTAAGGAAACGTCCCTTCACCACCGTGGTCCTTCCATTTTAATAAAGAAAAACCTTTTAAAAATCAGCTTGTACTTAGCTGAAAAAGAATCGTCAGGCTGCTCCCAGCAATACCGCAGTCTCATACATACACGACATGACACGTTTCGGGGTCGTCTCAGTATTCCCCCTGCTTTATTTATTTACTAACATTCTCTTATATACCGCGCTATTCTGCATCAGTGCGGATTACATTGAACAAACAAATTACCTTGAAAAGGGCATTATAACTTGGAGATAACTATTTTACATGGAACATGGGCTATGGAGGGTTAAGTGGCTTGCCCAAGACCACAAGGAGCACCTGTGGGACTAGAAACCCCAGTCCTTCCGGCCCAAGGTTGCTGTCCTCTAGTGGGATTTGAACCCCCTGCTTCAGGGGGAATACTGAGACGACCCCGAAACGTGTCACGTCGTGTATGTATGATACTGCGGTATTGCTGGGAGCAGCCTGACGATTCTTTTTCAGCTAAGTACAAGCTGTTTTTTAAAAATGTTTTTCTTTATTAAAATGGAAGGACCATGGTGGTGAAGGGACGTTTCCTTTCACTGTGCTAGTAGTTCCGACAAAAAAATTAGTTCTGATTGGTTGGTTATTCTAACTGGGTCCAGATTTTGGTTTTGGTTCTTTTTGGCCTGGTTTTGGGTTTGGTTTGGTGATCCCTCCAAGTGTATCTAAAGTGACTTCATGGCTCTGGGAGAGAGGGAGATGCAAATAGAAAAGACCACCACCTACTTATCGATTCTGTTGAGGGTAAAAGCTGAGGCGGAGAAGATTGCACCATCTATGTATTTATCTCCAAGATGCTATCAACAGCATTTCAGTTTCCTGGACCATGGTATGATCTTCCAAACAGAGAAGAGATGGTGTTCATCTATCCAAGAAAGTTCAAAGTGTCTACTGCAGCAGACTGACTAACCTAGTGAAGAGAACTTTAAACTAGGTTCCTTGGGGTTGGATGAATAAAGCCTCCAGGTAAGTAAAAGTCCTCAGGTAAGTGAATTAAATCTCTATAGAAATGGTAAGGAGCAGAAACATCTGGAAAGCAGTGTGTACTAAGGCCCGTAGTATGGGAAATAAGATTCTAGATCTAGAGGCTATGATAGCAAAGGCAGAAAACATACACACAAATATGAATGGCAGATCTTGAATGACTTACAAAAGACATGAGAAGCTAGCTGAACTAGAGGTAGACAAAGCAATGAGGCCAAATGGGATACCTCCAAGAGTAATGAAGGAACTTAGAGAAGTTCTGGCAGATTCGCATTCTGCTTCTTTGGAATCAGGAGTGATTCCAGAGGACTGGAGAAGGGTGTATGTGGTCCTTATACACAAAAGAGAAAGTAAAGTGAAGGTTGGGAACTACAGGCTGGTTAGTCTGATCTCTGTGGTGAGTAACTAATGGAAACACTGCTAAAACAACAAATACAGAGATTTCCTGAATCCAATGGATTGCAGGATCCAAGGCAGCAGGGTTTTACTAGAAGCAGGTCCTGTCAGGCAAATCTGATTAATTTCTTTGAATGGGTGACCAGAGAGTTGGACCAAGATAAAGCACTAGTACTTTGATTTCAGCAAAACTTTTCACACAGTTCCACAAAGGCAACTTATAAATAAACTGAAGGCCCAGGGTTGGACCCTACAGTGACCAATTGGGATAGAAATTGGTTGAGTGGGAGGCGATAAAGGGCACATGTAAATGGACTTCACTCAGAGAAGGATGTTACCAGTGGTATGTCACCGGGATCTGTCCTTGATCAAATTCTTTTTAACATTTTCTTTTACTGATATTGCAGAAGGGCTGTCTGGTAAGGCTTGCCTCTTTGCAAATGATGAAAAGAAGAGGAGCAGCAACCCTCCATAGAAATCACAGAAGTCACTAGAACAGCACAGGGAGGACAGGGCCACACTTCTTTAAAACAAAGAAACCTTTTATTTCGTAAAACCTTCAAAGGTACAGACCCGATTTGGCCAAGTTTCGGCAGTAAGCCAATTAAGATGCAATTGCATATATATTCCAATGGCAGTCAGGACATTGTAACAAGAACCAGTAGTTGAAAGCTCAAAAAGCGCTTCTCAGGTATGGCATCTACTGAGAAAGTGTGCTCTAGTGATTTTAACTTTCACTTTCTCCGTAGATGCCTAAGGCATACCTGAGAAGGGAATAAGCCAAGCTTTTTGCCTCTTAATGTGTGCCAAATGGCAAAATTGTGCATTATTTTACAGTAACGTAAGTACGGTAGCATGTGCTACATATTAATGAAATGCAAAATATGCAAACCACCTCATTATTATGTAAATCAAATAATGCAACTTGCATTGAACTTCACAAGCTGCATTATCCCAGGAAAGATTAATGCCAGCTTGCTCCTGTGTGCCTTCTTAAAGGAGCCAGCTGCTTACTAACATCTGTGTGGACCCTCTACCCTCCTCCCCTGTCAAGACCCACCATCCTCCTGAAGATTCTGTGGACCACAGTCAAGAGATTCCCACCCCTCACCCCCTTTAGACGCCACCTTAACCTACCTTTCCAATCCCTGATGGGTCTAGGGGGTACGAGGCAGAAGCATCCCCACTTGTTCCTGCCCCACTTGGCTCTGGACTTCCAAACGTCAGCTTGGGAACCCTGGCAGTACATGTGTGGTAACCTCCAGGAACAAGCAGGAATGTAGTCTTCACAAATGGGTATCGTCAGTACCAACGGAGCCTGCGCGGGAACGCTCCCCAGCGTCCAATAGGAAAGCTTTTGGGAGCATCCCACAGCGCCTGCGTGCTGCCCTCCCGCCTTTCCCAACTGTCCCTCTCCAGTTGAGTTTATAGCTAAGACAAAAGAGAGAGGGAGAGAAAGAGAGAGAGAGATAGAGAGATACAACTCCTAGGGGAGGTGGGTGGGTTGTCAAGACTAAATTCATGCTGTTCCCGGAGATCACCTGTTACAGGTGAGTAACTATGCTATCTCCAGGAACAAGCAGGAATGTAGTCTTCACATATGGGGACTCCCTAGCTACAGATGCCAGGGAGAAACCCCAGAAGTTGTGTACCCTTTTGAAAGGGTTCCGCTTCCCCCCATGGATCTCTGGCATCCTACCAGGGATGGTGCGTAGGAGTTGATTACGTATGGAACAGGTGTTGAACAGCATGACCAAACAAGGCATCCCGGAGGGAGTCCTTGTCCAAGCAGTAATGGGCTGTGAAGGTATGAACTGAGGCCCAGGTGGCTGCTCGACAGATGTCGTCGATAGACAGAGTGAAGATGAGCCATAGAGGCTGCCATGGCTCTCACATTGTGCGCTGTGACATGGTCTTCAAGAGGAAGGTTCTTACTCCGATAGGCAAAAGATATACACTGTGCAATCCAGTTGGACAGTGCTCTTTTGGAGACTGGAAGGATCAAAAGCAACAAAGAGTTGAGAGGACTTTCTATGTTGCTGCGTCCTTTGTAAGTAAAAAGCCAAAGCTATTTTACAATCCAAAGTATGAAGATTCCTTTCTGCATTAGAGGCATGAGGCCTTGGGAAAAAAAACAGGAAGGTAAACTGCTTGGTTTAAATGAAAAGGTGAAACCACCTAGGGCATAAAATGAAGATGAATCCTAAGAACTACTTTATCATGATGGAACCTTGTATAAGGAGGATCAGCCACCAATGCTTGCAACTCACTAATGCGACGTGCTGATGTGATTGCAATAAGAAAAATAACCTTCCAGGAAAGGAATTTCAAAGATGTAGTAGCCAATGCTTCAAAAGGCAGCTTCATGAGCTGGCCAAGAACCAGATTTAAATCCCATGCCACCGATGGTGGCTTAACGGGAGGCTTAGTTAGGAGAAGGCCTCTCATAAATCTCGCTATGATAGGATGAAAGGAAATAGGTTGCCCATTTAGCGGTTTGAGAGAAGCTGCAATAGCACTCAAATGAACTCTCACTGAATTTGCCTTAAGCCCTGCATTAGACAAATGGAGATATTCCAGTAATGATTCCAGAGGTATTGCAAGGGGGTTGAGACCCTTCTGCGAACACCATATGGTAAACCTTTTCCACTTAAATGCATAAGAGCGTCTTGTGGATGGTTTCCTGGAAGCATAAAGGATATCCTTTACTTGCTGAGAAAGGTTAAGACCATGAAGTTCTAGGCTTTCAGCAACCAGGCCCTGAGATGTAGAGACTGGGGATTGGGATGCCACAGCATCCCGTCCTCCTGGGATAGGAGATCTTGAGCAGATCCTAACTCCAGAGGGTACCACACTTGTCGTAGCCAATGTGGGGCTATGAGAAACATATGGCCTCTGTCTCTCTGAAGCTTGAATAAAGTTCTGGGAATTAGGGGAATGGGTGGGAAGGCATACAGAAAGTCCCGACCACAATGGAGGAGGAAGGCATCCCTGGCCTGACAACCCTGGGCCGGAATTCTGGAACAGAACCGGGGAAGTTTGGCATTCAGCGGACTTGCAAAGAGGTCTATGTCCGGGGTTCCCCAAATTTGAAAAATTTGGTCCACCTGGTCTGCATGGAGAGACCATTCATGTGGAAGCAGAACTCGACTGAGTCTGTCTGCCCAAGAGTTTTGAATGCCTGGAAGATACACCGCAAGAAGATGAATCTGATGCTGTCTTGCGAGGGCCCATAGTCGCAAAGCTTCGTTGCAGAGCAACAGAGAGCCTGTTCCGCCCTGCTTGTTAACAGAGAACATGGCTACCTGATTGTCCATTTGAACTAGGACTGTCTTGTAGCTGAGCTGGGTGTGAAATACTCAAAGAGCAAGGACGTTTGCTCTGAGCTCCAGGAGGTTGATATGAAGATAGGCCTCCTGTGGAGTCCAGATACCCTGGGTAGAGAGGCCATGCAGGTGGGCTCCCCAACCTACCTTGAAGCATCTGTTAGAGGGGCTTGGGGTGGGGGTTGCTGAAAAGGAGACCCCACCAAAAGGTTTTTGGGTGACTGCCACCATTGGAGGGACAAAATAAGGCGATCTGAGTTTACTATTTTGTCCGACAGGCAACCTGACGCTTGAGTCCACTGGGCTGCCCTCATAAGGTCCACTGGGCTGCCCTCATAAGGAGGTGAGCATAAGGAACCACATGCACAGTGGATGCCATGTGGCCTAGTAACTAACATTTCCCGAGCAGTGAGGTGAGGTTTTAGCACTGCTTGGGAAGCTAACTGTACAATGCGAAGGCAGCGGGGCTGTGGAAGGAAGGCCCTTTGTTTGTGTGGTATCCAGAAGAGCTCCTATAAACTCTAGGGATTAAGTGGGAGCAAGGTTGGACTTTGGAATGTTTATGACAAGTCCCAGATACTGAAGGACGTGCATTGTGCAAGACAGAGCAACCCTGGCCTCTGGCTCTGAAGGGGCTCGAATGAGCCAGTCGTCTAAGTAAGGGAAGATGAATATTCCCAGGGTGTGGAGAAATGCTGCTACCACAGCCATGCATTTTGTGAACACCCTTGGTGCTGAGGCCAGGCCAAAAGGAAGAACCCTGTATTGGTAGTACTTTCATTGAAACAGGAATCAAAGGAACTTTCGGTGAGTTGGACGGATGAGAACATGAGTGTACACATCCTTGAGATCTAGAGAACAAAACCAATCCTGACTCCGAAGGTATGGCAGCAGAGTTCCCAGAGAAATCATTTTGAACTTCTCTCTGAACAGGAATTTGTTCAATTCTCTGAGGCCTAGAATGGGTCCGTGTCCTCCTGTTTTCTTTGGAATAAGGAAATAGGGGGGAGTAAAACCCTGTACCCCGTTGGGGAATGGGCACCTCTTCTATTGCTCCTTGACCTAACCGGTCATTGAGAGAGATCTGAGAATTGAACTGTGTTACTATTGTAGGAGGGGGCATGCTGAGGAAATGAAGCTTGTAACCCTCTCGTACAATAGACAGAGTCCAATTTTCTGCTGTTATCTGACATCTGGTGGCAAAATGACATAACCTTCCCGGGATGGTGGAGGGTTCTGGGCCGTTTAGGGCCAGGAAGGCAAAGTTCTCTAGACAGGAATCAAAGCCCCTGTGGAGTCTGAGTCTGCTGAGCCGGTTGAGGCTTAGCTGCTTTTGGCTTCCTTTGTTGCCTAGGTTGTTGCTGCTGTCCCTTTTGGGCAGACTGACCTGAACGATGTCCCTGCTGGGTATAGGAGGGATAAAACTTTTTCTTCTTGCTGAAGAATGGTTTCTTAGAGGATCTTTTCCTCACAGGATCAGCTGTAGATTTAGACAATCTATCCAAAGTGATATTGTCAGCATCTCTCTCATTAGCTTTTTCCTGCCAATTCTTGCCAAAGAGATTCTCTCCTGTGCAAGGTATATTCCCCAGTTGGTCCTGTACCAAGTCAGATGCCTGAAGCCAGGCAATTCTACGTGCACCTATGGCAATAGCAGAGGTTCTGCTTATGCATTCAAAGCAGTCAAAGGCTGCACGATTCACAAACTTGGAAACATCCTGAGTATGTTTAACAAGAGCAAGATAATCTTGCCTTTTATCATCAGGAAGGAGAGGGCTCATAAGCTCTATGTCTCCTCTGACTTCTTTTAAGGAACATTCCCATATACAAGATATAGGAACTGATCCTAGCAGAAAGCATGGAAGCCTGGAAGGATCGACGTCCAAAGGCGTCAAGAGTCCTACACTCACGTCCTGGAGGATTAGATGCATGCCTTTTTGCACTCTATCCGTCTCATGGCTGATTCCATCACCATGGAATGGTGTGGTTATTGAGTCTTCTGAAACCCGGGACAAGGAGGAACTCGATACATGGTGTCGAGTCTTCGAGAATGAGGAGATGTGGTCAGAGGTGTTTCCCACATCCTTAACATAAGATCATGCAAGATCTCATGAATAGGTAAGGTAGCTGCCTCCTTGGGAGCTTTAGGGTATTGTAGGATTTATAATTCCTTTGCCCTAGGCTCTTTTTCAGGAGCCACTGTGATGGAAAGACCTCGGGCCACATCTCGGAATCCTGAAAAGACATATCCTCTGGTGGAGACATCCTATGCTGAGGAGAAGAGGAATCCTCAGGCAGAAGTACTCTGATATCGGCAGAGCTTTAAGAGTCTTCAGACTCATCCGAGGATTCGAGGTATCTCCGATCCGGATGATCGTGCAAGGCATGGTACCGGTACTGATCGAAGTCGGTATCGGAGTGGTCCGGTACCAACTTGTCGATTCCGGATAGAGACGCATGACTCGGTCCCGGTAGAATACCTGCCGATGTCGAAGCAGTCGGTACCGGTACCGGAGTCAGTGCCTGTTGAATTGTCTGAAGCGGTATCAGGGGCATCGAGGCCGTGAGAAAAGCCGCCAGACTGCGTTCAACAGCCAAGAATCGACGCTGCCGATGCTTGGGTATGGGTGCCGGATAAAGCGGCCGGAACCCCCGAGCATGGCACCAGTAGTTCTGCCGAGGTTGAAGCCTCAAGAACATCCTGGAGCCCCGTTAGTGCTTTGGAAGCCGAAGCCTACCGCTGGGGCAATTTTGCCGGTGAAAGTCCCTCAAGGGCAATGCCAGAGGCATCTCGATGTTTAGAAGATCTACCCTTTGAGGACCGGCTAGATTTATGTTTAGTTACCTGAGATCCATGGGAGGAAGATGAAGCCCTGGAAGACGTCGTTGCCACGGAGGCTGCATTGGAGGGAAAATGGGTGCTAAGCTTAGCAGCTCGGTTTTGCCGGCCCCTTTTTGACATCATCCCACAGGCAACACACTCTGAAATAGAGTGGTCAGGACCTAAACATTTGAGGCACCACTCATGGGTGTCTGTGATGGAGATGGTACCGCCACACTTAGAACACTTTTTAAAACCCGAAGCGGGTATTTCCATTTTGAGGGAAAAAATTCAGCCTAGTGCCCAAAATGGCACGTGGCACCCGAGAATAAAATTACTGGAAAAACACTCCAGAAACAAAGTTTGTGGTTTTTTGGGGGGGTTTTAGAAAAAAGTAAAGAACCACCGGCGGTACTGGCATAGCATCGAGGGAAGGCAGACGCGACCACAAAAAAAGTATAAAAAGGGAATTTTCTGTGGTGACAGGATGTGCGACCTGTCGGCTCCACGGAAAACGAAGAACTGGAGAGGGACAGTTGGGAAAGGTGGGAAGGCAGCACGCAGGCACTGTGGGATGCTCCCAAAAGCTTTCCTATTGGACGCTGGGGAGCATTCCCATGCAGGCTCCGTTGGTACTGACGATACCCATATGTGAAGACTACATTCCTGCTTGTTCCTGGAGATTACCGCACATGTACTGCCAGGGTTCCCAGCTGACATTTGGAAGTCCAGAGCCAAGTGGGGCAGCAGGAACAAGTGGGGATGCTTCTGCCTCTTACCCCCTAGACCCATCAGGGATTGGAAAGGTAAGAACATAAGAACATAAGATATGCCATACTGGGTCAGACCAAGGTCCATCAAGCCCAGTATTCTGTTTCCAACAGTGGCCAATCTAGGTCATACGTACCTAGCAGTTTCCCCAAGGGACACAGGTTCCACAATGCTTGTGTTGGTTCAAGCATTGATATCCTGGGTCCCTTCTTAATAATGCTTTATGGACCTTTCCTCCAGGAACTTTCCAAACCTTTTTTAAACCCAGCTACACTAACAGCCTTTACTACATCCTCCGGTAACAAATTCCAGAGTTTGATTACACGTTGAGTGAAAAAATATTTTATTAGTCTTAAATAGTTTACCCTGTAGCTTCATTGCATGTCCCCTAGTCTTTCTATATTCTGATAAGGTAAACAATCGATCTACGTTTACCCGTTCCACTCCGTTCATTAATTTATAGACTTCTATCATATCTCCCCTCAGCCGTCTCTTTTCCAGGTTAAAGAGCCCCAACCTTTTTAGCCTTTCTTCATAGGAGTAGCCTTCCATCCCCTTTACCATTTTGGTGGCTCTTCTCTGAACCTTTTCTAAAATCGCTATATCCTTTTTAAGATACGGCAACCAGAATTGCACACAATATTCAAGGTGCGGTCTCACCATGGAACGATATAGAGGCATTATAATATCTTTTGTTTTATTTTCCATTCCTTTCCTTATCATACCTAGCATTCTATTTGCTCTCTTGGCCGCCGCTGCACACTGGGCCGAGGGTTTTAACATGGTATCCACAATGACGCCTAAATCTTTTTCCTGGGTGGTGGTTCCTAATGTGGAACCTTGCATCGTGTAACCATAGTTTGGGTTGTTCTTCCCTAGGTGCATAACCTTGCACTTCTCCACATTAAATTTCATCTGCCATTTTGATGCCCAGTCTTCCAATTTATCAAGATCCTCTTGCAATTTTCCACAATCCTCCTGGGTTTTAACAACTTTAAATAGTTTTGTGTCATCTGCAAATTTGATAACCTCACTCGTTATTCCACTTTCCAGGTCATTTATGAATATGTCAAAAAGCAGCAGACCCAGCACAGATCCTTGGGGTATACCACTATTCACCTTTCTCCAAGGTAGGTTAAGGTGGCATCTAAAGGGGGTGAGGGGTGGGAATCTCTTGACTGTGGTCCACAGAATCTTCAGGAGGATGGTGGGTCTTGACAGGGGAGGAGGGTAGAGGGTCCACACAGATGTTAGTAAGCAACTGGCTCCTTTAAGAAGGCACACAGGAGCAAGCTGGCATTAATCTTTCCTGGGATAATGCAGCTTGTGAAGTTCAACGCTAGTTGCATTATTTGATTTACATAATAATGAGGTGGTTTGCATATTTTGCATTTCATTAATATGTAGCACATGCTACCGTACTTACGTTACTGTAAAATAATGCACAATTTTGCCATTTGGCACATATTAAGAGGCAAAACGCTTGGCTTATTCCCTTAACACACATTAGTAACTACCCCTTACACATTCAGAACCCCAGGTGATGCACTCTTAATGCAGTACAAAAGGATTCATCAATACTAGATTGTACAGATGTAAATAGTTACCCAAGTTTGAACCAAGTTCGAGTACCTGTTAATTGTAAACACAGATCAACTAATTGAAATGTGTAAGTTTGTTGTTCCATGTAAACCGCACTGATGTGGAATAGCGTGGTATATAAGAGAATGTAAATAAATAAATGTGTGCTAATGCTATTTAACATGCACTAAACACAGGTTAGCATCTGATATTGCATTAATTCCAGATTTACTATCTCTGTAATTAAAGAACTGGACACATGAAAGGTGAGATTATGTACTCTGTTCTGTGACTGAGTTTCTACATTCAATAGTCGGGCGAGCGGTGCTGCCGTCGAAAAGAGCGTACAGATTTCTAATAGGTCATAATAGTATGGTACAAGACCTTCAGGTTTAATGTTCTCAAACAGAGCATATGCCAGACAAACCCCTGACGAAGGGTGGCAAAACACGGCCTGTGTCGGGTTGTCATTGGGTTAATAAAAGCTGTCTTTCCACAATATCACACCTTGGACTGGTCTCTGTTGTTCTGTCTACATGGCATGGAATGTGACTGTTAATGTATTAAAAACATATCTATGTATGCAGGTCGTGGAGTTGGGGAGAATGTATCATTTGTCCTGCTCTCTCCGAGTTGGGGTTTGCCTTCTTCTGCGAGGGATCTGGAATAACGATAAACATTTAAAATGAAAGAAAAATGGTAGAGGGTGTGGACTGTTGCATTGTTCTTGGGGTCAAAGGGTGCATGCACGTGTCAGCAGACATGTGCGCACTACCTAAGGCATAAATCATTTAAGGGAAAGGTCAAAGGCAGGAGTTCAAATGCCGAGCATATGCGAGTCATGCCATGCCATGCCATATTGCAGGAGCTGCGGGCAAAGACAAGCCATGGTGGAGGAAGACCATGTCTTCTACAAGCTGTGGCAAGGGAGCCATGAAGAAAGATGGCCTGTCTTTGTCTGCAACCTCAGAATAACAATGATGGCTATGTTCTGTCATCCTCACAACCTGATGGGAGACCTATGGCTGTTCCTCCTTCAGTTTTCCACAATGCCATTGGAGACACTGGGGAAGGAACCACGGTGGAAGGAGGAGCCTGGCGATACCAACAGGGGAGTGTCCTACTCAAGAAAGACAAAGGGATCCTAGGTTAGAATGAAAATTTCTGGGAAGGATTTACATTATCCATAAATAAGTTCCATATTTGCAAGGCACAAGGGGGTTGTATTGGCACATGCATGAACATTATGAGCACTGGTGCGACTCCTCAAGTCTTTGTCTCTTACAGTGGTGAGACTGGAGTCTCAATGATTGGGGCTGCAGCTTATGTCTTTCATACTTGTGCTTATTCATCCCCTTCAGTGAACAATACCACATGTCTGATAAAAGATTAATTAATAATAGGAGATAATTTTATTTATTTATTTATTTTCAAGACTTGGTATACCATCCTCTCAACAAATAGGGGTGATCTGCATGGAGCTGTGGGTACACCCATAAACAAAGGCATGGGGAGGGGTGATCTGCACAGAGCAGCAGGTGCACCTACTCTTGTCACTTTGCTGGGCAGACTAGATGGACTATGCTGGTCTTTATCTGCCATCATATACTATGTTACCATCATTTTCAGAATCACATCATGGCAATTTACATAAAAAAGAGAAAGAACCCCATACATTAACAAATGAACAAAATTCACAAGGAACAATAGGTGGGAATGAATAGCACAACAATATTAACCAAAAACATAAATTTGCGCAGAGAAGCAAAAGGAGAAGGGAAATGCAATTTCATTAAAACCAGGATCTAAAAAATTAATTAAAAGGCCTCATTGAAAAGCTATGTTTTAAGACCTTTTTTAAACTTACTCCGGACACTCAAGAGACAGATTTCTTTCCTTAAATTTACAAAACTACATTTAAAAACCAACTAAGAAGGCACAATCGAGACCCAAACTCCAATGTGACACCCCCCCGCATCTTACGGTACTTGCCCTAGTGGGAACAGGACAACCACAGCCTGGGCAATGCTGGTGAAACCCACATGAACACAACGAGATTGAGAAGAAGGGAAAACGGCGGCAGACCAGAGAGCGCCGGTGTTTGCGCTGTTGGATGAGGCAGTCCGGGAGATCACCAAAAATTTACAGTGGCACTAGACGAAAAACTGACCCAGCTCCGAACAATAGTTGATGATATTAAGGGCACAGTTGGTTTGCCTGCAAAATGTGGACAGCCACATTGAGCACCAAGAGGAACAGACCACCCGGCTGGTGGCCTGGATCGCAGCGCTTGAACAAAGTTGCCAGATAGTCTTGGACAAAATCGATGATCAAGAGAATAGGAGCCAACGGAACAACATATGCTTGTTGGGTCTCCCGGAGGCCATCAAAGAGAGAACTATGGGACATTATTGAAAAATGGCTACTGCAGCAAATAGGATTAACCTTGGCAGGGGAGTGCCTGAGCCCATGCAGAGAGGAGGTGGCTCATCCACGCCCAGTGATAGCACAAATATTCAACTTCGCTAAGAAGCACAAGCTCATGGGGCTTTACTGATACAAATGCGATCTGGAATACAAGGGATCAAAGTTCCTCCTGTTCAACGACTACTCTGCACGGGTGGCAGAGTGTCCAAGGGCCATGTCACCCTACTGTTCAGAGCTGGTGAGACAGGGCATTAAATTTGCCTTACAGTTCCCAGCGAAAGTGCTCGTGACATACAAAAGCACACAACAAATGGAATCAGTGTATGCCCTCAAAGCATTTATGAAACAGTTACCCAGCATTTGAAAGCGCAGCGGGGACAGCTGGAACACAAAGTAATGTTCTGTTAGCTTTGGACTGGTGGGAAGTTGGAGCGGTCAGAGAAAGACATGGTTGGCAAGAGGGCCAGAGAAAGGACAGAGTAACACTGGACTTTGCATGGGAGCGGAGCAACAGGAAAACTGAGGGTGAGGTTGAGAGAGACAACTGACACACCCACAACCCAGGGGACAGAAGAAACCAGTGGCTCACCAGAATACCACTAATAAGGACTTGTGTATGTATAAATGTATGAGTGTGGATGGAAGGTTGAAGGTTTACAGATTGTGTAGTGGTGGGGGGAGGAGGGGGGAGAGGAGCTTGGCTCTCTTATAGGGAGGAGAAGGCGCAAGAAGTACATAGTACACAGTTGGTGGAGAGGAGTACAGAGAAGAAAGGAAGGGAGAGTGGCGGGAGAGAAGGGAGGGAGAAAGAGAGAGAGGGTGAAAAGGAGGAAACAAAGGCTCACAACCTTTAAGGTCAAGGCAGTGCCAGAAAGAGACAGTGGAAGCATCCTCTGGGAGATGTGCTCCCCTGATAGATGGATAAGATACTTTGTACACACGGGAATCCTGGATAGAATAAAAATCATCACTCTAAACATAGACAGAATACACTCCCCTGTAAAATGGACCACATTAATCTCATACCTAAGAAGGGAAGGGGGCCGATGTCATGCTACTACAAGAAACATCTCTCTGCTAAAGAGCACACAAAACTACACAAAAGATGGGTGGGTGAGCTAGGGTTTGCATCCTACAATGGTAGACAAAGGGGGGTGGTCACCATCATACACAAACACATATCCTTTAAAGCAGGGGTGTCAAACACCAGTCCTGGAGGGCCACAAACCAGTCTGGTTTTCAGGATGCCCCTAATGAATATTCATTAGATATATTTGCACACAATGGGGGCAGGGCATACAAATATATCTCATGCATATTCATTAGGGATACCCTGAAAACCTGACTGGTTTGCGACCCTCCAGGACTGGAGTTTGACATCCCTGCTTTACAGAACCATCAGAGCATAGTTGACCCGGATACCACGTGATGGCTGGGAAACTAAAAGGGAAATGGATTGCTTTCTGCAATGTCTACGCCCCCAACGTGAATAACCACTGATTCTTCACCACACTAATGGCCAAAACAGTGGGATTCGGAGACTATTCTTGGGTGGTGGGAGGAGATCATCGGCCCCTTGGGTGGGACTGATTAAGGCAGGGCGGCGAGGAGTCAACTTTCTCCTTGAGGAGTGTAACTTTTTTTTTTTTTTTCAAATCTGTTTATTAGTATCGTACAATACAACAACCAAACAAGTCAGTCAAACAATTGTCATTTTTTGTATAATATCCCCTCCAGGGCGGGAGCTGTGTCTGGTCACCCCCCTGGGTTGTAACAGCAAACAGAGAAACCGTACAATACAATTTCAAACCATATAACCCAAGCTTCCCCCTTCCCTCCTCCCCCCCCTCTAGATCCAGAAACACCACCATATTATAATACCAAAGGGAGCAATACTCACCCTACAATCACTATCCAACCCTTAGCACCTCACTGCGAGTTCTAGGCCCCAATCTCTGAATATAAGGCATCCAGACCAGCAAAAAGATGGCCCACCTCCGGGGGTGCCGTTGCGCACTGCGTCGTTCCATAAGCATAAGCTGATGCCAACAGTTATGCCACTCACAAAAGGTGGGGCCAACCGACTCCCGCCATCGGTTAAGAATGGGGCCCTTACCCACCAGACAAGCCTTCCGCACCAGAATTCTCTCCCATCTTCCCTTCGGGTGGAGTGGTCCCGTCTGATCTAATTTTACCAGCAGCCCAGACCAGCAGATCCGCTGCCGCAACAGACCACTAAGATACGCCCCGATTCGCAGCCAATACCGACGAATAGCAGAACAGCCCCACCACATATGACCCAGGTCCGCCAATGAGCAAGAACATTTGGGGCACCCTCCATATATTGTAATGCGGCTTCTCATCGCTCGCCTCGGAGAGAAGTGGGCTCGGACAATGCATTTGAACTGAATCTCACGCCACCAGGCCCCCTCCACCAACTGCGCAATCCGACCCAGCGCGTCACGAACAGAACCTGGAGCTATCTCTCGACCGAGTTCTCTCGCCCAGGTGGTTTCCACCGCAGAATAGTCAGGAGGCGGAGCAAGTAGATCCAACCGCCTCTTTAAATCGGCTATAGTCGGGGGAGATTCCGACCCTAGGCCAAAAAATTCAAGAATCTGCGCCAAGTGCTCCACATGTAGCTCCCGCCGCGACAATGAACCGATATAATGAGATAATTGCACATATGCAAAAACAGACCTCCCGGGGTCCAAGCCATATTCCCCACAAAGTACACCCAAAGCCTTACATCTCCCGTCCTGGTCTACCACATGTCCAAGACGCCTTATTCCCAACCGTTCCCACTGCCGAAAGGGAGTCGAGTCATAGCCCGGAGCAAAACAAGCATTGCCCCGTAAAGGCAGCCAGCTGGAAACCTCAGGACTACTACCCCAATACTTATTTAACTGTTGCCACGTACGCCGTGTCGCCTGTATCAAGACACTACTTGCCATGCGAGCCGGTAAAGCTATCCGCTTCAAATGCAAGACCGCGTCCAACGCTTGTGGTGCTACAAAAGCCTCCTCCACACCTCGGGGGGTATAAACCTCTGTGTCCCCCAACCAGTCGGCTAAGTGTCGGGCTTGACATGCCAATGTATACTTCCAAAGATCTGGAACCCCAACCCCTCCCGAGCTCCACCCCCCTCGCATCCTAGTCAACGGTATGCGTGCTCTAGCCCCCTTCCAGAGAAAACCTCGGATCTCCAGCTCGATACGCACCAAATCACATCTCAATAACCACACCGGAAGTGTTTGCATCCAATAAAGCACTCTGGGGAGAATCAACATCCCTAAAGCAGCCACTCTACCCAGAAGGGACAAAGGGAGAGGAGCCCAGGCCAGCAATTGCGCTCGGAGTTTAGAAAAAACGCGCTCAAAATTAATTTTATATAATAGTGCTGGCGTCCTAGTCAACAAAATGCCTAAGTAGACAAAAGACTCCTCGGCCCAACGAAGCGGAAATCGCCCTTGCCAACTCTCCTTTAACCTCCCCCCCCCCCACGTCCAAAGCCTCCGATTTATCAGTATTAATACACAATCCTGCGAATTTACCATACAGAGAGAACTCCTCCAGCAGCCGGGACAGTGACTGCTGGGGGATCGTGAGATGGACCAGCATATCATCTGCAAAGGCAGCCATTTTAAAACCATGTGACCCAATACGTACTCCACATATATCCGAGGACTCCTCTATCCTCCGTATCAGTGGATCTAAGGTCAGCACATAAAGCAGGGGGGAGAGCGGGCAACCCTGACATGTGCCCCTTTCCAAACTAAATTTATCCGATACCACCCCGTTACAGAGAATCCCAGCCGTGGGGTCTGCATAAAGCAACTCCACCATCTTACAGAAAGGGTCCCCCAGCCCATAAGTAAGGCAAAAGACGCTTCAAGTAGTCCCAATGCACCCGATCAAACGCCTTTTCCGCGTCAAAGCTGATTAACAACGATTGCAGATCTCTTTCACGTACCCACTCAAGGGAAGCCAATATTTTCCGCAGGTTCCGCACAGCATAACGTCCCTTAACAAATCCGACCTGTGACTCATGCACCAAGTCCCCTAACACAGAGGCAAGTCTATCTGCCAAAACCTTAGCCAGCACTTTCAGGTCAAAATTCAACAGAGAAATGGGTCTATAGGATGCCGCTTGAGTAGGGTCTTTTCCTGGCTTAGGTATTAAAGTAATATATACATGATTAGTCCCCCAATCGAACTTCCCCTGCGCCACTCTTCGGTGGTACCACGCCACTAACACTGGGGACACTGGATCCCCCACCCCAACAGCTTATAGAACTCTGCCCCAAACCCATCAGGTCCGGGTGTTTTGCAACAACTGGCTCTCTGAATGACTCTACTAACTTCCTCCACCGTCACAGGGGCATCCAAGTACGCCCGTTGGTCAGCCGTCACCTTTGGCAGTTGTATCCCACTCAGATAACTCTGCATATCAGAAAGAGACCCCTCCCTTCGCGTATACAGCTGCTGAAAAAAGGAGCGAAACAGTCGGGCTATAGCTGTACTGTCCTTATGCAAACATCCCTGCATATCCCGTAGCGCCGCTATCGACCGAGCCCCCCGGCTGCCTTGTAGGCAGCATGCCAGAGGTTTCCCGGGTTTATCCCCAAAACGGTATAATTAATAACGGTAATACAGGTGAGATTTCTTCGCCCTCTGGTGTAACAATTCATTAAGAGACGTTTGCATCTCCCACAGTCTCCGCTTGTTAGCTCTGCTGGGATCCCCCACGCATCGCCGCCGAGCACGTACTACCTGCTTCTCGAGCTGAACAATTTGCGTTGCCAGCAGTTTGCGCTTCCTAGCAACATATTCAATGATATCTCCCCTCAACACTACCTTAGCCGTTTCCCAGAGTAGCTCCGGCTCATCTTTATGCTGCTCATGATGGGTCATAAATTCCCGCCAGCACTGTCCAAGGCGCTTACGAAAATCAACATCATTATATAGTCCCATGGGAAACCGCCAAATTCTTGTCGGCGTGGTCAGGCCCCCCCATGCTAAGTCCACCCAGACCAGGGCATGATCCGATACCGCCGTGGGGCCTAACTGTGCGTCCCGTACCTGTGCAAAAAGCCGTTCTGCAATCAAAACGTAATCAATTCGGGCACTGGAACCATGGGCCCTCGACTGATGGGTAAAATCCTTCTCTAACGGATGCAACAGGTGCCAGGGGTCTACCAACCCCAGGCAGCGGCACAACCCCCGCAGCGCTTTAGTAATCGGAACTCGCCCTCGTTCACCCCCACCTCCCGAGGTATCCAGTTCTATATCCAGCACCCCATTCAGATCGCCAGCCAAAATCAAGGGAACCTCCGGCAACTGTTCCACTCTGAAGGCCAATCGGGCATAAAACGCCCGATCCAGCACATTAGGACTATACAGGTTACCCAGCACAATAGGCTTGCCGTCAAGGCAGCCATACAGTAAAATATATCTACCTTCCGGATCCGAGTACTCCTTCTCCAGCTCAAAGCGAACCTGTTTATTAATCAAAATAACCACTCCACCCTTCTTTCCTTTGGCCGGGGCGCCCCAGCTCTGCCCCACCCACATTTTCTGCAATTTGGCGCGTTCAACGGCCGTCTGGTGGGTCTCCTGTAACATAGCAATGTCACATTTCAGCCTGGCTAAGGCTTGCAGGACTTTATATCTCTTAATAGGGTTACCTACTCCACACACATTCCAGGAGATAACCTTCAGGTTGGACAATGATTGAGCAGGATATACCAATCAACCTTACAAGAAAAATAAGGATGGACCTCCCCAGCCTGAGGCCCCCCCTCAAACAGCAAGGTGCTCCCATACTCCATTACCATAATTAAGCTATATTTCCATTGTGTCACCTGGATCCCCCAATCCCGTCCCCCCCACCACCTGCTCTCCCTCCCCTACCTCCGCCCCCAGAACCCCTCCCCACCCCTTGCCCTCCCCACTCCCTATCTTCGACCTCTGAACTCTGATTCCCTCCCTTTCCCTGCCCTTCCCCACCCTCCCCTAACCCCCCCTCTACCATACCCTACTACCACCCGACCCCCTAACACCTCTAATCCACTAACCTTAGGTCTCTCTCCCCTCCCCTCCCCCCGAGAGAGCCAACTGAGGTCCCACTGAGCACGACCTGCTCCCCCCCTCCGCCCATGAACTTCATAGCCTGAACCAATCCCCCCTCCCCACAAAGGTAGTAAGCCCACAACTAACCAATACCCTTAATATAAAACCCACGATCAACAAGACCCCGCACAGCCCCAACAAACAAACCAAGACCCACCAACCCCACAAGAACTACCCCCAACCAATCTATTAAAACACAAGAGCAACGAAGGAGAAAACAAAGGGGAAGCCCCCGAGGAACAAGCCTCGATGGCTGCCCCTTCATGCACAACAGCAGATAATCCGCCAGCCGGCGGGAGCAGTCGCGCCGTCCACCGCTGTGGACAAACAGGCACCCCGACTATAGCCTCTCTAGAAGAGCGGCATGGCCAAGCTCCACCAAACTTATCTATCAAAGGATTCAGGGGGAACCCCACCTCCCACCCAACCATCAATTCCTGCTGCCACCCCCGGCCAACTAAGTGTGCAGGTTTTCCACAATCAAATGTGTGGGGCAGCCATATTTTAAAGTCCGTAAAAGACTTAAATCCATCCCGGAGCATAAATTAGCACTGTCCCATGCTCATTAGGGGGACGTCGACGCTGCCATCGCCTGGTTCACGACCTGGTCCACATAGGCCCCGGCTGCTGCAGTGGACTCAAATACTCGATGTGCACCGTTGTGTACTACATGCAATCTGGCGGGGTATTGTAACGAGAATCGAATCTTTGCACCAATAAGTTTCTCACACAGAGGCGCGTAGTCTCTTTGCTTCTGGCTCAGCGCAACAGAGTAGTCCTGCGCTATACGGATTTTCACATTGTTATACAGAAATTCGCCCTTCTGCCTAGCCGCCCGCAGAATCTTTTCTTTCAGGGGGAACCGCAAAAATTTAGCGAGCACAATCCGCGGTCTGCGGTCCCGGGCCTGGTTGTTCCCCACACGGTGGACCCTCTCAATACACATCTGCTCCCCAGTCTCCGTATCCTCCATCAGATGATTTATCAGGGCCTCCAAATATCCTCTGAGGTCTTTATCAGCCACGGTTTCAGGAATCCCCATTATTCGCAGGTTATTCCTGCGCGAGCGGTTTTCCAAGTCGTCTATTTTGGCTTCTTGTAGACCGACTTGAGATTTCAGGCCTGCCACCTCTGTAGCCAGTGCCTCGACGCCATCTTCTGCTTGTCCGAGACGGTCCTCGACCTCCCGAAGCCGACTCCCCAAAGTATCTACAGATGTCTGCAGCCCATCCATCTTTTCATGTAACGCCGCAAACTGGGAGGATAGAGCCGCTGCTACCACTGCCAACACTTCGTCGAGGAACGCAGAAGATTTTGGCGAGTTCGGCACCCCCGCCGTTTCCGCCATCTTACTTGTGCCCGCCATGCGCTCCTTGTCTCTCCGAGCTGCTTTTACAGCCGTCGGCATGCCGATCGCCGTTCACCGCAATTCTTTTAAACTCTGCAGGCCCTCAGACACACTTAAATCAGGAGGGCACCTGGATTTCGCAGGTTTAAAACGGTCCAATTTCGCCAGTTTGGGCTAAGGGAAACAGAGTGCACCCAGGATGCGACCACTACCCTACCCGCATCACGTGACCTCTCCTCTTGAATCCTGAGGAGTGTAACTTAATAGACACATGAAGAACACTACTCCTCGGGGAGGATGATTTCACGTTTTACTCTAGCCCACAAGATAGCTACTCGAGACTGGATTGCCTCCTTGTTTCAACAGACCTAATTCACAGGGCTAGTCAAGGTGGTTATAGGGAACAGACATAGCCGACCATGCCCCAGTGTGGACAGAAATGCATCTAGGAAAGGGAGGGGGGGGGGGCCAGGAGAGAAAGGATGGTAAATGAACCCAACTCTATACCGCGATACAGCCTTCCACGCACACCTCCAAGCAGCCTGGCGGACATATTGGGTAGAAAATGCTAGGGACGATCTGAGCCCAGGTACCTTGTGGGCAGCAGCTAATGCCACAATGGGGGTGTGATCCTTGAATACACGGTTTGGAAAAGGAAGACCAAAGACACGAAGACCCTGCGACGGAAACATACTGAGTCAATACGGGAGGAAGAAAAAAAAGCAGGTGAGTGTGGTTCGGCAGGAACTCAATCTGTTGAACCAGTGGGCAAAAAAGGATATCAAGTTCTATAAATATAGGCTGCACCATTAGGGAAACAAATGTGGGAGGTTGTTAGCGCACCTAGTTAGCCCAGCAAGGATAAAGAACCACCTAATGCAGGTGAAGGGACCCAGGAGGAACATGCTGACGAATCAGAGAGAGATAAGGGAGCAATTCCAGAAATTCTATAGCCAGCTGTACAACACAGGCCATCAGGATGAGACAAAGCAAGGTGAATTCTTCAGGGACCTGGAACTCCCATAGCTGGGGGAGGAGGAATTATAGTCCTTAAATGCTCCCTTTATTTTTTATGTGTTACAATTTCTATACCGCGATTTCCAAGGATCAATTGCGGTTTACAAATAACAAAATTTTGAGTAGTGCATACTCGTGTACATGGAACAGAGGAAAACTATGTACATTAAACTGAATTCAATAAGCTAGATGCATAATTAATAACAGATACGCAAGTAATCTCAAATTAACTATATACATCTCAATGAGTGGTGGAGTGGAGCGTCCTGGCTTAAGGATGGGAAGGGGTGCATTGGGCGGTACCATTTCTCAAATTGGCAAAGGCAGCAGACCCTGATGGGCTGGGCCCAGAATTCTACAAAATAGTGGGGGAAGATCTTGTGAAACTATTCCTGGCCTATAGTGAAATGGTGTTAAAGGATGTCATTTTGAGGTTACAACAGAATCGTATGATAGTGGTGGTACTACGTAAACCAAGGAGGGACCTGAAGCAGGTGATCTTGTACAGACTGATATCCCTCCTGAACCAAGATACCAAACTGGTGGCCATGTTGCTGGCTCGATGACTGGGGCAGATAATTGCACAACTGGTGCACCCTGACCAGGTGATGTTTGTGCCACAGTTTCATACCCCACCCTCTGAAGGGGCGGGGGGGATCTCTGTTGGCTGTAACTTGGCCATGTGACCCTTCAATAAAGGCATATTAATAAAAAAAAAAGATGATTCCATAAGGAGATCCTGAGGGAGAGAGTTCCATAGATGTGGCACCTGATAACTAAAGGCAGCATTCCGAAAGAATGCCAACTGGAGCCTTGTTTTGCCGGGCAAGGCTAGATAATTTCTTTGGGAGTATCTTAATGTTCTTGATGGGATGCAGGCACTGTTCCCTCTAAGCTGTGCGCGTGTGCGCGCGCACACACCTCGCCGAGTGAGCGCACATACTTTACAACAGAGCGCACAAAAATTACGGTTCTGATTCTGATAGAAAACAACACAGATGTCTTAAAATTTAAAAGTTGTTGTGTATTTACGGTTTTCACAAGTTCTACAATTTTTTCTAGTGCAATCAATGTGGTGTACATACTGTATTCTGACGTGTAGTCAAATTTTAAAGTATATAACTCCGAGTGTCGTTATGTGGCGCACAAAAATTTAACCTTCCTTCAAAAACTGCACAGCTGATATTTTATGCGCACACAGCCTACAGAAAGTTAGAGGGAACGTTGGATGCAGGGGGTTAGAAAAGAGCTGAGGTAAATGGGAAATCCTGGGTTGAAGGTACAATGAGCTAGCATAAGCAGTTTGAATGTAATACGATAAAGGACTGGGAGCCAATGTTGCTCTTTAAGAAGAGGGGGCACGTGATCCCTTTGTTTTGCAGTATACAATAATTTGACAGCAGTATTTTGGATAAGCTGAAGTATTTTAATCTAATACTGTGGTGCCCCGACAAGTAGTGAGTTACAGTAGTTGATACGAATTGTCACCAGAGCACGTACTAGAGTTTTTAAAACTCTATTATCTAGAAAACGTTTCAGGAATCTTATTTGCCGCAATGCAATATAAGAAGTCCTAGTTCTTTCTAATATCTGATGACCAAATGGCAGCTGCTTGTTCCACATTACACCCAGCAACTTCATTGTGTCCTTTGCTATGACTGGAGTTGATTTTTATTGATGGGACAAATGTTTCCCTGGAAGGAGATCCAAGTAGCCTCAGTTTTAAATGAATTAATAACTAATTTATTCTCCTCAAGCCAGGTAAGTAAATATGAATTCCAGTTGTCTGAGTAAATTATTAGCTGAATGTCAGAATAAATACAACTCCAAAAGCCAAGTTCAAGGAACAGAGTGGGAAGTGGAGCCAAGAAAAAAAAAGAAAAGTGTAGGGGCTAAAATAAATCCTTGTGGGACACAGTACAAGAATTGCTGGGTAGAAGAGGATTGATATCAATTAGAACAGAAAGACTCTTTCTGAAAGATAGGAACGAAACCAATTCAAGACTACACCTGAACCCCCCCCCCCCTTGCTGTAATCTGTTCAAAAGAGCATGATCCACAATGTCAAAAGCTGCTGATAGGTCCAGTTGTATCAAAAGGACATCAAGGAAATTACCCTGATGCAAGATGATCTTGTTTAGTAGTGTCAGAAGGCTGACTCTGTACTATGGCCCTGTCTAAAATTCAGCTGTCAAGAGTGAAAGGTGTTGTTAACGTTAAGAAACCTAGTGATTTTTTCGGAGACTTTCTCCAATAGTTTTGCCACTAAAGGGATGTTAGAAATGGGACGATAATTTGCAGGGTGTGAGGGGTTCAGATCAGATTGTTTTAACAATTGACAAACTACTGAGCGTTTCCATTTTGTTGGGACGAGGCCTGTGGTAAGAATACAGTTCAAAAAAATCAAGGAAGATGGGAGAAAGGTCTGCCCAGCAATCTTTTAAGAGGCTAGGTGGAACACTATCTACCTGTATGGAAGTAATATTCAAGGAATCCAATAATTTCTGCAAATGCAACAAGGTCAGGGGATTAAATTTTCACAGCTGACTTTGATGAATCCGAGGAGTCGAGACACTAGCTAACGCACTGCTACTGGGATAGGAAGATGAGGAAAGCTATGAGGCTGCAAATCAGAGAGATTTTAAAAGCATCTACGTGTCCAGCTAGCGGCATTCACACTTGTAGATCAGCTACACATATAAATAGTAATTTCAGAAAGCCACCAGGATACCGAAATTAGGAGGGGGCATGTCATAGGTGCAGTTTGGGCTTGTAAATTATATGTGTGTTCCTATTCTACAATAGGTGCACACGTATAAGCAAAAAGATTTCCCCAATGGCTTTGAACCTCCTCTGAACTAAAAGTGCTTGTTTCAGACAAGTTAATATCTGTAATCCCTCAGGGTTTACTTTTTTTCTTTTAAAAGAAAAAAAAAACCAAAACACTTTAGCAGCGTCGCTGCTTAATTGGCAGCTACCAATTACATGTATTGTTTTTGGAATTAGCTTACTATACAGTATGTAGAATTGCTGGCAATTACACATGGAAGCTGCCTGAGTGATGCCCTCCTTTTATTCTACAGGTAGGTTTACATAGTAACATAGTAAATGACGGCAGATAAAGACCAGTATGGTCCATATAGTCTGCCCAGTAAGATGGCAAGAGTAGGTGCACCTGCCACTCTGTGCAGGCCAGCCCTCCCCATGTCTTTGTTTAGGGGTAAACCCACCGCTCCATGTAGGACACCCCTATTTGTTGAGAAATTAGATGGTTCAGTTTATTTTGATTTTATCCTGTTGCTGTAAAGGGATTCACTGTGTCTGTCCCATGCCATTTTAGGTTTGTGTGATCACTGTTTCCGCTGTACAGGTTGGCATCCTTATACTTTATTTACAGAAGACTCCACAATCAGCAGAGCTGTTTGTAAAATACTCAGGTAATTGTGACCATCCCAGCCCATATGTTTTAATTCCACACTTGACATGCTATGCAAAATTAGTCTTCATGTCTCTCATTAGTTTTTGTCTTACAGTATGCCTCGTTAGTCCATCTTGACTAGATTGTAAGCTCCAAGGAGTAGGGGCTGTCCATTATGAGTGTTTGTACAGTGCTGAGTGTTTGTACAGTGCTGTGTACTTCTGGTATGTGCTATATAAATCATAAATTTTTATCTATATCTAGATGCACACACAGATAGGTAGGTAGATACACACACGGAAACACAGAGACAAAAAAAATGCCAGAGAACCAAACAAAATGAGCAAGAGAAATAAGGAAGCCAGAGACAAACACAGTGAAATAGTCATTTGGAAAGCTAAATGTTCCCTCTTATAGTTGTCAAACAGAATATCACATACAGAATGCACCAACCCACCTATGGAAGTACTGAAATGCTTAATAAGAAAAAACTTCGTAGAAAGCAAGAGAGTCTGCTTCTAATTTCTACTTCATGTAGCTGAACTAGTATATATCTACCAAAAATGTGTTAAGATATATGTCTGCCTATGTTTTGAATCCAAATCTGTCAGGCAGTCTTCAGAATTGTAAACACAGATTGGAAAAGATAACAACTCCATAAAAAAAAACAAAAAAAGCCACCCCATTGTGCTTGTGTTGATTTGAGCTTTCCTTTAGCTTCACCTTTGAGAAAGGAAAAAAGCTGACCAACGTGGTTTGTAAAGCTATTGTTTGTTCTTGGAAGGAGGACAAAGCTATTGTTTGTTCTTGGAAGGAGGACATTTTAAACAGCAGCATAGACACAATAGCTTCCTCAGCACAGTGAATGCATCACTAGGCCTGTCGTCGTTCCTCCTGACAAAAAAATAACCAAAAATGACTACAAATGGAAACCTTGGCCATGCTATGCTCTAGAGCAGTGATGGCTAACCTTTTTGAGCCCGAGTGCCCAAACTGCCGCACAAAACCAAAGAATTTCCTCAAAGTGCCAGCACGTCATTTGCATAAGTGGTCTTATTTGCATAAATATTTGCATAATGTTACCATACACTAACTTTTAGTAAACATGTCTCTTAATGAGTGTATGGATAAAGAAAGACTAAAAGATTTCTACATTACTATAATCCAGTGCCAACCGCCAGGCACATTAGGAACTACTACAAACGCTGCCCATTTAGAACCCATAGCAAACCCGCCGTATCCTGACAGCATTACCAGGACTCACAAAGCACCATACCCTACCTATCAAAAGGCAACACTGCAAATATTAAACCAATACATTTCAGAGAATACTGGGGAAAGAGAACAAGTGGCAACGTCAAATAGGAATTTCCTCTTGTACCAAACAAAGCGCAGATGTTAATGATGCACATTTCCCAGAGCTGACATATTCCAGTTAATAAATTCAAAATAAAGAGATATCTTTCTACCTTTTGTGCATTTTTTTTCAGTTGCAATTGGTCCAGCCACCTTCTTCTGGTTTCTTCATGTTTTCTGCTAACTCTCCATCGTCTGCTGTCCATTTGTCCTTTCTTCTCTCTTCTAGTTTTTTTTCCATTCTCTCTCTCTCTACATCTGCTTTAACATACTAATCTTTCTCCTTTTGCTCTTTCCTCATTCCTATTTCATCCACACAAAT
This sequence comes from Ichthyophis bannanicus, assembly GCA_033557465.1. NCBI lineage: Eukaryota > Metazoa > Chordata > Amphibia > Gymnophiona > Ichthyophiidae > Ichthyophis > Ichthyophis bannanicus. The sequence continues at coordinate 228,191,415 of CM066038.1, forward strand.
GTTACCCCTCCATCCTCAATCCCCAATTACTCTCCCAATACCTGGCCAATTGTAGATTTTTCATCCCTCCTACACAAAATATTTTTCCCCTCTCCATTTTACTCTCCCAGCCCCATCCCATTCTAATCCTCCCCCAACATCAGCTCCCTTCTAGTTCCAGTCTCACCCAGCATCCATTCCCTTCTAGTCCCTGCATCAGCCCATTTCCAGTCCAAGTCCCTTCATCAGCTCATTTTCAATCCTAGCCCCCCCATCAGCCCATTTCTACTCATTTCCTAGCCCCACCATCAGCCCATGTCAAATCATAGCTCCCCTCCACTCAGCCCAATTCCAGTCCAAGCCCCCCCATGAGCCTACTTCCAGTTCTAGCCCCTCCATGAGTCCATTTCAATTCAAGTCCCCACCACAGCCCATTTCCAATCTTAGCTCCCCCCAACAGCCCATTTCCAGTCCTATCCTAGCTTTTCCATCAGCCCATTTTCAGTCCTAGCTCCCTTCCCTCACAGCCCATTTCCATTCCAAGCCCCCTCCCCATCAGCTATTTGCAGTTCAAGCCTCCCCTTCCACTCAGCCCATTTCCAGTCCTAGCAACATCCCAACCCATTACCAGTCCTAGCCCCCCGTCAATCAACTTCCAGTCCTAACCCCCATCACCCCATTTTCAGTTTAAGCCCCCCCCCCATAAACCCTTTACCAGTCCTTACCCCCCATGAGCCCATTTCCAGTAAGCCCCACATAGCCCATTGCCAGTCCTAAACACCCCCATCAGCCCACAGCCCATTACCAGTCCTAACCACATCAGCCCACCTCAAGTCCTAACCCCTCCCCATCAGCCCATTTCCTGTCCTAGCCCCCCCCCATAACCCATTATCAGTCCTACACCCCCATCAGCCCACTACCAGTCTTAACCCCCCCATAGCCCATTACCAGTCCTAACCCCCCCCATCAGCCCACTACCAGTCTTAACCCCCCCATAGCCCATTACCAGTCCTAACCCCCCCATCACCCCATTTCCAGACAGCCCTCATCAGCTCATAGCCCATTGCCAGCCCTCATCAGCCCACAGCCCATTGCTAGTATTAACTCCCCCCCATAGCCCACTGCGTCTTAACCCCCCTCCCCAGCCCACTGCCAGTCTTAACCCCCCCTCCCTAGCCCATTGCCAGTCTCAACCCCCCTCCCTCCCTAGCCCATTGCCAGTCTCAACCCCCCCCCTCCCTAGCCCATTGCCAGTCTTAACCTCCCTCCCTCCCTAGCCCATTGCCAGTCTCAACCCCCCTCCCTCCCTCCCTAGCCCATTGCCAGTCTCAACCCCCTCCCTCCCTAGCCCATTGCCAGTCTCAACCCCCCTCCCCCCTCCCTAGCCCATTGCCAGTCTTAACCTCCCTCCCTCCCTAGCCCATTGCCACTCTTAACCTCCCTCCCTCCCTCCCTAGCCCATTGCCAGTCTCAACCCCCTCCCTCCCTCCCTACCACATTGCCAGTCTCAACCCCACTCCCTCCCTCCCTAGCCCATTGCCAGTCTCAACCCCCTCCCTCCCTCCCTCCCTAGCCCATTGCCAGTCTCAACCCCCCTCCCTCCCTAGCCCATTGCCAGTCTTAACCTCCCTCCCTCCCTAGCCCATTGCCAGTCTTAACTCCCCTCCCTCCCTCCCTCTCTCCCTAGCCCATTGCCAGTCTTAACCCCCCTCCCTCGGCTCATGGCAATAAAAAAAAAAAAAAGCTGCCCGCTGCCGCCGCGGCGGCATGGAGTGTCCCGCGGGGCTCCCTCTGCCCGGCGGGACTCTCCCGGCGCTGCTCAGCCCCTCTCTGCCGGCTTGCAGAGACGCGAAGGGAGAGAGAGTCTCCCTCGCGTCTCTCTTAAGCCCGCAGGGGCAGATGGGAAATTTCCCATCAGCTCCTGCGGGCTTAACAGAGACGCGAGGGAGACTCTCCCTTCGCGTCTCTGCAAGCCGGCAGAGAGGGGCTGAGCAGCGCCGGGAGAGTCCCGCCGGGCAGAGGGAGCCCCGCGGGACACTCCATGCCGCCGCGGCGGCAGCGGGCAGCTTTTTTTTTTTTTTAAATGTGCGACCTTCCCGCGTGCCAGCTGCAAGGCCTTCGCGTGCCACAGCTGGCACGCGTGCCATAGGTTCGCCATCGCTGCTCTAGAGCATCTCTACCCCAGGCTGTAGTTGCTTGGGTTCTCCTTGTTAGTGGTGTCTTGGAATGGAAGGCTAGCTAGGTACTTATGTGCTATGTGCAGTGGAGGAGTAGCCTAGTGGTTACAGGAATGGCCTAGTACCAAGAGATCTGGGTTTGATTCCCACTGGTGCGCCTTCTGACCTTGAGCAAGTCACTTAACCCTCCCACTGCCTCAGGTACAAACTTAGATTATAAACCCTTTGGGGACAAATACCTATGTACCTGAATGCAATGCGCCTTGAACTACCCTTGGAAAGGTGTGTTTTTGCGGGTTCTGTGCTACTTTAGAGTATCTGGTAGATAGAGTTTATGACACTGTTACTGAGACTGCACCAGTATTTAAATAATTCTTATATTTTAAGTATTCCGATACAGGGATCTGTAGAAATCTGGCTCATCGTGTCCTCAGTAGGAAGGGTACTATGTTACAAGACTGGTATATTATTTACATTCTGCCTTTTTATAGGTAGGGTTGTTTGAGTGCTGGCAATTAATGCTGTTATGGGAAGTTTGTTGTATTGATTTTGAATGTCTTTTTGTGAGCATATTTTTTGTAAGGTGAGTTGTAAGCAGAAATGACCTATCTATTGTTGGGGATGTGGAGTATGTTTTACATAACTAGAAATGTAGGATTTATATTGATTCTTTCCCACCCTGTACAGAATGCAGACTTCATACCAACATAGAAAAACTGGTTGTATAATGCTAACAAATCATTTTAATGATAGTTTATTAAGTGGTTGACATAGTAGCAAAGCACAGTGAAAGGTTTTGATTATCAATGTCCATCTACTGGCATGCAGCATAAACCCACATGTCTAGACTAATCTAGCTAAATAAGAAATGGTATACTAGGTGGTTAAAAATGGACAGTGTTTCTTTATGTACAGAATACCCTTCAAGCTTTTTCTTGTAGAGTCTTTCATAGCTAAGTTAATGGAAGATGGGGGGGAGGGACACACATACTGTGGTGGTGGGTGGTGGGTGGGTGCGATCTTTGGCTATGTCAATTTTGGCTTGTCCTTTTGTTGACCCCTCCCCCTCCAAATATTTCTGTCTAGAGATGTTGTTGTTAGCAGATCACCACCGCCGCACCTATCAGACTGCTCTGCCATTTCAGTTTGCACATTGTGCATCTCCTTTGGGCCCCTTTCTACAATCTTTGATCCGTGCAGGGAAAACTCTGAGAGGAGATCCTCCTTGGTTATGGGGCCAATGTGGGAACCACAAGGAAAGAGAAACAAGTTAATGCTCTCCCCCCAACTAGTGTTTTTCTTTTTTATTATAAAAATTAGGAGAGAAAGAAAAGGAAAGAGGACTGGGCCATGCCCCAGATAGCACAGTTACTTACCTGTAACAGGTGATCTCTGGGAACAGCAGGAATAAGTCTTCACATATGGGTATCGTCGGTACCGACGGAGCCTGCGCGGGAACGCTCACCAGCGTCCAAAAGGAAAGCTTTTGGGAGCATCCCACAGCGCCTGCACGCTGCCTTCCCGCCTTTCCTAACCGCCTCTCTCCAGTTCGAGTTTTAAAGCTGAGACAAAGAGAGAGCGAGGAAAGGAAAGAAAGATAGAGAGATACAACTCCTAGGGGAGGTGGGTGGGTTGTGAAGACTTATTCCTGCTGTTCCCAGAGATCACCTGTTACAGGTAAGTAACTGTGCTATCTCCAGGAACAAGCAGGAATGAGTCTTCACATATGGGGACTCCCTAGCTAGAGATGCCTGGGAGATCACCCAGTTTGTGAGTCCCTGGGAAGGGCTCTACCTCCACCCATGAATCTCAGGCATCCAGCCAGGGATGGAGGGTAGGAGTTGGTTAGGTATGGAACAGGTGTTTGAGAACAGCCTTACCAAACAAGGCATCCCGGCAGGAGTCCTTGTTCAAGCAGTAATGGGCTGTGAAGGTATGAACCGAGGCCCAGGTGGCCGCTCGACAGATCTGGTCGATGGACACAGAATTTAGATGAGCCATAGAGGCTGCCATGGCCCTCACATTGTGAGCTGTGACATGGCCCTCCAGAGAAAGGTTCTTACTCTGGTAGGCGAAAGAAATACATTGAGCAATCCAATTGGACAGAGTTCTCTTAGAGACTGGAAGTCCTAAATGAGAGGGATCAAAAGCAACAAAAAGTTGAGAGGACTTTCTATGTTGCTGTGTCCTTTGTAAGTAAAAAGCAAGAGCTCTTTTACAATCCAGGGTAGGAAGATTCCTCTCTGCACTTGAAGCATGAGGTCCTGGAAAAAAGACAGGTAAATAAACCTCCTGGTTCAGATGAAAAGGTGAGACCACTTTAGGCATAGGTTAAAGTGTGGATTAGTCCTGAGGACTACCTTGTCATGATGGAACCTTGTATAAGGAGGATTAGCCACCAAGGCTTGCAGCTCACTGATGCGGCGAGCTGAAGTGACTGCAATGAGAAAAATAACCTTCCAGGAAAGAAATTTCAAGGAGGTAGTGGCTAAGGGTTCAAAAGGTGGCTGCATAAGCTGGCCAAGAACCAGATTCAAGTCCCATGCCACTGGAGGTGGTCTGATGGGAGGTTTAGTCAAAAGAAGGCCTCTCATGAATCTTGCTATAAGAGGATGAGAGGAAATAGGTTGTCCATTGAGAGGTTTAAGGGATGCTGCAATAGCACTCAAATGGACTCTTACTGAATTCGTTTTAAGGCCTGCATGGGATAAATGCAGCAAATACTCTAGTAAAGAATTCAGAGGTATTGCAAGAGAGTTAAGACCCTTCTCTGCACACCAAATGGTAAATCTTTTCCATTTAAAAGCATAGGAACGTCTAGTGGAAGGCTTTCTGGAAGCATGAAGGATATCCTTCACTTGCTGAGAAAGATGCAAATCTTGAAGGTCTAGGCCTTCAGCAACCAGGCTCTGAGGTGAAGAGACTGGGGATTTGGGTGCCACAACGTTCCCTCCTCCTGGGACAGGAGGTCTGGAGCAGATCCCAAGTCCAGGGAGGGAGCTTGGGAGAGATGCAGAAGTAGAGGGTACCACACTTGGCGTGGCCAATGTGGAGCTATGAGGATCATAGACCCCTTGTCTCTCTGAAGTTTGAAAAGTGTCTTGGGAATTAGGGGAATGGGTGGAAAGGCATAGAGGAAGTCTTGCCACCAATGAAGGAGGAAGGCATCCCTAGCCTGAACTCCCTGACACGGAATCCTGGAACAGAACTGGGGAAGTTTGGCATTCCACGGACTTGCAAAGAGGTCTATGTCCGGGGTTCCCCAAATTTGGAAGATTCTGGCTATCTGGTCCCAATGGAGGGACCATTCGTGTGGGAGCAGAACTCGACTGAGTCTGTCTGCCCAAGAGTTTTGAACCCCTGGAAGATACACTGCCATGAGATGAATTTGATGCTCTCTGGCGAAGGCCCACAATCTCAGAGCTTCGTTGCAAAGCGACAGAGAGCCAGTCCCGCCCTGCTTGTTCACGTAGAACATGGCTACTTGGTTGTCCGTGTGGATGAGGACTGTCTTGTAGCTGACCAGGGTGTGGAAGACTCAGAGCTAGAAAAATTGCTCTGAGCTCTAAGAGGTTGATATGTAGAGATGTCTCCTCTAGAGACCAGATGCCTTGAGAGGAGAGATCTTGAAGATGCACAGTGGATGCCATGTGGCCTAACAGTTGTAAGATCTCTCGAGCAGTTAAATGGGATTTTAACTGAATTTGTGAGGCTAACTGCACCAAGCGTAGGCAACGGGCCTGGGGAAGATAGGCCCTTGCAGTTGTGGTATCCAGCAAGGCCCCTATGAACTCTAGAGACTGAGTTGGGGTGAGATAGGATTTTGGAAAGTTTATTACAAGTCCCAGATACTGAAGGATACGGCTTGTGCAGGTTAGAGAAGTCTGGGCCTCTGACTGGGATGGAGCTCGGATGAGCCAGTCGTCCAGATATGGGAATACGAATATCCCTAGAGTGCGTAGAAATGCAGCTACTACTGCCATGCATTTTGTGAACACCCTTGGTGCAGAGGCCAGACCGAAAGGAAGCACTCTGTATTGATAGTGCTTCCCTTGATAAAGAAACCGAAGGAACCTTCTGTGTGTTGGATGGATGAGGACATGGGTGTACGCATCCTTGAGGTCTAGAGAGCAAAGCCAATCCTGACTCTGAAGGTATGGAAGGAGAATACCGAGAGAAATCATCTTGAATTTCTCCTTGCATAGAAACTTGTTCAATTCTCTGAGATCTAATATGGGTCTGTAGCCCCTTGTTTTCTTTGGGATAAGAAAGTAGGGGGATTAGAACCCTGAGCCCTGTTGAAGAAGGGGTACTTCTTCTATTGCCCCTTGGGCAAGAAGGGTAGTAATCTCCTTACCCAGAAGGTCGATGAGAGATGTCTGAGAATTGAACTGTCTCACCATGGTGTGAGGAGGAAGGTTTAAAAAATGAAGCTTGTACCCCTCCCTTATGATGGAGAGGGTCCATTGCTCTGCTGTGATTTGTTCCCATCTGGGAGCAAAGTAAGCCAACCTTCCTGGAATGGTGAGAGGCTCTGGATGTTCTAGAGCCAGAAAGGCTAAGCTCTCTAGTTGTAAGTCAAAGGCCCTGAGGAGGCTGAGGCTGTTGGGCCGTAGCAGTCCTAGCAGCCTTAGGCTTGGCCTGTTTCGGTTGTTGCTGTCTCTTTGTAGCAAAACGATCTGCAGAAGATGACTGCTGACCATAAGCAGAATAATATTTCCCTTTTTTGGGAAAAAATCCCTTTTTAAACAACCTTTTCTTAAAGGGAGCAGAAGTAGACTTTGAAAGTCTATCTAAAACAGAATTTTCAGCATCAATTTGGGTGGCCTTTGCTTGCTAATATTTGCCAAAAAGGTTTTCACCTGTACAAGGAAGATTTCCTAGTCCATCTTGAACTCAAGGTTCCAAATCAGAAGCTTATAACCAAGCAACTCTGCGTGCACCTATGGCAATGGCCGAGGCTCTGCTGGCACCTTCAAAAGAGTCAAAGGCTGCACGGTTGGAAAACTTGGAAATATCCTGGGCATGTTTGAGCCAGGTGAGGAATTCTTCCCTTTTATCTTCTGAAATAAAAGGAGATAAAGTTTGCAGGTGATCTGTAACTTCTTTTAGAAACATCCCCATATAGAGACTATAGGAGTTGATTCTGGCAACAAGCATACTAGCCTGGAAAATTCTCCTGCCAAAGGCATCTAAGGTTCTGCATTCTCTTCCTGGAGGAGCAGAAGAGTGCCTTTTTGTACTCTTTATCTTCTTCATAGCAGACTCCACCACAATGGAGTGGTGAGGAAGCTGAGTCTTATGGAAGCCAGGACAAGGAGGAACACGATACATGGTGTCCAACCTGCGAGAATGAGGGGAAGTGGTGAGAGGAGTCTCCCATATGCCCAACATGTGATCATAAAGAATCTCATGTATTGGTAAAGTGGCTGCCTCTTTAGGAGCCTTAGGATATTGTAAAATATCTAATTTTTTGGCTCTACGCTCTGTCTCAGGGGCCACTGAGATGGAAAGGCCCCTGGCCACTTCCTTAATGAAGTCTTGAAAAGACAAGTCTTCTGGAGGAGACATTCTCCTTTTTGGAGAAGAGGGCTCCTGAGGATGTATCACCGATGCTTCGACAGAGACCGCTGATTCATCAGAGTCTTCAGAGGAATCGAAGTATCGCCTGTCTGGATGCTCCTGCAGAGCCCGATACGCGTACCGGGTGGTATCGACATCGGGAGTGATCGGTACCGATGGGCATCACAGAACAGTGTACCGCTGCAGTCGACACCGAAGCGGATGTCGATGCAATCGGTACCGGCACCGGAACCGATGTCGGTACCGGTGCTGGAGTCGGTACCGGCAACGGAGTTTGTTGCGGTACCGAAGGCGTCGCAGCTTGTATGAATGCCGTGATGGCACGCTGCATGGTCAGGATATTCTGATCCATTGACGCAACCAATGTCTGGATGTCGGTACCAGTGGGAACCACCGGTACCCCAGAACATGGCAACAGGTGATCGGTCGAGGCCGAGCCATCGATGTCAACCTGTGACCCCATAGATAAAGCTTTGGAAGCCGGAGCCTCCCGCCGGGGTAATTTTGCCGGTGCGGATTCCTCGAGGGCAAGCCCGGAGGCATCTCGATACTTAGAGGAAGATCTACCCTTCGAGGACCAGCTGGATTTAAGTTTGGTTACCTGAGATCCATGTGAGGAAGAAGCAGCCCTGGAAGACGTCGATGCAACCGAAGCTGCATCCGAGGGAAACAGGGTACTGAGCTTAGCTGCTCGATTCTGTAGACCTCTCTTAGACATCATGGAGCAGGACTCACAATCCGCAATGGAGAGGTCAGGACCTAAACATTTCAGACACCATTCATGGGTGTCTGTGACAGAAATGGTGCCGCTGCACTTCGTGCATTTTTAAACCCAGAGGCGGGCTTTTCCATGAGGAAAAATTTCCTAGGCCTAAGGCCAAAGAAGAAAATGCACTGAAGTGAGAAAAAAACAGTAGTTTTTTTTTTTATGAATGAAGAAAGAAAAGACCGGCGGTACCGGTCCAGCGTCGAGAAGGCAGACGCGCGACCAAAGAAATAAAATAAAATAAAGAAATTCTTCAGCGGTGACAGGAACACGACCTGCTGGCTCCGCGGAAAAGAAGAACTGGAGAGAGGCGGTTAGGAAAGGCGGGAAGGCAGCGCGCAGGCGCTGTGGGATGCTCCCAAAAGCTTTCCTTTTGGACGCTGGGGAGCGTTCCCGCGCAGGCTCCGTCGGTAACGACGATACCCATATGTGAAGACTCATTCCTGCTTTTCCTGGAGATCTTTTAATATCTAGCAATGCCTCCAGTGCCTTCCCTTCTTTCTCTACCGCTGTACCCAGAAAACAAAAAGGCATCTAAAAGGTGAGTGAATTAGTTGTCCTGTCAGGCATGGACTTAACACTCTCTTGCAAACTGCACGAAAGATGACAATGTAAATATCATGGGCCCAATATTCAAAGACATTTACATGGCTTACAGATCTGCAAACTGAAAGAAAGCTTGATTGTACCAGGCTGGATACACAGTTAGGCCCTGTATATAACATTATACTACTATAAGCCCTAAGAAAGAGTTAATATCATTTGTAGCTCCTTAATACCATCCTTGAAAGTCTCTGTAGAAGTAACTGGGTGAAAGGTTCCAGATAACAAACATTAGTCTTGTTATTAGAAAGATAAGTAAAAGGCAAGTTGTTTACCCAGCCTCTCAGTCTCTGGTCAGAGATATCAAACTGTCAGTGTTAGAATTAATTAGAATTAAGGCCTACATAGTCATGTCTGAGACTATATGTATGTCTTTTCATGATTGTCTATGACGTGCAGGCCTATAGAAAAGTATGTTATTAATATACGTGACACTAGACGTAGAATAGAATATGTATATTATGAATATATGTGATGTGAGACGTAGAATAATAAAGTGAAATTATGCTGTGTAATGGAATATTTACCTATAAATAAAATGGCCAAGTTAAGATAGCAGAGTAAACATAGGCAGAGGCCTAGCTTGCTCTCCCAAAGCTTTGGTTGATTTTTATAATACAAGTGTGTTGTGTATTATTTACAGATTTGTGTATTATTCAAAGATTTGTGATTAACTAACCTTCTCCTTGCTTTGTGTGTGGATTTCTGTTACCCAAGAGCCCTGCCTGTTGTAGGTGAGGGGGGGTGCAGAGTACACGTTCAGTTGGTGCCGTGCCGGATAGATCTCTGCATTCAAGGCAAGGGTAGAAGGTGCCAGAAGATTTGTGAGCATTACCAGTGATGGGTAATCTGTTAAGTAGACAGGTTCTGTCTCAGATGCGTGAATGGCATGACAGAGCTAGGGCTTTAGTGTTTAGGAAAGGTAGCCCTTATTGTATGCTTCTATTGTATGTGTGAGAAGCATGGTGATGTAGCCATCGATTCCGTAGCACATAGGGATTCAGTGACAAAAGGTAATGTGAATTTGCAGTTTCCTTTGGAGGGAACTTTCTCTGTAGATAAGGTCCATTGCCTGAGATATGAGTTAGCGGTTGAAGGTAAACCGTGCAATTGTGCTTACATGGTGGGAACAGATGGTACATGATGCAAAACATTGGAATGTTTATGTTTTGAAACAAAAGATATTTTGTGTTAAGAAATGTAATTAATGACCAGCTGAGTGAGTGAGGATCACTCGTATAGCAGAACTAAGAGAAAAGGAAAATACTTAAAGAGCAACAGCAGTTAGGGGGAGTAGAATTGTGTATTTTGGATATTTGGAATGTCTCCCAGCTCAAGGAATTGAGAGCACGTTTGAATCAAGAAATGGAAAGTGTTGTACTTGTAATAAGAATCTTAAAAAGTAGTAATAGGTCATAGTGTTTCTGTTGCGAAAGAATTAAGTGTTTCTGATGAACTTATTGATAAAAGTGAGAGAGATTTGGACAGATATTATGATTCTTACAAAGAGGAGTGTGATCAATTATATTATGATCTAGGCTCTATTCAGGACGTTCTACACCAGCAACATAATTTATGTTCTGCCACTGTTAAACTGAAGCAGCTGTGGAAAATGATATTGTGACTACTTAAGTGTTTGATTTGACTAAAACTTTTCCTTATTACAGGGATAACCCTGGTAGATTATGGTCTTTATGGTCTCAAATAATTAACAGTTATAATTCTACTTGGGCAGCTCTAGATAATTTGCTCAGAACTGTGTTTTTAATCCAGATGATTTTCATAGGGTCACCCATCCAGTTCGTGGCAGACCCTGTGATAGATTTACAAGGGAAGACTAAGAGAGATCATTTTGTTTTTGTGTAGAGAAAAATTGTTAGAATTCCTTAAAGTAGTATGTAAACCTGTAAAGGATTGGTCGAGATTAACATCTCTAAGGCAGGATAGGGGTGAAAAGGTTAGATTTTCACACTAGGTGTATGCTAGCTTTTAAAGACTATTCTGGTGAAGCAGAAGACACACCTTCAGAATTCACTAATATTTTTGTAAATGGTTTAATCCCCAGAATAAAAGAAATTTTAGAAATTTCAATAATAGATTGGCCAGCTAGAACAACTGATGCAATTCTGGAAGGAGCTCGATACAGTGACTTGAAATTTATCAAGGAACAGCAAGAAGAGCGAACTAAAATAGATGTGAAAAGACTAAATTGCTCAATTTACAGATTGTTTATGCAGCCACCCATGGGCAGGGGGGAGGGAGAGGTAGAATCAGAGCCAGAGGAGGTTATGGGACTCCTCAGCGAGGGCGTGGACAGTCCAGAGAAATGCGTACTTGTTACACTTGGGGAGAGACTGGACATTTGCAGCGAGACTGTCCCCGGAATCGGAATCCTGATGGCCAGAGAGCTGATTTCCCTCCTCCCCCTCCAGTACAAGCTGAATTCACTCCGTATATCAGTGCTTCTCTAACCCAGAAGATTGTGGAGATGATACATGGGATGCATGACTATTGTTAAGTTTGAATGTAACTCCTCAGGGTGAGTTGGAAGCTAAGCTGGGAGGATCTACTTTGAAGTTTGTTATTGATACTGGAGCTACAACATCAGCACTGCATTTACAGGATTTGCCTGCCAGTTATCACACTCACCTAGCACAAGCTCCAGTAGTACATTGTGAAGGCATTGAGGGTAAGATAATACCTCATCGTAAACTTGAATTTTTACCTTTGCAGATTGGAGAGACTGTATATCCTACTACTTTTCTTGTAGGAGACACTTTACTAGTGGATCTTTTAGGTCGGGATTTTCATCATGCTTTTAGGTCAGCTTCACATCATGCTACTCTATCCTGGCTGAGTGGGAAGTTATATTTCCAGCGGTATTCTCTCTCTGAAGTGCCGTCTCCTGCAGACGCCAGTACCATTCATGCTGCTCTTGGAGAACTTCCTTCTATTTTGTGGGCAGTGCCGGGATCAAATGTCGGATGCCTTTCTATCCCACCTGTGAAAATCACCGTGAAACCTGGAGTTCAGCTTCCTAGATTCAAGCAGTATCCACTGCCAGCAGCTGCCATTGAAGGAATTCGTCCTGTGACTGAAGATCTCCAGAAACAAGGTGTCATTTATTCTACAACTTCATCATGTAAGACTCCAATTCTTCCTGTACTAAAGGCTGACGGTAAGACTTATAGAGTTGTACAAGACCTGCGAGCAGTAAATAATGTGATTTTGCCAATTTTTCCACATGATATCTGGACACAGATACCTTCAGGGACTACCTGGTTTTCTGTTGTAGATTTAAGTTCTGTTTATTTTTCAGTGAGAGTTAGCAAAGAAAGCCAATTTTTGTTTGCTTTCCATTTTGACAATAAGCAGTATACTTTGTGTCAAGGGTACACTGATAGTCCTGCATATGTTTCACAGGCCCTAAGAACTCCACTGCTGGATGTAAAGCTCGACCATTCCTCTTTAGTTCAATATGTGGATGATTTGCTTTTATGTTCACCATGTTACGAGTTTGTCAGATTCTTTGTCTCTATTAGCTCATATTACTAATTTAGGTTTGAAGGTTAGCCCGTCTAAACTGCAATTTGTATCTCAAACTGTTACTTTCCTGGATGTTGTTCTAACAACATCTGGTCGTGCAATTACCTCTGCTAACATAAGAACATAAGATATGCCATACTGGGTCAGACCAAGGTCCATCAAGCCCAGTATTCTGTTTCCAACAGTGGCCAATCTAGGTCATATGTACCTAGCAGTTTCCCCAAGAGACACAAGTTCCACAATGCTTGTACTGGATCAAGCATTGATATCTTCAGTCACTTCTTAATAATGGTTTATGGACCTTTCCTCCAGGAACTTGTCCAAACCTTTTTTAAACCCAGCTACACTAACAGCCTTTACTACATCCTCCGGTAACAAATTCCAGAGTTTGATTACACGTTGAGTGAAAAAATATTTTCTTTTATTAGTCTTAAAATAGTTTACCCTGTAGCTTCATTGCATGTCCCCTAGTCTTTCTATATTCTGATAAGGTAAACAATCGATCTACGTTTACCCGTTCCACTCCGTTCATTAATTTATAGACTTCTATCTATCATATCTCCCCTCAGCCGTCTCTTTTCCAGGTTAAAGAGCCCTAACCTTTTTAGCCTCTCTTCATAGGAGTATCCTACCATCCCCTTTACCATTTTGGTGGCTCTTCTCTGTACCTTTTCTAAAATCGCTATATCCTTTTTAAGATACGGCGACCAGAATTGCACACAATATTCAAGGTGCGGTCTCACCATGGAACGATATAGAGGCATTATAATATCTTTTGTTTTATTTTCCATTCCTTTCCTTATCATACCTAGCATTCTATTTGCTCTCTTGGCCGCCGCTGCACACTGGGCCGAGGGTTTTAACATGGTATCCACAATGACGCCTAAATCTTTTTCCTGGTTGGTGGTTCCTAATGTGGAACCTTGCATCGTGTAACCATAGTTTGGGTTGTTCTTCCCTAGGTGCATAACCTTGCACTTGTCCACATTAAATTTCATCTGCCATTTTGATGCCCAGTCTTCCAATTTATCAAGATCCTCTTGCAATTTTTCACAATCCTCTTGGGTTTTAACAACTTTAAATAGTTTTGTGTCATCTGCAAATTTGATAACCTCACTCATTATTCCACTTTCCAGGTCATTTATGAATATGTCAAAAAGCAGTGGACCCAGCACAGATCCCTGGGGTACACCACTATTCACCTTTCTCCATTGGGAAAATTGGCCATTTAGCCCTACCCTCTGCTTTCTATCTTTTTTTTTTTATTTAAATTTTTATTGAAACTATCACACAATACAAAAGTAAAGATGCAAACATATCAACTATACAGCCATGATTAAACCAACCCCCCCTCCCCCCCCACCCCCTCCAGCCTGCGACTATTACAATCACTCAAGATTCATGACAAGCCAGTACCTCTCCAGCACAAATATTCTTCCCAGATTTTTGAAAATGTTTTGGAACCCTTATTCCTTAGGGCAGTGGCCTTACTAAGCAAGTAGTTGGCGTCGAGGGAGGACAGCCATTCCCGCATCGAAGGCGGGGAAACTTGGCGCCACCGCCTCGCCACCAATATCCGAAATGTCACACACCCCATATTAACAAAGAAACTCTCCACTGTTGCGAGATTTGCTGGTCGAAGCCCCAACAAAGCCACAGCAGGGTCCGGCTCAATCAGTGTCCCCAATATAGCCCCTAGCAGCCCAAACACCTCTTCCCACCGCTCCTTCACACTGGGACATGACCACCAAACATGCATGTATGTCCCCGTTTCCCCACAGTCCCGCCAGCACTTATCAGAGTGACCTACAAACATTACATGGAGTTTCTCAGGTGTGAGGTGCCATCTATACATTAATTTATAATTATTCTCTATAAAACTAGCTGCTAGCATCCCCTTATATTTAGTCTGAAAAAGGGCGGACCACTCCTCCTCCTCCCATGTTATCCCCAGGTCTTGCTCCCAGGCCTGTTGGTATGGGCTGCAACCCCTTTCCCCCTCCATCATATTATAGAATGTAGTTAGCAGCTTCTTTGTTTGCCCCATCAAGAATAATGTCTCGATATCCGTCAGATCTTGTCGGAGCTCCGGTAGGATCTTATGTTTCAGGTAGTGACATATCTGGTGATAGGGAAAACGATCAGTGGCTACTAAGCCAAATTGCTGCTGCAGGGTCGAGAAAGCCTTAATCTCCGAACCCTGCAGAAGTTGTCCAATGTGGGTCAACCCCTTCTGTGCCCAATTCAAAAACACACTACTCCCCACTGCGGGCGGGAAATCAGGATTATCAACTATAGGTATTAAGCGAGACACCTCCTCAGTGCCCAACCACTTTCGTCGCCATCTATGCCAGAGGTGTAGCGTTCTCTTAACATAGGGGCTGCACTCTCGCACCCCCACGTGCCTCGCTCGTGGCAGCCAGATCCACTCAGATAATTTCCCCACTCTTAAGTCGTCCGCCTCCATACGTACCCACTCCTTACCATCATCTGCCCCCCAGGCCACTATTGCACTTAATTGTGCTGCTTCCATATATCGGTTCATATCCGGAATGGCCATTCCCCCGTTACGTCTGCTCTTAGTAAGCAAAGACCACGCAACGCGGTTGCTTTCCCCCCCCCCCCAATAAACCGCATAATCAGCCGTTGTATCTTCCCCAGGTAGGGCCTAGGCATTCCCACCGGCAGCGCCCGAAATAAATATAACCACTGGGGCAAGATCACCGTCTTAATGGCTGAAATCCGCCCCAGCCAGGATAGTTTTTTACATTCCCAGAACTCCAGTGTCCTCCGCATTTTCTGTTCCAGCTCCCCAAAGTTCACTCTGCCTAAATCCCGTTCATTGGCCATTAAATAAATCCCCAAATATTTCACCCGCTTTTTTGCCCATTTAAACGGTAGCCTCTGCTGCAGTATATGCTGGGTGCGGGCATCAGTAGATATATTCAAAATCTCTGATTTTGTAGCATTTATTTTAAAGCCTGAAACTTTGCCAAAGTCTAACAAAATCTGATACAGCACTTCCATGGACTGCAGGGGCTCCGTCACCAGAAAAAGCAGATCATCTGCAAATAAGGAGATTTTACTCTCCCATGTCCTCCCCTTGATCCCCGTCACATCTGGGCACGCTCGCACACCCGCTGAGCCAGAGGTTCCATTGATAGCACAAAGAGCAGAGGTGATAACGGACAGCCTTGGCGCGTCCCTCTCCCTAATTCAAAGGCGTCGGAGTAAGCCCCATTTACCCGGATCCGTGCTAGTGGACTGGAGTAAATGGCTTTCACCCAGCTTAAATATCCCTCTCCCAGACCCATTAAGTCCAATACCTGCATCAAGTAAGGCCAGGACACCCGATCAAATGCTTTTTCTGCATCGATGGTCAATAAGACCAATTGTGTTCCTGCCGTCTTTCCCCTCCAAATCGAGTTTAACACTTTCCGGATGTTATCAACGGTTTGTCTACCTGGTACAAACCCCCCCTGATTCTCATGTACTAAACGGGGCATGAAGGGTAACAACCTGTTAGCCAAGATTTTGGTGAATATTTTAAAATCGGAGCCCAACAACGAGATAGGTCTATAGGAGCCACATAGAGTGGAGTCCTTCCCCTCCTTGGGCAGCAGTGTAACCCCGGCTGTTCGGAGGGTATCTGGTAGCCTGCCCCCCTCTCGGAAGGAATTAAACAGACGGGCCAGAATACCACTCAATTCCTCTCTAAATGTTTTATAAAATTTATTAGTGTAGCCATCCATCCCTGGTGCTTTATGCGCAGGTAGGGATCTGATCACCGCAGCTACTTCGGCCGCTGTAATTGGCCTCGCCAATACTTCAGCATTAGCTGGTGAAAGCTTGGGCAGCTGCATTTATAAGTAGTGAGCGCGGTCCGCCTGCGACCCAGACTCCTCCGCCCTATATAACTGTTGGTAGAACTGTACAAATTGCTCTCGGATCCATTCCCCATCTCTAATTTCTCTCCCCGCTGCATCGCGGATTTTAGTTATAAAATTCCGCTTCTGATGCCTTTTCAACTGGTGCCAACCACCTAGTGGGCTTATTACCAAACTCAAAGAAAGTTTGCCTCAATTGATCTTGTGCAAATTTAATCTCACCCAATTCAATTTCCCCTAATTCCCTCTTCGCTTCCCGCAGGTCACATAGCCCCTGGACATCAATCTCCCCCCTTTGATGGCGCTCTTCCCCCTCCCGAATCCTTTGCCTCAAGGCAAGTTTCTGCTCCTCTTTAATCTTTTTCACATGCGTTCCTAGGGAGATAAACTCGCCCCGCACCACCACTTTCAAGCACTCCCAAAGAGGGTCTCTACCTTGCAATCCTCCCTGTCATTATCATCTAAATATGTGGCTATGGCAGCCGAAACTTTCTGTCGTATCTCCGGGTTCTCCAAGAGGGCCTCATTCAGCAGCCAGTTACGCTGCACCCTCTGTTCCTGGCCCACCTTCACATCTATCCATACTGGTGCATGGTCCGTCCACGTCCTCTCCCCAATTTCACAATCTAACACATCAGCCAGCAAAGTATCGGAGGCCCAGATCATATCTAGCCTAGAAAAAGAGTTATGTACGGGAGAGAAAAATGTGTATACCCTCTTTCGACCCCGCAGCTCTCGCCAAGTGTCCTTAATACCCAGGGACCTGCTCATTACCTTGAGCCGTCTCCTATCCTTTGCATTACCCCCCCCCCCACCCCCTCTGAGTTGTCCAGCTGAGGGTTAACAGTCAAATTGAAATCCCCCCCCATAATCACTTCCCCCACAGCAAACCTTTCCACCAAAGTGGTTAAACTTTCATAGAACTTACCCTGGGCAGTGTTAGGGCCATAAACATTCACCAGGGTGAACCACTTATCCCGAATCTGAAGATTAATAAGCAGAAAATGCCCCTCTGTCCCGAAGGACCTCCCCCAACGTGTATTGTAGGTGCTCATTAAGCAGGATCCCCCCCCCCTTTTTTTAGTTCCACTTTATTGGAAGCAAACCAGTGGCTTGGGAACTGTCGGTGGTGTATCCTCCATTCATCCCCTCTTTTGAGGTGGGTTTCCTGGAGAAATATAACATCCCCTCTAAGCCGAACACATTCTTTAAACATCCGCTGCCGTTTAACCGGGGAGTTCAAACCCCTAACATTTAAGGTTAGTACTCATAACGTAGCCATACTCAGAACTATCTGGGTGTAAGGTAACTATCAGACTTGTGGCAGGATGGATTCCCCCTATCCCCAACCTCCCCCCTCCCCTCCCCTCCTCCCCCCCACCTCCCTCCCACCTCCCCCCCTCCCCCTCCCCCCACCCCTCCTCAGACACCACCTCCCCCGTCTGCCCTGGATAGTAAGGCATGACAGACCAGACAGCTCCCCCCTCTCTTCACACAATTACAATACTTGTTAAACCATTAACAATACTAGCAATCATCCCTCTCCCAGTGTCCCGGCCCAGCTTCCACCAGAACATCATGAGTAAAGTAACCACATCAGGCCATTAGTGTCCTCGAAGTCAGCCCTTCTCCTCCGACTGTGTTCCTGGCTTCCTCTGCCTCCTGAGACGCTTCTCTCCCACAGGTGCCCGCCGCCATCTCTCCTCCACTGACGAGGATTGACTAGACTTGCTACTGTTCCTTCTGACCAGCCGGCCTGCTTCATAAATTGTTGTGCTTCTTTAACAGTCCGAATGTAAGAGGAAACCCCTTCCCTGGTAAATTGTAATCCAAACGGGTAGGTCCAGCGGTACTTGATTTGCATGACAAGCCAGCCATCTCCCTCCTTTTCCGCATCGTGATGGCAGAGAGATCAGCATAAATCTCAATTTTCCGATTTTCCCATGTGATCTCCTCTGCTTTCCTTGCAGCATTCATTATCTCAGTTTTTGTGGCGTACTCATGGAAACAGGCTATAATGTCCCGCGGGCGCCCCTCTCTCTGTGGGCCCAGTGCTCTATGGGCCCTATCGATGTTCCAACCCAAACCAGCACTCTCCACTCCGGCCTGGCCCAGGATCCACCTGCCCACCTGCTCCACTATTTTTGCACAGTCCTCCTTGCCATTACTCTCCGGTACACCCCGGATGCGCAGGTTGGACCTTCTCGATCTATTCTCTATATCCTCGATTTTTCGCCACATCTCCTCCTGCTCCCCCTCAAACTCTCCATATTTCACTTGTACCTCTTTGAGCGCATTCTCCTGTTCTTCCACTTTATTCTCCACGTCCTCCAGCCTCTGCCCCACTTCGCGCACATCCATACGCAATTCCTCCATCCACGTCTGTGCCTCGGTTTTGAAGTGGGCCAGGTCTTGTCGGAGCGAGGAAAACCACTCCTGTAGCTCCCTTTTCAGGCCTGCGATTTCACTAGGCTGAGCTGCCTCTGCCGGCGTATTCCCTCCTTCAGGCATTGTACTCGCCGGGCTCACACATGGTGCCGCCATTTTATTCTTCCCCGCAGGCCCTCCTGGAGTTGCCTTAAAGGCGAAAGCTTTCAAGTCCGCGGCACTCTTTTTTGCCCCTGCCATCCTCCGGGGCGCCCAGCCACTGCTCACTCCGGTTTTGAAACGTTGGCCAGGCTCAGGACACTTTTTAAAACAAGTATTTAGTCACCCTGCGACGGAGCTCCGTTTTCAGGCTGCCGTCTGTCTGTGATGTCATTTCCTCTGCCTGCTTTCTATCTTTTAACCAGTTCCTGATCCACAATAGTACACTGCCTGCTATCCCATGACTCTTTAGTTTTGCCAAAAGTCTCTGATGAGGGACCTTGTCAAAGGCTTTCTGAAAGTCCAGATACACAATATCAACCGACTCATCTTTGTCCACCTGTTTATTCACTCCTTCAAAAAACATAACAGATTAGTAAGACAAGATCTTCCTTGTCTAAAGCCATGTTGGCTGTCTCCCATTAGGTTGTGACTATCTACATGCTGAGTAATTTTATTCTTTGATGGTTTCTACCATTTTTCCCGGTACTGACGTCAGGCTCATCGGTCTGTAGTTTCCCGGATCACCCCTGGAACCCTTTTTAAAAATTGGTGTTACATTGGCGATTGAAAACCTATTCTGTCATTGCTTTTTCCAGCGACACCTGTGTTATTGCGTAGATTCCTGGATCTATTAATCTTCTGTAAACAATAGCTAGCGAATTTCTCAGATCTTACTGCTCCGCTTTATGCTCTCATTTTGGAAAGAAGGATCTGAAGGCCTCATTGTACCCACATTATCACAGTGGGAGGTTTGTCTTAAATGTAAAAATTGCACTGGGAAATGCACCATGTTATTGCATATGATTATTCGTTACCATTCAAATTGTATGTGGCTATTTCTGATTCCTCTGCTACCTGTGTGCTTTTACAAGCTTTCCCTACTGGTTGCAAGTCGGTAGGCCATTTCTCAAAGCGATTTGATGCAGTGACTTTGGGACTCCCACTATGTCTGCGTAGTTTGGTAGCAGTGGCTTTTACAATTGAAACTTACTGATTTTCTGGTTCTACAGCGCCCTTTTGTTCCATCTAACCAAGACTCAGCCTTTGTCCTCCACACATTTTATTGACTCTGGAATTAATCATTTCTCCGCTTCATGTTTCAGTATGTACTACATCAATATGCAACCCTTCAACACTTGTGGAGGAGGATGGGTCTCATGATTGTTTCCAAACTATTTTGACGTTTTCTCAAGCTAGATCTGAACTTTCCCTTGTACCTTTACCAGCCCCGGATTATATCTTTGTTTGTGGATGGTTCTGCTTTCAGAGATGACAAGTGTCACAAGGTAAACCCAGGGGACCCAGAGGAAATGGAGATTAGTGGAGAAAATCAGGCAGAACCTGATGAGGTAAACAAAAACATGTCAAATAGTTACTATGAGCAACCACAGCACACGTGGAAAAAGGGTAAAAAGACACACCCAGCCAGCATGAGAATGGAGGTTGATTTACCTGATAGGGATCAGCTGAGAAGGGGTGGAACCCGGGGACAGATACATAAGGCACACTCACAAGCAGTGAGGGAGAGTGAGCACGGACAGAGGTGGAAGCAACAACCTCAGTCGTGGGAACGGAGGGAAAGAGAAAGAAACACTATAAGCCAATCTCATCTCCAGGACCAAAGTTGGTGGAAGGAAGGAAATGAGAGAGAGTGTCAGCAACATATACCAGAGGACAGCTTGAATGAGTCTCAGGACTATGTGAGTACGTGTGGAGATCAGCTGTTGAACACAGAGTGTGTGTGTGAAAGCCAGAAGAGAAGAGGGAGGAATCCTGTTGCAGGAAGCAAGGCATTCAAAGTGGAACAGGACTGTTTTACACCCGAATGGGCTAAGTCCCGGATTAATAGAAGAAGCCAGCCTAGAGCAGAGATAAAGGGAAAAGGAAACAACTTCTTTCCTTGTACGGGCAGTTACAAGAGAAAGGAAGGTCTCTTACCTTATAATTCTGCTGGCAACTTTAAATGCTCAGACTTCTCTCGAGTGCCGTTGTCAGCACTGAAAACTCCCACAGCTGTATCAGAGGAATTAGCCTTTAACCCATTCAAGGCAGGACACAAGCTGTTTGACTCTAATACCAGTGTTTATGGGCAGTTACCTCATAGCTTTACACAGGAGGAGTGCTCTTACAAGCCATTATCCAGAGTATACGGTAATACCCAGCAGTGTTTTAGCCTAGAGCCAGGAAGCAGTCACGTAGCTGACGTGATTAACCAGAGTGAGCTCGGCAGGACAGCTGCTACAGAAAACGTAGGTACAAATGGTTATCCTTTAATGCCACATGATATTTCTAATGTACCAGATAACACTGAACCCATGGAATGTTCGTTAGTGACAACTGAAGAGGAAGAGTTTTCACTGAGATAAGAAAATACATGTACAAGGAAGGTTTAAACAGCAACACAGCAACTGGCAGAAGTTGCTTGGTTTAAAGTGAATCCTGATTGATTTATATCAGCAAAAGAAAAGGATTAAGTGCTCATGAAGAGAACTGTTTTTCTTTTGTTAAAAAGTTAAAGCTGAGGAAAGCACTTTTTGTTCAATGTTTGCTTCTGTTATTTGCCAGAGTGGCTTTTGATTATTTTGTTCTTCAAGAAAAAGAATACCTCATTGGACGGGGAATAAAGCCCTTGATTTAAAGTGTGAACTGTGTGTTTGAGTGATTACAAGAAGACGGTACAACTACCACCCACAGAGGGCCAGGCAGGGCTATCTATAGCATATAGAAAGCCAAGAAAAGGTATTAAGCCATAATACCAGTCTCCACCGGAGGGGCCCGATGAGGGTGTGACACAAGGCAAACTTCATGTGGGCTATGCAGTCACAACAGTTAATGATGTAGTGGACTCAGCATCTTTGCCACTTACCAGTGCGCAGCTAGCAGAAGTGTTTGCAAAGGGCAACCATTTTGCAGACCAAGAAGCACGGCGAGCTGTTCTTCAAGCATCGGTGTCACCGACATTGCTGTATTTAACACCGTCTAATATGACTTTGTTTTCCCTTTCATTTCTCTTGCAGTAATATCAAGATACTTCTTTACTGGAAAAAGGACAGTCTATTGTTTCCACTTGCCCTGTTCCTGCATCATAAGCTTTACCGCTGTGGCTATGAATTATGTCTTTTTGGTTCTCCGGTATCACCTGAACTTCTGTTATTGTTTTCTTTGGCACAGCTTGTCTGTACTGTTTCCAGTCTGGCACTGTAGGGTCAGCTTAGGGTCAGTTATTAAGATTTCTGCCTTCCAAACTCTTTTTGATTTTGTAGCCTGTTTTGCAGATCTGCCCTGTGCCAGAGGAGGGAAGTGGTAATTGTTTGGTGGTCACTTGTCTTTTCTCTGAATGGGTAGTGGCTTATCCCACTACCAGTATGACTGCTGGGGTTGCCATCAGATTACTGCTCACTCAGTTTATTCCTGTTTGGGGTATACCTTTTGTTCTCTCTTCTTGTCTGGGTCCAGCCTTTGTTGCGAGTGTCTGGGAGGGTATTGAAAATTTGGTTTGGTATTAAGAGACAACTGCACACTCCTTATCATCCGCAAAGCTCTGGCCAAGTGGAACAGATGACTAGGACACTCAAAGGTCACTTACGCACTCTGACAGGATTGAGCTTCAGATTGGACAGAAGCCCTTCCTTTTGCCCTTATGGCAGTGTGTAATTCCCCCAGCCTGACACCATATGAAATAGTTACTGGACATCCAGCTACTTCTCCACATGACTTGGCAGTTATCCCAGATCCCCAATTGTTGCGCAGCGATATTTTGACTTATTGCTCACGGTTGCACTCAGTCCTGTCTGTTTCCCCTTTATTGCAGGTGAATCCTCAACGAAATGACAGAATCATCATATCCAGAATCATCAGAATCATTATATCCAGAAGTGAAGTCACCAGATTGGGTCCTGATTAAGAATTTGCATCCAAAGACGCTTCTGGCTCCCAAGTTTCTTGGTCCATTTCGTATGCTCCTGGTGGGATACTCGGCTTGTAAAGTGGAAGGACATTCTCGTTGGATACACCTTACACAGTGTAAAAAGGTTCCTTCACAGACTCCAGACGGTGGCTCCCTTCATCAGTGAATCAAGAAAATACAACACAGAGACTTATTGAACATTACATTAATATTACAGAAAAGATCAGGATTTACATGCTTTTTGAATGAACTAATTATGCAAAAACCTTTTTTTCCAGCATTTATACTACTGATTAGGTGGATAAAGGTGGTTTGATTTAGTATTTTACTAATATATAAGCAATGACCTTTGGGTACTTAACCTCTACTTCATGACGTAATTGAGAATTAAGGGGTAATTATAGTTATAGAATATATCTTCATCTTAGTACGCAGAATAGGTGGCTTTTCATTTTATTTTAGACCATTTAGTCTTGGAGCATTATAGTTACAGATATTTCAAGGTTTGTTGAGAATGTTTCCTTATCAGGTCCTAGTTGTGCTATGGCATATTATTGTTAATGAAGCAGTACTGCATTTAGAATCTTGGGAAAGTTATGGGGAATATCCAAATATTTTTGAGTCACATTTACACTCAGTTACAAAACATTTTTAATCTGTCACGTTGTGCAGTTTGCCTTCCATCTGTGACGGCCACTCAACATGGGTTTTTACCACAAGTTAGGCCCAAAGCCTTTGAAGAGTTCCGTGCTACAGCTTTTAATCAAACTACTGTACAATGGTCTCATACAAACACAGAACCTAGAGTAGTTAGTTCTATGCCTTTACAGTCCCCTCCAATATGTTTTATGGCTCAAGGTACAGGGAAAAAGGTAGGGGACACCCCATGGAACGTTTGTAGAATAATAATGCTACATAATTCTTCCGTCTGGTATAAGAAATCCCACGTACAGAAACCTTATATTTCCGTAGTACAATTAATGCAAGTTCAAGGGAATCAGGTGCATGATTATGACTTGTTACAGTATAATAGTTCTGGCTACCTTTTGAATGACTCAGTCCAAGACATACCTAACTGGATTTGCCCCTTATTAGGATATTACCATCCCTGGGAACGTAATCTATCTGTAGGAATTAAGGAAATGAACATTACTCAGTGGGCTTTGAATAATTGTACACAGAATCTAGTCTGTCCCCGCAACTTGACAATTTGGGAAAATGGATTAGTGGCTTTAGAGGGAGACTATTTTGTGTGTGGTAATCTTGCATATACAGAACTTCCCAGAGGCTGGTCAGGTACTTGCTATGTTGCTCAGTTAGATACCCCGTGGCGGTTTTTACCTTACCATAATGTTACTTTATTATCAACCTTGAATAATTCCTTAAGAAGAAAAAGGGATGTTTCCCCTCAGGATGAAGCCATAATAGCAGCACAACAGTTGGTAGACTCTACAAGTCCTTTAACTAAATCTCAGATAGATGCATTTACAGGTACTGTTTGGCTCTCAACGTTTGGAGCCATAGCACCCACTAGAGAATATGGTACCCAGATTATGAGATTACAGGCAGTTGTTGAACTTACAGCCCTGGATGTCACAGAGGCTATTAGCGTGTTACAAGGTGCAGTAGACAAGGTGTCCACTTATGCAGCTCAGAATCGCATGGCTTCAGACTACCTACTAGCGAAGGAAAATGGCGTATGTGGCCTAATTTCTGATTACTGTTGCAGTATGCTTGATGATGAAGGAAAAGTAATGAAAGGCCTACTAGATAAGGTTAGGAATCGTACATTTGTATCAAGTAGTAGTTATGTAAGTTCTTTTTCTGATTTTTTTGATTCTGTTTCTTCTTTCTGGAGTTTATTATCTAGGCCCCTGCAAGGCATATTAGCTTCATTATTTGGCTTATTAGGGATTATCATTTTAGGAGCATTCTGCTTGCTGTAAGAAATCAGTGGAGACACTGACCCCCTAAAATGATGTTACAGATTGACCCAGAAGCTAGCTACAATCCATTTTTAATGCAGATGTCTGAGTTTCCTTATCTGTGAAATGATTCTTTACAGAATCAGAGGAAGGACTGAAAGAAAGCTTGATTGTACCAGGCTGGATACACAGTCAGGCCCTGTGTATAACATTATATTACTATAAGCCCTAAGAAAGAGTTAATATCATTTGTAGCTCCTTAATACCATCCTTGAAAGACTTTGTAGAAGTAACTGGGTGAAAGGTTCCAGATAACAAACATTAGTCTTGTTATTAGAAAGATAAGTAAAAGGCAAGTTGTTTACCCAGCCTCTCAGTCTCTGGTCAGAGATATCAAACTGTCAGTGTTAGAATTAATTAGAATTAAGGCCTACATAGTCATGTCTGAGACTATATGTATGTCTTTTCATGATTGTCTATGACGTGCATGCCTATAGAAAAGTATGTTATGAATATACGTGACACTAGACGTAGAATAGAATATGTATATTATGAATATATGTGATGCGAGACGTAGAATAATAAAGTGAAATTATGCTGTGTAATGGAATATTTACCTATAAATAAAATGGCCAAAAGTTAAGATAGCAGAGTAAACATAAGCAGAGGCCTAGCTTGCTCTCCCAAAGCTTTGGTTGATTTTTATAATACAAGTGTGTTGTGTATTATTTACAAATTTGTGTATTATTCAAAGATTTGTGATTAATTAACCTTCTCCTTGCTTTGTGTGTGGATTTCTGTTACCCAAGAGCCCTGCCTGTTGTAGGTGAGGGGGGGGGGGTGCAGAGTACACGTTCACAAACAATGTAAATGCCACTAAGAATGGTTAGTGCCGCTGAATATCTGTGGGTGCTGCTGCTTGGAAACCCGATGCTAACTTGTTAGCATTGGGGTGTTCTGGGGATGGCACCCAGGGATAACAGGCAGTGGCGATATATTTGGCCACTGCCCGGTTATCCCTCAGTGGCAATAGTTAGGCACAGAAAAGACTGTCCTAACTTTTGCCGCCAAAGCTAACCAGGCAGTGGCTTAACATCGCTGCTGCCTGGTTAGCGTCATACTTTGGCAGCCGACCCGGATTTTCAATGCCAGTAGCCAGATATAGTTGAGTTTAGCTTCAGCAGCAATAGCTAGCTGCTGTAATTACGCTAGCCACCACTGCTAAATATTACTACTACTACAACTATTGATCATTTATACAGCATTAAAAGGCATACATAGTGCTGTACAACCATATAAAGAAGACTGTAAGCTCTATGAGCAGGAACTATCTCATCAAGACAGACAGAACAATACAAGAGAAACAAGGGGGGGGGTTCAAATAGGGAAGGAGACACAAGGAGAACAAGGGATTAGGACTCAAATGCAGCCTCAAGGACGTAAGCCTTTAGCATGGATTTGAAGAACGGGAGAGAAGACACTTGACAAAGACAGAAGAAGTTTGTTCCATGCATAAAGAGCAGCAATGTGAAAAGATCGAAGTCTGGAGTTTACAGAAGAAAAAGGCATAGAGAGAAGAAAGCCAAAGTGATGTAGGGAGAGAGAAGGTAATGAGGGTCAGTACAGCAAATGCCTTTATATATTAGAAGGAGAAATATGAATTGGATATGGAAATGGAAGGGATGGGAAGCCAATGAAATGATTTTAGAAGAGGGATTATATGAGTATCAAGGACGGCAGAAGATTAGCCGTGCAGCAGCGTTCTGGATAGATTGAAGAAGAGAGAGATGACACTGAGGGAGACCAGCAAGGAGGAGGTTGCAGTAGTCAAGACGGGAGATGACCAAAAAGTGGACGAGAGCCTTAATAGTGTGTTCAGAGAATTTTGTTAATGTTGTAGAGAAAGAAATGACAGGTTTCACATAGAAACATAGAAATATGATGACAGAAAAAGACCACATGGCCTATCTAGTCTGTCCTTCCATATCAACAACTACAACAGTCCCCTTTTTACCTTTAGAGATCCTCTGTGTTTGTCCCATGCTTTTTTGAATTCAGTTACTGTCCTCATCTCTACCACCTCCACTGGGAGACTATTCCATGGATTCACTACTCTTTTCGTAAAGAAATATTTCCACATATCACTCCTGAATCTATCTCCCTTCACCCACATCCCATGTCCCCTCGTAGCAGAACTTGCTTTCAATTGAAAAAGGCTCTCTCCCTGAACATTTATGCCACGAAGGTATTTAAACATCTCAATCATATCACCTCTATCCCGCCTTTCCTCTAAGGTGTACATATTAAGATCTTTCAGTCTGTCCTCATATGCTTTATAATGAAGACCACTAATCATTTTAGTAGCCAACCTCTGCACCGACTCCATCCTGTTCATAGCCTTTTGAAGGTGCAATCTCCAGAATTGCACACTATACTCCAAATGAGGTCGCACCAAAGACTTATACAGAGGCATTATCACCTCCTTTTTTCTGCTAGCCATTCCTCTCCGTATGCACCCAAGCATCCTTCTAGCTTTTGCCTTCGCCTTTTCTACCCGTTTAGCTACTTTAAGATCATCAGACACAACAATGCCTAGGTCCGGCTCTTCTTTAGTGGACAAAAGTACTTCACTCCCTATACTATATTGCTCTTCTTTAGTGGACAAAAGTACTTCACTCCCTATACCAGCGATGGCGAACCTATGGCACGCGTGCCAGCTGTGGCACGCGAAGGCCTTGCAGCTGGCACGCGGGAAGGTCCGCAATCGAAAAAAAAAACAACCACCCTGTCTGCTGCCGTTGTCGGGGCCGCCGCGGCAGAATCGAGCGTGCCGCGGGGCCCCCCTGTACCCGGCAGATCCTGCCCTCCCCGTAGCAGCTCTCTCTTTGGAGCTACAGTCAGACACGCCGGCTTGCAGAGCGCGAAGGGAAGAGTTTCCCTTTCGCGACTCTGTTAAGCCCGCGGGGGCTGATGGGAACTTCCCATCAGCCCCCGCGGGCTTAACAGAGCAGCGAGGGAACTCTTCCCTCGCGCTCTGCAAGCCGGCGCGTCTGACTGCAGCTCCAAAGAGAGAGCTGCTACGGGGAGGACAGGCTCTGCCGGGTGGGTACAGGGGGGCCCCGCGGCACGCTCGATTCTGCCGCGGCGGCCCCGACAACGGCAGCAGACAGGGTTGTTTTTTTTTTTAAATTTTCCCTGGGCTGGGCTGGGCTGGGCTGGGGGGGTGGGGGTTAGGAGTGGTGATGGGCTGGGCTGGGCTGGGCTGGGGGGGGGTTAGGAGTGGTGATGGGCTGGGCTGGGCTGGGGGGGTTAGGAGTGGTGATGGGCTGGAGTGGGGGTTAGGAGTGGTGATGGGCTGGGGGGTTAGGAGTGGTGATGGGCTGGGCTGGGCTGGGGGGGTTAGGAGTGGTGATTGGCTGGGCTGGGCTGGGGGGTTAGGAGTAGTGATGGGCTGGGCTGGGCTGGGCTGGGGGTGTTAGGAGTAGTGATGGGCTGGGGTGGGGGGGTTAGGAGTGGTGATGGGCACTGGGCTGGGTGGGTTAGGAGTGGTGATGGGCACTGGGCTGGCTGGGGGGGTTAGGAGTGGTGATGGGCGCTGGGCTGGGGGGGGTAGGAGTGGTGATGGGCGCTGGGGGGTTTAGGAGTGGTGATTGGCTGGGCTGGGCTGGGGGGTGTTAGGAGTAGTGATGGGCTGGGGTGGGGGGGGTTAGGAGTGGTGATGGGCACTGGGCTGGGGGGGGTTAGGAGTGGTGATGGACACTGGGCTGGGGGGGTTAGGAGTGGTGATGGACACTGGGCTGGCTGGGGGGGGTTAGGAGTGGTGATGGGCACTGGGCTGGCTGGGGGGGTTAGGAGTGGTGATGGGCGCTGGGCTGGGGGGGTAGGAGTGGTGATGGGCGCTGGGGGGGTTAGGAGTGGTGATGGGCGCTGGGGGGGTTAGGAGTGGAGATAGGCGCTGGGGGGCTTAAACAAAAAATTGAGAGATGGGGGATTAGTACTGGGAGTGGGCTGATGGGGAGGTTAGGACTGGAAATGGGCTGGTGGGATTAGGACTGGGAGTGGGCTATGGGGGGCTAGGACTGGTAATGGGTTGGGAGGTTGCTAGGACTGGAAATGGGCTGAGTGGAAGGGGGCTGGAACTGCAAATAGCTGTTGGGGATGGGGCTTGGAATGGAAATGGGCTGAGGGGAAGTGGGGGGCTTGAACTGCAAATAGCTGATGGGGACGGGGCTTGGAATGGAAATGGGCTGAGGGGAAGTGGGGGGCTTGAAGAAGGGAATGGATGCTGGGTGAGACTGGAACTAGAAGGGAGCTGATGTTGGGGGAGGATTAGAATGGGATGGGGCTGGGAGAGTAAAATGGAGAGGGGAAAAATATTTTGTGTAGGAGGGATGAAAAATCTACAATTGGCCAGGTATTGGGAGAGTAATTGGGGATTGAGGATGGAGGGGTAAAATTTGTGTGGATGAAATAGGAATGAGGAAAGAGCAAAAGGAGAAAGATTAGTATGTTAAAGCAGATGTAGAGAGAGAGAGAATGGAAAAAAAACTAGAAGAGAGAAGAAAGGACAAATGGACAGCAGACGATGGAGAGTTAGCAGAAAACATGAAGAAACCAGAAGAAAATGGCTGGACCAATTGCAACTGAAAAAAAATGCACAAAAGGTAGAAAGATATCTCTTTATTTTGAATTTATTAACTGGAATATGTCAGCTCTGGGAAATGTGCATCATTAACATCTGCGCTTTGTTTGGTACAAGAGGAAATTCCTATTTGACGTTGCCACTTGTTCTCTTTCCCCAGTATTCACTGAAATGTATTGGTTTAATATTTGCAGTGTTGCCTTTTGATAGGTAGGGTATGGTGCTTTGTGAGTCCTGGTAATGCTGTCAGGATACGGCGGGTTTGCTATGGGTTCTAAATGGGCAGCGTTTGTAGTAGTTCCTAATGTGCCTGGCGGTTGGCACTGGATTATAGTAATGTAGAAATCTTTTAGTCTTTCTTTATCCATACACTCATTAAGAGACATGTTTACTAAAAGTTAGTGTATGGTAACATTATGCAAATATTTATGCAAATAAGACCACTTATGCAAATGACGTGCTGGCACTTTGAGGAAATTCTTTGGTTTTGTGCGGCAGTTTGGGCACTCGGGCTCAAAAAGGTTAGCCATCACTGCCCTATACTATATTGCTCCCTTGGATTGCTGCAGCCCAAATGCATCACCTTACATTTTTTAACATTAAATCCCAGCTGCCAAATTCTAGACCAGTGATGGCTAACCTTTTTGAGCCCGAGTGCCCAAACTACCGCACAAAACCAAAGAATTTCCTCAAAGTGCCAGCACGTCAATTTGCATAAATATTTGCATAATGCTAACATACACTAACTTTTAGTAAACATGTCTCTTAATGAGTGTATGGATAAAGACAGACTAAAAGATTTCTACATTACTATAATCCAGTGCCAACCGCCAGGCACATTAGGAACTACTACAAACACTGCCCATTTAGAACCAATAGCAAACCCGCCGTATCCTAACAGCACTACCAGGACTCACAAAGCACCACACCATACCTATCAAAAGGCAACACTGCAAATATTAAACCAATACATTTCAGACAATAACAATACATGACCTACTGGGGAAAGAGAACAAGTGGCAATGTCAAAAAGGAATTACATAAACAGAATACCTCAGCTCAGTTACACAGTTGCAATTGCTCCAGCCACTTTCTTCTGGTTTCTTCATGTTTTCTGCTAACTCTCCATCATCTGCTGTCCATTTGTCCTTTCTTCTCTCTTCTAGTTTTTTTTTCCATTCTCTCTCTCTACATCCGCTTTAACATACTAATCTTTCTCCTTTTGCTCTTTCCTCATTCCTATTTCATCCACTCAAATTTTACCCCTCCATCCTCAATCCCCACTTACTCTCCCAATACCCGGCCAATTGTAGATTTTTTATCCCTCCCACACAAAATATTTTTCCCCTCTCCATTTTACTCTCCCAGCCCCATCCCATTCTAATCCTCCCCCAACATCAGCTCCCTTCTAGTTCCAGCCTCACCCAGCATCCATTCCCTTCTAGTCCCTGCATCAGCCCATTTCCAGTCCTAGCCCCCATCAGCCCATTTCCAGTCCTAGCAATCCCCCACCCCAATACCAGTCCTAGCCCCCCCCCCATCAACCCACTTCCAGTCCTAAAACCCCCATCACCCCATTTTCAGTTTAAGCCCCCCCTATAACCCATTACCAGTCCTAACCCCCATCACCCCATTTCCAGACAGCCCCCATCAGCCCACAGCCCATTAGCAGTCCTACCCCCCCCCCGCCCGCCCGCCCATTAGCAGTCCTAACCCCCCAGCCCATTAGCAGTCCTACCCCCCCCGCCCACCCACCCACCCATTAGCAGTACTAACCCCCCCCTGCCCATTAGCAGTACTTACCCCCCCCTAGCCCATTAGCAGTCCTCACCCCCCCCCTAGCCCATTAGCAGTCCTAACCCCCCCCCTAGCCCATTAGAAGTCCTACCCCCCCCCCCCCTAGCCCATTAGAAGTCCTAACCCCCCCCCCCCCTCTGGCAAATTTTTTTAAAAAAGCAGGCTCTGGCTGCTGCCGCGGCAGATTGCAATGTCCCGCGGGGCCCCCTCCGCCCGCTAAGCCCCTCTGCAAGGGCTTTCAGATTCGCGAGGGAGAGCATCTCCCTCGCGTCTCTGTTAAGCCCGCAGGGGCTAATGGGAAATTTCCCATCAGTCCCTCGCGTCTAAAGGGGCTGATGGGAAATTTCCCATTAGCCCCTGCGGGCTTAACAGAGACGCGAGGGAGACGCTCTCCCTCGCGAATCTGAAAGCTCTTGCAGAGGGGCTTAGCGGGCGGAGGCGGCCCCGCGGGACGCTGCATTCTGCCCTTGCCGCGTCCGCGGCAGCAGTCAGAGCCAGCTTTTTCTTTTTTTGCGGACCTTCCCGCGTGCCAGCTGCAAGGCCTTCGCGTGCCACAGCTGGCACGCGTGCCATAGGTTCGCCATCGCTGTTCTAGACCATTCTTCAAGCTTAGCTAGATCCCTCCTCATGTTATCTACACCTTCCTGGGTGTCTACTCTATTGCAGATTTTGGTATCATCTGCAAAGAGGCAAACCTTACCCGACAGCCCTTCCGCTATATCACTAACAAAGATCTGAAAAAGAATCAGACCAAGGACAGATCCCTAGGGCACACCACTGGTAACATCCTTCTCCTCAGAGTGAGCTCCGTTTACTTGTACTCTTTGTCGCCTCCCACCCAACCAATTTCTAACCCAAGCAGTAACTTTAGGGTCCATCTCTAGGGTGCTAAGTTTGTTTATAAGTCGCCTGTGAGGAACAGTGTCAAAGGCTTTACTAAAATCCAAATACACTACATCTAGGGCTCTCCCTCGGTCCAACTCCCTGGTCACCCAGTCAAAGAAATCAATCAGATTTGTCTGACAAGACCTGCCTCTGGTGAATCCATGCTGCCTCGGATCCTGTAATCCGCTGGACTCCAGAAACCTCACTATTTTCTCTTTCAGCAGCGTTTCCAATAATTTACTCACCACCGAAGTTAAACTAACCGGCCTGCAGTTTTCAACCACATCCTTACTTCCGCTTTTGTGTAAAGGCACCACATGAGCCTCTCTCCAGTCCTTTGGCACCACTCCCGACTCCAACATTGAAAAGGTCAGTCAGTGGAGCTGCTAGAATGTCCCTAAGTTCCCTCAGTATTCTAGGGTGTATCCCATCCGGTCCCATCGCTTTGTGTACTTTAAGTTGAGCTAGTTTCTCACAAACACAGTCTTCTGAAAATTGTTCAAGATGTCCCTTGCTTCTGTTCCTGTTTGTGGGTGTTTTCTGAGGCCCTGCTCTTGGTTCTTCATCTGTGAACACAAAACAGAAATATTTGTTAAGCAATTCCGCTTTATCCTTATCAGCTTCTACATATTCCTCCCCTGCACCCTTGAGTCTGACAATACCACTTTTGCCCTTCCTCTTCTCACTGAGCTATATGTTGAATGTGTGGAGAAGGAAAGGGAGGAGTCAAAGACGATCCCAAGATTGCGGGCCGAGGAAACAGGAAGAAGAAATAAAGGCAAAAAACACAACTTTTGCAAAATTCAAAAGCTTGTAAACAGAAGAACACAGAAATGAATACAGGATCCAACTCAAAGAGTCTAAAAGAGTAATAAGGATAGCAAAATCAAAGGCAGAGGAAAAGATGGCTAAAGATGTTAAGGGTGGCAACAAAAATTTTTTCAGGTATATTCAGGAAAGGAAAAAGATCAGAGTTGGAATTGCAGGACTCAGAAGTGCTGGGAAAGGACTCGTGGAAAGTGACACTGAAAAAGTGAAATTGCTAAACAAATACTTCTGCTCTGTTTTTACTAAAGAAGATCCTGGAGATGGACTAGTTGTGACTCACAAATATAAAAATGGGAATGAAGTAAATACCACACCATTCACAGAAGACAAGGTGTTAGAACAACTTGTTAAACTGAAAGTGGACAAAGCCATGGGACCGGATGGGATACATCCTAGGATACTGAAAGACCTCAGAGAGGTTCTTGCAGTACCGTTAAAGGATGTCTTCAACAGATCCTTGGAAACAGGAGAGGTTCCTCAGGACTGGAGAATGGCTGTCGTCGTACCTCTACACAAAAGTGGTGACAGGGAAGAAGTGTCAAACTACAGGCCCGTGAGCCTTACCTCGGTGGCGGGAAAAGTAATGGAGGTGCTCCTGAAAGAGCGAATAGTGAACTTTATCAAAACCAACAGGATGCAAGACCCTAGGCAACATGGTTTTACCGAAGGACGATCTTGCCAAACAAATCTGATTGAGTTCTTTGACTTGGCGACCAGGGAACTAGATCAGGGGCATGCGATGGATGTCATCTACCTGGATTTCAGCAAAGCCTTTGATACTGTTCCTCATAGGAGGCTTGTCAACAAACTCAGTAGCTTGGGGATGGGTCCCAAGATGGTAAACTGGATTAAAAATTGGTTGACTGACAGACGACAGAAGGTGGTTGTACATGGAGCTCACTCGGATGAGAGGGTTCGGTCCTGGGCCCGGCACTGTTCAATGTATTTGTGAGTGATATTGCTGAAGGACTGAATGGAAAAGTCTGTCTTTTTGCAGATGACACAAAAATTTGCAACAGAGTGGACTCCCCCGAGGGAGTGGTTAACATGAAGAAAGATCTACAAAAGCTGGAAGACTGGTCTAATGCTTGGCAAGTACGATTTAATGCGACAAAGTGCAGTGTCATGCTCTTGGGTAGCAGAAATCCAAGAGAAATGTACGTGATAGGGGGCGAGACGATGGTATGCACGGTTCAGGAGAAAGACCTTGGTGTGATTATCTCTGATGATCTCAAGGTGGCAAAACAGTGCGACAAGGCGGTGGCAAAAGCCAGGAGGATGTTGGGCTGCATACAAAGAGAGATTACCAGCAGAAAAGAAGAGGTACTTATGCCACTGTATAAGTCACTGGTGAGGCCTCACTTGGAATACTGTGTTCAGTTTTGGAGACCATATCTTGCAAAAGATGTAAAAAGACTGGAAACTGTTCAGAGGAAGGCGACCAAAATGATTTGGAGCCTGCGTCAGAAGCCTTATCAGAAGAGGCTTGAAGACCTAAATATGTACACTTTGGAGGAGAGGAGGGACAGGGGAGATATGATTCAGACCTTTAAATACTTAAAGAGAGATGATGAACAAACAAACCTCTTCCAAAGACGGGGAACCTGTAAAACTAGAGGGCATAACATGAAGCTGCAAGGGGGCAAATTGAAAGGCAATGTCAGGAAATAGTTTTTCACTGAAAGGGTGGTGGATGCTTGGAATGCCCTCCCGATGGAAGTGGTAGGGGCGAACACGGTGATGGAATTCAAAAAGGCATGGGACAAACACAGAGGATCCCTTTACAGCAATAGGATAAAAACAAAATAAACGGTACCATCTAACTTCTGAACCATATAACGTCTCAACAAATAGGGGTGTCCTACATGGAGTGGTGGGTTTACTCCTAAACAAAGACATGGGGAGGGGTGGCCTGCACAGAGCGACAGGTGCACCTACTCTTGCCATCTTGCTGGGCAGACTAGATGGACCATGCTGGTCTTTATCTGCCGTCATTTACTATGTTACTATGTTAAGAAGAGCATTCTCAACAGTGACAGAGAAAGGAAGAAGAGGGGAGGAAGGTTTAGAAGGAAAAATAATTAGTTCAGTTTTAGCCATGTCCAATTTTAGGCGGTGGTGAGACATGCAGGCAGCAGTGTCAGATAAGCAAGTAGAGAAACGAATTTGGAGTGAAGGAGAGATGTCAGGTGTAGACAGATAGATTTAAGAAACATCAGCATAGAAAGGATACTGAAAGCCAAGGGAAGAGATGAGGGCACCAAAGGACTGAGGGACCTTCAGAACAAACACTGAAATAGCAATTGCAGAGAGAAGAAGAGAACCAAAACAGTATAGGACCTCTAAAACCAAGAGAGGATAAACTGTCATGGAAGAGGAGGTTGTCAACAGTATCAAAACAGCAGAAAGTGAGAAGAATAAGAATAGAGCAAAGGCCTTTGGATTTAGCAAGGAAAATTGGGCCCCATGTCAATAAAGCATAGTTACTCACCTGTAACAGGTGTTCTCCAGGAACAGCAGAAATCAGTCCTCATATATGGCTGACATTGGCACTGACAGAGCCCACGCGGAGCATTTCCCCAGCTTTCAAAGAAAGCCTTTGGGAATGCCACCATACATGCATGGTCCCCTTCCCGGCCAAGGGTGCCATCTTGATCAGTCAAATGACATAGCTCAGGCAAAAGCAAAAAATACCATGGACAGTGGGCAACTCCAAGTGGAGGTGGGCGGGTTGTGAGGACTGATCCCTGTTGTCCCTGGAGAACACCCGTTACAGATAAGTAACTACGCTTTCTCCAGGAACAAGCAGGAAGTCAGTCTTCACATATGGGAATCCCCAGCTACAGGCTACCAAGGACCTGTACAAAAATGCCACGGTGAGCTGTGAGCAGTCACTGGTAATCAAAGACAGCCCAAGAACCCCAGGTCCTAAGAAGACCAAGCTCCCAGTAGTCGCAGAAGAAGGGTCAGAGGACAGGAGTTGCTTAAACCCCAAACAGAATATGAAGTACAGCCTGGCCGAAGGTGGCATCCTGACAGGACTCCCTCTCCAGGCAGTAATGTGTCGCAAAGGTGTTAGCCGAAGACCAGGTTGCAGCTTGGCAGATGTCTGCCAGCGGCATGGAGCGCAGATGGGCCACTGATGCTGCCCTCGCACATACCCCATATGCTGTGACTTGGTGGTCCAGCGGCAGCCCAGCCTGAGCCTGGGTGAAGGTGATGCAATCCACCACACGGATGGAGAGGGTCCGCTTAGTGACCACAAGCCCCATGCAGGTAGGGTCGTAGGAGACGAAAAGCCACTCAGACCTGAGGTGAACCTGCATACACTGCAGGTAGAAGGACAGCGCCCTCCTGCAGTCAAAAGTATGGAGGATTGCTGACGCCCGATTGGAGTGAGGCTTCGGGAAGAAGGTCGGCAGTACTATCTCCTGGTTGAGGTGGAAATTCGAGACAACATTCAGGAGAAACTTGGGATGCATTTGGAGAACCAGCCATCAGGGCCTGAAGCTCACTGATCCTCTGGGTTGAGGTGAGGGCCACTAGAAAAATCACCTTCCAGGAAAAGTACCGAAGCAAGCAGGATGCCATCGGCTCGAAGGGCGGCTGACTCTGCTGCGTGAGGATGGCATTGAGGTCCCACACTTTCTGAGGTGGCCAGATGGGGGGTTTGGAAAGAAGCAGCCCGCGCATGAAGTGGGAAACCAGTGGTTGACCCAAGAGGGGTCCACCCCCGACAGGGTGGTGGTTAGCTGAGATGGCACTCAGGTGGACCCTGACTGAGTTGGACTTCAAGTCCATCTATGAGAGATGGAGCAGGTACCGCAGGACCAAGTGCATGGGGCAAGAGAACAGGTTGGCCTGCATCTCTGAGCACCACACCGAGAACCAATGTCACTTGAAGGCATAAGCCCTCCTGGTCGAGTCCTTGCATGAGGCCAGCAATATGTCCTCGACCTTCACTAGGAGATGAAGGGGGGCTAGAGCGACCTGGTTAGCCACCAAGCCGTGAGAGATAAGGACCTCAAGTTAGGGTGAAGTAGCAGACCTTCCTCCTGCATCAATAAGCCCGGCACATCGCTCAGGGGAACCAGAGGTTCCGATGAGAGGCAGAGCAGCAGCAGGAACCAGGGCTGTCGAGGCCACCGCGGGGCCTTGAGAATCATTGAGGCCCTGTCCCACTGTATTTTGAGGAGAGTTCGCGCTATGAGCGGTGTGGGGGGAAATGCATACATAGGCCATGCGTCCATGACAGAGGAAGGCATCGGGAGCTTCCCTGTTCAGGTGTGGAACCGGGCCACAGAACCGTGAGAGCTGAGAGTTCGCCGGGCTGGTGAAGTGGTCTAGGACCAGAGTCCCCCAACGCCTGAACAGCCGCTGCGCTGTCTGCAGGCAGAGATGCCAATCGTGCAGCTGAAGAAGCCGGCTCAACCTGTTGTCCTGGCCTGAGA
Source organism: Ichthyophis bannanicus (assembly GCA_033557465.1). Lineage (NCBI taxonomy): Eukaryota > Metazoa > Chordata > Amphibia > Gymnophiona > Ichthyophiidae > Ichthyophis > Ichthyophis bannanicus. The sequence goes on from CM066038.1 coordinate 228,228,980, forward strand.
GATAGATGGCCTGTTGGGTTATGCCCTGGCAACCCACGAAGGACCACAGGGCTACCTCCTCCAGGCAGAGGCTGTAAGAGCTGGTGCCCCCTTGCTTGTTCATATAGAACATTGCTACTCAGTTGGCTGTCTGGATGAGCACTATCTGGTGGTGAACAACTGGAGGGTGAAGAGGACCGCCCGGAGTTCGAGAAGGTTGATTGGCTGCCAGGACTCCTTCAGGGTCCAAGTCCCCTGCATGCAGAGCTCGCCGCAATGGGCTCCCCAGCCCATGAGTGTGGCATCCATGGTCAAGACCATGTCATGTTGTGGGGCCTGGAACGGCACGCCTTGGAACAGTTTCTGGGTATCCCTCCACTAGTCGAGGGACTCGTAAGCAGAGGCGTGACTGAGAGTGTCTCAGAGGCGACCTGTTGCCTGGGACCATTGAGCCTGAAGGCATCTGCAGCCGGGCATCGGGGATGACATTGACCGTCAAGGCCATATGGCCGAAGAGATGAAGCATCGCTCGGGCAGATACCGAGTCACGGCATTGGACCGTGGATGCCAGAGTGATGAGGTGGTCTACCCTGTCTTGAGGAAAGAAGGCTATCGCCCGCCGAATTGGAGTGAGATGAAACTTTGGGTAACTGACCACGAAGCTGAAGTGCTTGAGGAGATGGACGGTGCGGGCCGTGACTCACTGCACCTCGTTTGCCGTCCCCGCCAATCATCTAGATAAGGGTAGACGAAGGTGAGGTGCTCTGCAACCGAAGGTGGGCCACGGACACCGCGAGGCATTCGGTGAACACTTGTGGTGTGGGCGCCAGGCCAAAAGGAAGCACTCTGTATTGATAGTTGATCCCTTGCAGCCCGAAATGCAGGTTATTTCCTGTGCTTGGGATGGACAAGGATGTGAGTGTATGCATCCCGAAGGTCCAAAAAGCATAGCCAGAAGAAGGGCAGCAAGGCGCCAAGGGAGAGCATTTTGAACCTCTCCCGCACCCAAGTATTTGTTGAGCTTTCTTAAATCGAGGATGGGTCGGAAACCGCCTGTCCGCTTTGGCACAAGGAAGTAATGGGAGTAGAACCCGCGACCTCTGAGGTGCAGCAGGACCACTTCCACTGCTCGCTCCTTGAGAAGGTTGGCAAGTTCCTGCGCCAAGAAGGCCTGGTGCACGGAAGGCCGAGGGGGCTCCGGGGGGCAGAAGATCCAGGTGAAGGAGGTAACCCTCCCAGATGACCTGGAGGACCCAGGTATCTGAGGTGACAGACTCCCATCAGGGAGCAAAGTGGACCAGGCATCCTCACACTGGTAGCTGGGTCACCGAAAGGCAAGCAGCTATGCATCTGGTGTCAGAAGCCTGGGGCTGATTGGACTGGTGCTGGGGACTGGCTTTTGGGACCCTTCAGCTTACGCGGGCCCTGATGGTCGCTTTTGCTCTGACTGCCTTGGGGTGGAGCCGGAGCTGGAGGGTAAGGCAGGTAGCCCTAGTAGGGGAGACTCTTCCTCTGGAAGAAAGGCTTTTTGCCCTGTCTTCTTCTGCAGGAGGGAGGAAGTCTTCCGAGAGAGACGGGTGCGGGTTACATACTCCGACTCAGTCTCCGCTGCTTTGTCCTCCATTAGTTTGCCAAACAATTGCTCGTCCAGGCACCGTACATCGAGCAACTTCTCCTGGACCCATTGTTCGAGGTCCAAGGACTGGAGCCAGGCCTGCTGCCTGGCCCTGATACCAGCAGCCGCTACCCGAGTGGAGGATTCGAAGCTGTCATAAGCAGCGCAAGGAAGGTACTTTGAACAGTCCCCCACTAACTTTAGGAGGGACTGGAAATGGCGGAGGTAATCGCCGTTGAGGCCTGCCTGGAAAACCCCGAGGCTCCTTCGCGAGGGAACATACCTTCATATAGCTGGTAAGTCTGGATGTAGCATGCCAGCATGGAGCCTTGGTAAACCTTACACCCGAGGGCGTCGAGGGCGCTAGAGTCCCTACCCGGCGGGACCGAGTGAGTTAGTTTTTGGGCCTCTTTTGCTTCTGTATGGTGGACTCCACCACCATCGAAGTATGAGGAAGCTGCGTCTTCCGAAAGGTGGGTACTTACTGGACCCTGTACATGGTTTCCAGGCACTTGCTGACAATGGGGATAGATGCAAGCGTCTCCCACATGCAGAGGAGCAGCCGGGCTAGGATGGGCAGAACCAGGACAGTGAGGGATTCCCTCGGCGAGCCTCGTATTGTAAAATATCAAAGTTCTTCTGCATGGGGCTCCTCCTCTGACTATGTGAAGAGCACCAAGGCTTGAGCCATGCCCCACACAAACTCCAGAAAGGAGGTGTCTTCAGGAGGAGAATTCCGCTTCTGAACCGGTGGGGCAGGATCTGAGGGGAGATCCCGATAAGCCCAAGATTCAGGGGAAGTATCCCCTTCGGACTCCAAGCTAGATTGCTCGATCAGAGCCTGTGCCTTGCACCAGGCTCCCGAGGTCGAAGTCCGCCTGGAGCCAGAGGTGCTAGCTCGAGAAGATCTCGCACCCAAAGATTGGGATGGAGATCGAGACCTCTGCTGGGGATCCCTCGCGAGGCCCTTGGCTCTCGGAGGTTGTCACGGCGGTCTGGGAGCCATCACAGGCTTAGCCCTCGAGGTCTCAGGGCGCATGCCAGCGGGGCCTGGCATCAGCGCCTGCTGGGCAGCAAGGAAGGCAGTAACTCTGCACTCCAGTGCCAGCATTCAGGACTCCCACTCGAGAGTGAGGCACTACAACACTGATGCCGGGGTGACCGGGTTTGGAGTTGAGAAGGAAAGGGGGTCCTCACCGGGACGACCCTTGGGAGACCAGACACCATTGCCGGAGGCCTCCGTGTCTGTACGAGGTACCTTTCGAGGCCGCTCTCTCTCAGACTCATGGGACTGCTGAGGAGAGCTGAGGGACCGAGCGCAAGAACGCTCAGGCTTGTCCAGAGCCCCCAACAGGGTCCTCGAAGCCTTCTTCTTCTTCCACTCCCTTTCAGGGGACCCTTGCTCAGAGTGGCACTGAGGCTGCGGAGGACCCCAGAGGCTGAAGGTCGGTGGAGCAGGAAGCTACCGGGGACACCGGGGCTGCCTTGTGAAAATGTCATCCAGCTTCTGCTTATGGCTCTGGATGGCCTTGGAGGACATCTTTTTACAAAGGGAGCAGAGCTCCGGGTTGTGGTGTGCTCCTAAGCACCTAAAACAACAATCTTGTGTGTCCGTGAGTGACATATTTTTGGAGCATCTGTAACACTTTTTGAAACCATAGGCCATGGGGGCAAAAAGAATCCCCGCAAGGTCAAAGACCTTCAGCTTGGCCAGCAGTTGAAAAGGGCTTGAAAACGCGCTGGTCAAGAAAAAATGAAAAAAAAGAAAAATTGAAAGAAAGACATTTGCCTTAACATCGGACCATGACTACACTTCTTAAGAGCCAAACTATATGTCCCAGAATCCACCTGAGGAAAAGCTAGTTTATTTGAGCTCACCAAGAGAAGTTCTCCGATACCTCGCCCCTCTAAGCCAGAGGCCAGGGGCAAGGGCGTGACAGCGGGAAGGGGATCATGCATGTGTAGTGGCATTCACAAAGGCTTTCTTTGAAAGCTGGGGAAATGCTCCACGCAGGCTCCATCGGTGCAGACATCACCCATATGTGAGAACTGACTTCCTGCTTGTTCCTGGAGAAATACCATACCACTTATCACACTTTCCTATATACTGATGGAATGCCTGATCAGTTTTTCTTCAATAAATGCCCATTGTTTTACATAAATAAGCACAATATCAGTCACTGCAGTCATGACATTCCCTATTTATTGCATCGTAGGAGTCAAAATAAATGGTGAGTATAAAGGACAAGGTAGTTAGTAAAAAAAAAAATGCATATAACCTATGGAACACTAGTGCACGTGGATTTTTCAAATAAATTTCAGCTTTAATCTTTACTTAGAGCCTGTTTTTGAATTAGTAATGGAGATCTCATTACTTGATAATGTATGTTCTCGGGCATTGTTAACAGGATGCTTTGCATGAGTAAAGCCAGGATTCATCCTGCTGAATAATAAGGGTGTTAATGAGAGTCAGGGGAGGAAATAAATATGAATTTTTCTCTTTCCAACCAATAACTTTTTCTTCTTTTAGCAAGTAGCAGAAAAGGCTATAAAAGGATATGGAAATATTTTAAGCTCTGCCATTACAGCAAACTAAACAAGTTCATTTATGGATCTCCTTAGGCTTAACCTGGGAGGTGGTGATGAAAATAGACCTTACCTGCTAATTTTCTTTCCTGGAGTCCCTCCAGTTCAGTTCAGACAAATGAATTGTGCTCCTCTATCAGCAGGTGGACACCAAAAACACAGCTACAAATGTGCTATAAGCAGCCTGTGCTAACCGTGCAAGCCAGTATGATCATCACAAAGCAGGGAAAAACAAAGAGTTCAAATCCCAGTTCTCCACCAACTGAGCGTTCCTCAAACATTTCGCACAAGGGGGGGGGGGGGGGTTGGCAGATCAACAGATCTGACTGAAATTACCCCAAGTAGTTCAAGCACTCCAAACCATAATATCAGTCAAAGGTTTGGTACTCAAATCATTCTTTAATCGTTTGTCTTTTCTATTCTCTTTCTTTTTGGTTTTTTTTTAACCAGGTAAGCAAAAGTAATCTAAAAAAAAAGCATACAGCCCAGAAGCTGAAGACAACTACGATGAACCCGAAAATGTGTGCGCGCGCCAATCCTTATGAGTCCGTCAAAAATAGCTCTACAAGACAAGATGTGAGACTGTTGCTCACAGAAACCTTACTCCAAGCAGGATTTGGACTAGACTCGAGGGACTCCAGGAAAGAAGATTAGCAGTTAAGGTCTAATTTCACCTTCCAATATGTCCCTCCAGTCCAATCCAGACAAGTGGGATGTAGTAAAGCGGTACTAATGATGGGAGGGAGCAAGACTCCGGCCTGTAGGACCCTGGCCCCAAACTCTGTGTCCTGCCAGACCTGTACACCCAGACAGTAATGTCGCACAAAGGAATGAAGGGACAACCAGGTCGCTGCTTTGCAAATATCCTGGGATGAGGGGGACCAAACCGAACTCATAAGAACATAAGAAACGCCATACTGGGTCAGACCAATGTCCATCAAGTCCAGTATCCTGTTTCCAACAGTGGCCAATCTAGGTCACAAGTACCTAGCGGTCTCCCCAAAAGACACAGGTTCCTCAATGCTTGTATGGGGTCAAGCAGTGATATCCCGTGTCCCTTTTAATAATGCTTTATGGACCTTTCCTCCAGGAACTTGTCCAAACCTTTTTTAAATCCAGCTACACTAACAGCTTTTACTACATCCTCTGGTAACAAATTCCAGCGTTTGATTACACGTTGAGTGAAAAAATATTTTCTCTTATTAGTCTTAAATAGGTTACCCGGTAGCTTCATTGCATGTCCCCTAGTCTTTTTATATTCTTCTAACATAAACAATCAATCTACCTTTCTGAAGGACTAGAAAAGAGGACTGCTACTTCTGGAGAGAAATCTGCAATTGCGAGTATATACTTCTGGGAATTTTTCTGAAGGGACTTCTTTGGATTAAAGCGAATTAATCTGTGAAACCCAGTGTATTTGTAAAATCAGTCAGGGCCTAGTAGCAGCAGTTTAAGTTTAAATTTAAAACACAGAAGAGAGCTTTCTGGTTAGATTTCAAACCCAAAGAGCTTGTAGTTTAAATTTAATACTCACTTAGAGCCTAGCAGCAGCAAAGAGTTTTAATTAAAATCAAATCACAATATAACTTAGCATAAAAGACAAAACAGGGTCAGTAGTCTTTGAGCAACAAATAAAGTCTTCTATAGACCTTTACAAAGAGACGTTCTACCTAGGGGGCAAGAGACCTGTGAAACCTTTTCAACAGGTGTTAAAGCCAGGTCGCAGGTCAAAAGGCCATTTTGAAAGACTCCTATCCAAGCAAGGACTGTTAATCACCCAGGAAATTGGTCACAGCTTACCTCAGAAGCACAGGACAGTGTACTGTGTAGTAACCCTCTTTTAATAAGTCTTATTTCCACCATCCCTCCCCAACACCCACCCACCCCTGGGATAATCGTAGCTTTTTAGGTACTTACACATCTTAAAGAAAAGGAGGTGCTCTCAGGTGCAGCTCGTTATCCAAATCAGTCATACACTAAGGACCTGAGATTAATTAACCCTTTGAAGGCCTACTTAAAATTTTTAATCCACATTCTGCAGCTGGGTTAATTTTTGCATATTTCAGGAAAATTGTACCTGTCTTATTCAATATGTTCTAATAGTGATTTTTCTTCTGCTATGGTCATGTATTATATACCATTTGATAGGAATATTTAGTCAGAATTTTGGATCCCGAGAGTTTTGGGCTCGGCCTGGAAAGGGTTAAGCTTCAGGTGAACAAGGTATATTAAACGTATTAGGTACAATTGTATTAGTATAAGTATCCACAGCAACCCTTACTAAGTAAAGAACTTAAAGATCTAAACACAAGCTTAAAACTAAGATGCAGACAGCAGTAGGAGGTGGAGCCAACAGGGGCTAAGATGGCTGCCTAATTTTCCTCCTCGCCACCTTTTCTAGGAAGAATCCTGAACTCCCTTGGTTATCCTGCTCGGCTTGGCTGGAAATTGCGGTGGATGCTATAGGAAATGGCTGCCGACAAACCTACAAAGTTGGAATTCAACTCGGCTCTTAATGCAGGAGCTAAGAGGGCTAAACCGGATCCCCCCTCTCCTCAAAAAGCGGGGGCCGGGCGAGAAGGCCCAGCGATTATGCAGGAGCTGCTGGAAGAAATACGAGCAGTCCGGGAGATGGTGGCTATTAATGGCAAAACTCTAAACGGAGTGCAAACGGATGTCGCAGAGCTGAAGGAGATTAAAGAGCAAGTCAAGGAACTGGCGGACCAGCTTCATGGGATGGAGAGTACACTCTGAGCGCATGAGGAGAGGCTGCAGCAGGTGGGGGCCAATCGCAAACATATTGAGACTCTGGAACGAACTCTGGAAGATTTAAATAATCATACCAGAAGGAATAATGTGCGCATAATAGGGTTGCCAGAGGGTGCTGAAGGCACGAATATTAAAGAGTTTCTGGCAGCAACTATTACAAAGTTGTTGAAATTAAAACTTGATCTGCCATTTGAGATAGAGCAGGCGCACCGGATTCCAACATATGAAGGCCCAAATGTTAAGCAGCCGCGCCCCATCATCATGTGTGTCTTAAGGCACTCGCAGGCGCTGCAAATACTGGCGGCAGCAAAAGCATTGGGCCCTATCAAATACGAGGGTCAGAGTGTTGCGTTCTATCAAGATTTCCATAAAGCAACGGTGGAGAGAAGGAAATTATTGCTGGCTTTCCGACCAAGGCTACAACTATTGCAGGCCAGGTATGGGCTCTTTTCTCCGGCAAGAATGCGGGTTACTCTGCATAACCAAACGCGGACATTCAAAGATCCAAATCTGCTGCGTGCCTACATTGAAGAGCAAGAAGCATCTGTTATGCGATGATGAGCAGCACGGGGGATGTACGGTGCTGCTGAAACGGACGGACTGCTGCTGGTGTTTGGGCAGTATGGAATTGTAGTGCTGTGTAAGATTATACTTGGTCGCATACCGGGGGACCTCGTGTTATGGTTTCGGGCCTGAACTCAGTGGGGGATCGGTAAGAGGGTTTTATAGCAATAATGAAGATTCAGAGGGAGTGTTTTGTTTGGCTGTATCTGCTGGTTGGTGGTGGGTTGGGTATGGGTGGTATCTGGGTAAATGTTGGGTCACCCAAGTTTTTTTCCCTTTAGGGGAGTCCTATTGTCTCCTTGTGGTATAGCATCTTTGGGAAGAGGTAGCACGATAATAAAAGGCAATGTGAAGGGATGCAAACCGTCTTGGTGGGTTGTTTTAATTAAACGAACCCTGACCCATGTCTTCCTGTAAGTTTCTTTCTCTGAATGTGAAGGGCATAAACAACCCTATTAAACGGAAAAAGATCCTGCTATATTGTAAAAAAGAGAATGCTGATGTAATTCTGTTGCAGGAAACTCGTCTTAGTTCTTCAGAATCCAGAAAGCTAGGTCTAGGTCAGTATCTCCTTGTGTCCCACTCGGCAGCCTTGCAAAAGAAAAATGGAGTAGCGATTTTGATCAAGAGGAGCTTAACCCCTCTGGTGGTGCAGTCTCGCGCTGCCGTAGATGGGAGGTGGGCTTCGGTAGTTTTACAGATTCAAGGAAAGCAACTGGTGTTATTGAATATTTATGCCCCAATTGCGACGATGTTAGATTTTTTCGAAGGATTGCAGAGGAAGTACATTCACTTGCCCCTTATGAGATTATAGTGGGAGGGGATCTAAATTTAATATTGGACCCTCTGCTGGACTGCACTCCATTCCGGGCACACAGGCGTCATCAGGCTACCTCGGTAGTCCTCTCTATTATGCAAGGGGAAGGCCTCTCAGATGTTTGGCGGGTCAAGCATCCCACAAGCAGGGAGTACTCCTTTTTCTCCCTCCCACACGGCTCCCACTCCCGTATAGATTACTTCCTTATTTCCAAGACCTTGTTGCCGATGGTCGTTAAGGCAGATATGTGTGCAGCACATATCTCGGATCATGCGGCTATTACTTTTACTTTGAGGTATGGGGAAGTTGAGGCGGAGAATCCTAGTTTCTTTTTTAGAAGATCCCTGTTAGGGGACAAAGCTTTTCAGGAACATATGCAGGAGGGCATTAAGGAATACTTTGACAAAAATCAACCGGGAGATACGGCGGGGTGGGTCTGGTGGGAAGCTTTCACCCGGGCTAAGGTCACGAGTTTTACGATTGGTCTAGAGCGTGTAAAGAAGGCCAAGCTGGTTGCCTTAGATGATCAAATTAAGGCTGGTGAAAGGCTGCTGATTTCCAGATCTGATCCCGAGATCTTGCTACGCTTGCAGAGGTTGAGATACCAATATAATCTTATTTTAAGTGAGGAGGCTGAGCAGGTCGCAGGGATTCAACAAGCTAAATACTATGTCGAAAGTAATAAGGCAGGCAGTAGATTAGCGAGTATGCTGAAACCCCGGTCCTTAAGAAATAGAATTACGGTTATTAAAGGGAATTCTCAAGTAGAGCTGATGAAGAGTTCGGAGATAGCAGAAGCTTTTCGCTCTTTTTATGAAAATCTGTACGGATCTGAAACAGAATGTGCTGTAGATAGTTTTCAGAAGTTGCTTGCAGATGTGCCACACCCAACCCTCACCTCCTGCCAAGTGTTAGATTTGGATAAGGGAATCAATGCTTGTGAAATTCAGGAGGCGTTAAAAGCAATGGCTAAGGGGAAAGCGACTGGGCCAGATGGTATTCCGTCTGGATTTTATCAACTTTTTGAAATAGAGTTAATACCACATATGGTGGAATACATTCGGCTTGATGAGCAGTTGCCTACTATTGGTTCCTTTAACGACGCCACAATTATTGTCTTGAAAAAAGCGGGTAGGGACCCCCTCAAAGTAGAAAATTATCGGCCAATTTCTTTACTGAATTCTGATTATAAACTGTATGCGTCGGTTCTGGCGCGGAGACTGGTAAATGTTATCCCAGATCTGATTCATCCGGATCAATGTGGATTTGTTCCAGGCCGGTCAACGTCTGACAATGCTCGGCTTCTATTGAATATCATAGCCCTGGCGGAGGGTAGTGAGTCTCCGCTGGTAGGCCTCTCGTTGGACGCAGAAAAGGCCTTTGACCGGTTGGAGTGGGCTTTTCTGTACCAGACCATGCACTGGTTTGGCTTCGGGAACAAATTTATGCGGTTAATCGAAGTGTTATACACTAACCCCACAGCCTGCATTTTTGTAAACAGTACAATGTCAGCTTCGTTCGCCCTTCAGAGGGGCACGAGGCAAGGCTGCCCCTTATCCCCGCTATTGTTTAATATTGCCTTAGAACCTTTGGCCCTTTTGATTCGGCATTCTAAAGAGATTTCAGGAGTGGAGGTCCAGGACTTGCACGTCAAAATATCTGCCTATGCGGACGACCTGCTGTTATTTACTCACCCCTCCTCGTTAGAGGAAATTTTAAAGGTAATAGGTAACTATTCCCAGTTATCCGGGTATCAGATAAATTGGTCGAAATCTACGGCGTTCCCATTGAATAAATTGACATTTAAAGCTATGATCGAACCTTTTCCTTTTGTTTGGGCGTCAGAAGCGATTAAGTACCTAGGGGTGAGATATAGTTATAATTTGGATGAGACTGTGAAGTTAAACATAAAATCCTTACAGGGAATGGTGCAGCAATTTATGATACAATGGTCTCCCCTTATCGTGGTGGGGTAGAGTAGAGTCCATAAAGATGGTATTGGCCCCAAAGATGAATTATATATTGGAGATGTCGCCTGTCTCTATACCAGTTAACTTTTACAAGAAACTAGAGAGAGAACTTAGTCTATTTCTGTGGCAGGGTAAACCTCCGAGGATTGCATTTAGGAAGTTAACTGCAAAGAAAAGTTTTGGAGGGGTTCAACTTCCAGATTTTCAAAACTATCATCAAGTGTTTAAGCTCAAACAAGGAGCGAAATAGTTTTTTTCAGATGCCACAGGGGGGAGGCCAACGTGGTTGGAGGCAGAGGAATGTATTGTTGCACCTATCCCTGTACCCTTGTTAATTGGAATAAAGTTGCCAGATGTATTCAGGGCTGGTCAAATAGTTCGTAGCACACAAGAAGCCTTTAGGCTCTTGGAACACAGGTTGGGTCTTGTAGACCCCCCTTCGTTGCAGATGCCGGTATGGTTTAATACCCATATTAAAATTGGGCAAAAGGTGGTAGCTTGGAAATCTTGGCAAGGTAGTGGCATATGGACTTTAAGCCAACTCCTGGATGCTCATAATTGGAAGCCTTTTGAGAGGGTACAACAGGAGTTTAATCTCCCCAACACATGCTACTTCCAATGGCTGCAGTTAGTACATTGTTTATCGAAGGCAGCTGAAACCTTATCCCCAGAGTGGAAGCTTTTGGGAATAATAGAAGCTTGCACAGCGGGGAAAGGGATAAGCTCGAATTTCTATGCTGTACTTAGAGATGGGACTTCGTCTTGGCTGTCGGGGTTGGGAAAAGTTTGGGAAAATGATATTGAGACTCCTGTGTCACAGTTAATATGGGAGAGGGTATGGGAGCAGGTCAGCAGAGTCTCAAGAGGGGGGGCGATAATCCAGTCCTTGTTTTTCTTAACTCATCGGGTGTATATCACTCCAGTGAGGCTGTCTAAGTGGGATCCGAAGGCGGGTAACAAATGTTGGTCCTGCGGTGAGGCTCCGGGAACTTTAAAGCACATGATGTTTAGTTGCCCACATATTCAGAGATTTTGGGTTCAGGTATGGGACAGGGTTCAAAAAGTATTATATCTTAATGGACAGTTGTATTGGAGGACCATTCTCTTGTGCTCCAATGATAATACACTGAAGTTATCAAAGGATAAAGTGTATCTGCTCAATTTTATGTTAGCTGTTGCCATCAAAGTGATTGTAACTTGTTGGAAGGACTCAACAAAATTGGACGTTATGTTGTGGTGGAACCTGCTATGTTTGTATGTGAGACATGAAAAAATGCAAGATAAACTGATGCCTCAAAAAGGGATACAAAACTCCCAGGGAGTGCAAGAAGGAACAAGCAACGGTGCAAACTCTGCCAAAGATAAACGGTGGTATTTGGACGAGTTTGCAGCTTTGTCAAAATATTCTTAGGAATGTTTAGCATGTAAGAGTGTTTTCTAGTAGTGCTTGCATCTCCAGTTCGGAGATATTGTTTAGTCAGCATATCACAAGGAGACGGGGGGGGGGGGGGAGGAGTAACAGGTGGGAGGGTTGCTGGGGAGGGGAGATAGAGTGGGTTAAGATGGATTGTTTTGTAATTGATGTTATGAAGGATGTTGGTGGTGTGCAGTTGTAAAAGTATTAAATAAAAAAAAAAAAAGATGAAGACAGCAGTCCAGCAGCGAGATGGGGGCTTTCCAGTGTCACATGTATGATTTCCTCCCAGTTGGTGAGAGGTCTTACGTGTGCACTAGGTGCAAGGAGCTCTTTGCTCTCAGGGATCGAGTCCGTTCTCTAGAGGCTAGAGTAACAGACTTGGAAGACATAAGAAAGATAGAGAGGTTCATAGATGAGACCTACAGGGATATAGTCCTGAAGTCGCACCTCCAGTCTGGCAGCATCTCTGCTGCTATGGAGGAGAGAGGTCACGTGACAGGAGAGCATCACTCTGGTGTGGCAGGAAGTGATCCTGTAACTAGGACCTATCCCCTCCAGGTGATGTAAAACCCTCTTGCACTGAGGAAGTTTCTCCAGGGTCATGTGCCCATGATAGTTGGTGATTCGATCATTAGGCATGTAGATAGCTGGATGGCTGGTGGACGTGAGGTTCGCCTGGTAACATGCCTGCCTGGTGCGAAGGTAGCAGACCTCACGCACCACTTAGATAAGGTATTAGATAGTGCTGGGGAGGAGTCTGCTGTCTTGGTACATGTCAGTACCAATGACATAGGAAAATGTGGTAGGGAGGTTCTGGAGGCTAAATTTAGGCTTTTAGGTAGTGTGGCACTGCACCCTGTCTAGGCGGTCGCCTAGAAGGGGCCGCGTGCCAACTGTTCTTGCTTATTACCAGAGCAAATGCTGCTGGGACTTTTGTAGTTGTGGTCAGTAAGCAGTCCGAGTAGTTTTAGGCAATACACAGGAAATTTATTAATTTTCTCCTTTATCATCAAACTTTAGCAAAGCAAAACTTCTTCAGAATATGAACAAGTACTAACAGAAACAATAATAAACTCATATAGCTTTCTTCAGCATACAGGAACTAATGCTTCAAACAAAACACATTTGTAATCCTTTCCCTTTAGCTTTCAGGGTTCAGAAACCTCAGAGCATTTATCACAGTTCTGAAATATTCTTTTCAGCTAGCAAGTCAGCCTTTCTCCTATGAAACATAGGCTGCTGAGCAATCCATTGGAGACTCTGTATCCTCCTCCAATCCAGTTAAGTCCGTTTCCATATCTTCACATTCACTCTGAAACAGCTCTGGGTCTTTATTGGTATAATCAGGTTTTAACTGCTGCATTAGCTTAAACAGCTTCTCCCAGGGATTCCCTTTTCTCCCTTCAGGTTTTCTAGAGGGATAAACCTCCCCTTCTGAATCCTCAGTAGCTTCACTGCTATCTGAACTATATTCCACAATTCTCCCAGAGTTTGGTTTCCTACCTTCACCAAGGCTTGCAAACTCTGTGCAGCTGTCTCTGCTAGGAGAGCTCCTGTTAGAACCCCTTCTGTGCTGAAGGTTAGCCTTTCTCTGCCGTGCTCCAAAGCCTCTGGTCAGACTCCTCAGGCTTTCTCTTTCTTTCTCCTTCGCCTGCTCACGCTCTGACCTCTGCTTCTGTTCCAAGCCCCTCTCCAACTCCAACTCTCTCTGCCTTTGATTCTGAGAGGTTAAATGCTTGAGTGTGAAACCCGTTTCCTTGCCCCTCCTCCCCAGGTGTTTCTCCTTTGCACTCTGTGTTGCCATGGAGGCAGGGTGTGGCTTGTACTCAGCACACTCAATCCTGTGACTTTTCTCTCTAGGTGCTGATTTAAATGAATGCCTGTCTGAGCCATGCTCTAGCTCAGAAGAAAAAGTTTTAAAAGCAGCCCTTTTTCTCTGCTTGTCAGTAGCCTCATCACCACAGTAGGAAGCTAAAATCCAGAACTTCCAGGGTAGCATTCTACGAAATGTTTCCCGTTCCACACGCAGGACCCAAAAGGCAGGCAGAGTTCCGGAGTCTCAATGCGTGGATGAGACAATGGTGCAAGGATGAAGGTTTTGGATTTGCTAGGAACAAGGGAACATTCTGGGGAAAGGAGGGGCTCTTCCGAAGGGATGGAACCAGGCTGCTGGCATTAACCTTTAAAAAGGAGATAGAGCAGTTTTTAAACTAGATAATAGGGGAAAGCCAACAGTCACACAAGAGCGCACGGATCAGAAGAATGTATCCTTGAAGGATACTACCAAAAGCAGAGAGGTTCCAAAAAAAGAGTAAAGTAGCCCAAATGCCCTTGAGTATGGAGCAGATAGAGCTTAAAGATTCTAAATTAACCATGCCTACCAATAGCCAAATTAATATGAATAAAAACAGTCTCTAAAATGCTTGTATGCAAATGCTAGAAGTCTAAAAAATAAGATGGGAGAGTTAGAATATATAGCACTAAATGAGAGGTTAGATAGGATTGGAATCTCAGAGACATGGTGGAAGGAGAACAACCAGTGGGACACTGTGATACCTGGGTACAAACTATATCGTAATGATAAAGCTGATCAAATTGGTGGAGTGTTTGCGTTCTATGTTAGAAAGGGCATTAAGTCAGAAAGGATTAAAGTTTTGCAGGAAACAAAATTTGCAGTAGAATCTCTATGGATTGAAATTCCATGTAAAAAAGGGAAGGCGATGGCAGTGGGGGTGTACTATCGATCACCTGGCCAGAATGAACAAATGGATGATGAAATGCTCAAAGAAATCAAGGAAGCTAACAAATGTTACAGCACAGTAATAATAATGGGTGATTTCAATTACCCCTGTATCGACTGGGTCAGTGTCACGGCAGGACATGCTAGGGAGATAAAGTTCCTAGATGAAATAAATGACTGCTTCTTGGAGCAGCTGGTTCATGAACTGGCCAGAGGGGAAGCCGTATTGGACCTAGTCCTTAGTGGAACACCAGATCTGGTGCAAGAGATAAGGGTGTTGGGGCCACTTGGCAATAGTGATCAAGGCCCAGTATCCTGTTTCCAACAGTGGCCAATCTAGGTCATACGTACCTAGCAGTTTCCCCAAAAGACACAGGTTCCACAATGCTTGTATTGGGTCAAGCATCGATATCCTGGGTCCCTTCTTAATAATGGTTTATGGACCTTTCCTCCAGGAACTTGTCCAAACCTTTTTTAAACCCAGCTACACTAACAGCCTTTACTACATCCTTCGGAAACAAATTCCAGAGTTTGATTACACGTTGAGTGAAAAAATATTTTTTATTATTAGTCTTAAATAGTTTACCCTGCAGCTTCATTGCATGTCCCCTAGTCTTTCTATATTCTGATAACGTAAACAATCGATCTATGTTTGCCCGCTAAACTCCATTCATTAATTTATAGACTTCTATCATATCTCCCCCTCACTGTCTCTTTTCCAGGTTAAAGATCCCTAACCTTTTTAGCCTTTCTTCATAGGGGTATCCTTCCATCCCTTTTACCATTTTGGTGGCTCTTCTCTGAACCTTTTCTAATAACGCTATATCCTTTTTAAGATACGGCGACCAGAATTGCACACAATATTCAAGGTGCAGTCTCACCAGTTTTTGTCGTTTGGCTCTTTTTTCCATTTCCTGAAAGATGCTTTTTTGGCAACAGCCTCTCTGACCGCACCTTTAAACCATGCTGGCAGTTTTTTGGACTTCCTTCCACTTTTCTTAAAGCGTGGAATACAGCTGATCTGGGCTTCCAAGATAGTATTTTTCAACAATACGCAAGCTTGATGTAAGTCTTTAACCTTTGCAACTGCTCCTTTTAGTTTTTTCTTAACTATTTTCCACATTTTATCATAGTCTCCGTTTCGAAAGTTAAAAGGTAGTACTGTGGCTTTCCTTATCATCCCTCCTCCACTAATTAAATCAAATGCGATCATGCTATGATCACTATTGCCAAGTGGCCCCAACACCTTTATCTCTTGCACCAGATCTGGTGTTCCACTAAGGACTAGGTCCAATGTGGCTTCCTCTCTGGTCGGTTCATGAACCACTCTTCCCCAGTGAGACTCTATCCACTCTAGGACATGACCTATCAGCAGTCAGGGAGGAAAGACATACAGCAGGGCCACCCTCAGCCAGTGCTGAATCAGAGCATCCAGACGTTTGGACATGTGCACCCTATGCCGGCTGATGAAGTGCTTGGTCTTGGCATTCGCATGGGTCGCCATCAAGCCAATCACCAGCTACCCCCAGCAAGCCACCACTCGCTGAAATTCTGACTGTGACAACACAGGCACCCACTCCCCACAATCCAGAGAGGTGTGATTCAGATAATCCGCTTGCACATTGTCCTTCTCGGTCACATGGGAGGCAAAGAATGCCAGCAAGTGGACTTCCACTCACTGTAGCAATGGGATCGCCTCTACCACCATGTTTACACTCCAGGTGCCATCTTGCCTGCTGATGTAAGCCATCGCCTTCACATTGTCTGAGAACACTCATCGCCTTGCAGCAGATCAAAGGCAGGAACTTCACCAATATCAGTTGCATTGCTCGCGTTTCCAGGCGGTTGATTAGCCACTGGCTCTCTTCCATGAGCCACCTGAGACAAACAATGTCTGCCTCAGCCTGTCAGGCTGCGGTCCGTGGTCACCACCCCCCAATCTGAGGATTCGAGGGGCATGCCCACTGTCAGCTTTTCCGGAGACATCCAACAACACAGTCTGTCTCGAGCTGGCTTCCAGAGAGATTTATTTATTTATTTATTTATTCAGTTTTGTATACCGCCTTATCCTTCAATCAAAGCGGTCACAACACAATTGGGGGATACATTTAACACGCGGGGATATGAGACACATACACTAATACTTACAGGGAACATGGGCAATGGAGGGTTAAGTGGCTTGCCCAAGACCACAAGGAGCATCTGTGGGACTAGAAACCCCAGTCCTTCCGGCCCAAAGTTGCTGTCCTCTAGTGGGATTTGAACCTCCGACCTTCCGGCCTGAAGTACCTTGCCCCAACCACTAGGCTACTCCTCCCTTCCATTGGCTACTCCAAACTTCCATTGACTGCCACTGAGGGGACCACTGCAAGAGCAGGTTTCTCTGCAGGGCCCTCATGTGAAACTTCACCCAGGGCACAAGCTTCAGCGTGGCTGCCATTAAGCTCAGCACTAGGCTGTAGTCCCATACTGCAGGCAGGGAACCCTCCATAACATCTGGACCTGGGCTTGCAATTTCACTATCCCACCCTCTGGAAGGAAGGCTATTCCCTAGATATTCCAAGGATTGAGACGGATCCAGCCTGCTCTTGGCCAGGTTGATTATCCAGCCCAATTCCTGGAGGCAACAAATCACCCACTATGTTGCTTCAAAACTCTCTCGGAACGACTTGGCCCATTATCATCCAAATACGGGTGAATGAGGACTCCCTGCCTGAGTAAATCCACTGCTGCCACCACCATGACCTTGGTAAAAACTAGAGGTGCAGTGGCAAGACCAAAGGTCAGGGCCTGGAACTGGAAGCGTCCCCTGGGCACTACAAACTGCAGGAGTCTTTGGTGAGCAGGCCAGATGGGGATATGCAAATAGGCCTCAGTCAAATCCAGAGAGGTCAGAAATCTTTTGCTGGACTGCCACTATCACCAAATGCAAGGTCTCCATGTGAAAACCTGGTACCTATAGGACCCTGTTGACCCTTTTCAGATCAAGAATGGGGGCACCAGGACCCCTCTTTCTTGGGAACCATAAAATAGATAGAATACTGGCCCAAACTCCAGTCTGTGCGTGGGACCAGGACAATCGCCTCCAAGCTCAGTAAGCACTCAAGCATCTCCTCTACTGCCTGAGCCTTTATGGGGGCCCGGCCTGGTGACATCATGGCATCTGGAAGAGGCTTGGCAAACTCAAGGGCATACCTCTCTTGGATCACTTTGAGCATCCAGGCATCCGATGTGAGTTGGACCCAGGTGGGGAAGAAACATTGCAGGTGGCCACTCACAGGCTGAACTCCCATCAGGGCCCCCACACCTTCATGGGGGGAGGGGCTTGGAGGCACCAGAGGTCCTGGGAGCCCCTCCTTGACCTCCCTGGGAGCTCTGCGAAAGGAAGAACCTCACTGCAAGAACCAGGATCTCTGCAGTTTAAACCCCAGGAACCCAAAACGATCAAAGTTGTGACCTGACCCCACAAAGGGGCCCCATGCCCAACTCCCTTGAGCCTCTCCTCTGGAATCCATTAAGACCAATGAAGGCAGCTCAAGCCACATAGGCTCTGCAGATAGCCCCCTCTGAAGGGCCAGCGCAGACATTTCAAAAGCCTGCTTAAGCAGTGCTTCCATCCTCCTATCCTGCAGGCCCTTCAGGCAGCTGCGGGACAGCCTGACCTCCGAGAGCTGTACCCTGTGGCTGCTGCATGTGATACATCAGACGTATTTCCATGAGCCCTGCAGAGACTCCCCCAAACATAACCAGCTTTCCTCAGAGCCAAACTCAGAGTTAACCACTGCCACTTCCACGCGATTGCTGGCACCGCAGCAGCCAGTCTGAGCGCTTTTTTCCTGCTTCTGTTTTCTTTTTTTTTTTTTGTATGTCTGCACAGGAAGCTACTCTACTCCCTGTCTCCTCCTAAGTCTTTGGAAGGAGGACAATAGGAGACCGCTGTAAGAAGCAGCTGAGGGAGAATGGGGAGTGACCCAGTACCAATGGGTTCTGCACCCCGGGCCTGAAGAACTGGCTACAGTCACCAAAATCAACAGCATAGGCTATGACCTATACTGGCCACTGTTGTAAACAGGATACTGGGCTTGAGGGACGTTGGTCTGACCCAGTATGGCATCTCATGTTCCTTTATCCACCTACTGAAGACTGAGAATACTAGCTTGCTCGTCTAAGCACAGGCTACTTATAGCACACTTGAAGCTGTATTCTCAATCTCCACCTGCTGGTAGAGGAGCATAACCCACTTGTCTGGACTGGATTGGAGGGATGAATTGGAAGACTGTTACAGATAGGGAGTGCGGATAAGTCTTTTAGAGACTGGATCTAAAACTGCTCATGGAACCTTGCCATTATTAACCAAAGTTCACAGTTTAGATGTCGTCATTGTTTCTGGTGTGCCAATGGAAGATCACGGGAGTGCAGTTATCAGAAAGGTGTTTTACAAATTTATGGTTGTTGCAACAACTTCAGACATTTTTGACACAAACTGATTTGAGATTGATAATGCAAGTAATTGCTCTATCCCATATGGATTATTGTAATATTGTCTATCTTGGCTTACCACAAAAAAAAATTGGATCATTTCCAATTACCAAAAATTCAAAATACATCTGCCAAGTTAATAGTGGATGGAAAAAGATGGGAGGGGGAGACTCCACTGCCCATTAAATATTAGAATTCAGTTAAACATTTTATTTTGGTTTAAAAGACTTTGAATGTCATAGAGCCAGGTTATCTGGAATTTTTTATACCTCAATATCATCCTTCAAGGTCACTGAGATCTCAAGAGTGAAAACTATTTAGTGCATCCACCCCCAAAGGATTTTAGGCTTTTAAGGACATATTACCTTCACTGCATAGAGTGCGACCAGGGCCGGCCCGTCCATTGAGCAAGAATGTTTTTTGCACAAGGCCCCGCGTTTCAGGGGGCCCTGCGCAAAAGACATTCTTCATCATCCCAAGTTTAAAATTTAAAAAAAAAAAACAGCTGCTTCTGCCGCGGCAGCATCAAGAGTGCCGCCGCGGGGCCCCTCTGCTCGGCAGAGCCTCCCTGCATCGTAGGCTAGCGTTGAATCCCCGAACGCGGGCTTCTTTCAGAGCCGCGAGAGTTTCCTTTCTTGCGGCTCTGTTAATCCCGCCGGGGATTTCCCATCAGCCACGGCGGGATTAACAGAGCCGCGAGAAAGGAAACTCTCACGGCTCTGAAAGAAGCCCGCGTTCGGGGATTCAACACTAGCCTACGATGCAGGGAGGCTCTGCCGGGCAGGGGGGCCCCGCGGCGGCACTCTTGATGCTGGATTAACAGAGCCGCGAGAAAGGAAACTCTCGCGGCTCTGAAAGAGAACCGCGTTCGGGGATTCAACACTAGCCTACGATGCAGGGAGGCTCTGCCGGGCAGGGGGGCCCCGCGGCGGCACTCTTGATGCTGCCGCGGCAGAAGCAACTGTTTTTTTTTATTTTTTAATTTGGGATGATAGGGGGGAAGGGGGTTTAGGACTGGTAATGGGCTATGGGGGGGAAGGCTAAGACTGGAAGTGGGCTGATGGGGGGGGGTTAGGACTGGTAATGGGCTATGGGGGGGCTGACTGGAAATGGGCTGATGGGTGGGTTAGGACTGGTAATTGGCTATGGGGGGCTAAGACTGGAAATGGGCTGATGGGGAGGTTTAGGACTGGTAATGGGTGATGGGGAGTGCTAAGACTGGAAATGGGCTGCTGGGGGGGTTAGGACTGGTAGTGGGCGATGGGGGGGGGCTAAGACTGGAAATGGGCTGATGGGGGTTAGAACTGGTAATGGGCTATGGGAGGGGTTAGGACTGGTAATGGGCTGATGGGGGATTAGGACTGGTAATGGGCTATGGGGGGCTAAGACTGGAAATAGGCTGATGGGGGGGCTAGGACATAATGGGCTGATGGGGAGGTTTAGGACTGGTAATGGGTTATGGGGGGGGCAAAGACTGGAAGTGGGCTGATGGGGGAGGGTTAGGACTAGTAATGGGCCATGGGGGGATGCTAAGACTGGAAGTGGGCTGATGGGGAGGTTTAGAACTGGTAATGGGTTATGGGGTGAGCTAAGACTGGAAATGGGCTGAAGGGGGTTAGGACTGGTAATGGGCTATGGGAGGGGTTAGGACTGGTAATGGGCTGATGGAGGATTAGGACTGGTAATGGGCTATGGGGGGCTAAGACTGGAAATAGGCTGATGGGGGGGCTAGGCCTGGAAATAGGGTGATGGGGGGTTAGGACTGGTAATGTGCTGGGGGGGCTAAGACTGTTAATGAGCTGGGGGGGTTGCTAGGACTGGAAATGGGCTGAGTGGAAGGAGGGCTTGAACTGCAAATAGCTGATGGGGACGGGGGCTTGGAATGGAAATGGGTTGTGAGGGGGAGGGAGCTAGGACTGGAAATGGGTGAGTGGGGGGGCTAGGACAGGAAATGGGCTGATGGAGGGGCTAGAATAGGACTGGAAATTGGCTGTTGGGGGGGTGCTAAGATTGGAAATGGGCTGTGGTGGGGGTTTGGATTGAAATGGACTCATGAAGGGGCTAGAACTGGAAGTAGGCTCATGGGGGGCTTGGACTGGAAATGGGCTGAGTGGAGGGGAGCTAGGATTTGACATGGGCCGATGGGCTCATGGGGGGCTGGGATTGGAAATGAGCTGGAGGGACTCGGATGGGACTGGAAATAGATGGGGGAGCTAGGACTGGAAATAGGCTGATGGTGGGTCTAGGATAGGACTGGAAATGGGCTTATGGGGGGCTAGGACTGGAAATGGGCTGATGCGGGGACTAGAAGGGAGCGGATGCTGGGTGGGACTGGAACTAGAATGGAGCTGATGTTGGGGGAGGATTAGAATGGGATGGAGCTGGGAGAGTGAAATGGAGAGGGAAAAAATATTTTGTGTGGGAGGGAAGACAAATCTACAATTGGCCGGATATTGGGAGAGTAAGTGGGGATTGAGAATGGAGGGGTAAAATTTGAGTAGATGAAATAGGAATGAGGAAAGAGCAAAAGGAGAAAGATTAGTATGTTAAAGCAGATGTAGAGAGAGAATGGAAAAAAACTAGAAGAAGAAGAAAAGACAAATGGACAGCAGACGATAGAGAGTTAGCGGAAGACACAAAGAAACCAGAAGAAAGTGACTGGAGCAATTGCAGCTGAAAAAAAATGCACAAAAGGTAGAAAAATCTCTCTTTATTTTGAATTTATTAATTGGAATATGTCAGCTCTGGGAAATGTGCATCATTAACGTCTGCGCTTTGTTTAGTACAAGAGCAAATTAATGTATAGTTTTATTTCTACAGTGTTGTACATTCCAAGTTTGGCTTTTGGGATTCCCAGTTTAATTATTGTCTTCCTGTTTCTAAATTGTGATTCCTTGTTTGGTGATGGTCTATGTTCTGCATGTGTAACTGAGCTGAGGTATTCTGTTTATGTAATTCCTATTTGACATCGCCACTTGTTCTCTTTCCCCAGTAGGTCATGTATTGTTGTTCTCTGAAATGTATTGGTTTAATATTTGCAGCGTTTCCTTTTGATAGTTAGGGTATGGTGCTTTATGAGTCCTGGTAGTGCTGTTAGGATACGGCGGGTTTGCTATGGGTTCTAAATGTTCCCTGTAAAATGTTCCCTGTAAAATAGTTATCTCCAAGTTATAATGCCCTGTTCAATGTAATTTCAGTTTGTTCAATGTAAACCGCACTGATGCAGAATAGCGCGGTATATAAGAGAATGTAAATAAATAAATAAAAAATAAATGGGCAGTGTTTGTAGTAGTTCCTAATGTGTCTGGCGGTTGGCACTGGATTATAGTAATGTAGAAGTCTTTTAGTCTTTCTTTATTCATACACTCATTAAGAGGCATGTTTACTAAAAGTTAGTGTATGGTAACATTATGCAAATATTTATGCAAATGAGGCCCCACACCGAGTCTCCGCACATGGCCCCGCACCCCCCTTGGGCCGCCCCTGAGTGCGTCTATGAGATGGAATTCTCTACTTGATGAACTTACACCAGGAGTTACTTACCTAGGGCCCAATATTCAGAACTGGCAGCTAGCACTGCTAACACAGCTAGCTGCTGGTACTGTAGTTCAGGATTCACTGATGAAACAATGTTTGCAAGTGGTGCACAGCAGCAAGTTTGATGGCAGCATGTTCAGGGCTGTCCTTCAAAGGAAGCTAGCAGTACATCCACAGCTGCTGCCTTGGCCACCTAAACCTATGAAGAACCCTAAACATCTCATGGGTTTTGTGCCCATCTGAAGCTGCAGGAGGCTCAGCCTGGTCCTGGGACCTACCTGCTAGTAGTGACTGTAACATTCAGGCAGTTGCAAAAGAAGGGCGTGTGGGGGTAGCGGAGAGTCTAAGGGCTTACCCACAAATCCTGAAGAGGCTCAACCTCCACCTCCTGTATGGGTTTCCTGTTACCAAGAAAATAGAAGGGAGGTTGATTTGGAGAGCACATGGGACGAGACCCTGAATAAATGGAAAGTAATGATAGAAGAAGACCTGCAAAATAACCAAATGGGGCAAGAGCAAGATACTGGAAGAGGCCATTGGGAGGCATTTTTTGTATTATTAATTGTGATGTTAGATTGGCATAATATGATTTTTTTTTTTTTAAGTATTGTACCTCATCAGAATAAATTTTTAACACACTTTGGTGGGTAAGAGGCTGAAATAAAAAGGGAGGGAAATAATCTGCGAAGGAGTCATGGGGAGAGGTTGGAGGGAGGTCCTGTGAGGGGACATGTGGTTCAGGAAAGATTGAGGGAAGATAAAAGGATCTGGGAAGGGGCTATGGAGGATATAAGGGGGAGGGTCATGGCGAAAGGAGAAAGGAGGAGAAGACTTAGAAAGAGGGTGGCTAGAGTGGGAGAGGACTCAGTGGAAGGGGGAATTAGCTCAAGGACTAGATATTTTAAGTGGGGAGCAGGAGAAAAGGGATTCAGGAAGGGGTGTGGGGGAGAAGAAGACATGAAACCATGAAGAGACTCAGGATTAGGGGACCCATTTTCAAGTTCTGCCCTGGGTCACACCATTTGCGTGGTTTCTTAACTTGCTGCAAATTACTAGGTCTGGTTATGCCATAGGTAACAAAATGGTGTGGGCTACTAGGGTCATGGCCTGACCAATATTTTGCTCAACACAGTATCAGGAACTATACAGCATGGAGACATGGTTGGCGATTGGTTTGCTTGGCTCCTCAAACCAAAAGGTGTTCTGCTTCCCCTAGACCAGCGATGGCGAACCTGTGGCACGCGAAGGCCTTGCAGCTGGCACGCGGGTAGGTCCGCAAAAAAGAAAAAGCTGGCTCTGGCTGCTGCCGCGGACGCGGGAGCGGCAGAGTGCAGTGTCCCGCGGGGCCCCCTCCGCCCGCTAAGCCCCTCTGCAAGGGCTTTCAGATTCGCGAGGGAGAGCGTCTCCCTCGCGTCTCTGTTAAGCCCGCAGGGGCTAATGGGAAATTTCCCATCAGCCCCTTTAGACGCGAGGGACTGATGGGAAATTTCCCATTAGCCCCTGCAGGCTTAACAGAGACGCGAGGGAGAAGCTCTCCCTCGCGAATCTGAAAGCCCTTGCAGAGGGGCTTAGCGTGCGGAGGGGGCCCCGCGGGACATTGCATTCTGCCGCGGCAGCGGCAGCAACCAAAGCCAGCTTTTTTTTTTTTTAAATATGCCATGGGGGGGGGGGTTAGGACTGCTAATGGGCTAGGGGGGGTAGGACTGCTAATGGGCTGGGGGGGTAGCGGGTAGGACTGCTAATGGGCTGGGGGGGTAGGACTGCTAATGGGCTAAGGGGGGTAGGACTGCTAATGGGCTGTGGGCTGATGGGGGCTGTCTGGAAATGGGGTGATGGGGGGTTAGGACTGCTAATGGGCTATGGGGGGGTTAGGACTGCTAATGGGCTTTGGGCTGATGGGGGCTGTCTGGAAATGGGGTGATGGGGGTTAGGACTGATAATGGGCTATGGGGGGGGCTAGGACAGGAAATGGGCTGATGGGGAGGGGTTAGGACTGGATGGGCTGTGGGCTGTTGGGGGGGTTAGGACTAGTAATGGGCTATGGGGGGGTTAAGACTGGTAATGGGCTGTGGGCTGATGGGGGGCTGTCTGGAAATGAGGTGATGGGTTAGAACTGCTAATGGGCTACGGGGGGGTTAGGACTGATAATGGGCTAACGGGGGGGGGGCTAGGACAGGAAATGGACTGATGGGGAGGGGTTAGGACTTGAGGTGGGCTGATGTGGTTAGGACTGGTAATGGTCTGTGGGCTGATGGGGGGGGGTTTAGGACTGGCAATGGGCTGTGGGGGGCTGACTGGAAATGGGCTGATGGGGTTAAGACTGGAAGTGGGCTGATGGGGGGTTAGGACTGGTAATGGGCTATGGGGGGGTTAGGACTGATAATGGGCTATGGGGGGGTTAAGACTTGTAATGGGCTTTGGGCTGATGGGGGATGTCTGGAAATGGGGTGATGGGGGGTTAGGACTGGTAATGCGTTATAGGGGGGCTTAAACTGAAAATGGGGTGATGGGGGTTTAGGACTGGAAGTGGGTTGATGGGGGGCTAGGACTGGTAATGGGTTGGGGGGTTGCTATGACTGGAAATGGGCTGAGTGGAAGGGGAGGCTTGAACTGCAAATAGCTGATGGGGAGGGGGCTTGGAATGGAAATGGGCTGTGAGGGAAGGGAGCTAGGACTGAAAATGGGCTGATGGAAAAGCTAGGATAGGACTGGAAATGGGCTGTTGGGGGGAGCTAAGATTGGAAATGGGCTGTGGTGGGGCTTGAATTGAAATGGACTCATGGAGGGGCTAGAACTGGAAGTAGGCTCATGGGGGGGGCTTGGACTGGAATTGTACTGAGTGGAGGGGAGCTATGATTTGACATGGGCTGATGATGGGGCTAGGAAATGACTAGAAATGGGCTGATGGGGGGCTAGGATTGGAAATGAGCTGATGAAGGGACTCAGACTGAAAATGGATGGGGGAGCTAGGACTGGAAATGGGTTGATGGGGGGCTAGGACTGGAAATGGGCTGATGCAGGGACTAGAAAGGAATGGATGCTGGGTGAGACTGGAACTAGAAGGGAGCTGATGTTGGGGGAGGATTAGAATCGGATGGGGCTGGGAGAGTAAAATGGAGAGGGGAAAAATATTTTGTGTGGGAGGAATGAAAAATCTACAATTGGCCGGGTATTGGGAGAGTAAGTGGGGATTGAGGATGGAGCGGTAAAATTTGTGTGGATGAAATAGGAATGAGGAAAGAGCAAAAGGAGAAAGATTAGTATGTTAAAGCAGATGTAGAGAGAGAGAATGGAAAAAAAGACTAGAAGAGAGAAGAAAGAACAAATGGACAGCAGACGATGGAGAGTTAGCAGAAAACATGAAGAAACCAGAAGAAAGTGGCTGGAGCAATTGCAACTGAAAAAAAAATGCACAAAAGGTAGAAAGATATCTCTTTATTTTGAATTTATTAACTGGAATATGAAACCTCTGGGAAATGTGCATCATTAACGTCTGTGCTTTGTTTGGTACAAGAGGAAATTAATTTATAGTTTTATTTCTACAGTGTTGTACATTCCAAGTTTGGCTTTTGGGGTTCCCAGTTTAATTATTGCCTTCCTGTTTCTAAATTGTGATTCCTTGTTTGGTGATGGTCTATGTTCTGCATGTGTAACTGAGCTGAGGTTTAATTGACGTGCTGGCACTTAGAGGAAATTCTTTGGTTTTGTGCGGCAGTTTGGGCACTCGGGCTCAAAAAGGTTAGCCATCACTGCCCTAGACTGTTCCATTTAAAAGTCAAGGCCTTTGAAATTATACGCAAACACATATGCACATTATAGTTTAGTTGAAAGAAGAGATGTCTCTCTACTAAGTTCAGCATTCTGCAAATCATCTGTAATTGACACTGTCACTAATCACAGGTTTGAAATGAGGGAGTGAGTGAGAATCCACAAGCACACACAGGAAAGGAAGCAACAAAATTTACAAAACAAGAAAAAAAACCTCTTCAAAGAATTAGATCAGCATACGAGGAAAAAAGTTGCAAATGCACAAATACAGTGGGAAATACAAAGTGTTACTCCGGGAACCCTTTTTCGATCACAAATGGGCACATGAATGGTTAAGGAGAGGCGAACTGAAACTGAAGGATGAGAGATTGATAGTTGCAGCCCAGGACAGAGGATTATGGATGAGATGGTTTACAGTGAGCACTGAAAAAACTGGCAATACAGACATATGTACATTATGTAAGAAAGACCTGGAATCAGTGACTCATCTCATAGCTGACTGTGAAGTGGAGTAGCCTAATGGTTAAGAACACTGGCTTGGGAACCCAGAGACCAGGCTTTGATTCCCACTAGCACCCCTTGTGGCCTTGGGCAAGTCACTTAACCCTCCATTGCCTCAGAAAAATCCAAGTTATCAATGTCCCTGTTTATTGTACATTACAAAGTTTAAGTTTCAATGTAAACCGCTTTGATTGAATGATAAAGTGGCATATAAAACCTAATAAATAAATAATGGCAGAAAATTTCTATTCATGAAGGCACAAAGTAGCACACCTTGTCCATTGGAAACTTTGTAAACACTACAACATCACTGTCCCTGAAAAGCACTGGGATCATGACCCTAAGAGAATAAGAGGTTATGATCATCTGGGGCATTCCCATTCCAACAGATAAGAAACTGGATGCGAAGAAACCAGACATAGTGGTAAAGGAGAAAAACACCAGAATGGCATTGATAATAGAGATGTCTGTTCTGAGTGATTATTCTGCGAATCGCATGGAGAGGCAGAAGATCCTGAAGTACCAAGAAATGCAGTCAGAGACCAAGAAAATGTTGCAGAAAGATATAGAAATATGTATTTCCCATTGTGCCGAGAGCCACATTCTTAATAAAGAATTTCCAAGTGCATCTTGACAAACTACCCATTCATGTTGCATCTTACGAACTCCAGGAGGAAGCTCTTTGGCACGATGCAAGTACCACGCCGAGCATTAGCAGTAAATTTGAGAGACTGAGATCATACCCTGGCTTAGAAGTGAGGTTGGAGAAACTGCCCAGAGTTTGAAATGTTTTAAGTAATAAAATGGAGGAAAATAAAACTATAGGAGAGTTTTCTAATTTTGTCAGTTCTTGCCTCATTTTGTTCTAAACTAGTGTGATCTATTAATATTACTTTAATTTAATTTAATATGCCATTTTATGCTGCTGCTACTAGCTGCCTGGTACAAAATTCATGTAATATAGTTTGTAAAATATAAACAGTCACATTTTACAATTTATAAAATAGAAATCCCCAAATTTAAATATAAAACTATTATTCACTTTTCATACTTCCTACAACCATTGCTCGAATCAGTTTATTAGCCATTATCATGAAAAAAAGTCATATCTGAAAGACAAACATAGGGAAAATATTAACTAGGCAACACCTTATATTAAAGAAATCATCAAGCTCCACAAAATTAGAAAATCACAAACCACAATTATCTTTAAAACATTCAAAATGTTTCCCTGACATGTCCCTGCAAGTTATATTTAAACACTATTATGAGTCATGTATTTTAGAATCAGCATGTAATTAAAGAAAAAGTGTGGGGGGTTTTGAGCAGTAAACCGACTGTGCTTATCAAAACTGATGCAACTTAAAAGATCACACCATGTGACTGTGCTAGTTTAACAGCTGCTGAGTGTTGACAAGTAGGATATTCCAGAAAATCATGGTTCTCAACCCAGTCCTCAGGAATCACCTGTCCAGATGGATTTTTGGAATATAATCTATGAATATGATCTATAGTTACATTTAGCAGAGGCAATTCATACAAAGTACACCTATGTCTTACCTGGCAACTGTTGTATCTAGAGTTCTGTCAGACCAGTTCAGACCAATGCAATTCACCCTCCTCCCAATAGGTGGAGATAGAGCAAATCTGCTTTTCTTCCCTATATACGGCTGATGCAAACAGGAAGGAGATAAGTTTACTATTGCCAAAGCCTCCTTTTCCTATAACTTAAAAGTTCATAGTTAATGTGATATGGTGAATTATCGGCAATTCTCCCACCCACTCATATGTTTACAGGGCTTTTTTCTCAGGTGGTGCACACTGGTATGCTGTACCAGCACTTTATTTTGCCACCTTCCCAATATGCCTGGTGCCATGTTTGTAGCTGAGGATGAGCTGCAACATATGCTGGGTGCTAGTACAGTGCAAATCATTTCTGTTTGCAACCATTAGATTTTTTTTGTTCCAGTATCTGCAACTCCAGGACACTGTGGAAAAAAACATTTCCGATCAGCCTCCCCAGCTGGAGTGTCCTCACTTTCTGTGTGGGATTCTGAGCCTCCAAGTCACCATCCTTGTGACTGCTCTAGCGATACAACTATGCGCACAACCCTGAGTCTTCCTGACCCAGTGCAGAGACGTTTTCTTTCCTCAGCTAGGCCCCTGACCTGGACTGTTAAGCAACCGCAGCAGTGGCTGAGTCTTGATTTGTTATGTTGCTGTGCCTTGGGCTTT
Source organism: Ichthyophis bannanicus (assembly GCA_033557465.1). Taxonomy (NCBI): domain Eukaryota; kingdom Metazoa; phylum Chordata; class Amphibia; order Gymnophiona; family Ichthyophiidae; genus Ichthyophis; species Ichthyophis bannanicus. The sequence continues at coordinate 228,257,957 of CM066038.1, forward strand.
CTCTCCACTGACCAGTCCTGCTCTGCCCAGCAGTTTTTTTTTGAAGAGCAGAGAAATGAATGGCCCATCTTGGAGCAGATTACACAGCCGCAGTGAGACAGACAATGGAGTCTGGAGTTTGATCAGGTCAGTGCCTGGGCCTCCTCCGGGGGGGGGGGGGGGATGTAGTGAAGAAAGAGAAAGACCATCTGAGCCTTGTGAAGGAGGGAGTAAGAGACAGGAAGAGACAATGAACCATGTTGGGGGGCGGGGAGGGGGAGAGGGGAATATATTGGACATGTGGGTGGATGCTGCACCTCTGGGGGAGGGAGGTTAAGAAATAAAGAGTACATGCTGGACAGCGGGAGATCTGGGGCAGTAAAGGGAAGATTCTGAACTGCAGGAAACCTGGCACAGTAAAAGGAAGATGCTGGTCTGCATCTCTTAGTGAGGTTTCCAGTTCAGTTTCTGCTTATTTCTACTTCTAATTTATGGTCCCTTGTTCTGTATTTGCTGGGGGGTCTGTCTGTGTTTTCAGTGTGTGACTAAGGTGAATGATTCTGTCTGCATGTAATTTCTGTGTAGGAATCTGTAATGAAGCAGTCCTATTTGTTCTGGTTTCCAGGATGTACTGGTGTTCTAGGTCCTGATCTAGTATTATTTGTAGTGCTGCCTTTTCATATGTAGGACTGCTGCTGTTTTGAGTTCTGGCAGTGCTGTTATGGTAGGGTAGGACTCTTACCTTATAAGCCCACAGATGCACCAGTCATCTCTTTGGATTCCTGCTCACACTTATCATACGGTCCCAACTGATAGGAGTGTGAAATTGGTGGCATGACAATTGCTTCTCTAACCCATTTTTCCTGTTGCCAGTGTCTCTCCCACATCTGCAAAGCACTAGGCAGGTCAAGCAACTGCCCTGAGCTGAGAATTGCCTGGGCGGGAGAGGCACCAGCAAGAGGAAGAACAGCTTGGAGAAGCATTAGACCTGCTGCACCACCAACTGTGCTCTCCTGCTGGCAGCTGAGATTGGACCTGGGAAGAGGGGAAGGCAAGGGGCTGCAGGTGCTGTGTGTGTTGGGGGGGGGGGGGGGAACGCAAATGTAGACTTTGGCCCTTGGACACATAATGTTATGGCACTGTCTGAGCCTTACATTGGGGCCCGGCAACAGATCCCATTGCTCATTTGTTCATGTAGGAGGTATTATGTCGGTCTAGTGCCATCACTGAGAATGTGACAGTGCAGATTTCGGATAGCTTCATATACATTGGTACAGGGGGAAATGCTTTTTAATTTCCTTTTTTCCAGTGTTGCAATGCAGGCAAAGTCAGGATTCTTGGGGTTTCCAGTTGTTTTTGTCTGCATATTTCTGTATGCTTTGAGGATCTGTCTGTGACGGACTGCTAGTTTATGCTTTCTCTGTAGAGGAGGACTCTATACAGTCCAGCATATTTTATTTTTCTTATGGAAAGTAAAAGCACACTGGAGTTTTAGGGCCAAGTGAAATATTCACAATGCTGCTTTTCATAAGTACAGTTGCTGCTGTGTAAGTACTGGGAGCGAGTGCCTTTACGATATGTTAGATTTGTTAAACAGGTTCTGAGGTTATGATAAAGTTTTGTGTTTCAGTTTTGGCAACACTATTCTCCTAATTCCTAGTTTCTACATTTAACTGGTTGATGTCACTGTGGGTATAGCTAAGCTGTAACAGCTTACAGAAATAAATTATAATGAAAAAAACCAATCACATAGTACGATTGTTGAGATATAAGAGATAAACCAATTTTGATTTTATCCTGCTGCTATAAAAGGGATCCACTGTGTCTGTCCCATGCCATTTTGAATTCAGTCACTGTCTTTGCCCCACCACGTCCATTGGCAGGGCATTCCAAGCATCCACCACCCTTTCAGTGAAAAAGTATTGCCCTTCAGTTTACCCCCTTGCAGTTTCATGTTATGTCTTCTAGTTTTACAGCTGGCCCGTCTTTGAAAAAGGTTTGTTTGGTCATTAATACTCTAACTATTTAAAGGTCTGAATCATATCTCCCCTGTCCCTCCTCTCCTCTAGCGCATGCATATGTAGGTCTTCAAGTCTCTTCTCATGTCTTCTAACACAAGCTCCAAATCATTTTGGTCATCTTTTGCTGAACTGTTTCCAATCTTTTTATATCCTTTGCAAGATACGGTCTCCAAAACTGAACACAATATTCCAAGTGAGGCCTCACCAGTGACTTGTACAGTAGCATCAGTACCTCCTCCTTTCTGCTGATAATTCCTCTGTATGCAACCCAACATCCTCCTAGCTTTGGGCACTGCCTTGTCACACTTTCACCACCTTGAGATCCTCAGAAACAATCACTCCAAGGACCTTCTCCTGGTCTGTGCACAACTTCTCGCCCCCTATTGCATACAGTTCCCTTGGATTTCTGCTTCCCAAGTGCATGACACTGCACTTCTTCGCATTAAATCTTCAATGGCAAGCATTGGACCATTCTTCCAGTGTTTTTAGATCTTTTCTAATGTTGTCTACTCCCTCAAACATCCACTCTATTGCAAATTTTTGTGTCATCTGCAAAAAGGCGGACTTTTCCATTCAGTCCTTCAGCAATATTGCTCACAAATACATTGAACAGCTCCTTGTTTCATCATCTCCAGTCTATTGATAAGGCAGAATGCCAGCCAATGAGGTGATGTTAAGTGCACCTGTGCCACCTGCAACATTAATGGTGAAATGAACTGTCAACGCTCACACAAACAGCGATGTAATACATGCTCACGCACCACCCCTACCCCGTCCATTTCCCTCCTCACGCACTTGCAGAATTATTTGTCATTTCACATACTTAGAAGAAGGAATGCAGATGATGATGATTAAGAAACACACTTGAAACAACTACTGAATTAAAAATCATGACCATCATTGGCCTAGCTGCTGGGCTTCAGAACAAAAAGAAGAATGCTGCCAAAAATAAGACCGGCTATCTATACTAAATTTTAAAAAAATTCAGTTGTAGGCCGTGCCGTAAAGCTGGAATGCTTGCGGTGGAGAAAAAGATGAGAATGAAATTATTATTCCCCAGCACTATGGAACTCACTCTCATATCACCTGAGAGCAATCTCCGACATCACCGAATTCAGGAAATGTCTCAAAACCCACCTTTTCACAGACCACTTCAACACCACAGACAACACACAACCATAACAGCATTTCTAATCAGCAGCTCCCATCTCCACCTTTAACCAAGTCACAATCAGTTAAAATGTCGTAAGACTATTGTTGTAACATACAGAACATGTTAACTGCTCATTGTAATTAATTTTGATCATTAATTGTTCAATAAAAAGTGTTTACTGTACCATTATATGTAACCTCATTATGTTTCAATTTTAACCGCTTTGATAAAATTGAAAAGCGATATATAAAAGACATTAAATGAATGAACGAACAAACAGTGAAATTACATATTTTGATAAAACAGGATAGCAGCAGTTAATATACCCATGAAAAGTTATCCTTAAAACTGCTTTTAGGCAAATGCCCACAAAAAGAGTAGCAACAGCCCTCTCGAGAGAAAGAGGTAACTCAAAAGGCTTACACAGTGGCAAAGAAGAACCAATCCTTCAATAGTTTTGAAGCTGAAATAGATGTACAGGAACTTAAACGGTGTTGGCAGGGCTCACATACTTTGCTCTACCAATGTGTGCATCAACATTGCTCATCACATCATTTCTTACATTGCCAGTGGAATGAGAAATAGCTTATCTCAACAAATTGTGGATTCTAAAAGTAAAATATCATGAATAATTGATGAAGCAAGAACACCAACTCCAATTGCATGTCCGAATATTTATTGCAGATTGTGGAATGCCAGCAAATTTACTCCTTGATTTGACTGAATTAGAAGATGCAACAGCAATTAACAGTAAAAGGAATTTTCAGCTCTTTGTTTCATCATCTCCAGTCTATTGATATGAAAAAATACTTGCAGGATTATTTCATTTCTGTTGCTTGTGATGGAGCAGCTGTAATGTCGGGGGCTCATGGTGGCGTTAAGAAATTACTAAAAGACAAATTTCCCTCAGGTATTGTATGGCATTGTGCTAATCAAAGATTTAAACCATCAGCTCATGATGTTGTAAAAGCCTTTTCAGGGAATGATAGATTCAAATTATTCATTGATACAGGAGTGGCAGAAAGCTGTTTTCTTGGGGGGGGGGGGGGGGGGCAAGAATCCAATCTCCCACGGGAAGAAAAGGGAGGGTGTTTGCCATAATCGCAGCCAGCATGGATCCCCCCATGGGCAAAAGAAGAAAATCCGCGATTAAAGCAAAACCCCTTCCTGTTCTGTTCACATGGATCCGATCTCCCATGGGCGAACATGAAAGGTCTTTGCTGCGATCATGGCTTCTCTTCTTCTTCTGCCCACAGGGGAAGAGATCCCCAGCGGGCAGCCTGCTGCCTGCCATGCTGCATTTTTGGTGGGGCCAGGGGCCAGGGCCCATGTGGCTCACCCCTTTCCGACACCTATGCATTGATAAGCTATATGTGCTATACTATACAATTGCTGAAAAATGGCATAGAATTACAGTTGTGTGTAAGTATACTGGAAATTCAGCTATTGAAAACTGGCCAAATTTTAAGCACTTGTTTGGTACCATCTAGTTTTTGATCAATTTCTGCAGGATAACAGGACTGTGAAGCATTGGTACTTCATTGTGAAGAAGCTCCTAGACCAGTGATGGCTAACCTTTTTGAGCCCGAGTGCCCAAACTGCCGCACAAAACCAAAGAATTTCCTCAAAGTGCCAGCACGTCAATTAAACCTTAACAACAATATTTTAGAGCCTTATAATGATGTTCCAGATCACCCATTTTGGGCAAGGATACTGGGGCGTTACAAATTACACAACACTTGTCTTTCACCATGATGAAGAAGTAGTCCATTTCCCATTCATCATGAAAGTGGTAGGTTTTGCTCTTCTTTGGAACCCAGCTCCCGCGCGGGTCCTATAATCTCGCGAGAGGACGGCGCACGAGCCCTAGCGTGCAGCTTCTCGGCGAGAGGCGCGCAGAAGCTCCGACCGGAAGGGGAAGTGCGGGGCCGGGCTGGGGCCTTTCTCCTAGCACAGGGGTCTGCAACCTTTAAGACATAAAGAGCCACTTGGACCCGTTTCCGAAGGGAAAAAAAAAACTGGGAGCCGCAAAACCATTGCGACATTTAAAACAAATCTAACACTGCATATATTGTTTCTTACAGTGTACCATCATAATCACAATCACAATCATAGCCTGAGGTAAATATGAGGGCCCAAATGTAATCCACATTATAAATATATTATTATATTATTGTCACTTTTCTTTTAATATTTTTTTGACCCCCCTCAGAACTACTTTTCATAGAAAACGTTAAATTTACTTACCGTATTTTCCGGCGTATAAGACGACTGGGCGTATAAGACGACCCCCTACTTTTCCTGTTAAAATATAGGTGTTTGGCCTATACTCGCCGTATAAGACTACCCCTCTTCCAGCGCACACCAAAAAAAATACGCCGGAAAATACGGTTAATTAATCACAACAAGTAACAATATTTGATTTCAAAATTATGATGATTTTGTAGTCAAATCACTAATATGAAATAAAATTATTTTTTCTACCTTTGTCGTCTGACCAATTTATTCTCTGATCATGCTGGTCCCGATCTGAGGCTTCTGCTTTCCTGTCTTCTCTTAGCTCTGTTTCTGTGGTCTATGGTCCATCTGCCATTTCTTATCTCTTCTTTCGTTTTCTTCACTTCTTTCCATCAGCCTATTTCCAGTCCCAGTAACCCTCCCCAGTATCAGCCCCTTTCCAGTCCTCACTCCCAGTACCTTCCAATGTCAACTTGCATTCCCATGATTGCCACTGGTGTCCATTCCCTTCCAGTCCCCCTCCTTCCCCACTGACCAGTACCTTCTAGTACAAATACCATGGCAGCCCCTCTCAGATCCACTCCCTTCCAGTTCCATTCTCCCATCCCCTCGCATCAGCCCATTTGTAGCCTTAGCCCCCAGTTTTCTTCCAGGGCCAGCAGCTCTATCCTCCCCTCCCCACAATCAGCCCATTCTCAGTCACAGCCCCCCAATCAGCTCACTTCCAGTGCTAATCCCCCCTCAACCCCATTACCAGTGCTAGCCTCCCCTAATCAGCCCAATACCACCAGTCAGTCCTACCCCCCCCCATCACCAGTCCTATCCCCCCATCAGCCCATTTCCAGTCCTAACCTCACCGATCAGCTCATTTCCAATGCTAGCCCCCCATCAGTCCATTATCAGTCATACCCCCCTATCAGCCCATTACCAGTCCCAACCCCCCCCCTTGATCAGTCCATTCCCAGTCCTAGCCTTCAACCCATTACCAGTCCTAGTCCCCTCCCATCTGCCCATTATAATCCTAAGCCGCAATGTCTCTCGCCTCTCTCCAGCATTTATCCCGTCTGTCCAGTATGTCCCTGTCTCTCCCCTTTGTGCATGCCAGCCCCCCTCCCTCCATGTCAGCCCCCGTCCTTCCATCTGTCCATGTCAGCTCCCTCCCTCCCTCCCTGTCAGCCCCACTGTCCATGTCAGCCTCCCTCCATGTCAGTCCCCCCTCTGTCCATGTCAGCCCCCTCCCTCCATCTATCCCTCCTTCCATGTAAGCCCCCCTCCTTCCATCCATCCATATCAGCTCCCTCCCTCCATCCATCCATATCAGCTCCCTCCCTCCATGTAAGCCCCCCTCCTTCCATCCATCCATATCCGCTCCCTCCCTCCATGTAAGCCCCCCTCCTTCCATCCATCCATATCAGCTCCCTCCCTCCATGTAAGCCCCCCTCCCCCCCCATGTCGATGGTAGCCCCCCCCTCTCCCCATGTCGACCCCCCCCTCTCCCCATGTCGACCCCCCCCTCTCCCCATGTCGATGGTAGCCCCCCCCTCTCCCCATGTCGATGGGAGCCCCCCCTCACCCCATGTCGATGGTAGCCCCCCCCTCTCCCCATGTCTTCCTCCCTTCGTCTGCAGCCGCGGCTCCCTGCCTGTTAGGGAACCGCGGCTGTGCTTGTAAAATCGTTGCGGAGCCCTTCCTGTCTTGACGGGCTCCGTGCAGCATTGTCCCGCCTCTAAAGGAAGTTGTAAAAATCTTGGATACCTGGTCCATATGTAGGGACCACTCGTGTGGAAGCAGAACTTGACTGAGTCTGTCTGCCCAAGAGTTTTGAAAACCTGGAAGATAGACTGCCAGAAGATGAATGTGATGCTCTCTGGCGAGGGCCCACAGTCGCAGAGCTTTGTTGCAAAGCGACAGAGAGCCAATTCCTCCCTGCTTGTTTATATAGAACATGGCTACCTGATTGTCCGTGTGGACAAGGACTGTCTTGTGGCTGAGCAGGGTGTGGAAAACTCGCAGAGCAAGGAAGATTGCTCTGAGTTCCAAGAGATTGATGTGGAGACAAGTCTTCTGTGGGGACCAGATGCCCTGGGTGGAGAGGTCCTGAAGATGAGCTCCCCAGCCCATTGGAGAAGCATCTGTTGTAAGAGTTGCCTGGGGTAGAGGCTGTTGAAAGGGAGACCCCAGCAACAGGTTTTGAGGGGACTTCCACCACTGGAGGGACAAAATGAGGCGACTTGTGTTTGCTATTTTGTCTGACAGGTAGCCTAATGCCTGGGTCCATTGGGTGGATAAAGTCCACTGAGCTGCTCTCATGTGAAGGCGAGCATATGGTACCACATGAACGGTGGATGCCATGTGGCCTAGCAACTGTAACATTTCTCGAGCAGTTAGTAGGGGTTTTGACTCTGCTTGAGAAGCTAACTGCATCAAGCAAAGGCAACGGGCCTGAGGAAGATAGGCCCTTGCCCTTGTGGTATCCAGCAACGCCCCTATAAACTCCAGGGACTGAGTAGGGATCAAATTGGATTTTGGGATGTTTATTACCAGCCCTAAATATTGAAGGATATGCATTGTGCAGGTTAGAGCAGTCTTGGCCTCTGATTGAGTGGGAGCTCGAATGAGCCAGTCGTCCAGATAAGGGAAGACAAATATTCCCAGGGTGCACAGAAAAGCAGCAACCACTGCCATGCATTTCGTGAACACCCTTGGTGCAGAGGCCAGGCCAAAGGGGAGCACTCTGTATTGATAGTGCTTCTCCTGGAAAAGGAACCAAAGGAATCTTCTGTGAGTTGGATGGATGAGAACATGAGTGTACGCATCCTTGAGATCTAGAGAACAAAGCCAATCCTGACTCTGAAGGTATGGCAGCAGAGTTCCTAGAGAAACCATCTTGAATTTTTCTTTGACTAGGAATCTGTTCAACTCTCTGAGATCTCAAATGGGTCTGAAGCCCCCGTTTTCTTTGGGATAAGAAAATAGGGGGAGTAGAACCCTGTGCCCTGTTGTTGAGAAGGCACTTCCTCTATTGCCCCCTGGGCTAGAAGAGTGGCAACCTCCTGCTCTAACAGGCTGAGGAGGGAGGTTGGAGAATTGAACTGGTGCACTCTTGCGAGAGGGGGCAAGCTGGAAAAATGAAGTTTGTACCCCTCTCTTATGATGTCCAATGCTCTGCTGTGATTTGCCCCCATCTGGGAGCAAAGTGACATAACCGTCCTGGAATGGTGGAGGGCTCTGGTCCTTCTAGCAGGGCTGTGGAGTCGGTAGATAAATGTTCCGACTCAGACTCCTCAGTTTTTTGTACTTCCGACTCCGACTCCTCTGTATTAATATGCGAATGTATTTTATACATTCCTTGAAGGAAAGAAAGGCAACATACATGTCATTTCCACAGGACTACTGGCTGGGAAGCCAACAGTCTACTGTATTGAACAGTTTAAGCAAAAGACAAACACAATGAAAACAACAAAGTTTTATTAATTTTTTTTTATTAATTAATCAAGTGGCTGGATAGTAGCCAGTCCAAAAATACAAACCACATTATTTGGTTGTTTTAGAACAAAAACAAAGCTTATCTATATGAACCAAAAGCAAAATCTGTAAAACCTAGAAATGCTTTATATTAATCTTGAAATGTAGTTATAGGCTTAGCAAATGCAAATCAATTCAATGTAGAGTTCTAAGGAAGAGAATTGCCTCTGCCAGATCCTCTTTCATAGAGGCTCTTAAGTCAGACTATTATTTTTAGGGCTGAAAATAATCTTTCGACACTGACTTGGGTGGGTGGCATTGCAGTAACTATTCTGGCCACATCACTAACGATCTCTGGATAAACAAGGATGGCTTCTTCAACAGTAAGTTTTGATGAGCTATCATACTTTTCAACTTCTTCTAGTGCTTTATAAAACTCCTGTTGGAATTTTTTTATTTGGACATTTACTGGTTCTGTAACGCTTATGCAACGTCGCTTTCGTTTAGCAACTTCTATTTTGTTTAAGAAGGAATCAAAGTCTAATTCTTCGTTTGAAGAAGATGATCCTGAGGTACCACTATTGCTTAAAAGAAGAACTTCATCCTGTGGAGGTATTTCAGGTCGTAATCCCTTCATGCAAACTGCTACATCATAGAGGGCCTTTTTTCCCAGTAGCAGTCTGTTCACTGTTCAACAAAATTCGGCTCATTGGGTCGACATAAATAGCCTCTAACAAGATTTCATTTTCCAGCAAAAGACTCTCTCTTTTCATCATTGAAGATGCAATGCCCTCAGCTATTAACCCTCCATTTTTGTTCAGGCGATATAACAGGCTCTTCCATTCCAAGAAGAATTTACCCGGGGTTAGATTGTCACATTGCAACCTCTTGGTGACAGTGAAGGGGTGAAAAAGAAGGTTCTCCAGCTCTTTTGTTTGTGTCCACTGGCTTTCAGTTAATGCAAGATTTTCATTGTCCATTTCTTCTATGAAGTCTTTAAGTTCAAGCAAACGCTTCACCATTAAATAAGTGCTTCCCCAGCGAGTTGTTTGATCTAAAATGGCTCCTTTTCCTGCACGTCTTTTCAAAATTGCATCTGTTTTCGGGGCCCTGGCTGCAACAGTTACTTGCCGTAATTTGCCAATTAGTGTAGCTGTATGGCGATCTTTTAATCCATCTCTTATGGCAAGTTGCAGTGTATGAACAGCACATCGCATATGATGAATAGTAGCAAGCTTCAATGCTTCTTCAACAAAGTTGTCTAAAAAAATGTCAGCATTCTCTTCAGTTTCTAAACTTTCTCCAATACTTGCAGAGCTGTCTTCCTCTAACTCTAATATCTGTTTGTTACCTTCTTCATCTGCGTTCATCTTCTCAATTGTGCTCAACATGTTAGAAGCGTTATCTGTCACAACACATAAAATCTGTTCCTTTTTAATTTCAAAATCTTCTAGAACACCCTCCACTAACTTCTGAAGGTAATCACTGGTGTGATGTGCCTGAGTGTCCTTTAATCCGAGGGTCACAGTTATTGTTTTGTTATTTTCATCCACAAATCTAACATTAATAGCGAAATAATTGACTCTGTGACGTGTGCATGCATCCATTTTAAGGAAGACAAAACGTCCTTTCAGAACTTTCTGTAGTTCTTCCTTTTTACATTTGGCCTCCTCAATTATAAGTTTCCTTATACTTTCTCTTTCCAGAGAAACACCAAGTTTTTTTGCCATTTCTCTCCATTTAGGCCTAAAAAGGCTGTCTGTGAAAAGAAGGATAGTGGTAAACTATTCTTTACTACCATTTCAATAATGTGGTGTTTGAATTTTTCTGGTGTCATCCTTATGGTAACTTTGTCAGATATAAAGAATTTTCTTATTTGTGTTTGTTCTCCAGTAGATTTCTGAACGTTTTTTGTCACAGAAGTAGATGCAATGTTTTCATTGCTATCTTTCTCATTCACGGCTTCTAACACTTTGGGATGAAAACGCTGTAAGTGTCTTTTCAAATTTGATGCTCTTGTAGGTGCATTTTTATCAGGCCCACTGAAACTGCTAATTTTTGCATCACATTGCTTTTCACCATCATCATCTTTTCTAAAACATTGGCACACGTAATGTTTTCCATCACTTGATAATGCAAAGTGCTCATAAACAGTAGACTGTCGTGTTTGTTGTTAGCAGTCTTTTTGCCATTGTTTAGGATGCCTCTTTCCCTAAAATATAAAATATGTTATACTAACTGGCATATAATTAGATTTTTAATATCAACATACACAGTCTTGTAAGTTGTACGTACATGGCTTTATACAAACAAATAAGCTATATATCCCAGCACTAAACCTAGACATGATTTGTCCTATACAGAAAAACATGCACAGACATGTACTGTACACACACACACAACACAGAGCCTACATTTTAGTACTCAGAGCATATAAACAATCTGCACTATACATAAACATTCAGACATTCCTGCAGTACCACACTTACAAACCTAGGATAGACAGTTTCTTCCAGAAACATGTACACATGTCTTCCCTCATACTGACAAGCAGGCATGCAGGTTTTAAAATAAATATAAACACTTACAGTTGAATCCAAGAAGCTGTTCCACCAAGTTCTTCTAAGCTCTTCTAGCAGAGAGAGGTAGTTGGGCAGAAGCTGCTGCCTTCTCCTTTTTGTGTGTTTTTTTAATTCCAATCTAAATTTAATCGGAGTCGAAGCATTGTTTGCTGACTCCGACTCCGACTCCAGGTACCCAAAATTTCCTCCGACTCCACAGCCCTGCCTTCTAGAGCCAGGAAGGCTAAGTTCTCTAGCAGAAAGTCAAAGGCCCTGAGGGGGCTGAGATTGCTGGGCTGGAGCAGGCCTCGCAGCATTTGCCTTGGTCTGTTTGGAGGATTGCTGACGTTTGGAAGGGAACTGAGCTGCAGAAGATGCTCTCTGACTATAAGCAGGATAGGATCTTCCCTTTTTAGAAAAAGGTGCTTTCTTGAACAATCTTTTCTTAGCAGGAGCAGCTGTAGATTTGGATAGTCTATCCAAAGCAGAATTCTCAGCATCCATCTGATTGGTAAGGATTAGCAAGCAAAAGCCAAACAGATTCTCACCTGTACAAGGGATATTTCACAATTCATCTTGGACCCAGATCTCCAAATCAGATGCTTGAAGCCAAGCAATCCTATGTGCACCTATAGCTATAGCTGAGGCTCTGCTTACGCATTCAAAGGAGTCGAAAGCTGCACGGTTGGAGAATTTGGAGATATCCTGGGCATGTTTGAGCCCAGTGAGAAATTCTTGCCTTTTATCCTCAAACATAAAAGGACTTAAAGTCTGCAAATGGTCAGTGACTTCTTTTAAGAACATTCCCATGTAGAGACTATAAGAATTAATTTTCGCAGCAAGCATGGAAGCTTGGAAGACTCTTCTACCAAAAGCATCCAGGGTTCTACATTCACGTCCTGGAGGATTAGAGGCATGTCTCTTGGCACTTCTAATCTTTCTCATTGCAGACTCAACCACAATAGAGTGGTGAGGAAACTGAGTTTTATGGAAACTAGGACAAGGAGGGACACGATACATGGTGTCCAATCTGCGAGAATGAGGAGAGGTGGTTAGAGGTGCTTCCCACATCCTTAACATGAGATCATACAGAATCTCATGAATAGGTAAGGTAGCTGCCTCCTTAGGAGTTTTAGGATATTGTAAAATATCTAACTCCTTAGCTCTAGGCTCTGACTCTGGGGCCACTGTAATAGAGAGGCCCCGAGCCACCTCTCTGATAAAGTCTTGAAAAGACAAGTCCTCTGGAGGAGACATCCTTCGTTTAGGAGAGGACTCCTCCTGTGGAAGAAGCATCACTGCATCGACAGACTCTTCAGAATCCTCAGAGTCCTCAGAGGAATCGAAGTATCGTCTGTCGGGATGCTCTTGCAAAGCCTGATACCCGTACCGACTGGGATCGGTATCGGGAAACACCGGTACCGGGGTATTGGTACCGGAGGGCTGCAGAGGGCAGAGTACCGGCATAGCAGACACCGATACTAATGTCAATGCCACCGGTACCGGGATCAGTGCCGATGGCGATGCCAGAGCCGGTACCGGCTGAGTAGTCTGTTGCGGTACCACAGGCGTCGATGCCACAAGGAAAGCCGCCAGACTGCGTTCTATGGACAGAATCCTCTGATCCATCGACGCCGCCAATGCCTGGAAGTCGGTACCGGTGGAAGCCACCGGTACCCCAGAGCATGACACCAGGAGATCTGTCGAGGCCGCGCCATCGAGATCATCCTGCAACCCCGATGATGATGCTTTAGAGGCTGAAGCCTCCCGCCGGGGTAATTTTGCCAGTGCAGAATCCTAGAGGGCAAGGCCAGAGGCATCTCGATGCTTAGAAGGAGATCTACTCTTCGAGGACCGGCTGGATTTATGTTTAGTTACCTGAGATCCATGTGAGGAAGCAGCAGCCCTGGAAGACGTTGATGCCACCGAAGCCGCATCAGAGGGAAACAGGGTACTGAGCTTGGCAGCTCGGTTCTGTTGACCTCTCTTAGACATCATAGAACAGGGGACACAATCTGTAATGGAATGGTCAGGGCCTAAACATTTTAGACACCAGTCATGTGTGTCGGTGACGGAGATAGTACCGCCACATTTTGTGCACTTCTTAAATCCTGAGGCAGGCTTTTCCATATTTAAGGAAAAGGGTTTTGGGCCTAAGGCCCAAAACTGAACTGCACCTGAAGAAAAATAAATGGAAAAAAGGTTTTGTTTTGTTTTTTTTAAAAGAAAAGAACAACGACCGGCGGTACAGCGTCGAAGAAGGCAGACGCAACAGAAAAGAAAGAAAGAAAAAATAAGGAAATTCTTCTGCGGTGACAGGAACACGACCTGCTGGCTCCGCGGAAAAAGAACAACTGAGGAGAGACAGTTGGAAAGGCAGAAAGGTAGCACGCAGGCGCTATGGGATGCTCCCAAAAGCTTTCTGATTGGACGCTGGGGAGCGTTCCCGCGCAGGCTCCGTCGGTACCGACGTACCCATATGTGAAGACTCATTCCTGCTTGTTCCTGGAGATGAAACTGTACATGGAATATACAATGTAAGGAATGTGTGCAAATACTGAAAAGTACAACATAAAATGTCCTTTGCCATATTTGTGACACATTGTCATGAGAGACACAGAATGAAGCACACACATGACTGTGTAAGCTGTATCCAAATCAAAAATTCTTTATTATGAAATAGGTCAACATGATCTGTGAATTGGCTAAACATGAAAATTATGGTCCAGTGCATTTTCCAAAATATGTACCATGTGATGTCACTGTGTCAGAACCTACTCATGCACACATAGGCACACTGTAAATCCACAAATGACACAGTGACACACTGTATACAGAGGATATAGAAATTACACTTACCTGGTAATTGTCGTTCCTTGAGTTACGACAGTTTAGTCCTCTACTTCTGGGTTGTGCACCTCTTCCTGCAGCTAGGAGACTGGGCATGTCAAAGTCGTGACATCACTGGATATAGCCTGCTGGTATCTCCCATCAGCCTCCAGTGTACTATTGACAAAGCAAACTCAAAGGAACAACAAATAACTATACCATAACTTTAAATAACTCCCCATTCTTCAACCGGAGGAGCCTTTTAAACCGTATCCGTCTTATATTTTCTTTTCTCTCTCTCTCTTTTTTTTTTTTTTTTTACTTTACATTCATGTCCCCCCTATGCAAACACGTATCCTATACCATCACCTCGTTTAAATAAGAGAAAAGAAAGAAAGAACAGAGAGGGATACTCACTGCGATCTAGAAACTGAAAGGATCTGTCTACTCCTTGAGATTGATGCTTCACTCCGCCTGAAAATAAACTCTGAAGAAATCACACTCCTGGGCGGGAATGAGGACTAAACTGTCGTAACTCAAGGAACGACAATTACCAGGTAAGTGTAATTTCTATTTCCTTATCGTTCCTCCAGTTTAGTCCTCTACTTCTGGGATGTAACAGAGCAGTAATCATTGGGAGGGACTTATCAAGCCAACTCACCACACTGCCGACCCGGAACAGGCCTCCTTTACTGCCAAAACAATTAGGCAGTAGTGGTTACTGAGGAAATGAAGAGACGACCTGGAAGCTGCTCTACAAATCCCTCCTGGTGGAATGACACGGTGATTCACCCATGAAGCCGCTTGTGCCCTGGTAGCAAGAGTCAGAAAGCCCCCCGGAATCATACAACCTCGCCAGCAGAAAGCTGAGGCAACCACCGCCTTAACTCAGTGCGAAATGGCAGCCTTCGCTGCTGCTTCTCCTTTGTGGGGACCTCCAACCAGCACACAAAAACAAAGAAACGAACATCGCACCCTGCATGTAATGTTTCCTATCGGCGTAAGCTACGAATAAAAACCTCCCCTTCCAGAAAAACCGAGAAATGGAAGAGAAACCAATAGGCTCAGGAGAAAAATCAGAAAACCACCTTTTGGAAGGACGACAGGACTGCTCGCAAACACCACCCTCTATCCAGAAAGGGTGAAAACGGCTCATTAGATGACAACGCCTGAAACTCCGAAACTCGTCGCACCGAACAACGAGCTATCAAAGCCACTGTCTATAACAGCAAATCCTTTACCGACGCCTGGAGTAAAGAATCAAAGGACTCTTTAGCTAACGCCTCTAAGGCCCAATCGGGATCTCCCGGCGGCACACGAACTCTCCGTGAGTAGCGCAGTCGGATCCCAACTTAAGGAAACGCTACACATCGATCCGAACACCTAGTGCTATTCCCTTCACAGACTCCTACAGCCAGAAACAGTCGCCCGCTGGATCCTCTAAGGGACTGGCCGCTAGTTCCTTCAGACACTGTCCTGCAGAGAACTCAGACCAAGGATACAGACACCTTTGTCGCCCGGACTTGCTGCCGTGAACAGCAGCCTTCCAAAAGGCGCTAAGCCTGGACCTACGTAGCAGAAGCAGCCTGCCTCCTTGCTCTCAACAAGGCGGCGAAGACTGCCGCAGAATAACCCTGCTACTTGAGCCCCGCCCATACAAAGGCCAAACCGTAGGCGGGCACCGATCCACCTGAGACATTCGTCACGGACCTAGCCGCAGCAGAACGTCCGCTACTGACAACTTCTAGGAAAAGCCTGTCGAGTAGATGAATGAGAAAAGCCTAGTACGTTGGTCTCACAAGAGCACCATTCTCCGAAAGCCCCGATACGCCAACTAGTTGCCCTATGAGAGCCCACGGGGAAAGGACAAGACAAAGACTTAATGGGAGCTTACTGACCCTCGACTGGGACGAACCATCAGCTGCCCCATTCCTCCACCAGAGAGACCTCTGGGTGAACCCCAAGGAAGCCAATAATATTAGCTAGCGCTTGAATTAAGCCATAATGCACATTTGCCCCATAAAGCAAATCAGGCTGTAGTCGATTCAACTCCCTGATCCTTTCCTGTTCCAGGCGAGTAGACTGCCGTAACACTGCGACCAGCGGAAGCATGCTCTCGCCTCCCCAGGCTCCAAAAATGGGAGCTTGTAAGGCCAGAGCATTGCCCCCAACGATCGCTTCAGTGAACCATCTACTTTCCCATCTTGCGATAAAGAAGATTGCTAGGGCTCTGTTCCATACAGTGAGTCCGCACACCCTGGAAGTGCAAGGTGTGTACCCACCCACGTAGTACCCAGGCATGCCCCTGCTTAGCCTCAAAATGTCAATCAAGAACAGGCGAATTCAGGACAGCTGAATACTTTCTTTATTTTCCTTCCTTCTTTATTTATTTATTTTTATTTATTTATTTTTTTTTCTTTTACAAAGACACCTCTAAACCAAAAATGCCTCCAGCATATGTTAAGAGACGCTCTTTCCGTGCCAACAATATGAAGTAGAAAGAACTCCCAAACACAGGCATACTAATCCATGGCCGTCCTGCTAGAGTAACGCCCCATTCCGTCTGACTGCACAAAGATGGACTTTATATTTTAAGTTCAACTAGCACCTGGTGATATGAAATACAGCTCTCATTCCGCAGTGGCAATTGAGTCAGCAATAAAGAAGCCGAGAAACTGCAGACAAGTTCCCATTATACCACCTGGTAAAGACTCCACTTTTAGACCACTGAAGCAAAAAAAGCATGCGAGCGTGCCTTGTGTCCTGCCAGCAGCTGATCGAATTGAAGGGATTCAGTGTATGCAGGGCATTGTCCAGAGAACGCAAGGCCCCTCCACCAGGCTGACTCCACATTCACAGTCTAAACCAGCAGTCACCTTGGCTGATACCGATCAGCGCAAAAGCCATCCCGGAAGCCCAGCATATGAAGTATGCCTACTAGAGTCTGAGCCGCTGCCATTGCTGCTAGAGAACTAGACTAGCTGCCTCTGGCCCCCCATTAAGGCATTCACTGAACACTAGCAGAGACTCTCCGTACCGGAGAACCTCTGATAAATGGCATGGAAGCCTAGAGCTCCAAAGGCCAGAGTTCTATTTGCAACCCCTCTCCGCTGAGCTACCTTTTCCATATGTAAAATTAAACCACATATAGCCAAAATTAAGACATTACAAATCTACCATAAAATCTTATAATTTGGCAAAGTCAAAGTAAACGGGAACATTTTCCATTAAGAAACCACACAACTATAAAATTCTTCCCATGACATAATGCTTATGGCAGAGCATTCCACATCTGTGGACTGGCCATGGCGCTCACCCAAGCACCTGTTACAACTGTCCAAGAGAGTTATCAACATAATTCCTTTTGACCTGAATAGGTTTACAGCGGAACATAGCGCTATATCACAGCAACTAAGCCAAAATATCATCCTACCATATAAACCGACTTTAACGCTGTATAGGACCTTCTATGGATAGCGGAAGGAGATTCTGGTAAATCAACATAGCTATGCCCTTTTTTCTTTGCTTTTTTTTTTTTTTTTCTTTTTTCAAGATAGGACTCCAAAACCCAAGTTTCCGCCAACTCCAATGAAATCAAAGCAGATCCGCTAAAATTACCCAAACTGCTACTATAGCTTTGCAAGGAACTACCAGCCCCCGCTGCACCCAGTGGTCCTTCCCCCCCTTATCCTGGGAGATTCTGCATTGCAGGAGGCGTTGCCCACCCCCTGCCAGCCTACTGCATCTGCCAGGGAGCTGAAGAGCAAAATAGAAAGTAGAACCCCTGGAAGCAAACAGTGTCCCATCCTTGGGATCCAGGCGCAAAAGGTAAAAATCAAAAGTAAAATCAACAGTGTTAGCTAAAAATGAACAAGGCTCTCTCTCACTAAAGCGAGTTTCTTTTTCTTTTTGAAATCCCACCGAAGTCCGTGGGACCCAAGCTTTCGAACAGAAGTGGTCAAACCAGATAGACTCCCGCAACAGACCAACTTCACAATGTAAATAACTAGTTGTTCCATATACTATTGTACCACTATTGTATATAGTTAACCAGGATATCCTTTATCAGATAACCCTGCATTGTATTTAGTTTCCCTATTTCGCCAAGTTATTCTTCCTGTTAAATGTAATGACCAGACATATGTAAACTGTCGGATGTTTTCTGTTCAATGTAAACCGCGCTGATGTCTAATAGTGCGGTATATAAGAATTGTTAATAAATAAATAATAAAATAAATAAATAAACACAGCCCCTGACGCTGTGCATTAATCGCAACCAGAGAAATGAAATGAAACCCTGCTCTAGTAATAGATGAGAATTTCCTGGGAAGGGCCTGCTAAGCGTTGCTATGAAACCCACAGGCCTTCTTGCAGTCAGAGAAAGAGCAGTGGAATACACCGAACACCTTGCAAATGGAGGTCTGAGAGGTTGTTGCCTGT
The DNA here is from genome assembly GCA_033557465.1 of Ichthyophis bannanicus. NCBI lineage: Eukaryota > Metazoa > Chordata > Amphibia > Gymnophiona > Ichthyophiidae > Ichthyophis > Ichthyophis bannanicus. The sequence continues at coordinate 228,276,643 of CM066038.1, forward strand.
GTGAACCTGATGAGTAATATGATTTTGTATTGTACCACTCACCCCCCAGGGATGGGGGCACTGAATACTTTATGTGATTCATGAGCAGTGCTGTCATTCGGTGGCCTTTAGGGCAGCAGAGCCCGACCAATGATACAGAAATTAAGAGCTTTAAATCTTGGTCATATAAACTGGATTCTCAGACCTTACATCACATCACCGAGGCTCTGTGGTGAGTTCTTTCCTGACCTGCAGATAAGGGCTGCATGCACAGTCATAGAAAGGTACTATTGAGTGTACCAGCTGCCCTCTGGTGGCCATAGACCGTAGCACAGGCACTTCCCGGTTGACAGTTTAACTGACAGTCTATTTTTGTACATCCTAAGGTTTCCTAAACCTGTCCCTGTGAATTTTGGGCAACTTTCACTATAGAATACATAAAGGCACACTTCTAGGCTTTCCCTCCTGCAAACTACAAGTTAGGGCTCTGCCCTTGAAACTAAAAGCTGGCAATTTGCCTAATATCCTGGGCCTGAACAGATGCTCCTCAGAGACATGATTAGGAGGGAAAGAACATGTGGTATCAGGGATCAATGCCAAAACTGCTGTCCTGTTTTAAGTTTATTCTTATTTATTCTATAAAGAGGATTGACAACAGTCCCCCTTAATGCTGAGGAAACCCCTGGCCTCAAAAAAAAACTACAAACAAAAGAAACAAACAAACACTAGGCCCAAAAATTTAGCTATTCTGCCTGTTGTTTTCCTCACGCAGGCAGCTCACTGCAACGCTCGCCATGCGGTCCAAATACCTAGAGAGGAAATGGCCGCCCCTTCGCCAATGAATTTTGGCGCCAAGAACAGCCGCCGCTGCAAAAAATGAGGCCTCAGCAGACCAACAGAGCCCGAAGGCCTTACCTGCAGGGCCGAAAGCCACACAGCCTGCTCCTACCTCCTTGAATTCCTCCGATCCTCAAGCTGCGCTGATGCGCCTGGCAGCCGCAGCGAGGATCGCTCTGCCGGTTCCACAGAGTAAAAATTAAAATCCCGCAGCAACGGAGAGGCTCCGTCTCACACGGCTTCAGTGTGGCTGTACGGGTCCTGGAGCTCTCTCCCGTACAGTCCAGGGAGAGAGATCCGCACCAGCAAATGCCTGCAGCAAGTGAAAATCACTGACAAGGAGGGAAGGCGAGAACTGCTACTAATTTAAAGAACCAGGCTCAAATCTAAAATTACTGTAAATAAGGAAATTTGCTCCTAACTAAAGGGAACTATAATCCCCGATAGTCAATTAACCAAAGGTAACTGAATTAAAAGTAAAATTAAAAGTAAATTAAAGGTAAAAATCAAAAGTAAAATCAGAATTTGTCACACGAATGTTCCTATCTGTTCCTCCCAAGTGAGCCCAGAAGCTAGGCTCACTATGCCCTCCTGCTGCAAGGAGACTGGACACACTGGAGGCTGATGGGAGATACCAGCAGGCTATATCCAGTGATGTCACGACTTTGACATGCCCAGTCTCCTAGCTGCAGGAAGAGGTGCACAACCCAGAAGTAGAGGACTAAACTGGAGGAACGATAAGGAACACTCCAGGATATGGGAAAACGACATGACACATGTTGTGGTGCACCTTGTAGGGGATGTGTGACAGCCTGTCATGGCCATATTGGCCAGTGCAAGGGTATCAATAAATGAGTCACATAGCTCAGGGCAAGCCATGTCTCTACAACTGAATAGCAACTTGCTGCACACATTGTATATAGCCTGTATATAGCTTCCCCTGCTATCAATCCAAGTTGTATTACCTGTTCTATGTATATAGTCTGTAGATAGTTTCCCCCATTATCAATCCAAGTTGTATTAACTGTTTGATGTAAGTGCAGAGCAGGCCCTTCCCACTCTGCACAAAATGTTATATGTAAACCGCACTGATTTTAAAGAGCGCGGTATATAAAAGCATTAAAATAAATAATAAAATAAAATCAAGGAACAACATACCCAATGTACCACTGCCACTCCTGTCACATCTGTACACCTGCCACCTATAGTTTGAGATGTCATCAACACTATGGCGTCTAATGTCGACCTGCTGAAGTCCAGAGGTCTATATAAATGGGATATCACAGACATGGGGTATATGGATGCACGCCAGATTGGTTTACAGCATTCACACTTAGGAATATGAGGGAACATCAGCCATGTAAATGGTTCTCTGTCCCCTCAAGTCATGCAGGTCAATTGACAGAACAGTATCAGCACACCAGAAAGTTATGTTTCTGGAACATATGCAGGTTGATGATGTCAATTCCATACCACTGATGCCTCTGGGCCCGATTCCAATACAGACATACAGGCCCTCTGTGCACCCGGCCAGATCTGGATGCACAGAGGGAGTCAAGATTCCAAACCTGCGGGGCACATCTAGCCCCACGGGATCAGAATCGCGAATAGGCTTCTACATGCAGGCTGGGACCATGATTCAGCTCGGCCTGCACGTACAGGCCGTGCCCACCTAACTCAGTCTGGGCTTTACAATGGAGCTGCGGTGCCATGGCGTCTGGTTGCCATGGCACCGCGGCTCCATTGTAAAGTCATGATCCCCAACCACTGGCTCCTACAATGCTTTCCCCGCAGCCCGACTCCCAATCTGGCCTCCCAAGGCCAGGGTCAGGCTACGGGGAAAGCTCTCCGCCCCCTCCCACCACTGCCATGCCACGGACCACTGTCCGATCGGGGAACTTATTCCACCTCAGAGATGGAACAAGTTCCCCTGTGTAAACCATCGGGCCCCGAACGTACAGGGCCAACATTGGAATCAGCCCTGTAGTCTGGGGCTGACAACCAACCGCCCGCCCTAACGCCACCCCCGATCTGCCCCTTCCCCGCCCCATTTAACTTCCCTGTACAACGAGCGGGAAAGAGGATATGGACAGGAAAGGGCACGAATAGCTATTTGTGGCTCAGAATGACCCCCTCTATGTATGATGCACCAGTCCCAAATCACTGCTGTGCTGACATGTGTATGGCTCTGCAACACATTTGGGCACATGAAGACCCTATTGGTCTAATCAGGGACCGCACCACAACAGTCAGAGTGATAGCCTCCAACAAGATTCTATACAGTCACAAATACAGCAGACAAACATATTTTGGGCTTTAAACAGGAGATACACATTTATACACATATATATTCCCCCCATATACATAGCTTACATGAAAAGAGCTCTTCGATCATACCTTGCTTGATTGCTGTGACACCACATGTGCTTCCACGGTCATACAGAACGGCACACATAGGATCTTCCTCCAGATCCGGATTAATGTCAACTGGGATATTATGCCTGAAAGCAATGTTGTGCAGGATGCAGCAGGCCAAAATGATCTTTGCCCCACTAGTCTTATCCAGACACCTGAAGCAACTCTTAAACATGCCAAAGGTGCGCTCAATGACAAAGCGGGTTGAGGCATGGGCATCATTGTATCTCATTTCTGCAAGTGACCATGGAAAAGCATGGGGGTCAGCAACTAGATCCAACATCCATATCGAGTATCAGCTGCATAAAGAAAACATGACTGTTCACCAAGTAACATATTTGCAGACACAGTGTCAGGATGTACATGCCTGTCCATTACTATTGCACCCTGATCTTCCATATCAAACACACAACTAATGCTATGACATCTAGTAAACACAATATTGCAGTGAACATACACCAGTTTATGATGACATGTGTCCTCTGACCACAGGACCGCTGTAAAATGAGAGAAATCCCAGTGATCACCTGTCAATGATATGCATGTGAAGTCCACCAAAAAGGCACAGTATCACGTGAACAGAGAAAATCCAATGCTAAGTAGTGGTATAATGGAAGGAAAACTTTATTTCTCACAACATATGCCCAAATGCCCAACACAGGCCATGCTTCGATTCTTTCTTCGTCAGGGGAATCCAGGCACACTATATACGTAATACATGAACAAAATATTACTTAAAATAAAAAACAAATTCATAAACAGAGTTAATTGAAGACATACGCAGCATTGCTAGGAAAGGGGAAGTGCTACTGATAGAAGATTTCAATATGCCAGATGTTGATTGGCACATTCCTGCTGCAGTATCATCTAGAAGTAAATCCTGGATTCTCTACAGGGAGAACTATTCAGGCAATTGGTAACAGACCCCACACATGAAGGGGCCATACTGGACTTGGTGCTTACCAATGGTGAAAATGTTTCTGATGTTGTAGTGGGAGATCATTTTGCATCCAGTGATCACCAGATGGTGTGGTTCGGTATTAGGACTAGGGCTGTTAGAATCCATTCAAAGATGAGGATCTTAGACTTTAGGAAGACTAACTTTGCGAAGATGGGCCAATACCTCAGGGAGTTAGTGGGATGGGAACAGCTGGGGGATGTAGAAAAACAGTGGGCAAAACTGAAAGGGGATATTTTAAGGGCAACCAACCTTTTTGTTAAATGGTAAATAAAGGTAAAAGGAAAAGGAGACCGCTATGGTTTTCGAAAGAAGTAGCTGAAAAAGTGAAGAAAAAGAGGGAGGCCTTCATGAAATACAAGAGATCACAGAGAGAGGAAGACAGGCATCTGTATTTGTAAAAACTTAAGAGAAGCTAGCAAAGTAGTCAAGAAGGCAAAGATTCAAAAGGAGGAGGAAATAGCCAATGCAATAAAATGGGGGGATAAGACATTTTTCAGATATGTTAGTGAGAAGAGGAAGGGCAAAAGTGGTATTGTCAGACTCAAGGGTGCAGGGGAGGAATATGTAGAAGCTAGTAAGGATAAAGCTGAATTGCTTAACAAATATTTTTGTTCTGTGTTCACAGATGAAGAATCAGGAGCAGGACCTCAGAAAACACCCACAAATAGGAACAGAAGCGAGGGACATCTTGAACAATTTTCAGAAGACTGTGTTCGTGAGAAACTAGCTCAACTTAAAGTAGACAAAGCAATGGGACCGGATGGGATACACCCTAGAATACTGAGGGAACTTGGAGACGTTCTAGCACCGGGGTCTCAAACACGCGGCCCGCGAGAGAACTTTGTGCGTTCTGCGACGGAGGGAAACAAACAAAAAAAACCCAAACCCTGGCTTCTGCTGCTGAAGCTGCCGCCGTGGCAGCGGAAGAATCAACTGTCAATTAAAAAAACAAAAACCTGGCTTCTGCTGCTGCAACCGTGGCAGCAGCAGAATCAGCTGTCCCGCGGCCCCTTCCCCTCTGCCTGGAAGAGCCCTGAGTCTGCTCCATCAGCGTCGGGCTTTTCAAGCCGCAAAGAGAGTATTTCCCTCTCGTGCGGCTTAAGCCTATTCACTTTTCAAGCCGTGCGAGAGGGAAATACTCTCTTCGTGGCTTGAAAAGCCCGCCGCTGATGGAGCAGACTCAGGGCTATTCCGGGTAGAGGGGAAGGGGCCGCGGGACAGCTGATTCTGCTGCTGCCACGGCTGCAGCAGCAGAAGATGAAATTATGTCTTACCTGCTAATTGTCTTTCCTTGAGCTTTCTCCGGGCCAGTCCAGGGAAAGGTAAGGTAGGGTTGTCAATCCCCTATAGCAGCTGAGGACTGAAGACTTCAAGCTTTCTTGAGAGGTGAAGCCACTCCCCCTGAGGGTAATCCAGCAGTCTCCTTCTGACAAAGCAACTAAAAAGAAAGAACTGAAAAGACCAGATTAACCCTTTAAAACTGATAAAGTTCTATAGTCCCTGAAAACGCGGAAGCCAACAAACGTGCTCCTTCTGTTTTTTTTGTTTGTTTTTTGTTTTGTTTTGTTTTTAATTTAAACTATAGCATCGATTGGCACTGAATGAAACCTAGAAGCCCCAATCATCCCCTCTCTCGGACGAACACTCAAATATTGTGAAATTCTTATGCTTACAAAAAAGTACCCGAAAAACCGAAAGGGGTGGGACCCTGGACTGGCCCGGAGAAAGCTCAAGGAAAGACAATTAGCAGGTAAGACCTAATTTCATCTTCCTTATCGCTTCTCCGGGCCAGTCCAGGGAAAGGTAGGGCAGTACCAAAGCAGTACCTAAATACGGGAGGGACCCGCCAGACCTGCGATAAGAGCCGAGGCCCCCACTTTCGCATCTTCTCTGGCCTGAACATCCAAGCGGTAATGCTTTGTAAAAGTATGCAACGAAGACCACGTCGCTGCTCTGCAGATATCTACCGGCGGAACGAAGGCAAACTCCGCCCAGGAAGTTGCTAGAGCTCGAGTGGAATGAGCCTTCAGACCAACCGGCAGCGAGATGCCTCGGGCAGCGTAAGCTGCCACAATAGCGCAGCGAACCCAACAAGCTATGGTGGACTTTGACGCTGCTTGACCTTTACGGGGCCCTGCATACTGGACAAAGAGCCTGTCCGTTTTCCGAAAAGGCTGTGAAACCCGAAGGTATGTCTTTAAGACCCGGCCAAGATCCAACCGTTTGAGCGCACGGTCCATGGGAGAACCGGACCTATCAGAAAACACGGGCAAAGCTACAGATTGATTAACATGAAAAACAGACAGTACTTTAGGTAAAAAGGAAGGCACTGTCCGTAGCAAAACCCGTTCCGGAAGAAATTGAAGATAAGGCTCCTGGCAAGACAAGGCCTGCAAGTCCGATATTCGGCGTGCTGAACATAAAGCCACCAGAAAAGCCGTTTTCCAGGAACACTCCCGGAGATCCCGAGTGCAGAGGGAAGCTAAGGGCGACCGGGAAAACGCTTCCAAAACTACATTCAAATCCCAGGAAGGCACGATTGGGCGCACTGGAGGACGGATAATTTTTGCTGCCTGTAAAAATCGTTGTACATCCGGATGCGCCGAAAGACGGCGATGTTGCACTGACCCCATAAAACAAGCGAGCGCGGCTATATGAACCTTAAGGGTACTAAGAGCCAACCCTTTATCCAACCCATGCTGGAGAAAAAGGAGCAGTTGAGGTAAGGTAGACAACATAGGAGGAACGTTGCGCTGTCCACACCAGGTTTCGAAAAGACGCCATACTCGCACATATGCCAGAGAAGTCCCAGGCATTTTAGACTGAAGTAAGGTGGCCACAACGGAACTTGCATACCCTTTGCGCTTTAAGCGAGCCCTCTCAAGAGCCAAGCCGTAAGTAAGAAGCGATCCACCCGTGGCATGAGTATTGGTCCCTGATGCAACAGATTGATGCGGACCGGAAGAGGCCAAGGTGGAGCTATTAGAAGCCGAACTAGATCGGCATACCAAGGACGATGAGGCCAACCCGGCACAAATGAGAATCACCACCCCCCCGGTGTTGCGCTACCCGCTGGATAACTCGACTCAACATCGGCCAAGGCGGGAAAACGTACAAGAGAGAGTCCAGTGGCCACGGCTGAACGAGAGCATCTAGACCTTCCGACATGTGTTCCCTGCGCCTGCTGAAGAAACGGCTGGTCTTGGCATTGCTGCACGTCGCCATAAGATCCATCACCGGCTGCCCCCAACGCAAGGTCAGCTCGTGATAAATTGCCGTGTTCAATTCCTATTCCCCGGGATCAAGCACATTGCGGCTGAGATAATCGGCCTGCACATTCTCCTGGCCAGCTACATGTGCCGCTGATAACGCCAGGAGATTGGATTCTGCCCACACCATCAATTCCTGACATTCGGAGAGGAGGGAAAGAGTCTTGGTTCCCCCTTGACGATTGATATAAGCGACTGTCACTGCATTGTCGGAGAATATCTTGACCGCAGTCCCCTTGAGCAAGTTCGCAAAGTGCAGCAGGGCGAGACGAGCTGCGCAAAGCTCTAGCCGGTTGATGGACCACGAGCTCTCCTCTGGGGACCAAGAACCTTGAGCGATGTGTGCCTGACAATGAGCTCCCCAGCCCGTGAGACTGGCATCTGTGGTGACCAACACCCACGAGGGCTCCTGTAAGGGAACACCCGCCGTGAGATGTTCCAGAACTAACCACCACTCCAGACTGTGTCGCACGAGGTCCGGACAGGGCAGGCGCTGCGAGAGCGGGTGAAGCTGCGGCGACCATCGGGAAAGCAACGCTTGTTGCAAGGGCCGCATGTGAGCCTTGGCCCACGGGACTAGATCCAGTGCCGCTGCCATGGACCCCAAGAGCTGCAAATACGTCCACGCCGACGGAGCTGACAGTCTCAGAAAAGCTTGAACCTGCTGCAAAAGCTTCTCCACTCGCACGTCGGGTAAAAAGACCGCTCCTCGCTCCGTGTCGAAGAAGGCTCTGAGATAAGTCAGCTGTCGTAACGGTTCTAAGTGACTTTTGGCTTGATTGATCACCCAACCGAGCTGCTCGAGAAGTTGTACAACTCGAGCTGTCGCCTTCACTGAAGCCAAATGAGAATCGGCCCTGATCAACCAATCGTCGAGATACGGATGCACTCGGATACCTTCCTTTCGAAGCGCCGCTGCAACAACCACCATCAGCTTTGTGAACGTCCGCGGAGCCGTAGCAAGACCGAACGGCAATGCTCGAAACTGGAAATGTCCCATCGGAAGGGCAAAACGTAAAAATCGTTGATGAGATTGTCTGATGGGAATATGAAGATAGGCCTCCGTGAGATCTATGGACGAGAGAAACTCTCCCGGCCGTACTGCCCGAATCACTGTACGTAACGTTTCCATGCGAAAGTGAGGCACCCGCAAAGTACGGTTTACGCTTTTGAGATCTAGCACGGGACGAAAAGAACCTTCCTTTTTGGGAACCACAAAATAGATCGAGTATCGACCGCAACCGTATTGGCCTAGAGGCACGGGAACTATCGCTCGCAGCTGCAAGAGACGAAAGAGCGTGTCCAAAATGGCCTGCATCTTCAGACCGGGTGCACAGGGAGACATTACAAAGGCGGGCGACAAAGGGCAGGCGAAGTCTAGAGCATACCCCTTCTGAATTATCTCTAAAACCCATTTGTCTGAAGTGATTTCGGTCCAGGCTGCCAGAAAATTCTGCAGGCGCCCTCCTACAGGAACCAACGCCTGGACCAGCAGACCTTCATTGCGGCTTTTTAACTGAGGGTTGGGACGCACCGAAGTAGGACCTGCCAAAACCTCTGGCTCCTCGAAAGGACTGACTACGAAAGCCGGAACGGCCCCTGGAATAGGGTGCAAAGCGCGCTCCGCGAAATCTACGGGAGCCCCGACCGGAGCCTCGGAGACCACCAGTACCTCTCACCGGCTTAGGTTTATCCTCCGGCAAACGACCCCCTTTTGAGTCACCTAAATCTTTCACAATTTTTTCTAACGCCTCCCCAAAGAGTAATTTCCCCTTATAGGGCAATTTACTGAGCCGCAACTTCGAGGAAACATCTGCAGACCAGTTACGCAACCAGAGAAAACGCCTGGCAGCTACCAGGGAGGCCATGGTTTTAGCCGCAATCCGCAGCAAATCATAAAAAGCATCTGCCATATAAGCCGCGGCTGATTCCAACTTCGCATTTTCTGCAACTTCAGAAGTGGACTCCCCTGAAGCGTCCCCCTGCAACCATCTAATGGACGCCCGAGAAACATAAGCTCCACAAACTGCAGCTTGCAGTGCCAAAGCACTAGAATCAAATGCCTGCTTGAGAAGAATTTCCAATTTTCTATCCTGGAGGTCCTTAAGCGCCGCCGCTCCCTCCACAGGGATGGTAGTCTTTTTAGTCACTGCAGATACAATGGCATCCACCTTTGGCATGCGTAATAACTCCTTTTCCTCCTGCGGTAGGGGGTACAGGCGAGCTAAGGCTCGGCTGCCGCGTAGGGTAGCCTCCGGACACTCCCATTCAGATTCAATCATTTGCCTGATAACCCGATGCATCGGGAAACACCGTTGTTCAGCCTTAAACCCCTGCAATAACGGATCCTCCAAAGGCTCCTGAGATGCAGAAGGAAGAAGCAGGTGTAGCGCCACCAAAGACTGAGAATGAGAGCCGCCAGCAACTCTTTACGGAAGACCCTGAAAATATTTGGATCCTCCCCGGGAGCAATCTCTCCTTCCTCCAAGTCCTCTGTATCCAGAGCTAAGCCTGTCTCTGCCAGAACCTCTGCGTCCCCCTGACCCAGGAGTACAGAAGGTTGAGAAGCAAACGGATCCAAAGGATCTTTAATAATGTCCTTAGTCTGAGAAGACCCCTCACCAGGATCCTCTGTCACTTGAAAATTAAGGGGAACTGCTACAGGACTTGGAAACGCTGTTAACTGATCAGGCTGTGAAGACTTCAGCAAAAAAGCCTTGTGCATCGCCAAAATAAATTCGGGCGAAAAAAACGATGCCATTCCTTCCTGAGCCTCAGAAAATGATCGCGAAGGCTTTTCTTGTGGAACGGCGTCTTTAGAAGATTTAGCTTTCCTTTTATGCGGCCGGGGCTGCTCTGCAGGCGAACTGACCGGCGCCGTCAAAATGGCCGCCTTTCCCGCCTTTTCGGCAGGCAAAGACGGCTCCTCTAATTTAGGTACAGGCTTGTCTGCCATCAAAAAATTGCATCTCCGAACGAAAGCAGTAGCGGGAAAAATAACGCCGCTGTTCGAGGAACGGCGCTGAGTAAATAACCCGGTGCCTGTATATCGCGTGACAGGAAGAAAATAAAAAATAACTAGAGACTCACCGGAGTGAAGAAAGCCAAATCCTGAGTACCCAATGCAGTCCCGCTGCTAGCGGGAAGTACTCTAAACCGGCAGTGTTCACGGCAGAGGAAACAACTGGGGCTCCCAGGATCACTCTGCCGTTAGAGACGGAGACGGTGAAAAAAGGCAGGCTCTACCTCACACCGTAAAAGAATGACTCACTCGACGTCTCAAATGTCCTTAAAGTACTAGTGTACCAAAAAACACTACAAGGACTATAGAATAAATCAGCTCTGCTAGAACTAATATAATTTCCGCAAAAACAAAGAAAGAAAAATAACCGGTAGGTTTGTATATGAGGGAGAAATAGAGATTCGATCCTCTTTAGCTGCTGAGGACTGAAAGACTGCTGGATTACCCTCAGGGGGAGTGGCTTCACCTCTCAAGAAAGCTTGAAGTCTTCAGTCCTCAGCTGCTATAGGGGATTGACAACCCTACCTTACCATTCCCTGGACTGGCCAGAGAAGCGATAAGGAAGCCAGGGTTTTGTTGTTGTTTTTTTATTTACCTGGGCTGAGGGGGGGGTGGGGGGTTAGGAGTGGAAATGGGCTGATGGGGGTTAGGAAGGACTGGAGGGGGGCTGATGGGGGGGAGTTAGGACTGGTAATGAGCTATGGAGGGGCTAAGACTGAATTGGGGTAATGGAGGGTAAGCACTGGAAGTGGGCTAATGGCAGCAGGGGGGTTAGGACTGGTAATGGGCTATGGTGGGGGCTAGGACTGGAAATGGGCAGATGGGGGTTAGGACTGGAAATGGGCAGATGGGGGTTAGGACTGGAGGTGGGCTAATTGGTGGGTTAGGACTGGTAATGGGCTATGGGGGGGCTAAGAATGAAAATGGGGTGATGGGAGGGTTAGGATTGGAAGTGGGCTGTTGGGGGGCTTAGGACTAGTAATGGGCTATGGGGGGCTAGAAATGGTAATGGACTGGGGGGGTTGCTAGGACTGGAAATGGACTTAGTGGGGGGGAGCTAGGACAGGAAATGGGCTGATGGTGGGGCTATGATAGGACTGGAAATGGGCTGATGCGGGGACTAGAAGGGAGTGGATGCTGGGTGGGGCTGGAACTAGAAGGGAGCTGATGTTGGGGGAGGATTAGAATGGGATGGGGCTGGGAGAGTGAAATGGAGAGGGGAAAAATATCTTGTGTGGGAGGGAAGAAAAATCTGCAATTGGACGGGTATTGGGAGAGTAAGTGGTGATTGAGGATGGAGGGGTAAAATTTGAGTGGATGAAATAGGAATGAGAAAGGAGCAAAAGGAGAAAGATTAGTATGTTAAAGCAGATGTAGAGAGAGAATGGAAATAAAACTAGAAGAGAGAAGAAAGGACAAATGGACAGCAGACGATGGAGAGTTAGCAGAAGACACAAAGAAACCAGAAGAAAGTGGCTGGAACAATTGCAACTGAAAAAAATGCACAAAAGGTAGAAAAATATTTATTTTGAATTTATTAACTGGAATATGTCAGCTCCGGGAAATGTGCATCATTAACATCTGCGCTTTGTATGGTAACATTATGCAAATATTTATGCAAATGAGGCCCTGCGTCTTTTGCGGACCGCGGGTTACTTTACAAGTCCTCATTTGGCCCTCAAAGCAATTTGAGTTTGAGACCCCTGCTCTAGCAACTCCACTGACTGACCTTTTCAATGCCTCGTTGGAGTCGGGAGTGGTGCCAAAGGACTGGAGAGAGGCTCATGTGGTGCCTTTACACAAAAGCGGAAGGATGTGGTTGAAAACTACAGGCTGGTTAGTTTAACTTTGGTGGTGAGTAAATTATTGGAAACGCTGCTGAAAGAGAAAATAGCGAGGTTTCTGGAGTCCAGCGGATTACAGGATCCGAGGCAGCATGGATTCACCAGAGGCAGGTCTTGTCAGACAAATCTGATTGATTTCTTTGACTGGGTGACCAGGGAGTTGGACCGAGGGAGAGCCCTAGATGTGGTGTGGTTAGATTTCAGTAAAGCCTTTGACACTGTTCCTCACAGGCGACTTATAAACAAACTGAGCACCCTAGGGATAGACCCTAAAGTTACTGCTTGGGTTAGAAATTGGTTGGATGGGAGGCGACAAAGAGTACAAGTAAATGGAGCTCACTCTGAGGAGAAGGATGTTACCAGTGGGGTGCCCCAGGGATCTGTCCTTGGTCCGATTCTTTTTAACATCTTTGTTAGTGATATAGCGGAAGGGCTGTCGGGTAAGGTTTGCCTCTTTGCGGATGATACCAAAATCTGCAATAGAGTAGACACCCAGGAAGGTGTAGATAACATGAGGAGGGATCTAGCTAAGCTTGAAGAATGGTCTAGAAATTGGCAGCTGGGATTTAATGTTAAAAAATGTAAGGTCATGCATTTGGGCTGCAGCAAACCAAGGGAGCAATATAGTATAGGGGGTGAAAGTACTTTTGTCCACTAAAGAAGAGCGGGACCTAGGCGTGGTTGTGTCTGATGATCTTAAAGTAGCTAAACAGGTAGAAAAGGCGACAGCAAAAGCTAAAAGGATGCTTGGGTGCATACGGAGAGGAATGGCTAGCAGAAAAAATGGAGGTGATAATGCCTCTGTATAAGTCTTTGGTGCGACCTCATTTGGAGTATAGTGTGCAATTCTGGAGACTGCACCTTCAAAAGGATGTGAACAGGATGGAGTCGGTGCAGAGGGTGGCTACTAAAATGATTAGTGGGCTTCATTATAAAGCATATGAGGACAGATTGAAGGATCTTAATATGTACATCTTAGAGGAAAGGCGGGATAGAGGTGATAAGATTGAGATGTTTAAATACCGCCGTGGCATAAATGTTCAGGGAGAGAGCCTCTTTCAATTGAAAGCAAGTTCTGCTACGAGGGGACATGGGATGAGGGTGAAGGGAGATAGATTCAGGAGTGATATGTGGAAATATTTCTTTACGGAAAGAGTAGTGGATCCATGGAATAGTCTCCCAGTGGAGGTGGTAGAGATGAGGACAGTAACTGAATTCAAAAAAGCATGGGACAAACACAGAGGATCTCTAAAGGTAAAAAGGGGACTGTTGTAGCTGTTGATATAGAAGGACAGACTAGATAGGCCATGTGGTCTTTTTCTGTCATCATATTTCTATGTTTCTATGTTTAATAAACAAAATTAAAACCATAAACAATAAAATATTAAGAATGATAAAAATTAAAAATTAAAAAGTTGGAATGCCCAAATACAACGATAACAAATGTCCACCATTTATTTATTTTATTTATTTACATTCTCTTATATACCGTGCTATTCTGCATCAGTGCGGTTTACATTGAAGAAACTGAAATTACATTGAACAGGGCATTATAACTTGGAGATAACTATTTTACAGGGAACATGGGCTATGGAGGGTTAAGTGGCTTGCCCAACACCACAAGGAGCACCTGTGGGACTAGAAACCCCAGTCCTTCCGGCCCAAGGTTGCTGTCCTCTAGTGGGATTGTATAGGTCATGTCCCCTCAAGAGTGCACGGATAGAGAGATTAGCATCATTCTACAATGCCATATTCCAGTAGCAGCTGCTATGCACATATGGTACCACAATACTCCATGGCCATCCCAAAACACTGCAAACCTGCCATATCAATAAAGCATTAGCAGGATGCAGAGATAACCAAACCCTACCTATCCAAACACAGCACGCCAAATATTGAAGCCGGTCATTGCAGAAAAAAAGCAACACATCACCTACTGGCAAAGGTCAACATGTGCCACTGTCACAAACTATATCAGCAGATTATGCCAGCTGTGTTGAACATACTAAACCTTGCCCATCAGCAAGTGTAGAAAGTGAATGACAACCAGGAAACCGGGTATTCAGAAAAAAACATCTACAATGTGCAACAACACTGCAATGAGAACAATATTAAGTAAGTCAGACAGACAGTAGACAAATGGCAAAGATGAGAACGGTGCACACATACCAAACCAGACAAAGTGGTGGTAAGCAATGTTTAGCCAGCAGGTATGCTTTACCCATTGTGGCTTGGACATGAGTGTTCATGTGAACTGGTCCAGTCATCTACATCCGGGTTTCATCATGTCCTCTGGTAGCTCACCATTGTCTGCTGTCTGTTTGTCTTGTCCTCTCATGTCCAGTCTCCTTCCAGTCCACCTTGACATCTACTATAACAGACCAACCCATCCCCTTTGACCTTTACTGCAGATATCATTGACTTACTGCACATATCATGACAGTGGCCATACTACCAGTATCTCACCAACATTATGCACATACTAGAAAGCAGCAGACTACTCACCCAGCAAGAGACAGTCCTCATACTGTCCATCTTCAAACTGGCGGAATATTGCTGAATGATGCAGGATATAGGAGTCATGGGTGGACCCTGGAAACCATATTCAGAATATGCATATTTGCATCACAAATCACCTGCACATTCAGGGAATGGTAGTACTTGTGGTACACTGCCTCCCTGTCTCTGGGTGGGACCAGGGCAACATGTGTGCAATCAAAACTCCCATAACATGTGGCATTCCCTGGAATGTGCTCAAATTGCTGGTTCAGGGCCCCCCACTGCTGCCTACTGTTAGGAAAAACAATGTAATTTCTTACCCGGCTGATCATGGCATGCAGTACCTGTTGGAGACAGTGGGAGAAAGTGGGCCAGCTCATTCCTCCAACCGCAGCCACAGATATCTGGAAACAGCCAGAGGCAAAAAAATGTAGGGCACTCAGGAGCTTGACCAACCCTGGTATGGCATGAGACCAGCCAGTCAGAGGCTCAAGGTGGGATCTAAGATCCTCATAGAGCTCTCTTATAGCTCCTGTGCTCAGACAATAGAGGGAGATGACTTGGTCCTCATGCATGCCCTGGAGCACCGTTCTGGGGCTGTAGAGACAAGGTCATCTGGGACAGACCTCCACACGCCTATGGCACCATGGTTCCCCATACCTGGCCTGTGGCCTTTCCACAGGTGTAGGTCTGTACTTCCGCAGGGCTGAACCCCAGCCCATTGCCATGCTCCCTTGAACACCATCTCCCTTATCAAGCAACCACTGGACAGCACTCGCAGCAAAGCCAAAGTGAGCCATCATGGACAACAGGAACAGCAAAAGCACTGTGCCTCAAATACGAAGTGCAGGGGAAAGAGTGGGGCTGGGGAGCCGATGACAACAGAACACAACACACCTGGGCCAGTCACCACACACGAGCAGCCAAACTAATTTGATGTGCAGATGATCTGTGAATGGCGCATAAACGAGGCACCTCAGGGTGACGTACATGTTCAGGGCACCTTAGGATGATATTCCTGTTCTGTGCTCTCAACCTAAGGTGCCCTGCACATGTGCAAGACACGAAAAATGGAGGTAAGGTGCCATGCGCAAGGCGCAGAACGGAGAGGTAAGGCGCCATGCACATGCACAAGGCACGAACAGAGAGGTAAGGCACTCTGCACAGCATGCATAACCATCAATAAGCACTTTGCCCATGTGCTACGCAGCATGCATAACCAAAGCGCAAAAACATTGGTCTGTCATTGACGTTACACGAGTGGACTTTGCAAAACACAGTGACATTTCAGAGTTGTCATGATACAGCAATAACTGTGCCTTCACTGTGAAACATGGATCCAATTAACAGAGTATCCGCAGAGGAGGAACAACACAGAGCAGCGGGCCACCATAGGACAACATACACAGGGAGAGGGGCTGGAGCAGGTGCCACAGGGACAGCCTGGCTTGGAGATGCCTGGAGTCATGGCCCCGGCTGAGGAACAAGCTGGGCTGTCTGGGGAGGTACAGCAACACCAACCGTCTGCCAAGCCAAGTGAATGCAAACGCAAGAAGCAGCGTGTGCCAGATGAGTCATGCAAGAGGGCACTGCGGTTCTCACAGGATGAGAATGATGTGCTCCTTGCGCAGGTGCTCGAGAACTATGAGGAGCTCCAAGGAAGCATAAGCTCACAGACTCCTGTCAGCACAAGAAATGCTGTATGGGAGCAGAAAAGGCAGGCTGTTGCTGAGGTTGGCGGACCTTCTCAGGACTTTGAGGGCCTATGCAAGAGATTCAATAATATCAAGTGCTCTGTCAGGGCACACCTCACAGCTGAGCATCAACATGCACTGGGCACTGGTGGTGGTGGACCAAGTTGGGCCAACCTCTCAGCCTTGGAGGACCAGCTGGCACAGAGACTGGTGCCCATCTACAAACATGGACTGCCCCCAGAGATGGACACGGCCCACCCACATGCCGGTATGTGTGGATATGCGTCTAGGTTTGGAGCTCTCATGGTTATGTTTCTGAGTATATTCATGTCTATGTCCATGCAATATCTGAATGTACAGGCCAGGCAAAGATGCATGACAGTGGTGTACAATCGCTGCAAACAGGTACTGGATACATTGGTCATGGGTGGTGGGGGTGATCCTTACTAGCCACACAATGCAACCATTCTATGTCCTGCACCCCTGCTAGTTCCCCTCACAGCCATCTCCTGCTACCCACCATTGTGTGCACATGGGCCTGCACATAACCCCAAAGATCACATATATACACACACTCACACAATGGTTGAACAATACAGGTCAAGCATCATCGAGACCCAAGGCCACCGACCACCCCCTCTCTGTGTAGTGCACAGCCCTGCTAAGGAGTTCTGTGCCCTGGGTCCATCCCATGTGCACACTGCCTGCAAGCCAGACACCAGGCACATGGGGACACCCAGGGAAAAGCGACCCCATTCATTCTTCACATACATTGTCCTATGCAAGCAACCAACACATCCCGCAGATATGAACGGCTATATGGCCACACATATATGATGTACGTATGTATCCCTATGGCCTATCTGACTGTCGCATACATGGTGTCTGGGAGGGTTGTGTGGACAGCCAACGAATACATATAAGCTGGGATGGGCAGACAGGAATAGCAAGGACACATTGAGGGGAGAAATGTCATGTAAAAAACTGTGCACATCAGTCTGTGCTTGCTGGGCTGCTTTGCCAGAACCCTGTACCTTAAGCTGTGTACTTTGACCTAACTGAATGATGCTATGAACATGCAGTATGCCACATGGTGTGAATGGCGACAGATGTATCTCACGTGTGTGCGGAGGGGTAGTGTACATTTATGCTCTTGTGGCAGGAGACATGTGAGAGTAAAGCATGGTGGCATGTTCAGCATGGAGAGGGGCAAAATGCCACCCAAGTCACATTGTGCAGCTGGTGGAGTCTCTGGGTGAGAGGTCATATGTACCATCTACAGATGATTGGGCTACCCTCCCTAGCACTCTGGTGAATGTCAGGGTGCCCTGTGAACCAGTGCCCTACAGCCCTGTTTTTGTCGGTATCTGGTGCACAACAATGTGCTATGTTGCGTGTCGGTGACTGAGTCATAGGTGGCCCCTGGTGTCTTGTAGCTGTGAAACTGTGTGACTGGTATCAGGTGTGCATGCTGGAGAATGGGTGTCACGTGTCTTGTCGTGACTGGTAACATGATGGTGCATGCCGCAGTGGTCTGTGCCTTTTGTAAGATGTGCCTGATACAGTCTGTGATTTCCTGGCGGACAGTGGTAGCCCACGCAGAGTGTGCACCAAACATACCTTTGGTTACTGAGCGGTCACCAATGTCTCCGAGACGGTTGCATGATATGTCACCTTTGATGAGGGGGGGGGGTGTCTCCATTATCATTGTGATGTATATTATCAGGTTGTCCCCATGATCCAACAGCATCCCCAGGAATGTCATTCCCTGTACATCGCACATCTGGTGCCATATACTTGTTGAAGTGCATTGTTGAGACATCACTGGCCATGGAGGCCATGCCTAACTGTCTTTGGGCAAAGGGTCCTGTGAAGGTGGTGGCATACTGCCTCTGTGCAATGTCCCTGGTGCTGCGAGTGTCTTGTTCATATTATGGACCACCTAAAGGATGGGTGTATTCCACAGCATGCTCCTTTACATATGGCATGCCATGTAGTGTCCTGTCTCTAGCACAGATGCGCTGGCTGTATGTGATCCGAGGTGATGTTGATGGAGATGTGTTGCAGGGTTAGGCCTGGGCTCAGCATGTGTCTTGTGAGAAAAGGACCTGTGCTGCCAGAGTGGCTGAAGTCTGATAGGTCACAATACATTGTGACATGGTGGACCCTTTAGTCAGATGTCAAAGGCCATGTTGTAGGACTGCATGTCTGACTGGGTAACGTGTGGATACCACAGCTGGGGACTTCAGTATATACATCTGCCTGTTGTAACAGATTGCATGGATTTGGTTGCCAAACAGATGTGTGTGTGGTATGATCATGCCACTGTGTGTCTGGATGAGATAGTGACAAGTCTCTGGGCCCCATTAACGCACCACACAGGTGCCCTAACATTACCATGCGATCATGCCACTATCATGCCCATGCCATGACACCCCACATCC
Source organism: Ichthyophis bannanicus (assembly GCA_033557465.1). Lineage (NCBI taxonomy): Eukaryota > Metazoa > Chordata > Amphibia > Gymnophiona > Ichthyophiidae > Ichthyophis > Ichthyophis bannanicus. The sequence continues at coordinate 228,295,607 of CM066038.1, forward strand.
CACCCCTAGAACCTCCAGGAACCTCTGCCACCACCACCAACAGCCCCCCATTTGCACATGGCCAAGGTCCCCACTGTGCCTGACATAACCACACATGCTACATACTATCTGCTGTAATCTGCTCCCCTGTATCACCTGCAGATGTCCTCGCACCAACCTGGCTGATGACATGCTACAGACACATCCCCCCTCCAAAAGTCACACACCTGACAACCTAGCCAGTGCCATTGCAGGGCTGAACTGTCCCTCCATGCATCCCCCTCTCTACACCACAGCAAGATGGCACCAAGCAGTCACACACTGTCCCCTCTGCCCCATCCCCTGCATCCCTATCACCATGCACCTGTGTCCTGGAAAACTACACCATGCCATTTGTCCCTGCATGCACCAATGTGGACTGTCGCATTGACCCTGTACCAGCCAATGATACACCAGTGTCATGCACATTGGCAACATGTATGTACAGTGCATTGCTAAGGTATCCATCCCCTGTGCGTAAGTCATGTCATATCACAGTACAACCTGGAATCAACATGGGGCTGTGTGGGTGGTTGACACCATGTACTATACACAACATACCAAGATGTGTTAAGGGGCAAGACATACTTCATTGAGGCACAGAACACAAGTAGGCCTGAGGATACATGACAGCAGGACTGTGGCGATGTGTACAGTCACCAATGTAAATACAATGTGGAGGCACCGTTTGCTGCAATTACAGCTGCAACTATCCTGGGGACTGGCACTATTGGGCATGCACACCACAGGCCATCCTGCCCCGAATGATCTATTATCTGGTATGCATTGGTGTACAGCACAACTGCAGTGATGGCATGGATACCAGTTGGACCAAGCTGTGCTCATTGCCAACACCACACCACGACATTCCTGTGCCAGTTTAGGGAGGCATTGGCAGCATACGTTGGGTCATTGTCCCGCTGGTGGTGAATCCTTGTTCCTGTCTCCAATCTCAAGCAGACTGTTACAGGTCTTCCATGATTGATGCATCCATCGTTCCATTATACCTGCCGACCTTTCCTGTCTCTGACAATACCACCATCCACACAGAATGCTGGTGCCACTGTCATGTTTCACTGTGGGAATGGTTGCCCAAAGATGCTGGTAAATGATAATGTTGCCCAGCACATGGTGCTTCCCATGATGGGCAAAGGGTTAATGGTTACGTCTCATCTGCCCTCATGACCAACCACCATGTGGGGGGGGGGAGGGGTTGGCACATACCTTATACCAAACAATAAAACCATTGTCCTATGTCTCAATGTAAGCAATGGCTCTCTCAGGGCCATTATTCCATGTGGTCCCACTCTGTGAAGTGTCTGGCCTATGGTGGTCCCATCGACACATACCCCCATCTCCTCTGTGGACCTGTGCATGTCCCTCAGTGCTATCCATAGTGTCTTTCTGGCATCTCTGGTCACTGACCTCCTTGGCTGATCTTTGGGTTTGGGTGGGCAGCCTTTCCTGTCAGGTTAGTAGGGTTGCCACATTCTCTCCATGCTGCCATTATTGTCTGTGAGGGTGCTTTATGGTGTTATCGCCATATGGGAGGATCTGTTACAGCACCACCCCAATCTATACATCCCCCTCAACCTTATCTCTGACCTGTCCCAAGTGGCCACTGGTGTTCATGTTGCCTGCCTAGTGATGTTGCCGAGTCATGGGCTTTATGGAACATGGATAATCATAAGGCTAACATTGTCACATATCAGGCAATATAGATTGCACACAGGTGGACTCATACAAGCTCTTTAGGTGATGTTCGTGGCCAATATAAGGGGCCAGATCCCATGTATGGGTCTGCACACACTAGAGATGGAAACATTTGCACACGCACACACATTCAAAACTGATGTGTGTCCTGCATATCTACAAGGTGCATTGTCATCGTCCCACACCCACAAAATGACCAAAATCATTGGGCCCAAGACTTAACATCCAAATGACCCTGCATCTTCAGGCCATTGTGTACGTGCTGTGACATAACAGCCCATATGCCGCAAAGGTAAACACATCAGCAAGGCACTGTACAGAGCCAAACTATCTGGAGGTGGGAGTTAACCAGGATGTGAACTATAACGTCAGTATGTTGTCTTTGTTGTCTTTCCCCAGGTGACTCAGAGTTGACACTGGAGGAAGTGGCAGCTGTAGACGACTGCCATAGAGGAATGGGGACACAGTGACAGTGCTGCAGGGGGCCCAGGCAGTGAGAGTGAGGCAATACTGCCTGCCTACACAGGAGTAGCAAGCCCAGATGGGTCAGAGGTGCCTGGTGGTGTTACAGCCTGAGGACGGTGAGGAGGAGCACAAAGGTGACTTCTGCCTGCACCTGACGGTCAGCAGTAGTGGTGGTGAGGATTTGGCAGGAACTCCCACCACAGCAGTGCAACCACCCAGTGAGATCAGACTGGGTCCTGCACCAGGGACATCTGAGTCCAACAAAAACAAAGCACAATTCCATGTGCCACTAACAAACCCCGTCCAAAAACGTGGAAAGCAGAGGAAGAATGACCTTTATTGATTAGCTTAAGCCACTGGCCCGACACAGGCCGTGTTTCGTTTTGCCTTCTTCAGGGGCTAAGGCTGGCTTAACTATAACATAAAAAAACAAGGATACAAATAGAAACATATATATAAATTTTAAAAAAACATTAAAAAATTAAATAATGAACAAACCAACCATAAAATGAACTATTGTACCAAAAGTATAAATAATAAAACCATGCCCCTAAAGGCATGATAAAAGAATGCTACAAAATATAAAATACAGTACAGTAACAATATTAGTCGGAAAAACAAATTGTGTACATATATGGTTAAAACAATAAATTATTACATATCCAATAACTTGTCATGTGACTAAAAAATTCCAAAACGTATATTAAAAATTACAGTAAAAACCTACCTCTGTGTTCTATTGAATATTCAATTCATTCTATAACATTGAAAGAAGGGGATGACAAAATTGTTTATACAATGAATATGTAATGCCTTATTAATGAACGCAAAAAAACTTTAAAAGGGTAAAAATTGTTGATATTAATGATAAAAAGAAAGAAATTAACACAAAAAAAGGAATCAGTGGAACGACAACTCATCATTGCATGAATACAAGTAAACTACGGTACTCCAAAATGTTAAAAATATCCATACACCATGGAAGGACTATATAAGTTATAGCCATAGTATTGTAACTTGGTGACTATCCATATCTCAGTGAACCTATATAAAAACAGGAAATTATCTTATGGTGGGTGGATCAATATTTCATTCAGACGTACAGAACTGGCGTTACTATAATTAGTATATAATATACTGAAGCGATCCATAAAAGGACACATAAAGGACAAAAACGCCAAATTAAACAATTAAAAAATGTTCTGTGTAGTTCGAATATAATATATTGTTATGATATATTACTCCTTGTTGTTCTTCCCAAATGATTATGTTTGTAAATAGACTGCTGTCGTTTTACACTATGGAAAAAATGCATATACATTTTACCAAAAGGGGTAAAACAGCATTCACCATAAGAGACGCAAATGAAGTATAATTTAAAACTTTTTACACATGCTACTGTTTTTCTCTTTTCTAAGGAGAGCTGTCACTATGTATCAGGAGGGGCAAATTTAGCCGGGATATGGTCGTTTCGTACCATTAGATTAAGGGTATAAGAACAGATGCTAATTCCTGCCGTTTATTCTTGAGATAAACCCTATTGCTTTTATATATAAGTTGCTACTAATCTAAGATACTTTATTGGCTTTGGATCTATGATATTATTTTTTGCTAAACCCGCACACTCTAAACACCCAACACGCCATGAAAGAACTTATTGTTAGGAACTTTAAAGAACGTCTCTCAACAAAAGATGTACTCCAACATTTGAAACATGGAACAAGAATTAATACTTCTTTAATACTTACATCCACGGGATGATTATAGTCACAATAAAGTGTATCATGTACTTCACTTTTTCAGACGACTGTCTAAACCGGAGACGCTGGCGTCTGCGCTTTAAATAGAAAGGATTGTTTGTGCAGGAAAAATTTAATGAGGTCACGTGTAGGGCAGGGATATGTATGTGGGTGCCGAATCCTTATTATACTCTGAAGGGACCAAAATAACAAAAACTTTAAATGGTGGTAAGTTTCAAAAAAGGGGGTTCACAACAGACCTTGTAAAAATAGGACCCCTCACAATCAATATCATTTATTACTAATACACCGGAATAAAGAAAGGAGGCAAAATATGGAGGCTATAAAACCGGAGAATGTGTCGGGACTGTGGCTTAAGCTAATCAATAACAGTCAGTCATTCTTCTTCTGCTTTCCACGTTTTTGGACTGGGTTTACCAGGGACATCTGAGGCCTCAACATCTACCAACTCATCCATGGAGACACAACAGGGCAGACAGCTGCTGCAGGACATCATGCATGAGATGCATGATTACACCATGACAACACATGTGGACCTCATAGGTGGGTGACAAACTTATTTGCCATGCTGTGTCACATGGTGCGACATGGAGCAGGCACAGACATGGGGGGGGGGGGGGATTGAATGCACATCATACTGTTCCACTATGAGCAGACCGGTCAGCTGCGACTACTACAAATACCATATTTTGCCAATATGCCAGTTCTCTGTTGTCCCTGTGCCCCCTGATTTGCATGTGTTAGCAGAGCAGCTGTTTAAATATTGTGTGCCTCACTATTCACAAACGTCATGTTCACAGGTATCCGCCAGGAGCTGCAGGGCCTTTTCTGGGACATGGGAGGGTTCTATGCAGCAGACATCATCACACTGGCACAGGGAATGAGTGCAATAGCAGAAAGGCTGCAAGCCGTGGCGGTGGCCACCAACCACCATGTAGATATCTAGGCAGACACATCCTTGAGGCACCAGCCTCCAGCAGCAGCAGAGGCCACCACACGGGGTGCAACAGAGCCAACGGCGCAGCCTTGGGCAGCCACATAGGCCCTGATGATAGGGAGAGGTGTGATGCCCATCATGTACACCTGCATAATATGTGTAATGTTGAATAAAAACACATATACACGTCTGTCAGTACCACGGCAATGATTCTGTAAGGCCTATTACCAGGTATGGGTCATGGTGTGCACATACCTAGGTAGACATACCATGGGTACCCCTCCCCTCATGTGGCCAACCACACACCCCTAACCTGCCCTTCCCATATATGAAGCATACCCCTCCTCTGTTCCATTGTGGCTGACATGGACATGTGGCCCATTGCTGTTGTGTGGCCACATATTCCTCCCCTCTATGGTCCTTGGGATCCCCCTCAATCTGGCATGTCTCTCGTACATTCAATCATTACAGCTGCAGCCATCATATCCACTCACCTATTCCTGGCTGATTCCACGGCCCATACTCTATGCGCCCCCTTCCTGACCTGTGCACTGTGTTCGACATCTTTGGGCTCCAACGTCTCTTGGGACCATGTCATTGATTGGTGTTGCAGGCTTTGTGCTGGCCACTCTCACCCACTGGGCCCCCCTCAGTGTAGCAGTGGATGTGCCCATTGACCCTCAGCTACCCCTAGCACACACTCAGTTTTGCTGTTCCACAGCTCTGTCATGGGTCTGCTACTGTTTTGTCCATTATGCCATGTGTGTACACATGGACATGTCATGATCACCAGGCATGTGGGTCCAGTGTGCAGAAGATGGCCACCAATAATTCCCCTGCTGTGCCTGGGAGGGTGCGCCATCTGGGAGGTCCCAGGCAGTTGCATACAGCAGTACGCATCACCATTGCCCACTGTCTGCATTTTGGACTGGACTGTGTCACACGTGTGCCTATCACAAACCCTGGGAACCCATGTTATGTGTATACCTATGCAGAACACCACATGACCAGGCCATGGTTAAACAAAGGTTAACAAACTATATTAACAATAAAAACAAGAGGTAAAAATATTCATATTAAAAAGAAACAAATATATTTACAATTGGCACACAGTGACAACATGCCATTTAGATGGTGGGCCCACCACATTGTAGTCCATGGCCAGGAGGTGTTGACAACACCTGGGACTCAGGATTGCAGAGGGCTAGGGTGTACCCATGGGGGCCTCCATGGCATGATGGCTCATGCCCTGCAGAAGCTGAGTTCACACCCCTCTGCCTCCGCAGCTCATGAGCCATCTGTATGATGGCTTCCACCAGCTGCCCCACAATCTGTGTCAAAGGGCAACCAGTGCCACAGCCAGGGTGTGATCCTGTTCTCCCCCTCCCCAGGCTCAATGTGTATGGTGTTTGGGTGGAGGACTCTGCCCACACCCTGGCTGGCGCACTGGCTGCCATCCCTGGGGTGGTCCCCACAGGTGATGCAGGACTGTGGGTCAGCTGGCAGGGCTCCACTGGGGCCTCTGCAATCATGGGTCCCAGGTGTGTTGTCTATGGTGGCTTGGTGCAGCGGGCTAACCATTCTGGGATGGGAGCCTGCACTTCCTATGTGCCATCCTCCTCTTCCTCCTCCTTTTGGGCCACCCCCTCCTCTTCCCTCTCCTCATAGTCACCCTCCCCCTCCTTCCTCACCCATTGACTCCTCCTCCTCTTTTTCACTCTTCTCCTCCTCCTCCCACTCGTCCAATATCCCCACCTCCTCCTCCTCCCCCCCATAGTCCACCTTCTCCTCCACAATCCAGTCGGCCCCCTCCACATCTGGCTCCTCATCTTCTTCTGATCCTCCTCCACTTCCACCTCCTTGTCCACTCTCTCCTCCTCCATTCCACTGGGCAAATGTCTGCCTCCTCTGCCACCACCACCACTGCCTGGCCCTCCAATGGCAGCCAGCCTGGGACAGACAGCTGCCAGCCACGCAGGTGCTGCTCTACATTCTACCAGCACTGTGAATGGGAGCAGAGAATGCCACATTAGTCACATGTCCTTTGGCCGCAGGGCAGTCATCACCTGCCACAATGCCTGCCAGTACTGTACATAGCTGACGGCCCACCAACCATGCAGCAGGTGAGCAGACTGCACAGCAGGCCATGCAGTCTCCCCAAATCAAACAGGAAATGAACTGTACAAATGGGATGCATCGAGGGGGTATGAGTATGACAAGTAAAGGGTTAAGGGCTGACCAGCCTGTGTAGGCAGCTGCAGAGAGGGCTGGATCACCACTGGTATGACTGGAACCAGGTAGGCACCTGACCTACCAACTCTAGATGTCAGCTCCCACAAAGCGGGAGCACAAGGTATCCCCTGTCGTGCATTGACAGAACAGTGGGAGTTGGAGCACAGATTGTGCCAGAACACCAACACTGTGGGGTCCCCAGCAGGGTGTGTATGGTATGCTCTGGGGGGAAGGGTGTTTGACCTGCAGTGTGCATGCCTCCATACATCATCAGGTTTGGTCTTACATGCATCCATAAAGGTCTGTGGGGACTGTGAGGTGACCTGGCCAAGGGGTGCTACCGGCATGCTGGGGACAGCAAAGGTGATGAGCAAATCAGGGGGCTGTGCACACCACTGGGGTAACTGCTGGACCACAGGTGCTGTACATCAGCAAGAGATTGGGAACATATCTTGACATGATGGGTGACAAGAGTGTGGATAGGTACCCTAGTAGTGCATTTGTGGTGGTATGTGTGGATGAACAATGTGTCATTGGGACAGGACAGGCAGGGAATTGGGGACAGTTGGATGTGTGTTGCACCCAGAAAAAAGATTTAGGGATCATCGTGGGTAACATGTTGAAACCCTCTGCCCAGTGTGCAATGGCAGCCAAGAGAGCAAATAGAATGCTACGTATCATAAGGAAGGGAAAGGAGAATAAAACAAAGGATATTATAATGCCTCTGTATAGTTCCATGGTGCGACTGCACCATGAATAGTGTGTGCAATTCTGGTCGCTGTGGCTCAAAGAGGATATAGCATTCTTAGAAAAGGTAAAAGGGATGGAGGAATAACTCTATGAAGAGAGGCTAAAAAGGTTAGGGCTCTTCAACCACAGGTGCTCCTTGTGGTCTTGGGCAAGCCACTTAACCCTCCATAGCCCATGTTCCCTGTAAAATAGATATCTCCAAGTTATAATGCCCTGTTCAATGTAATTTCAGTTTGTTCAATGTAAACCGCACTGATGCAGAATAGCACGGTATATAAGAGAATGTAAATAAATAAATAAATAAAAATAACCTGGAAAACAGACGGCTGAGGTGAGGTATGACACAGTTTATACCCTGGTATCAGCCTCTATCGTAATGATAGAGCAGATCAAATTGGAGGAGGGGTTGCACTCTATGTTACAGAGGGCATTGAGTCACAAAGGATTAAAGTTTTGCAGAAAACAAAATTTGCTGTAGAATCTCTATGGATTCAAATTCCATGTAAAAAGGGGAAGGCGATGGCAGTGGGGGTGTACTATCGATTGCCTGGCCAGAATGAACAAATAGATGAAATGCTCAAATAAATCAAGGAAACTAACAAAGGTTACAGCACAGTAATAATAATGGGTAATTTTAATTACCCTGGTATTAAATGGGTCAGTGTCATGGCAGGACATGCTAGGGAGATAACGTTTTTAGATGAAATAAATGACTGCTTTTTGGAGCAGCTGGTTCATGAACTGACCAGAGGGGAAGCCATTTTGGATCTAGACCTTAGTGGAACACAAGATCTAGTGAGAAGTACATTGACAGTGAGAAGTACATTGATGAGATGCTTCTTGCATCAACCAAGCTCTCCAGCAAAGGAGAAGATGGGTGCCAACAGAATGTCGATGGTTGGACACAAATCACCAGAGCCTGCAAAATCACCAATCCAACTTCTCCAGCACTTGAACTGAAGAACCATTATGCAGCCCTGGAAGTGGAGGAGGTGAAAGCATCCCTGGAAAGGGAAGAACCAGAGCTCAAGTACCCCAAAGTTGCAGAATCAGTGACCAGAAGGAAACGAAGGGTAGTGGTGGTTGGAGACTCTCTTCAGAGGGGTACTGAGGCGTCCATCTGCTGACCAGACTTGATGTCCAGAGAGGTATGCTGTCTGCCTGGTACCAAAATCCAAGATGTTACGGAGAGCTTGCCGAGAATCATCAAGCCCACTGACTATTACCCAATGTTGCTAATCCATGTTGGAACAAATGATACTGCCAGGTATACCTCAGAACGTATCAAAAGTGACTTCATGACTCTGGGATAGAGGGTGAAGCAGTTAGGTGCACAGGTGGTGTTCTCTTCAATCCTCCCTGTTGAGGGTAAAGGCCAAGGCAGAGAGGCTCGCATCCTGGAGATGAATGCATAGCTGCGTGGATGGTGTCATTGAGAGCGTTTTGGTTTCCTAGACCAAGGGATGTTGTTCCAAGGGTTGCAGAGCAGAGATGGCATCCATCTGTCCAAGAAAGGTCAACGCGTCTTCGGTAGTAGACTGGCTAATCTACTGAAGAGGGCTCTAAACTAGATTCGTTGGGGATGGGTAAAGAAAGCCACCAGGTAGGTGATACATTAAAAACCTTTATGGAAATGGGTAACTGGGGTAACATATGGAAACAGTGTGTATAAATGCCTGTAGCATGGGAAATAAGATCCCTGATGTTGAAGCTTTAGTGGGAGTGGCTGACTTAGATTTAGTGGCAGTTACAGAAACATGGTTCACAGAAAACCATGACTGGGATGTAACTATACCTGGCTATACTTTATTCAGAAAGGACAGGGTAGGAAGAAGGGGAGGAGGAGTGGCACTATATGTAAAAACTACTATTAAAGCTTTGGAATTACAGAGCTTAAAAGGGAGAGAGGAGGCATTGTGGGTTAAACTAGAAAGAGGGAAAGAGAAATCTATTTGCATTGGTGTGATATACAGACCTCCCTCACAAGAGGAAGAGGTGGACAGAGAGTTAATTGAAGACATACGCAGCATTGCTAGGAACGATGAAGTGCTACTGATAGGAGATTTCAATATGCCAGATGTTGATTGGCACATTCCTGCTGCAGTATCAACTAGAAGTAAGGAGATCCTGGATTCTCTACAGGGAGAACTATTCAGGCAATTGGTAACAGACCCTACACGTGAAGGGGCCATACTGGACTTGGTATTTACCAATGGTGAAAGTGTTTCTGATGTTGTAGTGGGAGATCATTTTGCATCCAGTGATCACCAGATGGTGTGGTTCAGTATTAGGACTAGGGCTGTTAGAATCCATTCAAAGGTGAGGATCTTAGATTTTAGGAAGGCTAACTTTGCGAAGATGGGCCAATACCTCAGGGAATCGTTAGCGGGATGGGAACAGCTGGGGGATGTAGAAAAACAGTGGGCATAACTGAAAGGGGATATTTTAAGGGCAACCAACCTTTTTGTTAAAATGGTAAATAAAGGTAAAAGGAAAAGGAGACCGCTATGGTTTTCGAAAGAAGTAGCTGAAAAAGTGAAGAAAAAGAGGGAGGCCTTCATGAAATACAAGAGATCACAGAGAAAGGAAGACAGGCATCTGTATTTGGAAAAACTTAGAGAAGCTAGCAAAGTAGTCAAGAAGGCAAAGATTCAAAAGGAGGAGGAAATAGCCAATGCAATAAAATGAGGGGATAAGACATTTTTCAGATATATTAGTGAGAAGAGGAAGGGCAAAAGTGGTATTGTCAGACTCAAGGGTGCAGGGGAGGAATATGTAGAAGCTGATAAGGATAAAGCGGAATTGCTTAACAAATATTTTTGCTCTGTGTTCACAGATGAAGAATCAGGAGCAGGACCTCAGAAAACACCCACAAATAGGAACAGAAGCAAGGGATATCTTGAACAATTTTCAGAAGACTGTGTTCATGAGAAACTAGATCAACTTAAAGTAGACAAAGCGATGGGACCGGATGGGGTACACCCTAGAATACTGAGGGAACTAGGGGACGTTCTAGCAACTCCACTGACTGACCTTTTCAATGCCTCGTTGGAGTTGGGAGTGGTGCCAAAGGACTGGAGAGAGGCTCATGTGGTGCCTTTACACAAAAGCGGAAGTAAGGAGGTGGTTGAAAACTACAGGCTGGTTAGTTTAACTTCGGTGGTGAGTAAATTATTGGAAACGCTGCTGAAAGAGAAAATAGTGAGGTTTCTGGAGTCCAGCGGATTACAGGATCCGAGGCAGCATGGATTCACCAGAGGCAGGTCTTGTCAGACAAATCTGATTGATTTCTTTGACTGGGTGACCAGGGAGTTGGACCGAGTGAGAGCCCTAGATGTGGTGTATTTAGGATTTCAGTAAAGCTTTTGACACTGTTCCTCACAGGCGACTTATAAACAAACTGAGCACCCTAGGGATGGACCCTAAAGTTACTGCTTGGGTTAGAAATTGGTTGGGTTGGAGGCGACAAAGAGTACAGGTAAATGGAGCTCACTCTGAGGAGAGGGATGTTACCAGTGGTGTGCCCCAGGGATCTGTCCTTGGTCCGATTCTTTTTAACATCTTTGTTAGTGATATAGCAGAAGGGCTGTCGGGTAAGGTTTGCCTCTTTGCAGATGATACCAAAATCTGCAATAGAGTAGACACCCGGGAAGGTGTGGATAACATGAGGAGGGATCTAGCTAAGCTTGAAGAATGATCTAGAATTTGGCAGCTGGGATTTAATGTTAAAAAATGTAAGGTCATGCATTTGGGCTGCAGCAATCCAAGGGAGCAATATAGTACATAAGAACATAACATAAGATATTGCATACTGGGTCAGACCAAGGTCCATCAAGCCCAGTATTCTGTTTCCAACAGTGGCCAATCTAGGTCATATGTACCTAGCAGTTTCCCCAAGGGACACAGGTTCCACAATGCTTGTACTGGTTCAAGCATTGATATCCTGGGCCCCTTCTTAATAATGGTTTATGGACCTTTCCTCCAGGAACTTGTCGAAACCTTTTTTAAACCCAGCTACATTAACAGCCTTTACTACATCCTCTGGTAACAAATTCCAGAGTTTGATTACACGTTCAGTGAAAAAATATTTTCTTTTAATAGTCTTAAATAGTTTACCCTGTAGCTTCATTGCATGTCCCCTTGTCTTTCTATATTCTGATAAGGTAAACAATCGATCTACGTTTACCCGTTCCACTCCGTTCATTAATTTATAGACTTCTATCATATCTCCCTCAGCCATCTCTTTTCCAGGTTAAAGAGCCCTAACCTTTTTAGCCTTTCTTCATAGGAGTATCCTTCCATCCCCTTTACCATTTTGGTGGCTCTTCTCTGAACCTTTTCTAAAATCGCTATATCCTTTTTAAGATACGGCGACCAGAATTGCACACAATATTCAAGGTGCGGTCTCACCATGGAATGATATAGAGGCATTATAATATCTTTTGTTTTATTTTCCATTCCTTTCCTTATCATACCTAGCATTCATAAGGTAAACAATTAGGAGGATATTCCGAACCACGACTAGTGGGGATGGACGTCCCAATCGGACATCCATCCCCGCTATTCATGCGGCTGTAGTCCCCCGAATAACTTCCTTGCCGGTTGTGCGTGGAAGTTAGTCGGGGGCAGAGAAGAAGCGGGTCAGGGTGGGGAAGTGGCAGCCCGGGGGTGGAGAGTAGGTGGGCAGTGGGCAGTCACCGGCCCTGGACGTACAGAGTCGATTCTGATGTCGGTCCTGTATGTCCAGGGCTAACGAATTGGGGGTGGAATAACCGCCCTGGACGTTTTTTTTTTTTCCCCGATTTGCGGCGTGGAAGGGACGGGGGGGGGGATGAAGTTAATCCCCCGCAGCCCGACCCTGGCCTTAGGAGGCTGGATCGGGGGGGTCGGGCTGTGGGGAATTAACTTTGTGGGGCAGTGGCCAGCATCGCTGCTTTTAAATGAAGCCATGGTGCCATGGCAACGGGACGCCATGGCACTGCGGCTCCATTTAAAAGCCCTGACTGAGTTAGCTGGGCTAGCGCTGTACATGCAGGCTGGGACTGAATCGCAGTCCCGGCCTGCACTTACAGTGCTGTTCACAATTCTGATCCCACAGGGCTGAACGTCCCCCATGGGATCAGAATCGCGATCTCCTTTGTACGTCTGGGTCAGCCCGCACATACAAAGGAGATCTACGTTGTGAATAGAATCGGGTCCTTAGAGAAGAAAACAAGGTCAAGGCAGTGATCATGCTGGTGGGTGGGGGCAGTAAAGCAAAGTTGGAGATTAAATGAGGAGGTAAGGGAAAGGAGCTTTAAAGTATAAGAGTCAGAGGTGTTATCAATATCAATGTTAAAATTACTGAGAATAAAGGAGGGGGATGATGAATAGAGAAAGAAGGAAAGCCAAGAATCAAAGTCAGTGAGAAAGGTAGAGGTGGACTTGTCTGGGGGCTTGATAATTAGTAGCTATCCGGAGAGGAAAATGATTAAAATGGCAGATAAAGTGGATTTCAACGGAGGGAAAGGAGTGGGACTGAGGTAGAAGGAAGGGTTGAATTTGGCAGGAAGAAAAGGGAAAAAAAACACCACCACCACCAATGCCAGTGGGGCGAGGCATGTGGGAGAATTGGTAGCCGCCGTGACAGAATACATCGACCAGCAGCAAAGTCATCAGGGAGGAGCCAGGTCTCGGTTAAAGCCAGACGATGAAGAGCATTAGAGATAAACAGATCATGAGTAAAGAAAGTTTATTAGAAATGGAGTGTGCTTCCATAAGGCACATGAGAAGGGGAGAGAGGACTGGGTATGAATGAGATTGGAGTAGTTGCTTGGGGAACCGAAATGGGAGTGAGAAGAATTTAGGGGAGCTAGGATTGGGATTAATATCACCAGATGAAAGAAGGAGAGAGAGCAGAAGAGTGTGGGGTAGAGAGACGGCATGGTGGAAACGAGGGTGAGGTTGTTGAGAGAGAGGAGAAGGATGAATAAGAGGAAGAAAAAGGTAAAGCTCAAGAGCTGATGAAAGGGAGGATAACAAGATGGGGGAAGAAATGAGTGGTAAAGAGGGGGCGATAAGGAGAGGGGTTGAAATTGAAAGCATGAGAGGAGAAGATTAGGGATTGTCAATAGTAGGAAGAAAAACTGATGTGGAGCCAGAAGAAAAAGATGGAGAGGAGAGAAGAGGATAGAATAATTAGGTAGGAGGAGGAGGATCAAGAGGATCAGAAAGAACCTGGGATTAATTTTGGTGTGAAATTACCCTATAAGAGGTGGTTGTGTAGGAGGGAAAGGTACTAATAGAGAGAGAGGGGGACTGTAGGAGGGTAAGGCTATATCAGAGGAGAGGAGAGGGATGAAGGTAAAAATTCAGCTAGTAAGTAAAAAATAGTATCAATCAGGGAATCTAAGATGGCAGTTGTGTGAGGTGTGTGTTCGGAGCGGCGTTTACCTATGGGCAAAAAGCGGAAGTCTAAGGGGGCTAAACAGCCTTCTAATGCTCCCGCGGTGGCTTCCCTGTTACCTGTGGACGTCGGTCTGCTGGATTCGTATTTTTTGCCGGCTCCGAGACAGCTATCGGGTGTACGGGAGACTTGCCTGGCTAGGCAGCAGTCGGAGGTGGATTCCTCGGCTTTAGCTTCAGGTGGCGATCTGTGTTCCCCAGGCTCGGTTCGAGCCTCGAAGGTGCCTCGTCAAGACTCTGACCTGGAAGGGAAGGTGTTGGAGGAGGTTGAGTCGTCGGACTCCCCGGCGGTGCAGCGCCTGCTTGAGGAGAGTGAGGCGGTTGCTGGTCCTTCCCCGGTGCAACGTCAAAGGTCGCAGGTTGTTGGAGAGATGTTGGAGGAAGGTGCTGGCCCAGATTTGGGGCCTATTAAATCGACCCCTGTTTCGGGCGTTTCTTTACCATCTGGTGGAGTGGGAGACGGTGTTCCTTCGCCCCCTATGGTACCCCCGGCGGTGGTGACTCTGGACACAATATGGGCCGCTATTATGCAACTTCGGGAAGAGATGGTACCACAGATCTCTGGATTGGCTTCTCAAGTTAGTAACGTTGAATTGGTTACTCAGGATCATGCAGTTAAAATAGCTAATTTGCAGAAGGTAGTGGCCAAATCTCAGGAAACTTTTTCGCTTTTGGAAAAGGAGGTGGAAACCCTGAAGAAGAATATTGTGCCTATTGGAGCCAAATTGGAATTGCTGGACAATGTCTAGAGTTTGTAATTTACGTTTGGTAAATTTTCCTAGGTTAACTATGATGTCTCCTAGAGATATGTTTAAAAGTTATTTGGTGGATATTTTGGGGATCCCCCCTGAGTCTCACCGCCCGATAGTGAAGATGTATTATCTACCCTTGGGGAAAAAAGCTGTGGGTTTGGGGGTGGTTGACGGGTTATCTAATGTAGATGTTTTGAATGTAACTGCATTGCTGGAGTCATCACAGGAGGATCAAGTGGTACCTTCCACTTTGTTGATTACTTTAGCGTTGCTTTCAGACAAAGAATGGCTGATGAAACTATTTTTCAGAAAACGTAATGTTTTGTTCAAGGGGTTGCAGGTTCGTATGTTTCCTGACCTCTCTAGGGAGACCCAGCGGAGACGGAGGGATTTCCTTCTCCTTCGCCCTGGGGTACAGCAACTGGGAGGGCTCTTTTTCCTAAAGTTTCCCTGCAAGTGTCTGATTAAGTATCAATCAGATTATTTTATTTTCTTTGAGCCCTCACAGTTGCTTGCCTTTATTAATGCCCGCCACAATCGGTTGATGGATGTACCTCCCCCCTCTCCACCTCGAGAATTAGGTTAGCTGTTTGTCACACCTCTAATTCTTGCTGAATTTGGTTGAATTGTTTAATTTCCTATCTATGGTATTCCCTCCTTTAACTATGGTGGGCTAGAGTGGGTTGGGTTGTTTGATTTGTTTTGCCTATGTATTTTCGTATGAGATTATGTTTAAACTGTATTGCTTATACCCTTCTCAATTTCTGTTTCAAGATGTATTCTTGAATGTAAATTGAAATTCAAAAATATCAAATAAAAAAAAAATATCAATCAAAAATATCAATCAAAATCAGTTGAAAATTCTTAGTTTGGTTATTAGTAAGCTTCTATAAATTTATGTTCCCTTCACAGGCAGACTGTTCAGTTCTTAATTCTGTAGTTGCAAAGACCCACGTGTGAATGGCTGGTGTGGTCTCTCCCTCCTTTGAC
Source organism: Ichthyophis bannanicus (assembly GCA_033557465.1). Lineage (NCBI taxonomy): Eukaryota > Metazoa > Chordata > Amphibia > Gymnophiona > Ichthyophiidae > Ichthyophis > Ichthyophis bannanicus. Next base: position 228,311,668 of record CM066038.1, read on the forward strand.
ACGAACCTACATCAGAGGAGGGGAGGGATCAGACCTACATTCAAGCGCGAAGTCAGAAAGGCCCATATGGGTGTTTTGTTTTGGGGGGATTCCTTTTAGAGGTCAGGTCAGCTCTGCTGCTGCCGGCACCACTGCCGATGAGGGAACACAAAAATTGGCGGCAGTAGGGCAAGGACAGGCAGTGTGTGTGGGGGGGGTGGGGGGAGCTGAGTCCGGCAGCCCCAAATGCACCCCTAATCTTATGCGCCCTGTGCGGTTGCACCCCTTATACAGGACTAGGTGTGGCGCTGCTACAAACTTAGATTGTGAGCCCTTGGAGACAGGGAAGTACATACAATACCTGAATGCAACTCACCTGGATCATCCCTTGGAAAGGCATGAGCTAAATATTAAAAATAATAAATAATAAATACACCACTGCATTAGCAAGACAGCATAGAGCTGGAATATATGAACTAAGGACTCATAACAGTGCCTTGTGCTCTTGTAAGGAAGTCTGACACATGAGCTTCTTCACAGCGTTTCTTGGTCATGACTGTATGTTTGATTACAGCTTGCTTAGCCTGGTAGGTTGGGGTCTCTACGGTACCCTATAAGCAGTCTCGAAAGAGGCAGTCCACTGATTTCATTGTTTTCTTTTTTGCATTAGTTTCTATGTAATTCCAAATACCTTGTTTCACTCCTAGTGTGAGGGTGTAGGGATATCTGCAGAGTATGTTCCGGTTGGCCCAGAGATCATACAAGGAAGATGTTAGTACCTCTCCATGCAGTGGGCTTGGTAAATGCTCCATGCCAGCCCAGATACTCCATAGGAAAAACACAGTGACTTAGGCTTCCGTTTCCAGAATGACTAGGATACTTGTAGGATCTGTTTTATTTTTTAAATAAGCATTTTCAGATATCACAATCCAAAACCAGCAAAAGAAAATACTCTGCATCAGCAGCAAAACAAAGCAAAATTCAGTATAGGAAAAACAAAAATGTAATGAGAAGATAGCCCCCATCAACAGGCTAAATACACAAACTAAAATCAACAGAAATCAAGAGAATAACTTCCTACTACAGATGGTGCATTTTACAAAAGGAGTGCCCGTCATTCACCCCATACATAGGCTCAAGAAATGTAATGATCAAGCAAAAACCTTTCCAGATGATGGGCTCCGTAAATACAGAATGTAATTGTTCCCCTGGAAGATCACAAGACACTTACAGGGGAACTGAAGGAAAAAAGTATCCCCTGCAGCCAAAAGCTTGATGTGGTAGGACAAAAAGGATTTCCTTCAAACCTGCGAGATACAAGACACATCAGGAAATTCATTGCCTACAAAAGGTTAATTTCTTCTTTTTAAAGAAATGCGTAAGAATCATAAGGTTGTCTGTCTCATTAACAAAAGAAACTATGAGAGTTGCTTGTGAAGAATTAACATCCTGCGACTCTTCCAGAAACTAGGTTAAATTAACAGATGATACAGGAACTAAACTATCCATTGCCCCTTAGCCTTACTTGCTCTCCTAGACTATTTAGAGACACAAAAATAATTAAAATTATAATAGCATCAGCGTTAGAGGAAGAACCTCTTTAAAATATTTCTTCAGGATATAAGAAAATTAAGAAAGCAGATTTTTACTAATATATCCATTTTTTACAGCTTCTAGCGTATTATTAATCTGTAAACTATCCTTAACAAAAAAGAAAGAAGTAGATTGAAGAGAGAGAACCCGAGGTTCAATTTTTGCAATCCGTGAGGCAAAACTTAAAAGCTTATCAATATGCTGAAATTTATAAACAGTATCCTGAGAAAACAAACATAATTTAGGAATAGTATCTTTCAGCATAGACTGTTCTGACACTACTTTCCAGATATCAATTAAAGAAATATTAGATGGCAGAGCTTCGGGGGGGGGGGGGGGTGGAAATGCTGCAGGGTCAGGAGAAATCACAGCCTGAGGGGGTTTCACAGGTGGAGATAAGTATCCAACTGATAAGTCTTTTGATGACTCAGTCCACTCTAACAGCAGCTGGGGGTGGTGGAGAGCAGCGCTCGGGAGAGCTCAAAGAAGCTCCTTCTGGAGACATTCTAACGCAGCAGTGCTCAACTCAGAAACGGGGACCAGCTGTTTATCCATTGAGCCCTAGATTTTTGGAATAAAGGATACTGAAACATGATTGAAGGACTGGGAGGACGCTCTTCTTGCCCGCTGCCTTCCCCCTGGTTTCTCAGCTATTTCTGTCCCCTGCATAGGCCGCTCAGGTGGCGGTGTGGCGGCCATTCTGCACCCCACCCTCTCCTTTACACAGATTTTCTCACCTCTACTGCACTACCCCGAAGCCCTTCTGTTCCAAGTGCATACCTCACCCTCAACACATTCTCCTCATCTATTCTCCCCCTGCACTTCGTTCTAATCTTTGGGACTCCCTTCTTCTGACCATCTCTGACCTCTCTCTAGCCTTTCCTCATTTACTCATTGCAGGAGACTTCAATCTCCACCTTAATCCCCCCTCTTCCTCCAGGGACCACACTTTTGTCTCTCTCCTACACGATCTGTCCCTCTCGCAACACGTCCCTTTCCCCACTCATTCCACAGGTCACACTCTCGACCTGCTTATGACCTCATCCTCTTCTACCCTTCTGCTCCACAGTCTGTGCTCCTCCCATCTCCCTTGGACAGATCACTTTTGCCTGTCCTTCTCCTGTTCCCACTTGGACATCCTCTTTGTCGTCTCCCTCTCCAATGCCTCCCCCTTTGCGCCACTCTTGTCGCATCACCCCACTCACACTCCGCTTTCCATCTGCAGCTGAACTTCTCCCTCCTGATTTCCCCTCCCTTTCACCCAACTCTCAGGCCTCTCTTTGGTCCTCCAATCTCTCTGCAGCTTTTGATCACTTAGCCCCCTTGCAGCCCTGTCCACCAAGCTGTCGCCCTTCACAACCTTGTTTCCACAGCGGCCTCCACTTGTTTCGTGCTCATCTTTGCCAAGCCGAGCAGCTATGGCAGAAGGCTCCCTCTCCAGCCACTCTGTCATCATTCAAAATGCACCATTCACACTATTGCTCCAAAGTTCACCTCGCCAAACATACATTTTCAATGCCATTTCCGCCGCCCCTAACCAGACTCGCCATCTTTACTCTACCCTTAAATCTCTCACATCTCTCCACCCCAACTCCTCCCCCTCCATTACTGACATCATTTTTCAGTGATAAGATTTCTTCCCTAAGAGCATTACTACCTTTCTGTCCCCCTCCTACTTCCTCCCCTCCTCCTGTAGCATGCCCCCCTCCCCCACCTCCCAACTCTCGCATACATGGGCCTCCTTCCATCCGATCACCACAGCTGAACTCCAACTAATTTCCTCCTCCAATAAGACATATTGTTCTCTTAACCCCATTCCCTCTTCCTGGCTACTCACTCCCTCTCTTGCACTCTTACCCTCTATTCTCACTATGATTAATATGAGCCTTTCCACAGGGACTTTCCCCCACCCCTGGAAGCATGCCCTCATTCGCCCTATCCTCAAGAAATCCTCATTTGATCCTCTGGTTCCGGCCCACTATCGCCCCGTTTCTAACCTCCCTTTCCTTTCCAAACTCCTCGAAAAAATTGTCTTTGCACAGCTTTCTCACCATCTGGATTCCACTAATTTTCTCCACCCCCGTCAGTCAGGATTCCGACAGGGTCACAGCGTTGAAACTGTTCTGCTTGCCTTCACCAACGCACTGCACATGTGGCTCATGATCGCGGTGACTTTTCGGTGGCGGTATCCTTTGACTTATCTGCAGCCTTCAACTTAGTTGATCACTCCCTTCTTCTTCGCTTACGCGAGGCCAGCCTGTGTAGCACTGTCCATCAGTGGTTCCATTCCTTTCTCTCCTCTTGATCCTGTGCAGTTCTCTCTTCTTCCTTCTCTATTCCCTCCTCCGACCCATTTCCTCTCCTTTGTGGGGTCCCCCAAGGTTCTGTCTTGGCACCTCTCCTTTTTAATCTTTCTAGCACCCCTTGCCTTACTGATACAGCAATCTTGGATTTCTGCTTTCTATTACGCAGGCGACATTGTTCTTCTACACCACACCTCCCCTCTTCACCCTGATCTTTCTGCTCTAAATTCCTGTCTCTCCACTATCACAGATTGGCTAACCCTTAACTGTCTTCATCTCAACTTAACTAAAACCGTTGCAGTCTGGTTCACCCATGGCAGCCCATCCCTCTCATTGGCCCCATCTTTCTCAGGTTCCACCATACTCCTAGTTTCCAGCTTCCGCTACCTGGGTGTCCTTTTCGACTCCGACCTCTCTTTTCAAGCCCACGTTGCACATATCACCAAAACCTCCTTCTTCCTTCGTCAGATCTGTGCAATCCGCCCTTACTACTCTGCTACTGTCACTGATTATGTCACGTGTTGATTTCTCTAACTCTGTCTTCACTGGCCTCTCTAAATCACAACTAAGTAGATTACAAAGAATCCAAAGCACTGCTGCCCACCTTATCACCTTCTCCTCCCAACGAGATCATGTAACACCTCTCCTCTTTCGTCTACACTGGTTACCTGTCTCCTTTCGCACACAGTTTGTTACTTACTCTAGTTCACAGGGCTCTTCACACTAGTACTCCACAATACCTGGCAGACCTTATTACATTCCACACCCCCAGACACACTCCCTGCTCCTTCCACCTCAACCACCTTAATCTCCCTTCCCCCTCCCTCGCTCACCTTCAATCCACCTGCTCCTCTGCTTTCTTTTTCATCGGCCCCGCACTCTGAAATTCACTCCCCACCTCCCTCCGGTTAGAGCCCCATCACGCCACCTTCAAGCGAGACCTAAAAACCCTCCTCTTTTCCTTGGCCTATGACCTTCCCTCCCTTCTTGTCTGATCCTGTCCCCTACGTATAGTCCTGTACCCTTTCTCTCGTACTATTCTATCAACAATTGTAACTTCCTTTCTGACCCTGTGCCTGTTTCTAATTGTTTGTGACTTGTAAACTGCTCTGATTGATAAAGGAGGGCAGTATATCAAATAAATAAATATAAACAAACATACTGGCTGTTTAATCTTCCCCTTATGCTTCCCTTTATCTATACAATTAATAGTAAGGTGAGACTATCCTTTCCTCGGGCTCTGATAAGGTTCCAAAGGGCGATATCTGCCCCTTTGTCATGCCCTTTTGAGCACACCCGCAGCCGCGTGCACAGAGCTCATGGTCTTTTAAAGCTCCCAGACGGCTTCGAGTAATGTCATCAACAGGCGCCGGCTGCCGTGTGGAGAATTCCTAGACGACCCGGTATTTGCCTGCAACCTCTCAAGGCGAATCGCCAAGTCATGGTCTCCTTCCCCACAGGGTCTACATTATGAGAGGTCACCAAGTGATAAAGGACGGCAGATAGAAATAACAGTGACTTAGAGGCATGTTTAATAAGCTGTGATTCGTGTGTCAAGTGTGCACCATGTTAAAAATCCCGCACTAATTTTAGTGAACAAGGGGGTGGGGATGGTTTAGGGGCAGAACATGGAACACAAAGAGCAGGAGACATTGGATGAACTAATGAGTCTTTTAATAGTGAGGACCCCAACGCATTTCAGCAACGCCTTCCTCAGGGGAATTATCACTAGGACACTGGTTGCTGTGTATATTTAGTTTAAAAAGCAATTACTGAAGGAACCAAGGATCTTCTGTCAGAAACAAATGAATTGACAGGTATGCTGTTCTGAGAATGATCCGTATGGGTTAAAAATCGTAGGAATATGTCCTGCACAGGGCGCATTAAAAGCAAGTGAAAAAGATAATTCCCCTGAGGAAGGCGTTGCCGAAACGCGTTGGGGTCCTTACTATTAAAAGACTCATTAGTTCATCCAACGTCTCCTGCTCTTTGTGTTCCTTGGTATTGCCTGCAGGAGGACTGCTCCTCCTTGTGTATCCGATTTCTTAGGGGCAGAACATGGACATTCTCCAGGAACAAGCAGGAAGTCAGTCCTCACATATGGGTGACCTCGGCACCGACGGAGCCCACACAGAGCATTTTCCCAGCTTTCAAAGAAAGCCTTTGGGAATGTCACCACGCATGCATGGTCCCCTTCCCGCTCAAGGGTGCCATCTTACTCAGTTTCCCTTTCTCCGTGGAGCCCTTCAGACATGTCTCGTCCCGGAAAAACGTTTTCTTCTTACTGATACAATTTTCTGTTTTCCGGCTAGCACCGGTTCCCTTTCTGCCATCTCTAGCACCACTGCCTTGGCTGTCTGTCTTGGGATCCGTTTTTCCCCCTTTTCACCTTTTGCACTTTTGCACCCTTTTTAACCACTGGCCGCATTGAGGATCTTTGATCTCGCAGGGTTCTTTATGCCCCGATGGCCTCCAGTTTCAAAAAATGCAATTGGTGTTCTAAGACATGTCTCTCACAGACATCCATGACTGTTATCTCCGGTGTCTGGGAGTTGACCATGATCCAGAGCAATGCTCCCTCTGCAAAAAGATGTCTTCCAAAGCTATCCAGAATTGCCAGCAGAAGTTAGATGATATCTTCCATAAGGCAGACTCGACCCTGGTATCCCCAGAGCCTTGCACTCCACGGCCCTGCAACCCTTGGAGTCTGCCAAGGCCCCTCCGCAGGCACTCCGACCAAGGATCCCCCCGAGCGTGAGCGGTGAAAGAAGGCAGCCATGAGGGCACAGTCCGGGGGAGTCAGACAAGCCTGAGAAGTCATGTGCACAGTTTCAGCCCCCTATGGTAGTCCTAAGAGTCGGAGAGGGAGAGGCTGAGAAAGGTATCTCGAACTGATATGGAGGCCTCTGGCGATGATGCACAGTCTCCCAAGGGTCACCCTGGTGTTGGGAGTGGGGCCCTGCGACACCGAGTGGGAGGCCCGAATGCTGGCCTTGGAGCACAGTGTTTCTGCGTTTCTCGCTGCCCAACAGGTGCAGAATGCCTGGCTCCGCCAGCACACACCATGAGACCGCATAGACCTCAACCTCAAGGACTCTCCAGGCTGCTGCAGTGACCCCTGAGAGCCAGGTGCCTTGTGAGGGTCCTCGATAAGGGTCTCGATCTCCTTCCCATTCCACTGAGATCTCACGAAGGAGCTCAGAGGGTTTGTGACGAGTCTCGGTAGGGACCATCTCCGGCACTTCTAGGTGCTCTCAAAAATCTGTTAGTGAGTGCTCTAAGTACCTCTCATGAGCGGCTTAGGACAGCTTTGAATCCTCCGCCTGAATAGCGGTAGCGTGCATTGGTGCCCACCAACAAGCGTGGCTGCAATCATCCGACCTGGAGCAGTGGGTCCAGAAGCTCCTTGACGTCCCATGCATCAGGGAGCACCTCTTCGGTAAACCAATGGAGGATAAAGCGGCGGAGATTGAGACAGAGTATGTCACCCATTCTTGGCTCTCTCGGAAGACCACTGCAGGGCAAGAAACCCTTTTTCACCAGAAAGGGCCACCCATGTAGGGGCTACCCTCAAGTACCCATCTACAACAACCCCAACTCAGGGCAGTCAGGGTAAGAGCGCAGCCCATGGGCCCCACAAGACTAAGGGGCAAAAAACCGGCCCCAGTGCAGTCAGGCTCAGGGTTTTGATGCCACCGGCATAGCCTTTCGACTGCTGAAAGACCAGCTGCCGCTAGGGGGGGGAAGGCTGACCTACTTTGCCCTCAGGTGGAAATCCATCACTACTGATGCCTGGGTCCTCTAAGTCGTCCAGGAGGGCTACCTCCTCCATCTGGACCAGCTGCCTTCCCAGGGAGCCCCGGCGGCTTCCCCTGCACCAGGCCTTACTAACTCAGGAGTTCACAGGCCTCCTCGAAGCCTCCCACCACACCTCAGAGGAAGGGGATTTTACTCCCGGTACTTCATTGTCCTGAAGAGAACAGGAGGTCTCCGACCCATCTTTGACCTGAGGAACCTGAACAGATTCCTGGTGTGGGAGAAGTTTAAAATGCTCTCCCTTGGAAAACTGCTGCCCTACCTCCAGCAGGGTGATTGGCTATGCTCCTTGGACTTAAAGGATGCTTACACCCACATTCTTGTCCACCCCAAGCACAGATGGTACCTGAACTTTGTGGTAGGAGGGAAACAATACCAGTAAAGGGTGCTTCCCTTCGTACTCGCCTCCGCTCCACAGGTCTTCACCAAGTATCTTGCGGTGGTAGCGGCCCACCTCCATTTACAAGGCGCCTTCATCTACACCTATCTAGACGATTGACTCATAAGAGAGGACACAGCCTTGGAGGCCCAGCAGGCCACTGGCCATGCGATCCGGCTCCTGCAGCACTTGGGCTTTCATGGTCAACTACCTGAAATCCCACCTTACTCCGGTACAATCCCTGGAGTTCATAGGGGCTTGCCTGGATGCTCTTCAGGCCATGACCTTCCTCCCCCAGGATAGGGCAAACCGCCTCTGGTCCCTGGCATCCATCGTACAGAGCTGCCACACGATCTTGGCACAGTCGATGCTTCGCCTTCTCGGCCACATGGCCTCCACTGTCCACGTAATGCCCAACCATCCACCTGAACATGCAGGCAGCGCAGTGGTACCTCTGTGTGCAGTGGACCTAGGTGACCGGCTGACTCTGGACCCCATCTCATGCACACCTCGCTTGATGGAGTCCTTGACCTGGTGGCAAGACACACAGAACCTGCTCCAAGGCATGCCCTTCCAGACCCCAACCCATCAGCGCTCCTGACAATGGATGCCTCTCTCTCGGGCTGGGGGGCTCATTGCGATGAGCTACGCACCCTGTGCATATTTGTCCTATTCTCTGTAAATAATGAATATGTGCTCAATCTATGTAAAGTAGTTAATGTTTTCTCTGTAAAATAGTTATGTGCTCAAAAATGTTCTATGTAATTTGATGTTTACCATGTTCTCTGTAAACCGCCCCTGATTTCTGGAAGGGGCGGTATAGAAAAGCGCACAAATAAATAAATAAAGGGGCTTGGTCCCTCAAGGAGAGTCGGCAGCAGATCAATCTGCTGGAGCTTCAAGCCGTTGTCTTTGTACTGAAGGCCTTCCAGCATTGCCTGTGGCACCGAACTGTGCTCATTCAGATGGACAACCAGGTCACAATGTTTTTTATGTGAACAGGAGGGTACTGGCTCTTACAGCATCTACCAGGAGGCAGTGGCCTTGTGCTTGTTTGCGGTGGGCCAGGACATACTCCTCCAAGCCATCTATCTCCCGGGCCAGGACAACGCCTTGGCGGACCGTCTAAGCAGTGTCTTCCAGCCACACAAGTGATGCCTGTGTCCCGAGATGATGCAGTGGCTCGTCCAGTGCTGGGGTACCCCAGCCCTGGATCTCTTTGCCAGTCCCATGAACACACAAATCCGTGGTTTTGCAGTCCCTTCCTGCACCTGGGCAGGGTAGCTTCAGATACCTTCCCCCTCCTGTGGGCAACGGGCCTGATGCCTTCCGCCCCTCCACACTGCTCATAGCTCGGACCCTCCTCAAGGTCCGGCAAGACAGGGCCTCGGTGATCCTCATCGCCTCGAGGTGGCCCAGACAGCTGTGGTTCCCTCTGCTACTCCGTTTCTCGACGGAGCCCCTGGTCCCTCTCGGGAGCTCACCAGGGCTCCTGACACAGGAGGGAGGCCTGCTCCTTCACCCCAGTCTGGGGTCTCTATCCCTTATAGTTTGGCTGCTGAGCAGGTCGCCTTAGCTCCTCTTCATCGCCCCATGGAGGTTGAGGACATCCTATTGGCCTTCTGGAAAGACTCGACCAGGTGGGCGTACACCCTCAAGTGGCACAGGTTCTCAGTGTGGTGCTCAGAGAACCAAGTGAACCCATTCTCCTGCCCTATGCATTCGGTCCTGCAATACTTGCTCCATCTCTCGCAGGCTGGGCTAAAGTCTAACTCCGTCAGAGTTCACCTGAGTGCCATCTCAGTGAACCACCGTCCCATTGAGGGCAAAGCCCTCTCAGGGCAACCCCTTGTCTCTCATTTCATGCGTGGCCTGCTTCTCTCCAAGCCTCCTCAACATGGTCCTCATGCAGCTGACCAAGCCACCCATGGCTATTTGCTCCCTGCGGCACTTATTCTGGAAAGCAGCCTTCCCGGTAGCTCTCACCTCCACTTGTAGAGTCAGTAAGCTCAAAACACTGACGGTAGAGGCACCATACACGAGGTTATACAGGAACAGGATAGTTCTTCGCACTCATCCTAAGTTCCTCCCGAAGGTTGTCTCGGATTTTCACCTCAACCAAGAGGTGGTGTTGCCCACCTTCTTCCCAAGGCCCCACGCCTACCGGGCATCAGCAGTTCTCCATTCCATGGACTGCAAGAGGGCCCTTTCTACCAGCAGCAGACTCGGGACCACCGCAGCACTAGGCAACTTTTTGTCGTCTTTGATCCCAGCCGACTGAGGCTGGCAGTCACCAAGTGAACCTTGTCCATTTGAGTGGTGGACTGCATCGCCTTTGCCCAGGCCCAGGCTGGGCTACTTCTGGACCAATGAGTCATTGCGCACAATGTCTGGATGATGGCGATGTCTGTTACTAGACTACGCTTGGTGCCACTGGTGGACATCTGCCAGGCCGCAACCTGATCTTCTAGTTGCACCTTTGCGGCACATTACTGCCTGGAGAGGGAGTCCCATCGGGACTCAGCCTTTGGCCAGAGAGTACTCTGTAATTTGTTCGGGATTTAAGCAATTCCTGCCCTCCGACCCTTCTTATTCAGGCTATCAAAAACATGGCTGTCCATGGACACGGGGTCATCGGGCTTGCCTTCCGATTTACTGGTGATTACTCAAAGCTCTGCCGTGATTTTCCTACAGATTCTCGGTAGCCTGTAGCTAGGGAGTCCCATATGTGTTCCTGGAGAAAGTGTAGTTACTGACCTGTAACGGGTGTTCTCCAGGGGAAGCAGGAATCTATCTTCACAACCCTCCCTCCTCCCCTTGGAGTTGCTGTCCATTTTTGCCATCTTCTTGGTGGGGCTCTAGGTATAGCACCTGACTAAGATGGCACCCTTAGGCAGGAAGGGGACCACACATGTGTGGTGACATTCTCAAAGGCTTTCTTTGAAAGCTGGGGCAATGCTCCGCCTGTGCAGACGTCACCCATATGTGAGGACTGATTCCTGCTGTCCCCTGGAGAACACCTGCTATAGGTGAGTAACTATGCTGTCATGGCATATCGTGATTAGCACGTGTGACATTGTCACATGCTGACTGCAGCTGTTGCCCTTAGCAAGGGTGCACTTACCACCACCACTTGATGAGGCTCTAAGTGCACCCACTTGCTGGTTAGTGCAGGACTGTGCAACTGCGACACTAACTGCAGGGGCACATGCAGAGCATGTCCCCAACAGTGCAGGCTGCTGCATTACTTCCTGGCCCTGAACATGTGAAGTTGGTGCACCAGTCATTAAACATGCCCCTCATAGTATTTCAGTGTGGAGTGGACATAATTTGTCTGGAATTATTTTCTCCACCAGAACTCCTCAGAATCTGCAAATCCTCTCAAAGTGTGATGGACAATAGTTCTTCAATTTTGGTTCACTAAATGTTAAATGTTTCTGGATTTCCTCTTGCCACTGTTTTCAGTCTAGCTTCTGGGTCCATTTTGGTAGATCTATTTCTTCATCATCAAGCAGGTTTTTTTTGTAAAGACATTTTGAGAGTTCATATTTTGGACATATCATGCAAAGAGAGAAATCATTAGAGATAGACATCATGCTTGGCAAGATGGAAGGTCAACGCAAAAGAGGAAGGAAAGCAATGAGATGGATTGATACAATAACAGCAGCTAGGGGTACCAGTCTATCAACAATGAGCTGCCTGACTGAAGACTGAACACAATTTAGGGCAACTATCCAGAGGGTCGCCATGAGTCGACACCGACTTGATGACACTTAACAACAATAAAATGCATTTGGACAGATTGGAGGGGCTCCTTTGGAGAACTTTCACATGAAACTCAAAAATCTGAGTCATGCCAGGGATAGGTTCAGTGTCTCAATTTTGTTGTTTGCTTTTGGTGTCTATTGCAGAATGATGCCCATGAAGCAGCCAAGACTAAGGGTTTAGTTTACTAAACAGCGGTAAAGGAGCAAGTGTGCCATTAGTGCATACTAATCGTGCACCTGCACCCGTAGCATGTCCAAAAAGCCACCTTAGCGCGTGCTAATGGTACCAGCAGTGTAAAGCGCCCTGTGGGCTGAGATAAGGCGTGTGTGGGGTGGAACGGGGGGGGGGGGGGGGGCATGAACAGGGCACGCTCCTCTAACGCCGATTGTGCAACCTGCTGAAAGGTGCCTTAATGCTGGGAACCATACCACAAATCAAAACCTCACAGAAAAGGCACCAGTCGAAGTTGAGAGAGACCATCTCATGTGAGCAATGTGGCAAACAGATAAGGGATCCCAAGTCAGAGATGATAGTGCCCAACTAAGACAGGGCGCAAGGCTGATGTTGCTAATGTGGCAAAGGGGGTGATACATGGGTGCTGCTGTGTAAGAAAGGAGGTGTCAGTTGCGCAGCCCCACGGGGGTAGTGGGTGCAGGAGGGTGACAGGCAACGGCCTAGGATGCAAATTGAAGATGTGCTGTGATATGACACTACTGAGACTGTGTGAGCACACAGACATGCAGCTGCAGGTGGATGTGAATGCCCCCTGTGTCACTGACACCATGCTGCCAATTTTAGTGCTGTGTGACTATGTGGATGTGCTGCAGTGTGTGTACCCTGCAGCCGGAAACAGTTGGACTATGGTGTGGGGTGTGACAGGTGCCAAACTGCAGTTCTCACTGACAATGGGATGGCATGTCCATTCACATCTATCCCATCTCCCTGCAAGATGGCACAGACACTGACCTCAACCCACTCTGGACATAATGGGCTGGCCCTGGCTGGCAGCATTCCTCACAAGACCCACGAGAGCATTTGTCTGTCTCTATGAGGTCTGCCACCTCCCCACCTCACCCTCCGCATGTCCAACCAACTTCCCTCCACTATTACCTCCTCACCCTCTTCCAAGACTGTTGAGGAGAGAGGAACACACTGTCCTCCTTCCAACCAACTCGCCACCTATTCCCCACATCCTATTTCCACATATCACCTAGGCCCCAGCACCTGCACTGTTGTCTATGCCAACCCACACATATCCAAACTATAGTCCCACCAAGCAAATGTCCATGCAGCCTGCCATCATATCACGCAGCCTGCAGTCAGAGAAGTGCATATAGGAATATACCGACTCATGCTCACATGCACCTTGTACTGACCACCGAAGTAGACCTGCATGGGCCAAAGTATCTGTCAGCTCTGTGTCACAATCCCTAAGGTCATTGCATGAGTGCAGGATGGCAGGTTCAAGGCCAGTCTGTGGATCACCATAGCTAGACGCAATTCCTTTTACGTCAACACACCATCCAAGGTTATAAGCAGTGGACCTTGACCTCCCCCCCCCCAACCCCTCCATGGCAGGCATGGCTCACCACAGTCATAAGGGCCACCTCATAAGAACATAACATCATAAGATATGCCATACTGGGTCAGACCAAGGTCCATCAAGCCCAGTATCCTGTTTCCAACAGTGGCCAATCTAGGTCATACGTACCTAGCAGTTTCCCCAAAAGACACAGGTTCCACAATGCTTGTACTGGGTCAAGCATTGATATCCTGGGTCCCTTCTTAATAATGGCTTATGGACCTTTCCTCCAGGAACTTGTCCAAACCTTTTTTAAACCCAGCTACACTAACAGCCTTTACTACATCCTCCGGTAACAAATTCCAGAGTTTGATTACACGTTGAGTGAAAAAATATTTTCTTTTATTAGTCTTAAATAGTTTACCCTGTAGCTTCATTGCATGTCCCCTTGTCTTTCTATATTCTGATAACGTAAACAATCGATCTACGTTTACCCGTTCCACTCCGTTCATTAATTTATAGACTTCTATCATATCTCCCCTCAGCCGTCTCTTTTCCAGGTTAAAGAGCCCTAACCTTTTTAGCCTTTCTTCATAGGAGTATCCTTCCATCCCCTTTACCATTTTGGTGGCTCTTCTCTGAACCTTTTCTAATAACGCTATATCCTTTTTAAGATACGGCGACCAGAAATGCACACAATATTCAAGGTGCGGTCTCACCATGGAACGATATAGAGGCATTATAATATCTTTTGTTTTATTTTCCATTCCTTTCCTTATCATACCAAGCATTCTATTTGCTCTCTTGGCTGCCGCTGCACACTGGGCCGAGGGTTTTAACATGTTATCCACAATGACGCCTAAATCTTTTTCCTGTGTGGTGGTTCCTAAAGTGGAACCTTGCATCGTGTAACCATAGTTTGGGTTGTTCTTCCCTAGGTGCATAACTTTGCACTTGTCCACATTAAATTTCATCTGCCATTTTAATGCCCAGTCTTCCAATTTATCAAGATCCTCTTGCACCTCACAAGAATCCTCAATCACCGTGAGCTCTGCCACATCCCCATCTTTCCCTCCTCACACCAGGCTTCCCCCCTACCGCTGTTACCATGTCCCCTCTGCTATGATCTATGAGGAGGGAGGCACTCACAGCCCTTCAGGCAACTAACTCACCACCTGTTCCTCACATCCTTGCTCCACACATCACCTAGGCTCCAGCATCTGCATAGTTGTCTACGCCACACATATCCAAGCTATAGTCCCACCAAGCAAATGTCCATGCAGCCTGCCATCATGTCACAAAACCTGCAGTCAGCGAAGTGCATATAGGAATATACCGACTCATGCCCACATGCACCTTGTACCGACCACTGAAGTAGACCTGCAGGGCCCAAAGTATCTGCCAGCTCTGTGGCACAATCCCTAAGGTCACTATGTGCATGAGTGCAGGGTGGCAGGTTCAAGGCCAGTCTGTGGATCAACATAGCTAGATGCAATTCCTTTTACGTTAATACACCATCCAAGGTCATGAGCAGTGGGCCTAGATTCCCCCTCCCCACCCCTCTACGGCACGCATGGCTCACCACAGTCATAAGGGCGACCTCAGTCATCATAAGCTCTGCTAAGTCCCCACCTTTCCCCCTTTAATTCAACCTACTCCTCACCCAGTTAGCCTTCACCCTCTGCTACAGTCAGTGAGGAAGAAAGCGCACTCTGTCTGTACCCAATCAACTCATCACCCGTGCCTCTCATGCTAGTTACAGACCTTGCCTGGGATCCATCACCCACACTGTTGTTCATGCCAATCCTCATATTTCTAAACATTAACTTTACAATGAAATTGTAGATGCAGCTGTGCAGCATACCACAGAGCATGCAGACAGCTAGGTGCACATAGGCACATACCAAGCCAGGCTCTCGGAAACCCTGACAATGGACATTCAAATATGACTCCAAAGAATAATACAGCTGCTCCGTGAAGGCCATTGTGTGAATGATTCAGGGGATGCAGGATCAAGGCCAATATGGGGATTATCAATGAAAACACAAATAGCATGGCTGTACCAGAGCAGCTGTGACCAGGAGCAGTAGGTGCAGCCTCCCACATGATAGCAAACAGGGATCCCCACATGCAGAGTTGAAGAGGAGGAAATGCACAGTGCAAGGTGTGATGGCAAATCATACGGTTAGAGCAAGGGCATGTAGCATGAAGTGAGTTGTAATAATCCATGCAAATTTTGCAGGTACACCCAATCTAACGGTATGTAACAATGGTATGTTGACCAACTTTCCCAAGAGGGTCTAGACTGTATGGAGGGGGGGGGGCGCTTTGTGGAATATGAGGTGCCGTTATGCAGTGTGCATGCATGCGATGTTCTAGCATTATGTTTATATGTATAATGTGCTGCTGACCCCCCCCCCCCTTCACAAAATGTACAGACTGTGCACAGCCCCTGTGCATATGGCTCCCTGTGAGGGTGCCCACTGCATCTGCAGTGTGAGTGAGTACATATGCTTCTCATGCCATATTAGCAGTGGCAGTGAGAAAACATGATGGATAAACAAAGGCACGGTAGTATGTCCTGCTCACTACCACAGGCAGAGTAGGGGCACACAGCATCTGGGAATATGGCAGATGTAGGTTGCTGGGATGCAGCATGGATGAAGCTCATCAGCCATTGCACTCTGCACCACAGTCCCTCAGCACTGGTCCACACTAAAATGTGATGCAAATGAAGGGGAGAGGATTCTGGGAAATCCATGAAACAGCACAATTACCACAGGCTGTACATGTGTGAGAGGGAATGTATATGGAAGAGATGGGGAAACACAAGAGCGAGCAGGTATGGAAGTCACATGCGCTTTATTAAAGTGAAAATCCCCAACGCGTTTCGGCGATTGCCTTCATCAGGGGGTGCTGGAGGACAACAAAACAATATAATAAATAAAACAATAACATCTTATAAAATATGAATTATAAAAACATTACAAAGTGTTATAAAAATAAATTGTGTAAATATAAACACACAAATAACCATACTAAATATGAAAAAGGACAAACAGTATGATGTAATAAAATCATAGTGTACTTACAAGTAGTCTTTATCAATACACTAGATGGAGCGCATATATTAATAAAGATATGATCATTGTTCACTATAATTAATTGTATATTATAATTGTATATTATAATTTAGTTCTTCATGTTTTATTCTGTATTCTGTTATTCGTTCCTTGTAAACAGTTGAAACACACTGCTTTTATTGTTCTATGTAAACCGTTTTGATCCATAGAAAGACGGTATATAAAAAATGTTAAATAAATAAATAAATGGCACAAAACCAATCGTGTAGTAGGCAATGCTAAAAAATAAGGATGCCATTAATAACATGAATAGATAATTGAACAATAAAAAATGGCAGTAAAATACTCAACATAGATACCAACAACGGAAAACCCAGACCTAGAATGGAGTCATTCAAAACTCCAAGGCAAACTTTTCTTTATAATAAAACCGTTCATGATCATATCTCCCCAAAAAGGACCCAAATTGACAAACAATAAAATACCCTTAAAATAAATACATGTATTGTGTAGTCGGGAGAACACCACACCACAAAGCCCTAACATTATAGATAAAAGTAATTATATGCAAAAATACACACCACAGTGTTGCGAACCAACTAGTGCAGGGTAACAGAGGCTCTGATGTTGAATAAAAGTAAAACTATTAACCTCGTAGCAAAAATGTTTAAAGTTCTTAGTGAGAGCGATTACCTTAACCCCGTTAGCAGGCTATGACACGAATTCTTAGGAACGCTGAAATTGGCGCGCTTTTAAGGTTAAACGGTACTAAGTAAGAAATGCATATATATAAAGTAACGTAGAAAAAGGGAATTATAAAAAACTTTAATAATACATCTCATTGAAATAATATACATCCAATTATTGCCAAAAAAGGGGGGGGGGGAAACAGCAGAGAAACCACGGTGGTAGGTGTTCCTTGCACAACGGAACTTATGCAGTATATCGGCAATAATTATGTTACAATAAAACCACCCATATGCAACCTGCAGGATACCTCCCAAAAAGTGTGCATATAGACCAAATTGTGAAAATAAAACAACAATTACTTAGGCTCAGAGAGCGATTACCTTAACACCGTAAGCAAGCTATGACACCAATTCTTGAGAATGCTGGAATTGGCGCGCTTTTA
Source organism: Ichthyophis bannanicus (assembly GCA_033557465.1). NCBI lineage: Eukaryota > Metazoa > Chordata > Amphibia > Gymnophiona > Ichthyophiidae > Ichthyophis > Ichthyophis bannanicus. Next base: position 228,329,243 of record CM066038.1, read on the forward strand.
AGGTTAAAGGATACAACGTAAAAAATACATATGAAATAACGTAAAACCGGGGGAAAATAAAGGACTCTAATAACGCATCTTATTAAAACAGCAAGGAAACCACGATTGCAAGCATTGCTGGCATAACAAAAATTATGCAGTATAACGGTAATAATTATGTTACAATAAAACCACCAATGTACAACCTGCAAGTTGACTTTGCGAGCAGTGCTCCTGTTTGTGTTTCTTGTGTTACCAGAGCATATTCTCCCCTTGGAAAGACATTCTTAGTTTCCAAGAAAATGATTTACAAGCCATGCTGCTGAAAGACCCTTTCTTCACGGAGAATGAAGGGTCACCAAATATTGAGGATGAATGGGGAGAGGCGGTCCAGCTGACTCAGAAACTTGTTTGTGAGGACATGCATGCTGCTTCACTTCTCGAATATTGTCGTAAAAAGATGATCCCTAAGGGCCTGCGTGTTCAAAAGGCCCCCAGGATGTTTAAAGACGATGAAGAGTTCATGTCCAATTGGGTCAAGATATTCCTTTCCTTATCATACCTAGCATTCTATTTGCTCTCTTGGCCGCCGCTGCACACTGGGCCGAGGGTTTTAACATGGTATCCACAATGACGCCTAATTCTTTTTCCTGGGTGGTGGTTCCTAATGTGGAACCTTGCATCGTGTAACCATAGTTTGGGTTGTTCTTCCCTAGGTGCATAACCTTGCACTTGTCCACATTAAATTTCATCTGCCATTTTGATGCCCAGTCTTCCAATTTATCAAGATCCTCTTGCAGTTTTCCACAATCCTCTTGGGTTTGAACAACTTTAAATAATTTTGTGTCATCTGCAAATTTGATAACCTCACTCGTTATTCCACTTTCCAGGTCATTTATGAATATGTCAAAAAGCAGCGGACCCAGCACAGATCCCTGGGGTACACCACTATTCACCTTTCTCCATTGGGAAAATTGGCCATTTAGCCCTACCCTCTGCTTTCTATCTTTTAACCAGTTCCTGATCCACAATAGTACACTGCCTCCTATCCCATGACTTTAGTTTTGCCAAAAGTCTCTCATGAGGGACCTTGTCAAAAGCTTTCTGAAAGTCCAGATACACAATATCAACCGACTCACCTTTGTCCACCTGATTATTCACTCCTTCAAAAAAACATAACAGATTAGTAAGACAAGATCTTCCTTGTCTAAAGCCATGTTGGCTGTCTCTCATTAGGTCATGACTATCTACATGCTGAGTAATTTTATTCTTTATGATGGTTTCTACCATTTTTCCCGGTACTGATGTCAGGCTCACCGGTCTATAGTTTCCCGGATCACCCCTGGAACCCTTTTTAAAAATTGGTGTTACATTGGCGATCCTCCAATCTTCAGGTATTAGAGATGATTTTAATGATAGTTCACAGATTACTAATAGCAGGTCTGCAATCTCATATTTCAGTTCTTTCAACACCCTTGGATGTATACCATCCGGCCCAGGCGATTTGCTACTCGTCAGTTTATGTAATAGTTGTAATATATCTTCCCGATGTATCAATATTTCCTTCAATTCTTCCGCACCTTTAAATACCACTTCAGTCATGGGTAACATTGCTACATCTTCCTCAGTAAAGACTGAAGCAAAGAATTCATTCAGTCTCTCCGCTATCGCCTTGTCGCCTCTTAGTGCTCCTTTAACCCCTTTATCATCTAATGGACCAACTGACTCTCTCACAGGTTTTTTGCTACGAATGTACTTGAAAAGGTCTTTACTTCGCGTTTTTGCTTCCGCAGCAAGCTTCTTCTCAAATTCTCCCTTTGCCTGCCTTATCAATGCCTTGCATTTGACTTGCCAGTGCTTGTGTTGTTTCCAGGTTTCGTCGTTTGGCTCTTTTTTCCATTTCCTGAAAGATGCTTTTTTGGCAACAGCCGCCTCTCTGACCTCACCTTTAAACCATGCTGGCAGTTTTTTGGACTTCCTTCCACTTTTCTTAAATGGTGGAATACAGCTGGTCTGGGCTTCCAAGATAGTATTTTTCAACAGCCAAGCCTGATGTACGTCTTTAACCTTTGCAACTGCTCCTTTTAGTTTTTTCTTAACTGTTTTCCTCATTTTATCATAGTCTCCCTTTCGAAAGTTAAAAGTTAGTACTGTGGATTTCCTTACTATCCCTCCTTCACTAATTAAATCAAAGGCGATCATGCTATGATCACTATTGCCAAGTGGCCCCAACAACCTTATCTCTTGCACAAGATCTGGTGTTCCAGTAAGGACTAGGTCTAATATGGCTTCCCCTCTGGTCGGTTCATGAACCAGCTGCTCCAAGAAGCCGTCATTTATTTCATCTAGGAACTTTATCTCCCTAGCATGTCCTGACGTGACACTGACCCAGTCGATACCGGGGTAGTTGAAATCACCCATTATTATTACTGTGCTGTGACTTTTATTAGCTTCCTTGATTTCTTTGAGCATATCATCATCCATTTGGTCATTCTGGCCAGGTGCTCGATAGTACACCCCCACTGCCATTGCCTTCCCCCTTTTACATGGAATTTCAATCCATATAGATTCTACAGCAGATTTTGCTTCCTGCAAAACTTTAATCCTTTCTGACTCAATGCCCTCTCTAACATACAGAGCAACCCCTCCACCAATTTGATCAGCTCTATCATTTCGATACAATTTGTACCCAGGTATCACAGTGTCCCACTGGTTGTCCTCCTTCCACCATCTCTCTGATATTCCAATCATATCTAAACTTTCATTTAGTGCTATATATTCTAACTCTCCCATCTTATTTTTTAGACTTCTAGCATTTGCATACAAGCATTTTAGAGAATGTATTTTATTCATATTAATTTGGCTATTGTTAGACTTGGGTAATTTGGGATCTTTAAGCTCTGTCTGCTCCATACTTGAGGGCATTTGGGCTACTTTACTCTTTTGTGGAACCTCTCTGCTTTTGGTAGTATCCTTCAAAGATACATTCTTCCGAACCATCCGCTCTTGGGCGATTGTCGGCTTTCCCCTAATATCTAGTTTAAAAGCTGCTCTATCTCCTTTTTAAAGGCTAATTCCAGCAGCCTGGTTCCATCCCGGTTAAGGTGAAGCCCATCCCTTCGGAAGAGCCCCTCCTTTCCCCAGAATGTTCCCCAGTTCCTAACAAATCCAAAACCCTCATCTCTGCACCATTGTCTCATCCACGCAGAAGTAGAGGACTAAACTGGAGGAATGATAAGGAACTAGCAGTTTATGACAAATTAAACTCATTTTAAATTGTTTGTCAACAATTATTAGGAAGGCTGTCTTATCTTAGGTGATGGTTCAACTCACATTACTTTAAACATTATCAGTTATGTACCCTTTTCCTTTTTATGTTATTTTTTTAATACTACTTTCCCCACTAATCACAGCAGTTCAAATTGCAACTTAAACTTGATACAGCACATAAAACAGGAACATTGATAACTTGGATTTTTCTTTGTAAGGCAAGGAGGGGTTAAGTGACTTGTCCAAGGTCACAAGGAGTGCTAGTCCTCTAGTCATTAGACTACTTCTCTATTCCATTCTAATTCGCATAGACATCTAAGCTCACAAAGAAGGAACATTCATATAAGGGTGTGTACATTCATAAACTATAAAACCTTTTTTAACACCAAATTTGAACCAACTAAAAAGTCAATTACCACTTCTTAATGGCTTAACAGTTCTATCTTTGTTACACTGTTTTCAGAACAAAACAGCATAGCAGTAAATTATCAACATATAGAGCTCCCCATGCAAGAAGCCTGAGCAACAATAATTATTGATGATCAAATGAGCAGATAAGAGCTCTAGAAAGAGCGAACACTTCAGCTGGTTGAGCACTAGCAAATAACAAGCAGTCGACTCTGCACAGAATACTGCTGCCAGAAAACTGAAAACATGGAGGCATTCCTGCTACAACAGGGCAACAAAAATCTGAAAAATAGCCCAGTGGCTTAAGTCCAGTGGGAAATTTCTGAGCGAGAACACAAACAGTAGCAATAGAAGAGGTAGGCATATTAAATCTAACTCAGTGATACTAATTTAAAACTATTCCACTAGCAGCAAGGCATTTGCTTCACACTTGCAATTAATAACATCAGTTCTGCAGAGGTCTTTCCATAATAACTAAAACATATACGACATGAGAATTTAAGATCACTCCTCCAATCGACTCCTGCAGATTAGCTTAAAAGAGACTAGGAGAAATATCAGCATTTTTTCTGCAGACATTGTTACTCATACACTATCATAGTTGTAATTTTCAACTAGTCCACTATCACAAAAGAAAAAATAACACATTATACATATATTCACCATACTGTTTTAATTACTTAATTCACTTGTTTGAATGTAGTTGTAGCATTCACTTTTTCCCTTTAATTGAAAAAAACTTACTTGACTTAACTTGACTATCTAAATAAATCAAAGCATGGAAGATCTTCCCATTCATTCATATCAATTATAACTAGAAATACAATTTGGAGAATATATCAATCATTTTTTTCCCAAATTATCCAGAGACATAAGAAGCACCAAGGAGTAGTGTTTCTAATAACATTTTTCAGCATTTGCATTATTAGACATAGAATGGAATCAGTAGATACATTCTCATAATCCAAAATAAGTTCAGATCCAGACCTAAAAACCAAAACTTATTTACTATACATACACAAGTAAGCGAATGGTTAATCACATTTGGAGGGGGTTTTTTTGTTTTGTTTTTAACTTCCCCAATAAGGCTTATGGTTAGTCTAACAAAAGAAAATCTTACCACGGTTGCTCAAGACTTTCTTCCTGCTAATACTGCAGTCATGCCAAGCTGTTATTTATTTATTTATTACAATTTCTTATATACCGCACTATTCGACATCAGCGCTGTTTACATTAAAACAAAAAGGACCAGAACAGGCTGTTCGGTTTTACAGAGAACAGGTGTACAAACTTGGATAACATGGGTGAACTATTTACATAAAATATCTACAAGTAGGCGTGATAATAAAGCTCTAGAAGTAACATGTGGTTATTTTCTTTGGTGGGGTTATCTAGGCTTCAATGCTGACTGGGTAGTACTTGAGGAACAGGTGATATTTGAGTGCCTTCCTGAACTGAGCTAAGTCAACGATAGCACAAACGTCAGATAGTAGAGCATTCCAGCATCTTGGGGCGAAAAATTTGAAGGCCCAAGATGTATCTGTACCGGAAACCTCCAAATTATTACTGCAGTAAAAAAACAAAACTTATACTGCACAGCACACTTCCCTAACCACTAAATTAGAGAAAACAAACTTCACACTACAATTATGACATGAAAATTAGTCCTTCAAAACTTTGATTAATTCTATTTTTTCATAGAGCAATGATTTAAGTTTCTCCTTGTAAGTTTCAGTTTCTTCTATATTTACACTATCCATCCTAAACACTCGATTTTTAAATTTTTCAAACACAGAGTCAGTGACTGGTATGAGGTCACCCCAAATCATTAAGGGCCATCTCATACTGTAACCAACCTCAATTTGTCCTACTGAAATGTTCCATCAAGGGGGAACGGCAAACTGTGGTTACTGGCAGTCATCGAATGTTAACATAAGGGCGCTTCACCAAACTTGCGCCTCATTTCATAATTAGGGCTTCCTTTCTCTTGCCCTATCTCACGAGCCTTCCCGCTCCACTTATCTAACGGAGATCTCTAATTAACCTTAGTGACTTTACATTACAATCACAATATACACACAGATATCTGTCAATTCTCTAGTATACTCACTCACAACCACTGCCTGTGTCCTGGAGACTTGTCTGCTGTTTCCAACTGCTGAAGAAACACAGAGATCCGAGAACGGCACTAACTGAAGAAAACCCCGTGATCTGACTACGGCTCTTTCGGTCTCTGGTCCCTCAAGCAGTGAAAAACAGGCAGAGAGTAATACAGAACACAATCACACACACAAGTGCTACTTTCTTTGAGCTCAGAGGGAAGACAATAGACGGTCTATGGACATGCATAGTTCCACGCCTACTGAATTCAAATTCTTCCTCCTGAAAAGCTCCTTTTATTAAAGAAAAAGGGGAAGTAACAGTCATTTATTATAACTGTGAAATAACACAAGGTGTTGCCAAAGTTCTTCATACAGAGTAAGATCTGATTACAGTGTATTAGATGAAATTTACTTGATTATGACAAAATTATTTATAATTGCAAAGTTGCAAGAATTATGTTGTGTCAGCAGGACCAATAGTTGACTGTACAATGAACTATGGTTGCACAGTTCATAGCCTATGTTTACTCTTTATGGTTGCGTTAACAATGTTCCAGACTATTTTAAAGACGGTTACACAGAACTCATGATCATGACATCCCATTCTATTTAAGAGGAAGCAGGTGAAAAGTCAAACTTCTAAACATATTCTGAAATTTATCCATCTTCAATTACATATTGGGGATTCTGGTATCCCCTTTATCTGTCCATTTCTACATTTAGAGACATTTTGAGCATGACTGACTAATAAGAGAAAATCTGCTCTTTTATGTTCTTGAAGAAAAGGGATCAAAAGCTTTAAGTTCTTTGTGACCTCTTCAAGAGATAGTCCCATATAGAAAATATATGAGATAATTCTTGCTGAAAGCATGGATGCCTGGAAGCATCGACGTCCAAAGGCATCTAAAGTCCTAGACTCACGACCTGGCGGATAAGAACAGTGCTTCTTTGCACTCTTATTCCGCCTCATTGCTGATTCTACAACAATAGAACGATGAGGAAGTTGAGTCTTTTGAAAACCTGGAGAAGGTGGCACCTTGTACATAGTGTCATGTGTCTTAGAATGTGGGGATACAGTAAAGGAGTTTCCCACATTCTTAATAGTAGATCCTGTAAGGTCTGATGCAAAGGAAGTACGATAACCTCCTTTGAAATCCAGGGGAATTGCAGGGTCTCAGAATTCCCTGGTAGGGATTCTTTACCAGGTATAGAAATGGCAAGTAACTTTGCCATATCAAGCAGAAAAGCTTGAAAAGAAATCTCCCTCTAAAATGAGGGGCAAAGGCTAGATTTGTTGAAAATTCAACCTTGGTACCGATGGATTCATCCCAGTCATCAGGATCGGAAGACTTGAAAGGATGAAGCATCAGATTTTCCTTAAAGCGATGTCTTCGGTACCGCCCGAGGTTGGTACCGAGACGAGTCGGTACAGAATCTTCCATGCTAGAGATCGATTCCAGGCTCGGCATCGAAGGAAGCGAGTCTGTCGAAGCAAGCATGGACGGTACCGACACCGACACCGATGCCGATACCGAAGCCAATACCGATACCCGAGGAATGGTCTGCAGCAACTCTAGCGGTACCGAAGAAGCCGAGAGTGCTAGACTGCGTTCATCGGTAAGGAGTGTTTCATCCATCACCATAGCCAATGCCGGGGTGTCGGTACTGCTCGAAGCGGCCACAACCCCCGAGCATGGCCCAGGTATGTTCGAGGTAAGAACCCCGGGAACAACCCGGAGCCCCGTTGATGCTTTGGAGCCCGAAGACTTCCGCCGGGGCTTTATTGCCAATTTGTCCTTGAGGGCAAGGCCAGAGCCATCTCGATGCTTGGAAGGAGATCTACCACTCGAGGACTGGCTAAGTCTTTACAGACTTTTGTTTGGTTACCTGATCTTGTGAAAAAGAAGATATTCTAGCTGGTAACATCGAGTGCGATGTGAACCGGGTATCGAGTTGTGCTCGATCCTGAAGACTTCTTCTGTTTGAGCTCCAGCAGGAAAGACACTCCAGTGGGCAATGGTCAGGACCTAAACATTTTAGACACCAAGTATGAGTGTCTGAAAATATATCTGTACCGCCACACTTTGAGCATTTCTTAAAGATAGTGGCTGGCTTTTCCATAATGGAAGAGTAGAGGCCTAGTGGCCTAGAAACAGTCAGGCACTAAGTAGGAAAACTTTCTAAAGAAAAGAAGAAATTCTTTAGTAAAAAGAAAGAAAAGCACCGGCGGTACCGGTGGCATCGGGGGAAGACAGACGCGACCACAAAAAAGTAAAAATAAAAAGAAGAATTTTCTGCGGTGACAGGAATACGTCCTGCCGGCTCCGCGGAAAATGGAAAACTGATGAGAGGGAAGTGAATGGGCGGGAAGGCAGCGCGCATGCATGTGGGATGCTCCCTAAGGCTTTCTTTTGGACGCTGTGGAGCGTTCCCGCGCAGGCTCCATCGGTATCGATGTACCCATATGTGAAGACTCATTCCTGCTTGTTCCTGGAGATATATTTTTCAACTCAACGTGTAATCAAACTCTGGAATTTGCTACTGGAGGATATAGTAAAGGCTGTTAGTGTAGCTGGGTTTAAAAAAGGTTTGGACAAGTTCCTGGAGGAAAGGTCCATAAACTATTATTAAGAAGGGACCCAGGATATCAATGCTTGACCCAGTACAAGCATTGTGGAACCTGTGTCTTTTGGGGAAACTGCTAGGTACGTATGACCTAGATTGGCCACTGTTGGAAAAAGGACACTGGGCTTGATGGACCTTGGTCTGACCCGGTATGGCATATCTTATGTTCTGCTTCATGGGCAGAGATCCACAAGGTTGAGTAGTGTTGTCCTTGTCAACTAGCGCCAGTCTTCACCCAGTGCTTCTACCAAGTAGTGCCATACCTTGGCAGCAATGTGCTTTTTGGCGAGAGGAATCACCATCAATGACTCCAAAACCGACTCTGCCAATTGGGACCTGTCTTGACCTTTCAGCAGACTTGGAGTTAGGGTTGGCCTGCTCATGTAGCAGGCAGCTCCTATGAAAACTGAATCTGATCCACTGGTTCATTTCTCAAGCAAAGACCTCATCCAATGGTCTGCATTGCTTAATTACAAAGCCTAACTCTCAGCCTCCAATGGATATTGGCAACTGTCTAGGGATGAACCCCGGCACCCTCAGGATCAACAGACCTTGGCTTTATTCAGTGCAGTCATCAGGACAGTTATTCATAAGCATTGCTGTTTTTATGCCTTGATCAGATAAGCAAATGCTACCACTCAGTGTTATCAACGGCTAACCAACCAGAACAACAGATCTGGCCTACATCTAGGGCAGTGAGTGCTAAACTATCCCCGGTGCTATCAGCATCAATAGGATTTTGACAGCCCTAAGAGGTTCAACATTTGTAAGTGTTATCTTCCCCTAGTGCCTGCAACATCAACACCACCTGATCAAACAAGCACCTACCTAATTATAGGGTCTTGCCAAATGCCCCCTTTATCTAATACTGCTCACAAAGGGAACTATTGGTTCTACCTAGCATCAACTAGTATCAAATCACCACAAAGAGCACTGGCCCTCATTTAGTGCACAGTGCTGCTCATGATTTTTATTGTAGACGGCAATAAGTACTTTTCTCATAAGTAATGATGGGTGCTGGTCTTACTCTAGCACTGTGAAAGGTGCTACATTCATGCCACAAGGATGGATTCCAAAACAATTATAAATACCAGATTCTCAGAAGTACAGGCAGCTGCCAGAAGCACTGCTATACTCTAGCATAAGAAGCAGCAGTAAATCCTGGTTACCCTCCAGTACAAGCGGCAGCAATGAACGCTGGTTATACAACAGCGCAAGCAGCAGAGATGAGTGCAATTTTCACTAACTTAGCAACAACAGAAGCTGGCTTCCCAATGAATGCTGGCTTACCCGCTGTGCTAAGAACAAAATAGTGAGTACTAGCCTTACCTGAAGGATATCCAGGATAATGAAAACTGACCTAACTTAATGCAACCCAGTCATACTACTTGCTCTATACCTTCAGCTCAGCAGGGTGCTGACATATCTGCAGTGAAACAAGCAGAAAGGGACAGTAGCCTAGCTATAGTCCTGCAAAGTAGCAACGTGTACTGTGCACCCTCAGCACTGCCAACCTGTATACCCACTCTTTTTGTAACTGGTGAGTTTAACGGCCAAACATATTCCTGTTTCCCAGAAGCAGTGCAGTTTAAATCAGCCAAAGACGTAAACTACTCTTGATTAGAAGAGCTACTAGTTATCAAATGATGAAGGTGCTCAATCCACTAATGCAATTTCGAACATTCATTCTACATTTGTATATAAAACACAGTATGAAAATCCAATTAAAAATAATGGAAGAATAAAGATCATGAGATTTTGATTAAAAATTAGGCACATGAAAGCTTTTCTTTTGAGCAGTGATGAAGTCATTGATGCTAAGCTGTGAAGCAGCTTGCTAGAAGGTTGAGGTCTTTTTTGACTTCCAGTACTTTTAATTAGATTTTCACACTGTGTTTTATATAACTGCAGAGGGCAGATTTGATATTGGGACAGTAAGCTATTTCTGTTTACCAGAGCCAGTACAGCTTAAATCAACCAAAATATGAGTAGACGCTGCTTGCCAGAACCAAAACAGCTTAAATCAACCAAACAAACTATTCATGTTTGCCAAAGCCAGTACAGCTTAAATCAAGGGAAACTGGATTTAGCTCACGTCTTTCTCAGAAGTTCAAGGTGAGTTACATTCAGGTATAAAGAATTTTCCTATCCACGAAGGACTTACAATTTAACAGCCCAATGCAGAAAGAATATCATGCTCTTTACGTACAGACAATGCAATATATATGCACAAGTACCACTACACCAAATGCAGAAAAGAGATTGACGTACGTGTAAACAGAAAAAAAAAAATATGCACACAGCGCAACGCCATGCATATTTAAATATGCAAATGAGCTGCACATATTAAAATGGAATGTTAATAAGATCTGCACCCAATGCAGAGAAATGTGTAGAGGATTACACAAGCAGCAGGAGCACCATATCTTTACGCTTAGTCTGAGGTGACAATCTTGCACGTGTAGGGAAAGACTGTTTCAGGGTATGTACCAGTGAACAGTTACTTTTAACGTGAAAATGTTCTGCATGTATCTTTCAGCATATAGACAGTTTGCGTTCAAGAAGAAATGTCTTTTGCTTATTATCCTTGTTGTGTTCTTTGGACTCACTTATATCATTCTTCATTTCCTGTTATGTCCTGTTGTGATTTCATAAAAATATGTTTTTGGGAGGTGTTCCTTTTCTGATTTCTGCATTTGGCTGCCTATTTGCCTCTGGACCTGTGTGACTGTGCGCTGGTTGGCTGGTGCACTAGGGAGGGCTATAAACACATCAAGCCCCACCGCGGAGCGCGTGCCCGAAGGGGTGTGTCTAAAGGGGCAGGCCTTGCCCCATTGGCACCCCTTCGGCACATGTAAGTGCAAGGAGAAGACACCTGTCCTTGTAATGGGGAAAAAGGAAAAAAAGAATTATACTTACTCCAAGTATGAAGGCTGCTAAAGTGGTTGGTCCTATTGAAGCTCACTTTACGTCTGTGAGGATATCATCTTTGGTTCAGCCTTCGGCTTTGGCTCAAGAGGAAGCATTAACTGAGTACTTTGTCTCTTTTATCCTCCGGCGCATCTCAGGGTGCTTTAACACCGTCCAATCAAGATATGGATATTCCTGGTGCGGCCTCTTCACCCATGAAAGTGGGAGAGGACCTCCCTGGACTTGCTTCCCTTCCTAATTTTAGACTCTTCTGATGGACATCAAACTTGTTCCCTACCTAAAGTAATTGATTTTAAATCTGCAGTGGAAAAGCGGCTGCCAAACGATGTCTCTTTAAAGGATATTTGGGAAATTGTTTCCTGCACTGAGGCGGTTCTTCATACCTCTCTCCAAAACATTTTGTGTTTTTCTAAAGAAGTGGCTGATAAATTTTCTGACCATGAAAAACATTTGAAGGAGCTGGAAACTAGATGTACCGAGTCTCAGTTCAGTTTCTCAAGCGGCATTAGCCTCCTCAGTGCGGGACTCTCTATTATTACATTGTCAAGATGAATTCCTGGAGAACTCCCTTCGATCTAAGAATTTATGGTTACTGAATTTTCCGTATACTCACTCTCACCACAAATTCTTTTCTACAAATACCTTAAAGAAGTTGTATTGATTTCTGATTTTGAATCTTTATGGCTATCTAGGATATACTATGTTCCTAAGGGAAAGGTTGTGGAAAGTAATGTAGGAGCGGAACAAAATTATGATCAATTATCAGTACCTAGTTTAGATGTATCTGCCTTTTTGGAGTCTTCACAGGAGGATATTGCTTCAAGAGCTACATTGTTAGTATCTTTCATTTCTGAGATAGAAAAATATAATTTCATAACTCTATATCTAAGAAATCGGAGAAATTTTGTGGTCAGCCCATTCAAATATTTCCTGACATATCTAGGGTCACCCAGAGATGTCGGAAAGCTTTCCTAGAGCTTGAACCTCTGATTCAGGCTCTAGGAGCTTTGTTTTACTTACAATTTCCCTGCAAATGTCATCTTGTTTATCAGGGTAAGAAGTTTGTGTTCTATGAGGTTGATCAGGTGGAGGGTTTTCTTCAGGGGAAAGCATCTCTTTCTTAATTATTTTGTTTGCTTTCTTGATTTAGATTGTTTCCAGAGATGTTAGTGGCATTTTATTTCCCTTTTTTCTTCTTATGGAATACTCTACTTTATGTGGATGTGTGGGTGTGTGTGTGTGGGTGTGTGTGTGTGTGTGGATGTGTGTGTGTGGATATGTGGATGTGTGTGTGTGTGTCTATATCTACATATTGTGTGTGTTTGTGTGTGTCTATATCTACATATATCTATATATCTTGATATATAGATATACCATGTTTTCCTTTGTATAATTTTGTTAAAATTCTAAAACATGTTTTGCGTGAAATAGTGTTGATTGTTATGAGTGAGCACCAAAGGAACCTGTACGTCCGATGCATTTACGTGCATGCACACATGGCCACTTGAAGTGCGTCTATTGTTTGCACATGCATTGACCGCCTTCCTTTTAACTTTACGCCAAAGTTCTGTGCACAGCTCATTTGCATACATGCCCTTTATTGCATACCAGCGCTGCTTGTTCATGCTATCGGTGCACTACAAAAACACGTAGAGCGCTAAATAGCATGCGACTTCAGTGCCAGCTTTCTGCATCGGCCCGTAAGTCTGTACCAGAGGCAATGGAAGGGTAAGTGACTTGGCCGAGGTCACAAGGAACGGCAGTGAGTTTGAGCAGTGGGATTTGAATGTGGCTTCCCTGGTTCTTAGCCCACTGCTCTAATTGTAAGGCCACTCCTCCTCAACTCCAAAGAGGTAACCCACTCCTGTTTGATTTAAACTACATTCAAAATAGGAATTACACTTACCTGGTAATTGTGGTTCCTCGAGTGACTCCAGTTTAGTCCTCAACCTCTGGGTAGTGAACCTCTTCCTGCAGCTTTGAGACTGGGCATGTCAAAAACTCATGACATCACTGGATATAGCCTGCTGGTCTCTCCCATCAGCCCCCAGTGAACTATTGACAAAGCAGACTCAAAGGAGCAAAAAAATCAGTATTTTTTTTTAACTTATTATATTCAAGGGCACGCAGAACATATAACCTATCTACCTACTACTCCCCTTCCAGAAGGGAAGGTACTGCTTCCTGCATGCTCTCCTTTCCGTCGAATGCCTAGCCCTAAACAATCCAGAGCAATATAGCAATATATATAACAATATCATAATATAATAATATAACAATATAGCGCAAAACAAATGGAAGCATCAAAACGACTGAACACCAGTGAAGGTCTATATCCACTTTTAACCTTGCACTTCCCCCAACAGAAAAACCACTGCTAAGACCCCATCCCAGGGTGGGAATGAGGACTAAACTGGAGTCAATCAAGGAACCACAATTACCAGGTAAGTGTAATCCTTATTTCATTATCGTTCCTCCAGTTTAGTCCTTAACCTCTGGGATGTATCAGAGCAGTAATCATTGGGAGGGACCTTTCCAGCTGGATCTCAACACCGCCTCCCTGAAAACAGCATCCTTAGCCGCCAGAACATCTATGTTTATGTTTATTTGAATTTGATATACCGCTCAGGCCGAAGCATTAGAGCGGTTTACAATAATATATCATTTGTGGAAATATGAAAGGAACGCCATTTGTAAGATAGGACAGAGTAGAGGACAGAAACAGACAAAAGGATAGGCAAAGAAAAGAAAGGGAACAGCAGGTTACCATAATATATGCGTATGACAATCCAGGCCACATATTCAATGCTCATTTCAGGACAAACGCCATGGGCCAACGCCTAAGGGCCACGCCAAAGGGCCCTCTGGTGAGGTCCTCAGGTGCGGGCCCGCCGGTGGAATGGCGGTTTAAAAGCCGATGGAATGGGCAGGCTCTGTGGAGGGAGGTGGAGCTCCCGCTCTCACCTCTGATGCTGGCTGCTGCTCTCCCCTCAAAGAACACGCTGGTGGAATGGCGGTTTAAAAGCCAATGGAGTGGGCAGGCTCTGTGGAGGGAGGTGGAGCTCCCGCTCTCACCTCTGATGCTGGCTGCTGCTCTCCCCTCACAGAACACGCTGGTGGAATGGCGGTTTAAAAGCCAATGGAGTGGGCAGGCTCTATGGAGGGAGGTGGAGCTCCCGCTCTCACCTCTGATGCTGGCTGCTGCTCTCCCCTCACAGAACACGCTGGTGGAATGGCGGTTTAAAAGCCAATGGAATGGGCAGGCTCTGTGGAGGGAGGTGGAGCTCCCGCTCTCACCTCTGATGCTGGCTGCTGCTCTCCCCTCACAGAACACGCTGGTGGAATGGCAGTTTAAAAGCCGATGGAGTGGGCAGGCTCTGTGGAGGGAGGTGGAGCTCCCGCTCTCACCTCTGATGCTGGCTGCTGCTCTCCCCTCACAGAACACGCTGGTGGAATGGCAGTTTAAAAGCCAATGGAGTGGGCAGGCTCTGTGGAGGGAGGTGGAGCTCCCGCTCTCCCCTCTGATGCTGGCTGCTGCTCTCCCCTCACAGAACACGCTGGTGGAATCATTAGCTAACATTCTGAGGAAACTCCAGGTACTGAGCAGTGAATGTCCCCACCCAACAGTCATAGCTCCACTAGATATGCCAAGGTGGTATGGAATGGAACAGCAGGACTCTAGGCAGTAGTGCTTACTGAAAGTATGGAGAGACAACCAAGAGGCCTCCCTACAGATGTCCACTGGCAGAACCAAACTGTGCTCCGTCCAAGAAGACGCTTGCACTCTGGTAGAGTGAGCTCGTAAGCTTCCTGGGACTGTACAGTCCCGTAGAAGATAAGCCGACGCACTCGCCGCTCCAATCCATCCAGAAATGGACTCCTTCGCCGCCGCTTCCCTTTGCGGGGCCCTCCGAACACCCCGAAGAGAGACAATCTGCCTTGCGAAAGTTTCTGAAACTTTTAAACACTGCTGCAGCACTCTCTTGACGTCCAAACAGTGCAAGCTATGGTTCAATACGCTCCCCTCTGCCGCACCTAGCACTGGAAGAGAGACCATTTTAGTTAGGTGAACATAGAAACCACCTTTGGCAATGATGGAACCAGCCGCCAGGCCACCTTCTGTCTGGAGACAGACAAAAAACGATTCCTGACGGGTCAGCGCCTGCAACTCCGAAAATCGCCTTGCCGAACAGATGACCATCAAACATACCGTCTTCAAGGCAAAACCCTTAACCTATGCCTGTTGCAAGGGCCCCAATGGCACGCTAGCTAACGCTCCTAAAACCAACTTGAGCTTCCCCAGTGGAATTAATATCCTACAACAGGGCTACAATCTGGTAGCCGCCTGAGAAAGCGACCACATTGACCTGTGCATGAGAGTCACTCCCCATCCTTTGCCCCTATAGCAAGACAGAGCTGCTAACTGAACTCTCCAGGACCTGCCTTTACCAAACCTGTCCTGCAGAAAACTTAATACCAAGGGAACTGATGCTATTGTCGCACGAGCGTGCCTCCGCGAGCACCCGTCCTCAAATATGCGCCATATACGCACATATGGAAGGGACGTAGACTTTTTTTTTTTTTTTTTGCGGCAAGGTGGCAAAGACTGCTGTCGAGCAACTCTTTTTCCTTAAGCTTGCCCTTTCAATGGACATCCCGCAAGCAAAAATCGATGCACCTGAGGCATTAGAAGGGAACTCCGTAGCAACAGAATCTCCAATGTCGGAAACCTCCATGGATTCCCGTCGAGCAACCATATGAGGCAGGTATACCACGGGTGCCTCGGCCAGCCCAAGGCCCCCAACCACACGTTTCCCCAAAGTGCTTTGATACGCAGAACCACTCGACCTATGAGTGCCCCCTGTGGAAAGACAGAGAAGACCGGACAACGGCTGCCGTTGAAACAGTGCGCCGATGCCTTCCGACCTCCTTTCGCGTCGTCTGTGGAAGAAGCGACCCGTTTACACAGAGTGAAACGCCGCCATGAGGTCCATTACTGGCTGTCTCCATATGCGACTGATCTGTGCAAACACCTCCGGATGCCACTCCCATTCTCTGGCATCTACTCGGACCCAGCTGAGGAAATCCACCGTCACAATGTCCTTACCCGCAACATGTGCCACCGAAAACGCTGGCAGCCAAAGCTCTATCCACACACACAGACCCTCTGCCGTGGCCTCTATGGCCAACACTTCCGGTTCTGCCCTGCCGACTGATGTAGGCCACCGCCGCAGAGTTGTCTGACAGTACTCGCACCACTCGACCTCTCACCGTAGCTTCGAACGCCTGTAATGCTCAGCGTATCGCTCGCATTTCCAGTCGGTTGATTGACCACTGGGTCTCCTGTGTACTCCAAGAGCCTTGCGGAACGGAGTTTAACAAAGATTTTGGCCAAGCTCCCAGAGGAAAGGTCCATAACCTTTTATTAGAGAGAAGCTGAAAAATTATAATTTTTTTTTTTTTTTTGAATTTTGATATTTATTGAATTTTGAAATACATTCAAATAATTGAATGAAGGAAAAATGGTAACAAGGAAATAAGATTCAAAAATAACATACAAAATACACATTATATACCAACTT